>OU744812.1:2500-1202500 GCA_916614155.1 Mesoligia furuncula | reverse complement strand
TTTATTTGAATTGAACTCATTGCAGCGAGAATGGACGTGGCACCAAATGCATCCAAAGACTGGCTTCATCGAATATCAAGGAATTAATTGAGGCGCACCTGCCTAAGATAATTAATAAACTGAAATAGGTTGAGAATTTGAGATATTTTCTGGTCCTTCGAGCCAGATACACAAAAGTATCTCAATTACAAAACACATTTATTTCCAAAGTGTTTATTTTACAAAGATCGTTACGTGACGGACATCGCTCCGGTTTGTTACATTCGCACCATGTCCTCGGTGTTACGCTAACATAGACTAAGCCTTCTTCTCCTCAGCGGGGGCGGGCGTCTCGGCCGCCGCGGGTGCGGCGGGTGCGGCCTGCGAGCCGCTAGCGGCCGCCGCCGCAGGAGCCGGCGCAGCTGCGTCCGAAGGCGGCGCTGCTTTTGCCTGGAAATAGAAGAACTTTGTATAGTTTTACTGATTTTTGTGTACTTCTTCTGATATTTCTTTCCATGCTCTTGTAAGGCGGTAGGTCTTCGGAGGATACCTAACATTGTCCAGCAACATTCTTCAACGATCTCTCAAAATCACTAAGGGGCCGTCCCCACGAGCGAGAGAATCGCGGTGATAGTCTCGCAGTGCCATCAAATTTTCGCCGCGATGTTATCGCCGTGTGGAGACACGTTCTAAGAGAGTGTATAGAAATACGTGGCACAACGATATTATCGCCGCGATTCTCTCGCTCGTGGAGACGGCCCCTAAGAAAATAGGTAGCTATAGCTTAGCACTTATTCTTGCAGCATCAGCCAGTCTACAGTATAAAGTGGAAAACAGATGATTATGGCTACAAAGGGGATCACGGAAACTACAACGGAACACGGAAGGTATGAGTCTCACATCAGCCGCAGCCGCTTCGGTGGCTTCGGCAGGCGTTGGTGCGGCCGCCGCTGCGGGCGCGGCCTCCGCCTTCTTCTCCTCCTCCGGTGCAGGCGCACCGTGACTCATCTGAAACAATAGACTCACTTATTGCGGTGCTGGATGATAGGCGGCGTCCACATGTGGTGAGATAATCTAGTTGCGTGCTTAAAATTGATTTGACGTGGTACAGGACCGATTGGGTTGTAGAAAACTCAAGTTGCTGCTTAACCCCTACCCAATTCTATTTCCAGCAGTAACATCCCTTTGTACTCACTTTTTTATTCGTCTCTAGCTTTAGTTGCTTGTCTGAAAGAATGTCAGCCAGTGCCTCAGAATTGTATTTAGTTTCGAAGAGCACACTCGAACACTGGTATAACTGGATTTACAGGCCATAAACAGTACACAAAAGTATGAAAGCCAAATTAAAGAGTCTGATCTACAAGCGAAGTTTTTCCGGCGAGCCAACATGGCCACGGTACCTATAGGTCGCTGGTGTAACATAGCTCGCCCGTTCATATAAACTAGCGAGCCATCTGCTGATCAGTCATGTTTGGTTTGCCAAAAAAAAATAGAGAGAATAGCTAAACTGGTATTAAGGTTTGTTTGTTACAGAATAGATATATATTTTCTTTACTGGAGGAAGTATCTATTTGTTGTAATTGCGTCTTAATTTTTTCGTGATAGGAGTTGACGTTCTGCGCAAAAGGGAATGGGTTGTAGTTGTGAGGTAGGTAGGCTTAACTTCAGATCTCCTCTATTCTTCCCTTAGGACCAGCACCTTTTTCTATCGAGTTGTGCCCTTTTCCCGAAATTCGGTACTGTCCATTTCAAAATGTTACACTAAAACATTTTAAATTTTAATTACACTTGATTCTACGGAATGTAAATAAACGATCCTTGTGGGACACTCTTCGACGTCCGCCGTCACATTGGTAGGTTTACTCCAGCCTACCTACACAAGCAGACAATAAGGTAAGAGTTATCCCGGATATCGACTATTAAAAGCTGATTATTAATATGCACAATCTACAGGACTAGGATGTCGACGAAACTCACCATCCGTACATTTTCGTTTTAGATACCTACTACGGATGATGTTGTGAGTTTTAAATGTTTAAGAGCTGTTGAATTTGGTCCTTAGATCCGGGAGAAGGAATACCATGAAACGCTGAAATTGGTTTGGAAATTATTTCTTCAAGTAACGCGACATCCCTTCTTCCCAGCACGGTGGGCTGTGCTGGGGCGGCTGCTGCAGGAGCAGAAAACCTCAAACCGTTTGGGGTTGAAACACAAGGGCCTTGGTTTCCGAACTTCCGAGTGCTCATCAAATATTTCGGGACATCGCCAAGCGGTTGGTCGACTCTTCACGTGACCAGAGGGCTGGCTTATTTTTAGCCCAAAGAATAAGCATTGCCATCTAACGTGGTAATGCTGCCAGCCTTTTGGGCACTTATGCCATTGACAGCGATGCGGACAAATTTTTTGATGGCCAATGAGCTCCTGTCTTTTTCTATTCCTTTTTTTATATACTTGTATTTATACTATTTATTATGTATATGTTAGTGTTAAATTGTAAAATAGTACTTAACATTATAAAATTCTATTAAATAAAACTTTTCTATTAGGTAAAATGTTAATTCATTTTTGTTTGAAATTAAGAAATCTTCGAGTTCAGTTGATTCACAAATTAGTATAAACAACCACGTAACTAAATATTCGTACCTGTAAAGCCACACAGGCGAATAAAGCGACAGCCACTAGAACCTTCATATTCACAATCGTCTAACTTTATGACAATAAAACTTGAGAAGTGTACGGTTTCAATTTATAACAGTGGACGCGTAACCGCCGGGGGAGGTTGTAACCAAAATAACTATTATGATTCGATCAATAATGAGCTCTGTTTATAAAACATAGATTGGCGGAACAATTAAAATCGTTATCGTTTTATGAGCTTGTTTCTAATTTGCCGCTCGTTCTTGTTATATATTGCTGTAGGGGTGACGTCATTCCCAGCAGTGGCCATTATTTCCCCGTTTGAGGACAGTTTCAGGATTTTACTGGCTGGCTGGGAAGTTCAGAATCATATTCATCAACAGTGTCATCAGTTTCTTGTCAACAGAAGATTTTTGTTCTACGTAAATAAAACAAATATTTTATAAATCCTTGTCATAAAATAATTTACCTACCTAGTAGGTAGGTATATAATATAGTCCTCTTCACCGTATCCGGTGACAGCGTCCCAGACTAATTTTCTTCCCATTCATGAGCCCACATCAGACTAGCCAAGCTAGGTCTTGGAAACCCGGTCACACCGTGTACAGAATAGCTAGTCAGCATCAGTATCTAAATAAAAAAAAGTAAAATTATTTAAGTACTCCTTCAATGACCCAGCAAGCAATTTATTATTGTATTTATTATAGTATACAACTGGCTGAGGTGGATTGTTTTCGAAACGTAGGACCAAATATTATTTGCAGAGGAATTGCAACTGCCTACCTCATTCTTGCCCTTGAACCGTGCGTGACCATGGATCGCACGTCGCACCACAAGCTTCCCAGAGGTCATACTGTAGGTCATACCAGAACTCGCGCCATAGGTGCTTAAGTTGGAAATGGGTCAGTGAAATTTGGCACGGTTTAAAGTGAAATTTAGTAAGTTAGTTTGGGCCATGTCAACTTGCTACGCATATTTCTGCATGGTCATGATCAGTTTATATTCCAAGGCAAACAGAATAATTTCTTAAGGAAAACTCCTAATAGATAATTTTCCGGATCAGTCGAATAGGTAGGTACTCTAAACAGTTGTGAAGACCACGGTAAGATGGGATTGCTGGTTGGTGGTGAAAATGGTGACCTATCAATTGCCCCAAGGAAGGAGGAAAGAAGGCTTTCATCCATAATCCATCCATCCATCCATTGGCATCCTTGTATACCTACTGGCTGCCATTAGCGGTTTCTACTTTAGCAGTACCTACCTAGACTTCCTCATGGTATGGTGATAAATGGTAACCTAAATTCAATGATAGATGTCAAGACTTGTAGTTAATCTTTGGTCGTGCTAGCGGCATTGTCTCAATGAGACGATTTTATAATGTTGGTAGGTTCACACACATAACTAAAACAATCGTGTGGAAGGTATGCTGTACATAGCTCGTAGGTGGTGAACTTATACATTGTTGAGAGCATTGTGAGCCCCGTCAGTTGTATCTCAACAGTCAACACTTAGGTTGTATCTATTAGATATGAACGAAAAATGCATATTTTTATCCTAAGGTATGTTAAAACAATATAGTCATCCTACAAATCAATGAAAACTTATGATTTTTCCACGCACTGCATAGTGATTAGATGCGCTTACACGTGTTTAAAATGCTTTATCAATTTCATGGCTACCTTTCTAGTAATTTCATGATTAATTCATTATTGAAACTGATTCCAACAGTATCGGGGATTGTCCTATGTTCATTTAGAAAGAAAATGTTGCAGTACCTAGGTACTAATCGTTGAAATGTCTGTTGTCCAAGTAGGAATACTATTGTACCTGTCCTGATGGTTTTTTGCAGAAACGGTTCAGCAGAGTACCGAAAGGGCCGTCAGCGACGCGAAAGACCATGAGGATTGAGAAAGAATTTAGGTTTTGGCTTGCTTATAATATAAATGTCGTCGTTAGTTGAACTATAGGTAAACTGCGCATTGTACAATTGTGACAGTGAATTTAATATTCCTACTTATTAAGTTTCACCAAAACGGACAAGTCTCGAGGTCTCCTAACATTGGGGGCCTGAAGATGGACCGCCACCGCGCGCCGCCATGACCGACTCTTCGCTTTCGGCCTGGCGAACTGCGAGGCTTGTAAGGACTTGGAGGAGTCCTTTCTCCAGGAGTCCCAGGATCCCATACTCTCCGTATGGGATAGAGAGTAAAAAAAAACAAATCTTTGTAACACTGTGGATTTTTGTTTTAATTGTTGATTGGACTCAAAGACTACAATATAATGCAGTGATTGGACCACTGACCACAGCCCACAGGTTGTATGAGTGAGTGGGAACCGTCAATAGTGCTTTTATTTCAAGGCAGTGAACGTTGTGGCAGAATAACTGCGTGGTTGAGTTCTTGCTGAAATTATTTTAAGAACTCTACAAATATTTTCTTATTAATGCCTTGATGAGTATAAAATGAATAAGAATATTTTTTCTCGCAAAAATAAATAAAGTCTCATCCTTTTTGCAACTCCTTGACTGAGCGTGTATCCGAAAGTAAAATTACAAATGTCAAATTAACGTTCCGTTCTCCGTTTATGAAGCAACCTTCCAGTATTTATTTCAATATTTTAGACATTAAACCCACCTAATATAAGAATAAGAGTTAATTATTTTCTTTTATCAAAATCATAAAATACATATTTTATTTTATAAAATTAGCTCACCACATAATATGTTTGAAATGCTACTAATGAATAGTGCTAATGGAACGTGATAAAAAACCTTGAGACGTTGGCATTTTTGGCATTTCGTTGGCTCTCGTTTGGCAGATGGGAAAAATGAATTGATCGAAAAGAAAAATCTTTGCCAGGATTATCTGAATGATGTCATTTCAGTGATCTGAGATCGATAAAAAGAATTTATTTTGTTTGTTTATATAATTGTTTAGTTACAAAAATGGCTTCGCGTGGTGGTGTTATGGTGACTGGTACGAACGGTGCCGATTTCGAACACAGAGAGAAAATAGCAGCACAATATCAGATTAGGTACGTAATTTGGCTTATTTACAAGTATTTAAGGCCGTACGGAAGAATTTAATCAGTAGTCGAATGTAAGCTTGATCTACAATTGATATATTTTTTCGACCAAGTTCCGTCAAATTATTTTTAGACAAAAGCAGTCGATAGCGAATAATGTTTCGCGCCAATTATTTGAAAAGGTCCACACATTACTCAATTACATAGCAATAATGTTAGCATCCTCAAATTAATTTAGAAATATAAGAAAATTGCTTGCTGAAAATGTTAACCCAACTGTCAGTAAAATCAAAACATTGGCTTATTCTGTTTATCCACCCTAAAACAGCCACCCTAAGGTGGATACTCGGAAATGCATGTCCGAGAATCCACCCTAAGCCTATAAATTTCGTTTATCCAACTAGGCCTAGGGTGGATTCTCAGGCATGCGTTTCTGAGAATCAACCTTAGGTTGGAAAACATTACAGTTTTCTCTCAGAATAGATATTAAACCAGCGCATGTTTCGAAATAAAATAACCACAATAGGAATACTTCTGCTAGATTTTAATTTTCATGAATGAAAATATTAGTTTCTACTATCTTCGCATTCAGAATGATCAACCATATGTCGGTCTTGATAGCATGTCACAACATGTCAATTAAAATTGTGTAGGCATAAAGTAATAACTGAAACCATACATAATATTTAATGGTCAACATGCTACTGCATGCATCATAAAATTTTATAGGTTTCTACTTCCTTCATTAGCAAAAATTCAAGAAAAGTTTTCTATAAAATGTGATTTTTATGTGGTTATAAAGTAAGAATAATGCTTCAATCATTAAATGCATAATTGGTTTGGTCTAATATCAAATGAAGACATTATTAAACATAAATTAGTGAAACATTAATTAAGAATAGATTAAGAATTTCGATTTAGTTTCTTGCAGATTCAACCTACACTGACCTCCCATACCCATTAACACTTTCATTTGAAAACATTGTAAAAGCCACGGAGTAAAGTATTTATTCCGTGGTAAAAGCAAATTATTTTTAAAAGAGTAACCATGTAGTTTCTTGCTGGCTCTTCTCCATAGGAAACAACCAATTGCACATAGCTTCTGACTTTCATAAATAAAATATTTTGATTTATTGATTCTGTCTTTTGTCAACAATAAAAAGTATTTCAACAAACCATTTTGACTATGATTTGATTCAAAATCTAATAAAGATGAAGAGAGCCATTTACACCATTTCTCAAATTAAACAAACAAATTTTTTTAGGCAATATTCTCTGACCAAAGAAAATTTATTGATAAAGACTTTATTTCTATCACAACCCTGAATTTTACATTAGTTATGCATTTTTCAAGGGCAGTATAGGACATTGATGATGTCAAAAATGCTGTCATTCAAAATCATCGTGATGATGGAAGCTAACCCAAGAAGAAGAATCATTAAACATGCCAATGAAATCATTAAAATTAAATGAAATCTTTCATTTAGGATTTGGTGTTTGCTTATTTGTATTTTAAATAAATAAATATCATGTATGTTGTTAACCTTTTGTATGAAATATCGATCAACACAAAACACAATGGGTTCTTTAATAGTTTCTGTAATTATGGTATTCAACAGGCTCCTACTACTGAAATATCTTGGATAAGAAGTAGTTTGGCTAATTGTAGAATAATGCTGTCAGAATAAAAAAAAAATGTATTCTAAAACTTCTCTTCGTGGGTCTCCTCAACATGCTTATTATTTGTGGATTCTCATTCTAGGTTTTGTGTTATCAACTTGAAATTTTTAGTAAACAGCAAAATATTATATTATTCTGTCAGAAACAAACATCCCACCAAATGCGGTGCTGATGTTTATATTATAACCCAAGTATGGTTAATTGACATTGTCAAATTTACACTAGGCAGCACCTTGAATTTGTAATTGTAACAAATGGCAATAATCTTGATTTTTATTATATTTGATTTATTTTATTCTATTTAGGAAAACATACAGCTAATACAGTCTTCATAAACAATATGCATTTAAAGGCCATTTACAGGTTTCCACTGATAAACAGAAACAACAAGGTTTGGGTGTTTCAATCCTATTCAGCCTGTCCCTTGCTGCTCTTCCGCAGCGACGCCTAAATCCGAGGTCCATACCCCACATGGGGTGCCCTAGGTCTTAATTTATTAAGGCACCCACAGAGCATGGAGGCATCCACAGGCAAGCCCAGTTAAGCAGCCTACAACCTTCTAGGTTGACCTGCAAGTTGTAATAAATAAATAAAAAAAAAGATATTGGTACCACTTCAATAATTATTTCTCTGCCTATCATTTTAGGACTAGCTGGTCACTTTTTTTTTAGCCTGCACTGTCGTACTGCTAGGCAAAGGCCTCCCCCAAATTCATCCAGAAACTCTTCCGCGCCACCTCGAACAAGCCCTCGTGGTACGAGTCTAGGTAGTCTCGCCATCTCTTTCTTGGCCGGCCTCGGCGGCAGAAAGGGGTAGGTCACTATTAGACAAAAATAGTAGTTACATGGGATTTTGTATCGTGTACAGTGTAACCATTAACTGTTACCAAGACTAGTTGAAGCCCTGCACATTATCTGCCCTGCCAATGATTGCGGTGGGCCTCAGGAGTCGAAATTATGGAATTGTATACAGCCTTCATGCGCAGCGATTAGTGCACTTCAGAGCCGCCATAAAGTTTGAACTGTTAGGCTCAATTTACACCGCCGCGGAACGGAGTGGAATCGAGTTTTTGTAATAGCAAAATGAACTTTATGTCAATTGCCTAACGTGCAAACTAGATACGAGCTTGTTACTGCGGGAATTCCCGAGAATGCGCGATAATTCTCCAGAAGATGCGAGACCTGTACGTATGGGTGCATCTTAATTTGTGCGTTACACTATTGACATAAAGTTCATAATGCTTTATACAAAAAAAATATCGCTTCCATTCCGTTCCGCGGCGGTGAATATGAATAAAGCTCAATTTACCTTTATTCATATAAAAATGTTACTTAGCCAAATATTTCTCATTCCAGTGCTCTTAACAAGTCTCGTCTGAAGTACTGCGTGTTCTTCCACCATGTAATGTTCCTGGTGATGCTGGCCAAGCTCTCCGCAGACATCCTCGACAAACTTGACATATTCATACTGGAGATCGAAGAGTTGCAAATACCACCGGTAATATAATTAATGGTTTCTATTTGATTTTAACTGGTTAGAAAGGGGGTGACTACCAAGATGTCTAATAGAGAAGTATGGAACAAAACGACATGTTGCGCCGACCCCAAATAATTTGGTATAAGGGCAGGAGAACGAATAAATGAAATTTGATTTTATTTGACAGGCCTAGGTATGTCCAGCAGTGGACTGTGTGTCTTTCGACTAAAATAATGATGATAAAATAAATAAATGTATTTTTTTAGTAGATTATTTTATTTGTCCATATTTTGTAACATAACATCTTAAAACTAAGTCACATGGCGATCAAGTAACACATAATAAAGCCGTAGTAAAATTGAATGTGGAGGGTTATAAGAGTAGGGGATGATAAGATGATATTGTTGAAATGGGGGTGATACCGAGATGACGACTAATAGAGAAGAATGTGACAAAAAAGACATCTTGCGCCGACTCCAAATAAATTGGGGTAAAGGCAGGAAATTAAGATGAAATGCTTAAAAAATAGCGTTGCTTCAATATATTTAAGATCCCTGTCCAGTTTAAGAATGATGCAGCTTTAGAATAAAAATAAAATTGCTAGTAATTATTGTTTGCAACTGAAATGAATTTCGTTCTGTTACCACTAATGTTATCGTATGACATTCCAAAATTTGTAACGATACTAAAACCTAAAAATATCAATAACGTTACAAAAAAAAAAGTTATACAATATCAATATTATAAGTAACGTTATAGTTATCAGTAACATTAAGCTTGTCCGCTTGTAATAACGTTACAGATGAAACGTTACAGATTCATTTGTAACGTTATTCTTCATACTTTTTCGTCATCTTATAAGTCATGAAGCTGGCAACATTGGGCAAATAAATAACGTAATTATATCGTTATACTAATAACGATATATTGATAATATTGTGAGTGAAGAATAGTTTAAGATTTCGTTCTGTTTGTCAGTATCGGTATAGCTAAGGAAGTAATTTTGTTACGTTCCTGGTGGATTGGTACAAATTATCGGTACCGGAACCACGCGTAACGTTATTACCCGACTGCGTCAGAAGGAGGGTTATGTTTTTCGAGTGTATGTATGTATGTATGTATGTATATTTCTTTGGCACGCTCTGTAGCCTAAACGGCTTGATCGATTTTAGCTCGAGAGGTGCCGTTAGATTCGTCTTAATTGTGAGAATGACACGGGGTATATCAAAATAGAAAAAAATTAAAATGGCCGATTTTTGGAGCAATATTATGTACCAAATAAACTGGTATTCCAAAAAAATTTTTTTTTCTCAAAACCTATCGAGTGGGGTATCAAAATAAAGGGTTTTAAAAGGTGATTACAAAAATATATACAACTTCGAAGTAAAAAAAGTAATTAAAAAAAAAAGTAAAAGTAATTCGAAGTGACAAATCGTAAAAAACACGTATCAAGAACTAAATTGTCTGCGAAATCTTTCACATTTATTTTGTAAACTAAAAAGCTGGAAATAAAAAAAAGTTGGAAGAAAAAAAAGTTGGCGGGACCCATATCATTTTTATTATATTTTCAAATTCAGATGGGTCCCGCCTGCTTCCAACTTTTATTTAATTTAAAATGGGCTTGTTTTTAGCTTTTTAGTTTTTTACCGCAGTCGGTTTTTTTTATTTTTTTTGAGAAACGTTTCAAGTCCCTGGTTGTTGTTTCTTATTTCACTTGTAAAACTGCTAATTGACCTGAAGTAGCCGATTAGACTTAATTCTAGTCTTTTCCTAATCGGCACTAAGAAATTATAATATAATTGCACAGAAATGAAGAACTGGAACATTATCACAGGATTTTTTGGAACAAGACGGACAAATAGGAATGTAAAGATTTTTTTTCACCATTATGAATGACTAGCTGCGCCCCGCGGTTTCACCCGCATAAGTTTCGATCCCGTGGGAATATCGGGATAAAAAGTAGCCTATATGTTAATCCAGGGTGTCAGCTACCTCCATACCAAATTTTATCCAAATTGGTCCAGCCGTTTGAGCGTGAAGAAGTAACAAACATATAAACACACACACACACACACACTCACAAACTTTCGCCTTTATAATATTAGTGTGATAATTCTAATATTAAAATAACATTAGATAATTATAGGTAAGTATGTCGATTAACAAGTTATATTTTAAAACTTCCTCTCATTAAAATTGTAGGTCATTTTGATCCTATTGGGCACAGCAATCTCGTAATGTCAATCTCATTGTGTTAAGTTACCACCTAAGTACACATTGTGGCATTTAATGTATTTCAGTTCTCCAATGGCGTAACTTACACAAAGTCAAAGCCCTTCATTTCGAAGGAGGCACAAAATCCATTGCCTCATGTTTAAAAACACGTTTAGTCAACAACATAATTAATGCAATGAATATTTATTTATTTAATCATGTAGGTACCTAACTAACCGAACTTTTTAACTGTCTTCAAAAGGAGGAGGTTATGCCTTCGCCGAGTAATTTTTTTAAAGGCAAAGGTAAAGGGATTGTCATTGTGACTACTTATCGTCAGTGTGTTACGACGTAACTAAACTATTGGACTTAATAAAAAATCTTATCTAAACAACTTCCGTTTCAAATTCCAGCCTCTTTGGTGGGAGTACATCTGGTGCCTCTCCCTCTTGCTGTCGTTCCTCGGTCTATCAGCCATCAAACGGAACAACATCCGACAGCTTCGACGGTACATGTACGGAATCACTGCGCTAGGCTTCGGGCCCTTATTGTACTGCATCCTGTACTATTGTGGGGATGTCTGGAGATACCTGACGATGGATGAGGACGAGGATGACAGCAGCGAAGTTGATATCGAGCTGTGGCAGGTGGGTGTAAGTTAAAATGAGACATTTTCTATTCGGGTTTGGTTTTGGGTGGTGTGGTGGCAAAGGTTTGTTATACTGCTTTTTATGTACCACATTTTGGGTTCTGAACTAATTAAATGGCGTTTAATTTTTAACTTATTTAATATAATTGTGATTTTGAGAGCGCAATACCAAAAAAAAAAAATTCGCTACTTATAATAAGTAATGTGTTTTGCTTCTGCTATTGACATTGGTTAGATTTAAGCCCTACGGCCTCTAACTGGGCTGCCACTGGCTTTACTCCAGTCGGTTGCAGACCATGGACCACTCAATGAATTGATGAACCACTCTCTTTCATGGTTCATTTTTTGAGATGTCCTTATGAGAAAGAAAGAGGACTTGTTAGAAAGAAAAAATAAAATTAGCAGAGAAAGAACACAAACACAAAAAACAACAAGTTGGGGGGAAAATATGCGTTACATCCACGCAAAACGGCCATCGCTCAGCATAATGCTGCGACTCTAAGTGAGCCCTAGCACTGGTTTTCAGCGACAGCCGGCTTTGACGTGATGACGTCAACCGATGCATTTCACTTTCACCCACAATGAGAGACCCAATAATAAAAAGTAGGATTGTTTATTTTGTGCTTCAAAACCAGAGATTAGAAGGGGGGAGGGTTTAATATTCGTTTATCTATTAAACTTTATGAATAAAAAGGGAACAGAGGCTTATGTCTTGCGCACTCCTTACCAGTCAACCACAGGTGGTGGAGATATAACATGGCAGGCGCATACACATAAACATTCTTACATGGCAATCTTATAATATTCACAACTTTAAACATGGCTACTAAATGTTCACCACAATGTAATCTATACTAATAATAAAGCTGAAGAGTTTTGTTTGAACGTGCTAATCACTGGAACTACCAGTCGGCTTTGAAAAAATATTTTTGTCCATTTCTTGAGGAAGGCTAATAGGCTATTTAACATCACGCTGGCAGAAGCTAGTCCGAGATACAGATTTACCACCTAAAGGTCGTTTTTTAATCCCAGAGACCAATCTCAGTCTCAATCAGGTATAATGTCAAACTTCTATAATAAAAGAATGCTTAAAAAAGACAAAGATTTAAATGTCAGATTAGTCTCTGGGATTAAAAACTAACTTTAGTTCAGATGCAGATAGTTCCAAACCATAAAGTCAAAGTCAAAGTATTTATTTCAAATATGCACTTAACAGGCACTTTTGAACGTCAAAAATTACTAAAATAGAATTGATTCTAGTCGCCCATTCCAAAAGGTAGTTTTCGTATGGAGAAGAGTGGCCAAGAAACTCCACCGTTACTCTTTTAAAATGTTTTACAATATTTTGCATGTACATTAATTATATAATATACAACATGTCCCAAAATTCAACGATAAGCCAGCACCGGAGGATAGACCTGCCCATGACTACTCGGGGAAAAAAAGAAAAAAAATATATATCTCTTTTTTTTTGAAGTTATAAAAAAAAAGAAGAAATTCTTAAAAAAGTGAGACCTTTTATGATATTTTTCACTACCATGACCACACTTTTTTAAATATTTCTGTTATTTTTTTTTATAGGCAACCTGAATAGCACTGCTATCTACCACAATTCTTAAAAAATCCAGAATACCTCTAGTTTTTTCACGTAAATTAATGAAACTTAATTTATTCCCTAAATTTTTTGAAGATTTTTACTTTTAATCAACTTTAACTCATCGTGGTGTAAAAAAAAAGTATGAACACTACTATGGCAAGTTTTTTTATAAATTGACGCAACTAATCAAGATTCCAAAATGGTATAATACTCTAGGAAAATCAACCACAAAAAAATTATATCCATACTAGTTCAAAACAAGAACCAAATTCCTTAAATTATAGTTGACAGTAATCACTTTCACTGCGTGCCCAAAATGGGTTCTTGTTACAATTTCTAGGAATTTGAGTGGGGCATACATACCTTAGAAGTTAGAGAGAGATAGATAGATAGAGATATTTACGTTAAAAAGAGACAACAACAGGGCAGGTAGTGGGTTCTTGTTACAATTTCTAGGAATTTGAATGGGGCATACATACCTTAGAAGTTAGAGAGAGATAGATAGACAGAGATATTTACGTTAAAAAGAGACAACAACAGGGCAGGTAGAGAAGCTGTTATTATTCTCAGAGCAAGTCAGTTCAGTACGCTCTGCTCCTTTGTTTACTGCGCACCGTTCCGTATTCAACTGACGTGGCTCTCGTACGTACTAACGACTTTTGGCTTGGCTTTTTGGACTGGAATCGATCTGCAAACTGAACTGACCTGGCATTATCTTGGACTACGATTGTGTGTTTTGTGACTACGATTGTGAGTTTTGTGATTTGGAGTTCTGGCGCATTTTGGACTGTTTAATGATCAACATGCCGCAACCATACACACCACAGGAATACGCAAATATGCACCTCATCTATGGAGAAACCCGATGCAATGCTAACGCTGCTAGCAGACTGTATCGAGAAAGGTACCCAAATGCTCAAAGATATCCTGATTATCGAGTGTTTATTAATGTGCATCAAGCGTTTTCGGAGGGTCGTATGCCATCCAGTAGGAGAAACGCTGGAAGACCTAGTTCGGATCGTGATGAAGAAGTTCTCAATGAGATAGAAAATGATTCGACTACTTCGGTACGCGCCATAGAAGAAGCTACAGGAATCCCGAAAAGTTCTGCACATCGAATTTTACAACGTCACAAGCTTCACCCATATCATTACAGGCGTGTGCAGACGTTGTTACCGCGGGACTATCCATTAAGAGTCACATTTTGCCGTGTGATGCTGCAAAGGCACAGGGAAGATCCCCAATTCCTGGACAAAATTCTATGGTCGGATGAAACAACATGCAAGAAAGATGGATATTTAAATCTACACAACCTACATAGTTGGAGCAATGAAAATCCGCACTTGATGAGACAAGACAGATCCCAATATCAATTCAAGGTTAACTTATGGACCGGCATATTAAATGGAAAAGTAATTGGGCCCTTTGAGTTACAAGGAAACTTAGATGGCAATAGTTATTTAAACTTTTTACAAAATGACTTGCAAGAATTGCTAGACGACGTGCCCTTAAATGATCTCCAAAACATGTGGCTCCAAAATGATGGTTGCCCAGCACACTATGCCCGCCCTGTGCGAGAATATTTAAATCAAGAGTATCCAGGGCGTTGGATCGGGCGACTTGGTCCTATCTTATGGCCACCTCGTTCACCCGATTTGAACCCCCTGGACTTCTTCTATTGGGGTTGTCTTAAAGACAGGGTCTACTCAAAACCCATTGCGTCATTGGACGAGCTTCGTCGAAATATCAGTCAGGCTGCGGATCATATTAATCGCAGAAGATATGCAAGACAAATAAAACGGTCATTTTTAAGGCGATGTCGTGCATGTATTATTGCTGGTGGCAAACAATTTGAACATTGGTTATAATGTTAATAAATTACATGAGAAATTGTTTGACCATTTATTTAAATATTAAACATTTTCCAAGAACTAATACTTTTTATTACCAGACCGTCATTTGGCCCCTGTTTAGAAATAATAGGAACATTTTTTTTTTTAACTTGTTTGCCTAGAGTATTATACCATTTTGGAATCTTGATTAGTTGCGTCAATTTATAAAAAAACTTGCCATAGTAGTGTTCATACTTTTTTTTTACACCACGATGAGTTAAAGTTGATTAAAAGTAAAAATCTTCAAAAAATTTAGGGAATAAATTAAGTTTCATTAATTTACGTGAAAAAACTAGAGGTATTCTGGATTTTTTAAGAATTGTGGTAGATAGCAGTGCTATTCAGGTTGCCTATAAAAAAAAATAACAGAAATATTTAAAAAAGTGTGGTCATGGTAGTGAAAAATATCATAAAAGGTCTCACTTTTTTAAGAATTTCTTCTTTTTTTTTATAACTTCAAAAAAAAAGAGATATATATTTTTTTTCTTTTTTTCCCCGAGTAGTCATGGGCAGGTCTATCCTCCGGTGCTGGCTTATCGTTGAATTTTGGGACATGTTGTATATGTGAAGACGACCCAACTAGCAAAAAGTGGTTTTTATACTGTCCTAGAACCATCATCTATCGAGGACTATATGAGACTTATATCCACATATAAGTCGCGAAAAGGGCCCACTTTATAAGTCTACTTTTGCTTATAACGTATTTATATTAGACCGCCGAAATGCCATAAATACGCCTATATTGCTCCTGTAATTAAATTACGTCAATGCAAATACTCCTGTTAATCTTAATATAAGTAAGTTATAGTAAAAAATTCGATTAATACGCGCCTAGAAATGCTTCCTTAAGCTCATATATTGTGAACAGTCGAAGTGAGTGTATCGGACATTATTGTGCTCTGTAAAAAAATATTTTTAACATCTTGAGGGCAAATAATAGATATATGAATCAGAATTTATTAATGTCAACCATAGTAGAAAAACAAAATGTTATTGTTGTCAAATTGTTAGTCTTATAGCTTATTCGTAGGGGAACATGAATTTTCTGTGAAATCTATCATGGTTTTGATTACAATTTTAAAGCGCCTCTTGAAATTTGCTTATTTACATTTTAGTATTAATTAATATTAAATTAATATTATGAAGGCAGCAGACATTTTCTTAGTAAGCATTTCCAAGTGTGACATAGTGCTAAAATAAGTATTTTTAGCATTTCCAAGTGTGACATAGTACCAATATAAGTATATCGGTTCTATATTGGGTTATCTCAAAACCGAAGAAGATTCGCCATTATTACCGATTACTGTACGGGTCGTTACAAGCAAAAGTGGTTTCTTAAGAGTTTTAACCAGGATTGATTGAGATTACTTAGACAATAACACTACTGTGGAATGCCTATATAAATATGTCTAGGTTTAAAACGGCATACAATAAATCTAAAAAAATAAATATAGAGAACATTTTATCCTACCGAGTGCTGTTATAATCTTGGAGATTCATTATTTTAAAAACGTGGATATGAAATTCATTTAACAATTACTTCTAAGCTTTTGTTAAACCAAACCAGATACATAAATGACTTACAGTAATTTAACTTTAATTTACTTATATTGGCCACAAAATATTAGCTTATATGAGGCTTTAAGTAAAAATAACAAGAGTAATTGCTCCTCAGTGCATGTCTTCCTGGTATATGCTCCTACAGGAGTATTAAGATTTAAATGGCCCGCAGATGTTATCTTATAGGCGCATTTAAGTCTGACTTACCGGAGTAATTACTCTTGAGTGTAATTACTCTTATTTCATGCTTTTATAGGAGTCTTGATCCTATATTTGTCAGGAAATGTGATCCTATATACGGATATAAGTACAAATTATAGGATACAACGTACTTGAGTAAAAACAGCATGCATTTATGCTGTTAAAAGCGTAGTAGCAACCACCAAAACCATCATCGGAGTTTTATAAGTCCACGTAGCATTATAAAATCGCATTCCAGGATTATTTTGCTAGTTGGGGATGCACCTAAAATAAAATTACTGTACCACAATAGGTAAAATAATTAAAAATGAAACCATAAAATATAAATTAATTATCTGATATCTATCAGATTATAAATTAATCCCCCAATTTTGGGCCCCCCCCAAAATTGGGGGAGGCCTATGTCCAGCAGTGGACGTCTAGGCTGAAATGATGATGATGATGAACATTTGATTGAGCATCAACTTTTCAAACACCTTACTGAGAACTGGCAGAATTGAGACAGGTCTATAATTGTTAGGTTCTTAACTATCACCGGATTTGAACAATGGTACTACTTTACTATGTTTCATAAGATTCGGAAAGACTCCTTATCAACACTGGTGTTAAATATAAAAGCTAAATAGGGCGCAATGGTTTCGATGAAAGATCTACATACTTTTACAGTCATTCCCTAGAAATCTTCTGTTGATTTAATGTTAAGATCTTTAAAAGCTTTTATAACAGCCTGAGGGTTTGTATGCTGAAACCTAAACTCCAAAGGGCATGCCTTTACATTCTTTCTAAGTAAGGCAGCAGAAAGCATATTACAAACTTATAGCCATTATTTACCGTATATTGTAATTATTCAATTTTGTAATACGTGTTCTTATTTTGGTGAATAAATTATTATTATTTATTTATCACCTGTGAACACTGCGCGGATATAATATTAATATATTTTCTCTCATTTCCAGGGTTATCCATACGGGCTCCTGTGGTACGCGTTCGTATTACTCGCTTCACAAATACACTTTTTCCAACTGTACTTCTCATATAATCTACTAAAAGCATGGCGCGCAAGGGGCGCGCTAAGGAAATCCGACTAACAGTTCATAGAAATACGGTCCACTTTCCTTTGATCACGCAATCACACTGCCAGAGTGACTGCAACAGTTTTACTGGTGTCTATGGAAATAAGTTTTATGAGGTAAGATCAGAATAGTTGTATTCTTAAGAACTGACATTTAGAATGATACTACATTACAAGGGAATGACATGACAACTGGCATAAATATACACATCGTTTTTGCAAATTATATAAAATTAAGTTTGAACGCCCACATAAACAGAATATTTGGCCATTTAGCACACTTACAAATCACGGTTAAATTGAAGAAAGAAAGAAAATACGTTTGTTTGCGGCAAACATGACGCATAAAAAAAAAACAAATTGCAGATTTTGTTGGCCGGCCATATGTAAACGTAATTATAAAAAAAAAATATTGGTTTACCTGCACTTAAAAATTGACTCAATATCTACTTAAATACAGTCTTTTTTCATAAGCATTCAGTATACTTTTTAATAAATGAAATGGAGAACATTTGAAAAGACAATAGCCTACTGTTTTCTTTGATAGCCGAACAAGCTCATGTAAGTAATAAATAATTTATTAAATTAACATTAAATTGTATACCCGTCGATATAATTATATCGACCTACAAAAAGAATTGTGTAGTGCGAAATACGCGTAGCGAAAAATATACATTAATTTTTTGCCATCCATTGCATACCTACCTGTACAAAGATGTTGATAAGCTAGACAAATAACCTGGGCTAGGTTCGCACGGGTGATTTATTTTCGCATACGGGATTTTCAACTGTCGGTATTGAGCCGGAGCATTGAGAATCCAATAGGGCGTATCCCAGCGCGTCAAAAAAATACACTATTGTATTTTCGACTCTATGTCTACGCTTAGTAGCGCGTTGCAAATTTAGTGCGCGAAACACATCGCCCATGTGTAGCTGGCCTAAGGCAATGGATTCAACAGAGGTATTGTTAAACAGTTTTACGCTGTATTATATTTAAAATAAAAAGTAAGAAACAATGAATGTATAAGTAGATAAGGAAAGAAAATATAACTCTTGTCTATTTTAGATACGTGTTAGTATTTTTAATAGTTACTATAGTTTTGAAGCGCAAATGACATTTGATTAATATAATAAAAATATGACTGGGTTACGTGAAATTTTGCTTAGTTATTATTACGGTGATTAAAGTATGCATCAAATAATTATAATATTAAAATTACGTGTGACCCAGTCTAGATATGTATATTTTTCAATCCATATTTAATGTAACACTGTACATAAGTACTTACATTGATGTTATAGTACCATAGAGAAAGTGAAATTAATTAAAAACTGTTTGGAGTTCAAAAAATGGCGGCTTTTCTTTCAAAATGGCGGGTAAAAAAGCAATTTAGGGTGGTGTAGTGAAAAATTTGACTGAATAGTTGAATTTTAAATAGTTATTTGTAAGTATAAAGTGTGAGTCAGTCTTAATTTATTTGTTAATTGTATGATACTTTTTGTAACTAAACGCACGGACATTAATATGGAATGATGTGCCATGATAGATTCAGTTTTTTGAATAAAATGTTTACGCGAATGTTAAAAATTAATACCTATGTATATTCTAAATTGTATCTAGTCTTAAACTTTGCGTTTGAAAAGTACATCCTAAATCGCCGTAGTAACTGTTCAAAACAAAAATAATAAAAATAAGACTCGCACACGAAAGGTTCCGTACCACAAGGGATTATTCCCTTCCCAATTTTTTTAAAATTTTTAACGGTGTTTTTTTCGGCGATAACGCTGTATGGGAGCCCCCTTAAATATTTATTTTATTATGTTTTTAGTATTTTTTGTTATAGCGGTAACAGAAATACATCATCTGTAAAAATTTCAACTGTCTAGCTGTCACGGTTCATGAGATACAGCCTGGTGACAGACGGACAGTGGAGCTTTAGTAATAGGGTCCCGTTTTTACCCTTTGAGTACGGAACCCTAACAAACACAAAATAAAAATATAGTGGATATTAAAAAATATCGAGTCAGAGTTGCGGTCAGTAGCGCCACCCCGATGACAAGGGATTCAATGAAAAACTGAAGTGCAGAGGTTGTCTCTGCCTATTGATAATGTCCAGTTAAGCAGCCGACAACCGTCTAGGTTGACGTGCCAGCAAGCGCACTACTACGGATAAAATTAATCTCTGCCTGTACCTACAGAGTAGTCTGTGCCTCACAGAAATGCATATTCGCAGTCCCATCAACAGCGCGATTTTTTTTTACCAAGCCCTAAATAGCAACATGTCTTGCAAGATTTAATTCCTAATCTCTAAAATGTATTTTTAAACGCGAAGTTTAGACAAATGGCCTACCAAACACAATGTATAAGTGTAAGGATGTAAATAAACGATATTATTACGTTTCAGTTCAATAATAGATGTAAGTGTTTGTTTGTTTTCAACGTTATCCCTTGGTCTATTTGTTTTTTTAATAATAAAATATTTTGTAAAAGTACTGTGTATTTATTACCCAGTTTCCGCGATTGCCAACCATAAGCAGTCCGTAAATGGTGCATCTATGCGTTGGCCAACGAGTGCCGATAGATGGCGGTGCATCTAGTTGGCCAACGACTGCCGATGGATGGCGGTGCATCTAGTTGGCCAACGACTGCCGATAGATGGCGTTTTGCTAATCAAATAACTTCACTTCTTTTTCTCAGCGTATCGATGGCAAAAAGTTCAAACATCTTTGGCCCAAAATTCGACTGCGCAAACTCCTGCAAGTTCACTGACGCAGTCATAAGATCGGCAAGTGCACAGGTGACAGGGCAGGGAGGTGCCGCATACGCACTTGAGATCCGAACCGTCATCATCAGGGGGGTTCACGCCCCATATCTTCACTTGTGAGATAGTTATGACAAAGTGGTTGTAGGACATAGTATAGGCTTCAACCTCTATAATTAATAACAATTTTATTATGCCAACCTTGAAATTTTATACGGGCGTAATTTTACTCCGATAAGGGGGCGAATTCATATTTTAGATAAACACGTAGTGGGGATAACATTAATACTTGATAAAATCTGTTGTAATATCCTAACAAAACTTATTCATAATAATAAAATTAGGTGATTAATAAGGATTATATACATTCAAGATAATTATTTAGATCTTATCCATTTCTTGTATCCTATAGCCTAACAACAATGGCTTTAGGTTAATAGGTAGGTATAGTCCGCATCACTAAACCATAGACAATTTCGAGAGCCCATTGTTGTTTAAATCTTTGGCAAAGTTCGAAACGCCGGACCTGAGATGGTACAGACGCCAGCACATCAAGCTACTACGATCTGTCAAACTTTAATAGATTTTCAACTTTACCACTAAAGCATAAGATTCAAAGTTGATTGGTAAAATTTGACAGTTTCGGGTAGCTTGATGTGCTGGCGTCTGTACCTTGCACTGATGTTCTCTTTGTGAAGATAGATAATACGATGTTAAAGGTATATTTACTTTATCTTATGGCCACATAATCAGCACTGCCATACAACGTGGCAATGCTGCCAGCCTTTTGGGCACTTCTCCTGTTGACAGTGATGCGGACGAATTTTTGATGCCTATTGATTATTTCCCCTTCTTTTTATATGCTTGTACATATTATTATTTTAAGACTTTGATTTTTAAATTACTTATGTAGCTATCTGGTACCTATTATTTATGAAATTGAAATAAACTACTTTACTTTTCCTATACTATAAGATGCTGTATGTTAATCCACTAGATATAAATCTAAGTTGTAGTTACCTGTAAATAGGTAAGCAGACTAGCTAGATAAATTTTGTTTAAAACTTCCGTGGTATAAGATTGATGAGCTCAAAGGAATAATAATTCTGGCAATTAATCATAATCAGCGGATGAGCTGGACTTCTTTCATAAAAATTGGTCCTTAGCAGCTCTGGACAGAGAGAGGTGGAAAGCGAGCAGGGAGGCCTTTGCCTAGTAGTGGGACATTGACGGCTAATGAAAAAAAATATATAATTAATCCCCAAAACATGTTCATAATAAAACTCAAAAGCAAACTCGTTAATCCATTATTATCATTATCTGGTAAGCTTGTTTCCATTATCGTGAATACCTTGCGGGCTTGCGTACTGCAGTCACATGATCCATCCTAAGCTTGTTATTGAAAGTTGAATGATCTCTTGGATTAGTTATCAATCGTTAATACCTTAATTTAAAGGAATTTGAAGATGATTTGTATTGCTACAACGATTACTGTCCAATCAATCAAATAAGTCGATAATATCTAAGCTTTTGCTTATCACATGTTTATGACATGGAAGAAATCTAGTTAGGGGAGCGGTTTGTGTATCTTCAATTTCCGCGAAATGTAGGTGCCTATCTATTAATCCATTCTATCCATACTTAAGGCGAGGTTGTACCATTTTTAAGTTTTTTGGAGCTATGTATATCTAAATAATGTAAATATTCCGCAAAATAAAAATCATTTTAACAAAATTGAACATATGTTCAAGCGCTGTATAAAGACGGAAACGTAATTACTAATAATTGACTCGATAAAAAAAAATCGCAAAGATGACACTAAATCGATTTTTCAAATGTACTTCTTAACAAAAAATTATATTACGAAACCATCTAAGTAATGTATCAAAAAATAGGTTTTAATATTTTCTAGCGCTGGGTAAGGTAGATTTTTATATAAGTGGCTATTTATTTTTGTAAGAACTAAAATCATACGATATTGAGCAATTCGATTTCGAGCGGGCCGTTTAGTGCCGGCCGAGAGGTCTTCGAGGACGGACGCACGCCAATTTTTTCCGCGTTTGCGCTTTCCATTATATAAGAAACATTACGCACAGTGTTGCCAACCCTACTGTTTTAACAGTAGATTTACTGTTTTCACCAAGACATCCCTGTTTTCTGTTTAAGTACCAATTTCTACAGTTTTCATTATAATTTACTGGAGATTTCGTCTAAAACGATAAAACTCCAGTTAAAATACCTAGCTTCATGTTAAGCATGTATGTATGCGAATAAATTTTTATCTATGTCTAACAAAACAGAAGTACACAACTTGAAAACTAAACTAAGAAATAAAATGTCAAAGGCAGAAAATATCGAAGACAGAGAGAAAAAGATATTGATAAATGATAATTATTTGTAAGAATATTTGCAAGAATTTATCAAAGAACAAAAGTTCATACAGGAAATTGACACCTCGGGCATTACGAAAATATCAACTCGAGAAATGGTAAGTAACTCATTATCAAATTATCAATACTATAGTAGCACTACAATTTTGCCTAGTAGTATTATTTTATCAGATTACTTGCATACGTAATAATACTTTGTTGAGGAAGACTTTTCCGTTCTTTTGTTTTTTTTGTTTTGTTGTGCGCGTAATTTTAATACTGTGATATCTTCTAAAGTATTCATTCTAATGACATGCTGTAAACTGCAGTTTTGATCTAAATTGAATGCTTAATTTTACTAACATATTTAATGAGATAAGGATTAATACAATGTATGTCAAAATTGCTTCGAAAGTCACTCATTATATTTTATTGATTTTAAAAAGATAAAAGTGGTTACTGTAAGTTATCCTTATAATATAGACATATACCAACGCGAACTTTTTTGAGGGCATTACCAAGATATACAATTCTGTAGTACATTATTTTGATGTTCCTCGTATGGTTTAGCCAGCGTTAGCAATATAAGCGGCCGAGCGACGAGTTTTTTTCCGACTTCAATTACATTTATTATGATTTCCTATGGAAAATATATCTTTATCAGAATAAAAATAGCGTGTAGCACTCCTTAATAATGTAACTACCTATTGAAAATTTTTTTGTGAAAGAATTTTCTAACTCGGATCAGTAGTTTCAGAGATTACCCTATACATACAAAACTTACAATTTTATCTCTTTATAATATAAAAAAAAGCTTGTAAAAAAATACAATAATATTATATAGGTAACATATTATTAGTGTAAATAAATGATTTTCTTTGACGGAAAAGCACGAAAATGTTACGACCATTGTTTAGACGCGACACTGTACAAAAAAGTACAGTAGGTTTGTTATTAAATTCGTTGAAATGATTATTTTCTTTGCTCAATAACTTCGAAATATTGCTAAACTTATATAACAATTATAAAAT
Source organism: Mesoligia furuncula (assembly GCA_916614155.1). Taxonomy (NCBI): domain Eukaryota; kingdom Metazoa; phylum Arthropoda; class Insecta; order Lepidoptera; family Noctuidae; genus Mesoligia; species Mesoligia furuncula. Next base: position 1,178,357 of record OU744812.1, on the reverse strand, counting down.
ATACTTGTAAAATGTATAATTTAAACGATTTGAAATGCCGCTATAATGTCAACATTTATTTTGCAGCGTTTCAATGAGAAAAAATATACTCAGGGGTGTTGTTCAGACTCTAGATAACTCTGATACTACTTTTCATAGTCATACGTAAGTACTTTCTTCAAAACATAAAACTTTAGTCATTACGTACTAACAATTATAAAAGTAATATTGATTGTACTCATGATTGTCATGAATATAATCATCATCACCATCTTAATCATGGAGATAATAGTGTTAAGTTATAAATTGAATATAGATTGCGATTCATGACTCATAATGTTTATAACACTGTTACAGAACAACCTTAAACACTATTAGTGAACCTCAAAGTACTGTAAGTCAAACAGAAATTAGTACAAGATAGAGACAAGATTTCAGAGAACTTTTTAACTGCCGATAATTCAGAAGTTGAAACAGCAAATAAGTAAGTCTTACTAAACTATATGTTAACAAGTAGAGAAGAAATGAATCTTAAATGTTTTTATACCGATTGCCTAAATACAAACGTTAACTTTGTTGATCAGTACTAGTACCGAGTACGATGTACAAAAACTAAAATGATATCAGAGTAAAAAAAATATCGAAAATAAATTAATACACGTGATTATTAGGGAATGCAGAACCGGTTCTGTTTTAAAGAACCGGGATTTTCGGGACTTTCTGGCTAAAGAACCGGGATTCCCGGTACTTTCGATACTTTAAGTAAGCCTTTAAAAGATGAAGAGTTGAAACGGAGAAATTAAAAGAAAGACGAAATGACAGGGCAAAATAAAAACATTTAAATCAAATCAAATAAAACTTTTTATTTCTCGTTTTATTGGTAACTACGCATATTCTACCAGCAACATCTTTATTAACATTAAAACATTTTTGTACCTAATCCTAGATAATATTTATCAGAAAAAATTATTAAACATCTTCTCCAAACAAATGATTTAAATCAACATGACTCCTATTGCAATTCTGCATAACCAAATTCTAATTTAAAACTTGCGTAATATCTACAAAAAAAAATAAAAAAGAACTATTTTTTAAATTATTGATTAGATAATCTTAACCGACATATTTTAAATTGTTATTTATTAACATAATTCATCCATCATCATCATTTCAGCCGAAAGATGTCCACTGCTGGACATAGGCCTCTCCCAAGCACCTCCACTTCGACCGGTTCTGTGCTTCTCGCATCCATCGGGTTCCCGCGGCCTTCACAAGGTCGTCGGACCACCTTGTAGGAGGCCTTCCAACGCTACGTCTTCCGGTATGCGGTCGCCACTCCAGAACATTTCGGCTCCATCGGCCATCTGTTCTGCGAGCAATGTGCCCTGCCCACTGCCACTTAAGTTTGGAAATTCTTCGGGCTGTGTCGGTTATCTTGGTCCTCCTGCGGATCTCCTCATTCCTGATTCGATCACGCAGGGAAACTCCATAGCTCTCTCCATTGCCCTTTGGGTGACTTTCAGCCTTCTTATAAGGCCCATTGTGAGTGACCACGTTTCAGTGCCATAAGTCATCACTGGCAACACGCACTGGTCAAAGACTTTCGTCTTGAGACACTGAGGTATGTGGGACGAGAAGATGTTGTGTAGCTTCCCGAACGCTGCCCAGCCGAGTCGGATTCGACGATCGACCTCTTTTTCGAAGTTAGACCTACCTAACTGGACAGTTTGTCCTAGGCAAACATACTCGTCCACGACTTCAAGTGTAGTGTCTCCGATCTTTATGAGAGTGGGTGTTACATGGGCATTTGACATGACCCTCGTTTTGTCCATGTTCATTTTAAGTCCCAAACTTTTGGAGGCTCTACTGAGGTCATCGAGCATTGTACTGAGGTCCTCCATAGTCTCAGCACTGTCTCAGACCCCGCTGCAAAAGGATAGGTTTCGAGGTCTGATCCTGGAGTCGGACTGACATAGTGGCGTTTTCGTTCCGACACTTCAGCACCTCGATGTACCGATAGTCGATCTGGCACAGTTGAAGAGACTGCAGCACAGCCCATGTCTCAATCGAATCAAAGGCTTTCTCGTAGTCCACAAACGCTAAGCAGAGAGGCAGGTTATATTCTTAGGTCTTCTGTATAACCTGTCGCAGCGTATGTATGTGGTCTACGGTACTAAAGCCTTTACGGAATCCGGCTTGTTCGGGAGGCATCAAACCTGCGCGCGAGACGGTTCGTAATGAATCTCGAAAACAGCTTGTAGACATGGCTCAGAAGTGAGATGGGCCTATAATTCTTAAGAAGGGCGTTGTCGCCCTTCTTAAAGAAAAGTATCACCACACCTCTGTTCCATGCCTGTGGTGTTTTGCCCTCGAGTATGATGACGGAATCAAACAGCTTCCGAAGGGCCTTAAGAACGGGATATCCGCCGGCCTTCAGGAGCTCGGCCGTAATTCCGTCATCACCCGGCGCCTTGTTATTTTTGAGCTGCTTCAGAGCCATCCTAATCTCGTACAGGCCGACGTCCGGGCTGTCTTCGGTATAGTGTCGGGTCAATCTAGCTCTTGGATCGTTTGCCAGGATCCATAACGGAGTTACTTGTTGACGTGTGTAACTGTCCGTACAACCTCTCGATCTCTCTCAACAGCTCAGGTTTGGCGGATACGACCCTGCCATCATCGGTCTTTAGTTTCGTAAGCTGGCTCTGTCCAAAAGAAGCAGTCTTGTTTGAGTCTTTTTTGCGAAGCACTGTCCACCAAAATCACAAACACAACACAAAGCACAACATTCCGAAGACGCGATGACCGCCACCAGACCCTCCCGCACCCTCGTGCAGCATGCTCTTGTAGCATGCATGCTTCTTGTGCATGCTAGGTAGCAAGTGTATTTCACGCTTTAAGCGGTCGGGCTTTATGCTATAAAATTAGAAATATTCGAAACGCGAAGTATCTTTTCCCGAAAGTACCGAAAGAACCGGGATTTGGTTTTAAAAACCCCGGTTCCAAAAACGACTCAAATTGCCGGGATTTCCCGGTACTTTCGGTTCCGGGATTTCCCGGGACTATTCACTAGTGATTATAGTAAGCTATCTCTTAAACGTCAATTGCACACCAGAGGGGCAATTCTCGTAATTTTAAGAACGTTTACAGTCTGATCTCTGAAAAATGAATGCAATATAATTTCAGGGCCAACTCCATGTTACCGGGAGGCAATATTGCTTGTTTGGTATATTGTCAGGTAAAACAATACCCGTACATGTAATCAAGATAGTGAAAGATAGTAAATTTAGGGGGGAAAAAAATGGGAAAAAAAACTTATTCATTTTTATATGCAGTGTCTATTGCCTGAAACCATAGATCCCCGACATATTAGAGGAATGGATATAAGAAAAATAAAAATGCGAGAAAACAAAGAAAATATTGCAACACCTGCTATTGTTTCCACTTCTGTATCACAAATAGTGAATTTTGAGAATGTGGCGTCTACTTCTGTGTCACAAACAGTTAATTTTAATAATGATTAAATACGTTTTATAACCGACTTCAAAAAAGGAGGAGGTTCTCAATTCGGATAGTTATATTTTTTATTGTGTATTATTTTCATTTTCTTAATTTTTTCTGTTTATAACATAAAAATAAAGTTTGCTTAATTGATTTTGTTGTTTTTGTTGCTAACACTACATTATTGACAAGTTGTGAGTGAAGTTGTCCAGAACATATCTTCTCATCTGAAACGCATAGTATATGTATAGTGAAAGGAACGTCGTTCCATCCGGGTGTCCCGTGACACCTCTCGTTAAATTTTATTTTGATAAAAGTCTGATTTGTGAGATTTTTTGACATGTTGTTGATGGTATGTGTATTTTAAATATAGGTACAAACTTACCTTAGATTTTTTACATAGTGCGTTTCTTTGCCAAACTAACCTAATTTTTACTAACCGGAAACTGTCATGAGAATTTATCAAGCGTAGATGATAAGTTCCTACATACAAATTTTATTCATTAAAAATAAAATATAACATCAAAGTTGATCTACTGTATTTGTCTGTTTCGTGGCGCGCATTCATTGCACAAAGGTTAGTCGCGGTCACAACGTGTCACGTGGCGCGGTCCCGCTCAGCGCATCGTAGTTAAATACGCCGCGTTCAACTGGCGGGGGCTGAGGTAGTGTTTTCTATGCCTATCGGTCCGGGAAAACCTCGCCTTAATCCATACTAAGTAATATTATAAATGCGAAAGTGTGTCTATGTGCAAAAGTGCCTTATGCTCTTGTTTGCTGGTGATAAAGTTATGGTATTTCTATTCTGCAATGGTAACTTGGCCTATCCTCCGCAAAAAAAAACATTACTTTAAAGTAGGTATGTACCTACAGATATCCCAAAATAAGGATCTATGCGCTTCGGGAATCATCATCTATCTTTGGAAATATGAACGTGCGATGATGAGATCTACTATAGGTATATATAATAGAGCTGTTGCAACCATGGAAGTAGGTATTATGATTTACTATTTGTATTACCTATGCCTATTTTGTATTACTATGATTACAAAAATATACTTAGACTAGCACTTTGACCGCGACTTCGTCCGCGTGTATTTCGTACTTCCCTCTAAAAATTTCGAAAATGCATGTTTATGATCTTTATCACTTATTTAGATAAATAAAATTTTTAAGGAATCAGATTTTTCAAATAAACTGTATCCCCGCTTTTCACCCACACAGTGGTGGATTTTGGAAAAATCATTTGGGATGTGTTCATAACTTGACTCAAAGACCAATACCCATTTTCGAGTTAATGGAAGCAAGCAGTAAAATCCACCTCTTCTTCTTCTTAGCGTGTCGATAGCAATCTAAATGGGGTCGGCCCAGAATTCGGCTACTTGTTTGGCGCCATCACCAGCGACCACCACCTCTTGTAACGCGCAGCTGACAGAATATGCAGGACACGATATTAAGTGTCCCATCGTTTGTGGAACAGCACCAAATTTACACTCCAAGGCGGAGTCGTCTGTGAATCTCTACCTGAAAAGGTTTTCCTTGCTTCGGCCAACCTGGGTCCGGAGTCTGTTTAAAGACTTCCAGGTTACCCAAGATAACTCATGTCCAGGTGTGAGGTCTTCAGCGGGTGAAACGAACGATTTTTTTTTTTGCGGATGGAAATCATCAAATGACTCCTCCCGCTCTGGGTGGAGCGGAAGGGAGTGTCAGACTCTTACTGACTAAAACCCACCCGTGTTCTTTCCTTAGCCCTTTATGTTCCGGGCCAGCGGTAACCCTTTCGGACAATCCCGCTGACCCGGCAGGCTTCGGCCCTAAGGGGCCCCTCCCCGATGCTGACATCTCTTTGAGGCGCGCGTGGAACACGTACGCGCCGTCCGGCGCGGGCCTGGTCCTGATCGGACGGTGAGCTACCCATTAATCTCCAACCGCAGGCCCGCGCCTACGGTGGCCGGGAGTCGTCACGCGGCTCCCGACGCCGGAGGCGTCCCCCGCGGCGGCTGAGACGGGAGGCTCTCTCCGTGAACCGTCCCGCCACCTCCTTCGCTAGCATGACTGCTTCGCAGAAGGAGGTGACTGCCCCCCACTCCCTCTCGCCCCGGACCATGGCTTGCACCAGGGCCGGACGCGAGAGGTCGCCGCCGCTGCCAATCGCCTCTACGAGGACACGGCGCGCCGTGGCGGCGGTGCTCCGCCCAAGCGGGGCAGACCTCCACCGTGTCCTCTGGGCGATCCTGGCAATGGTGACACCCGGGCGTTTCCTCCCGCCTGATGATGTGCAGGAACCTCCCGAAGCTCCCGTATCCGGTGAGGACCTGCGTAAGGCGGTAGGTGAGGGCGCCGTGGCGCCTCTCTAGCCACTCCTCAAAGAGGGGTCTTATCGCCGCTGTCGCGGCGTGCCCTGCGCTGGGTTGCGACAGTCGCTCTTTCCATGCCGCCATGAGATCGCGCCGGAGATCCGTCCGCTCCGCAGCGATTTGCCGCGGAAGCGGATCCTCCCCCCGGCGTAGTGCCTCGACGCGCCACTCATACAGGCGCGCGAGGACTATCGCCTCCAGATCCCATGGCGGCAGTCCGGCAAGGAGGCTTGCCGCCTCGCCCGAGATCGTGCGGTAGCCCCGGATAAGCCTTATGGCTACCACCTTCTGGGGCGCGTTCAGGTAGTGGGCGGCTCGCCGCCGCAGTGAACGCGCCCACACCGGGGCCCCGTATAGGGCCATGGACCGCACGACCCCCGCGTAAAGCCTCCGGCAGGAGGCGTTTGGCCCCCTCAGGTTGGGCAAGAGCCGCTTGAAGGCGGCCCCGGCCCGTTCCAGTTTGGGGGCCAAACGTCGGAAATGCTCCACGAAGTTCCACCGGCTGTCGAGGACGAGACCCAGGTATTTCATCGTCATCTCGACGCCGATGTGAACCCCTCCTACCGTTAGTTGGGATCCCGATGGTGGCGGGTTCCGGGGCCCATGAAACGACATGGCCTCGGACTTGTGCAATGCCACCTCGAGACCCAACTGCCGGATCCTCTCCACGACTATCGCAACCCCGCGTATGTAATCGCGTCGGCCCCTGCCTGTTGCGACCTCCCCTGCGCCAGGACCAGCGTGTCGTCAGCGTAGCAAACCACGCTGACGCCATCAGGGAGGTCGGCCCGCAGCACCCAGTCGTAGCCGATGTCCCACAGGAGCGGCCCCACAACCGATCCCTGCGGGACACCGCACGACATCTCTCGCCGGTTCCACCCCCATCTAGCTGACGTAGCTGACGGCTCTGTCCGTCAGATACGCCTCGACTATTCGACGGAGGTAGGGCGGCACCCGGTGATACCGGAGTGCCTCCACAATGCAGCTCCAGGGCAGGGTGTTGAACGCGTTGGCGATGTCGAGTGACACCGCCACGACGACCCCACCCGAAACGAACGGTTTGGGTAAGGAAGCACTGTCCCGCGACAGCTTCAGTCTCTCTTGTGATGGTTCACCAGTGAGTGAGACGACACGCTTTAAAAAATTGTTTCGGCTTTTCAGCCTTTGTGGCACTAGGATGTTGTGTTGTTGCAAGGGTGTCGTGTGTCGGAGACCATTTTGGCTCTTTCGCTGGAGCTTGCCAGCGCACTGCGCACCACTGGTGGCGCTATTCCTGCTAGTGGATACAGCATTTTCTACTATATTTCCCAGCAATACTTTATTATTTATTTATGTCCGTGACTACCGTCGGACCACCAACACCAGTCGCTTCCATATTTGGTGAATAATTAGTACTCAATTGGTACTAATTAGTACTCTAACTGATTGAATTGGTTGAAAATTGGTAGGTACCTTAGTAGTTTTCGAGAAAATCGACTTTGAAGGTGGTCCAGCGGTAGTCACGCTCCCTTCAGCAGGACCACCATGAGCGCTGAAAAAGGGGGCACGCTACAGCTATTTTATGTAAACAAATAATTAGTACCCTTATATGTGATTTATTTCGTAATAAAAAACAGAACTGTAACATTTGTATTTACCGAGAAATCAACGATGATAACTTTCTCAGAATTGTTCAGCAGGACCACGACTTTGAATGTTGATTCCAAGTTAGAGAAGCTTGTCGCTTTCCTCAAACCTACATAGAAAATTAGTACCCTGCAAGATAAAATTAGTACCCAAAATTCGACACTAGTACTTAAGTAGTTTACGAGATATACCATGCCATTGGTGGGGTCACGTGGGGTGGCGGTAGTCACGGTGCCAAATTTTCATTTCAAGATTTCCCTATTAAAAAGTCTGTGATTTCTTCCCAAATTTATAAAAAAATTAGTACTAAAGAAGTTAAAGCGACCAAACATTCAGATTCCTAAGTGTTGTATTGTAAGAGAAATTAGCATGCAAACACTTAGAAGCTTTGCTTCTGTGGGGGTCATTCTGTGACGCGACGTTCGTGCTAATTCGGAAACACGTAGATTACCGAAGCGCATATATTTTCTGGTTTAACTGTACCTACTTGAATTTAATTTTGTTTTCTATAGTGAGCTCTTTGTGAAGGACCTTATCCGGTGAAATACTACGACTTGCTCATACCTATTTCTGCCGCGTCGCTGCGTGTACTGGTTGGAACGATAGGGGTGCCGGTGTAATTAAAGGCACAGCTATTCTACATTCAGGTTTGTCTCTGGTATGACAACTTTTCTGCACATATTACACACACAACTTATCCGTGCCGCAGAGGACATTAAAAAAAACAACGGAAATATAATACATACAGTCTAAAATAATCGTTTATTCAATAGTGTGCCAGTCATGATTGTGTCATCGTTATTCCTCATCAGCTATGTGGACTTCGTCGTCAGATCCTTCATCTGCAGTCGGAGGGCTCCCAGCATCAGCTGAATCCGGTGTAGTACGCCTCCACTTGGCGCGACGATTTTGAAACCAGGTTTTCACCTGAAGAAGGAACAGGTTTGTTATAAATGGATGAACTTTTCGTTCGATTCCATAATCCGTTGCGGGGCAGTTAATAGCGCTGCAAGGTTTATTAGGCGCGTGGCCACAATCAGAACTAAAGCCGCCATTTTGTTTTTTCAACACATTTTATTGAACATTTCACAAAACAATTACACTAATTATAAACCAACAGCACCGTCATCTATCTTAAATAAATATAATTTAAGTGTCTTAACATAACAGCTTTTTACTAATTAATGAGAAAGCCTACCGTACTTATAACAGAAAAACAATATTTAATTTTTTTGCGTCTCTCTGTTTGTTCCAGCTAATCTCTGAAACGGCTGGACCGATTTTGACGGGACATTTACTGGCAGATAGCTGATGTCGTAAGGAGTAACTTAGGCTGATGTTATAAGGAGTATCGGATAGCTGATGTTATAAGGAATAGGTACCTACTTTTATTTTAGAAAAAAAAAGAATTAGTAAAGATACACAATAAATTATCGTTTTATGACATCCACGCGAACGAAGTCGCGGGCACTGTTAGTTATGTCACATGTTCAGGGCAAGTCAAGGTGCAATATTTAACAGTTACACCGCACATGGCACACAATCGCCTAAAACTTCACTTTCGATCTAATCGGCAAAAATCTCATCGTGAAAAGTTAGGTGAAGTGAGCGGTCACCAGTGAGTATTTAACTTCAAGCTCATTTCACCTAAGTTTTCAAGGTGAGATTTTTACAGAATAAACCGAATGCTTTACCTAAGAGTGTATGGTAGGTAATTCCTCTTAATTAAGTTCCAGTACACAGTACAGGACCACTATAGGTACGAACTGTCTCGGGTGTATAACATTCGAGACAGTTCGGTCCAGCCGGTCGATTCTGTAAAAATCTCACCGCGAAAACTTTGGTGAAGTGAGTTTGTTTTTGCTAGGAATTGACACTATTGACAGCTCACTCCACGCTCACTTCACCTAAGTTTTCACGGTGAGATTTTTACAGAATAGCACCGCTGTATTCAATCCCTGAGTCTGGCAAATTGTTCATAGGTTTTCATTTTCATGGGTAGGTATAACACTATCTCTTTATCCATATCATCATCATCATTTCAGCAGAAAGACGTCCACTGCTAGACATAGGCCTCCCCCGAAAGGGGGGGGGTTTTGCCATAATCGCCACGCTTGGCAGGCGGGTTGGCGATCGCAGTATGGTATGGTGGTGGAATGCATAGAGAACGCTGCTGCCCATTCTCCGGTACGCCCCCTAGTCGCCTTTTACGACACCCACAGGAAGTATGGGGTGGTGCTACTTATTCTTTAAGTCCGGCACCACACAGAGAGTTTATCCATATCGTACGGGGAATTTCAGGCGTGAAGTTATGTAGACATAATAATACTTTCTATGAAAGTGTAATCCACATAATTATACCCGATTAGTAGCAGTGTTATTAAAGAATCAATCAAATACTATCGTAACGCACTGGATTATTGATGCGCCTTAAGGTAGCTTCAATTGTTTTGTAAAGTTTTTGTAAGTACTCGTAGGTTACATGCTTGATTAAATTATTTGTGTAAATAACTGCCTGCATCATGCAGAAAACTGCAAGCCCCGCAAGCTTGCTTCTTTCAAGTGAGCGTTTATTAGGAACCTTTTAAAAGTTGCCTTCAGTATGTTGTCTCTCTAAAATTGGAGTCCTGCAGCGGCTGCCACCAATAAGCGGTAGATTGCTATCGATCAACTCACAGGGGCATTAATTCTACAATGGACCGCATGCGGTGCTCGGCAATCGACAATAGTAGGTACATTTTCATGCAAGTATGCAATGACAAATGCCCGCGCGTTTCTAACGATATATTTCAGCCTCAGACCCTTGCGAATAAAAATAGTACCTACCTAATTTTTTTACCTAAACTAAACATTTTGTAACAGATATTTGTGGGAAATGGCTTGAGGGTTTTTTTTCTGCCTTCTCGTTTTGAAAGAGGGGCACTGACCCGAAGCTTCCAAACAGCCATTCCTTTATAGTTACTTTACTCTTTGGTCTAGCATATTATACTTAGGTACTTATCAGGGGCGAATAGAGTGGGAATGCAAGCAAAGAGAAAAGTACGTTTGTGAAACTAATGCGGTGCATGAAGAGACGTTTTGCGAACAAATGTGTTGAAAATACTTTTGAAACATACTTCCTACTAATCTGCAAGTAAGGCTCCGTTCCTACTATGTCGTGACGACAGATTATCGTGTCGTCGAAAGCGTCGTGGCTTGTATATTTAAATGGAAGTGTTCTCTTATAGGACTACACTATTAACTGTCGTCCACGACTTTTTTTCGCAGTGACGACAGATTGTCAAGTCAATGGGAACGGCTAGCACGACAGTCGTAAAACGATGAAAAAACGTTACGACCTACGGTGACGACAAATCATGTGTCGTTATTGCGACTATCTATCGTAGCACGTATCACACAAACGACAAGGCGACTGCCATGAACAGTAAAAATGTCGTTACGATCCAATGAGAACAACTAGAGACGACGATATAATCGTCACGACATAGTGGGAACGCGTCCTTAGTGTACGTGGGTCTGTGACACCTACTTCCAACTTGTTTTGCACTTTCACTGCAACAAGAATCTTTTGACGTTCGAATGCCGCTGTTGGGTGAACTATTTGTGAAATGAATTGAAAAAAAAACAAGATGAACAAAAAGAGGCGTTAGTTCCGATTTTGACCACGCGTCAAAAGATCGTTGTACAGCTATATTTAAAAAGAAAGATCATCTGCTTACCTGCCGATCACTAAGTCTCAGTGTGCTCGCCAGGGCTCGTCTCTCGTCCGGGCTGAGGTACTTGCTGGCGCTGAACCGTCTCTCCAGCGCTCCCGTCTGGGCCGCCGTGAAGCGTACCTGGCCCCCCTTCCTTCTGCCGCCCAGACCCCACCAGGGGTTGCAGCAGCTTGGCGGTACTGAGGAAGAACAGTTAACTGTGTACCTAATATAATTTTAAGTAACAAGCCGTGAGCTCGATGGGGTTTCCCATAAGCAAAAATAACGAGTTTTCATACAAACTTCCTTCCCCTAGTGCCTAGCCTTTTGGGGATGACTTTTAGGAAATTCTTTCTTTATGCTCATTTTTTCTCATTTTAAGTTTGTGACCCAGCGGTTCATGTTTGCGTTGTCTGACAGTGAATGAATGAACTTAAGATAGGTACAGACGTCAGCACAACATCAACCTTGATGAAATTTTACAGTTTCGGGTACTGTAAAATTTTCCCAATCAACTTTGAACCTTATGCTTTAGTGAAAAAGTTGAAAATCTATTAAAGAAATTTGACAGATTGTAGTAGCTTGATGTGCTGGCGTCTGTACAAGTACCTACTTAAATGTGTTGAAAAAAGAAGAAAGAAATTAATAAGTCGTTAATATCGTAATGGTAAATCTTAGGAAATCACAGTGTCGTAAAGTTGCTATTACTACCCGGTAGATGGCGTTAGTATTTACCTATGTTGCAAGTATGAGATTCAAATAACATATAAAATTGAAAGTTCACCGAACGGCTGATTTTTGAAGACAATTTTATCCGAGGAATAAATTTGAATTTTTGACAGTTCGCCCATACTAAATCAGTCAGACGTCAATTTTAATCCAGGAATAACATTTTTCTGTCAATTGAAAAATCAGCACTTCGTAGAAATTTAAGGTCTGTACAGGGTGGCAGGGTTTGACGCGCAAACTGTAACCATGGATATAATAGTACATGATTCGGAACCCCATAGCGTAGGTAAAAAAAAAATATTTCATAGAAAAGTATATTATCTACGTGGTCAAATTGTGTGGACCAGCTTATATTATTTTTTTTTACAGAAATTAGCATGTAGGTACCTCACTGACCTCTATAATACACTTGTATTATAGAGGTCAGTGAGGTACCTACTGAATCAGGTAGGAAGGTAGATACAGACATCTATGACTTATCAAAAAACTAAAATAGTAAAAAAATAGTTAATCCATCAAATTGGAGCAATTTGATGATAACAGACCTTATTCTACCTTGTTACAATAAAACAACAATTTCAAATAGTGAGTATTAAAAGATAAAAAAATATTCGATAGCGAGATAATCGCTGGAAAATTGTATTTTTTTACTAATAACCAATATTGTTATCGATTTAATAGATAAATACTTAAATCGATAAAGCGTTGTGTTAATTGGAACAGATATAAGTATCGTTGCTAATCTGTACGTTTTTGGTGTTAAGGAAGTAGGTAAAGCCCTACCCATTAGATTATCTGTTAAATTAATCTTGTAAAATGTTATTTTGAATTGTGGAACACCTACAATGATCAAGCGCCAATAGCCCTATTCGCGGCAATAGCCTTATTTCTTACATCGCGATTTACACTTTTTTTTAATTTTTTTTTATAGGTCCTTTGTGCCTTTTAGTCTGTGCTAACTAAATGTATTTTCTTTCTTTCTTTATTCGTGATGGCCACTGGGCTATAACCACTGGGTTTAGTGTTAAGGCCTCGCCTCTCATGCACGAGGCTGTGGGTTCACATCCGGGCAAGTACCAATGTGACTGTTCAATTCATATGTATTTTTTGAGTTTATCTTGGACATTACTGACATCTGTGAGGGAAAACATCGTGAGGAAACCTGGACTTGTAGTTAATTTAAGTCTGAAATCACCTAGGTACCCATCCTGACCAAGCGTGATGTTCAATACTCGTGCCTTGAACCCTTATTACACTACACGATATTTAGGGCCCGACATTTAGGTGATGTGTTTTTTTAATAGGGACTCTTCCTCCCTTTATCTTATTACACCATCCCGATTTAGGGAAAGGGTCCCTGAATATCGCGTAGTGTAATGAGGCTTTTTACCCTGCAGTGGCTAGTATTATATTAGCCCACTCACTAGGGTTGCAACCAGGAGTGCGTGAGTTCGATTCCCACCCATTGATAAGCTTGTTTCTATTAGAAGAACATCAGTAATAGGTATGCATCGCAATTAGCATTAAATAAATTACAGATTTTTGGTAAACCTTATCGCAAAGACCATAAAATACACACACACAGAACTCTAGTTCATCATAATAATTAATTTCATCCAAAATATTTTCAAACTCCGTGTTTCGCGGTACTAATCACGACCTCAAGTCACGGACCGCCTACACTCAGGTTTAAGTATTACTATTGTATACTTAAGTGTCGAGTTTCATTTATTAATCAGTCCATCACTCGGCTGATATCGTAAACACAAACCGTAGCTTGAGTACGTCAATTATTATGCTTTTTAATACGATCATGGCCTCAAGATCGATATCAAGTGCCAGCTCTTGGACTGAGTGACGTTTATTAATACGGGCCCTAGTATTGGATAGAGATAGATGAGTATCGTTCCAGAATTCATTTTTTGATACGCATTTAAAACTAATAGAATTGTTAGATTCGACTCAAACTTCCAGCTGCTACTGAGAAAATCCTGACAGAAAAATATTGCCCGAACAAGGAGTCGAACACAGGACCCCAAGCTCAGCTACTGCGCTTCGATACTAGCTTCTGCCCGCGGCTTCGCCCGGGTGGATTTTGTAAATTATCCTACGGAAATGTGCTACCGGGACAAAAAGTAGCCTAAATCCCTCCCCAGGACACCATCTATCTCCTTACCAAATTTTATTGAAATCCGTTCAGTGGTTTAGGCGTGAGAAGGTAACATACAGACAGAGTAACTTTTGAATTTATCTATTTAATAATAAATATTCAATTCACCAATATTTCTAACCAGTAGTAGGTGCCCTGCGGTTTCACCCGCGTAAGTTTCGATCCCGTGGGAATGTCGGGATAAAAACTATCCTATGTCCTTACCCGGGATGCAATCTATCTCTCTGCCAAATTTTATCGAATTCCTTTTAGCGGTTTTGGCGTGAAAACGTAACATACAGACAGACAGACCGACAGAGTTACTTTCGAATTTATAATATTAGTATGGAATAAAGCTGAAGAGTTTGTTTGTTTTAACGCGATAATCTCAGGAACTACAAGTACGATATAAACATTTATTTATGCATTTGACTGTCTGTGTCTGTGTGGTGCCGGACTTAAAGAATAGCACCACCCCATACTTCCCGTGGGTGTCGTAAAAGGCGACTAAGGGGCGTACCGGAGAATGGGCAGCAGCGTTCTCTATGCATTCCACCACCATAACATACTGCGATCGCCAACCCACCTGCCAAGCGTGGCGATTATGGCAACCCCCCCCTTTTGGGGGAGGCCTATGTCCAGCAGTGGACGTCTTTCGGCTGAAATGATGATGATGATGATGATGCATTTGACAGCCCAACTCTTGAGAAAGGCTATAGGTACTTAACATCACACTACGACCCTTAGGAGTTGAGTAAATACAAAAAGAGTCAGTTCTTTCTGACTCTTTTTGTATTTGCTCAACTCCTGAACTGAAAACGAAGTAATAGCGCGGGCAGGCGATGCAATGCGACGGGATGGAATGGATCGGTGGAACAAGAATGTTGATGCGGCCAGAAGTTAGTTTATAACTAGCTGCGTCCAGCGGTTGCACCCGCGTAAATGTCGATCCCGTGGGAATATCGGGACAAAAAGTAGCCTATATGTTAATCCACGGTGTCAGCTACCTCCATACCAAATTTTATCAAAATTGGTCTAGCCGTTTGAGCGTGAAGAAGTAACAAACATATAAACACACACACACACACACACACTCACAAACTTTCGCCTTTATAATATTAGTGTGGGTAGATGACTATAAATAAGTATGACGGGTGAAGTGAGATAGATTACGAATTATCCAGTCATGTATCGCACAGCAATGATCATTATTAGTTTCGAATTATATCTGTCGATTACTACATTACTGCCTAGGTATTTAATTATGATATTCAATTAGTCTTATCATTCGTGAATCTATCTAGTGAAATCGTATTGTGAGTATTGTTGGTATTGTCACTAAACTTTTATTATGGCCAAAATAGTGGGTAGACCAATAATTTTAATTTGGTTTACAACGGTATTTTGTCTTGAGTAGATACCTACTTGAATTGACCAATGTAAATATATTATTGTCGTTTTTTTTAATAGCTGTTATTGGCGTAGAACAATTTACTCTGTTACCTACTACTATAGGTAAGTACCTACTTACCAATGAGCGTAGGCAAATTAATTATCCAATTTTTTATTTTTCTTTTTTCATCAGGTTATTCTTCATTGCTGTAATAATAGCTACCTATTTATAAAGTCAATTATAAATGTACCTAAATGAAAATGGTCGCAAAAAATGTATTTAGATTATACTTTTAAAATAAAAAATAAAACCAAAACGGTTGGTTCCGTTTCAAAAAGTAGGTACCTTCTTACATAATTTTATTATCTTATCGGAAGCTCTAAAACTTTACGGAAATTGGCTGTTTCTGTTTCACAATAATTTTAGGTGAAAAGATTGAATAAGTATTATCAAGGGAATCGGTAAATGAATAGCATCATACTTTATAGATAAGAAAGAGTGAAAAACTTTGTGAATTATTAGGATGACGATCAAGAGATTTCAAGAGAAAACATCAAACATTAAGTAAGACCATGGATTAGGCGTTGTTTTTTATCGCTATAAGTCAGTTCGGAAAAACTCGATATTTATAATAAATATCAAAATATCCGATAGTTGATTTAATATATATATCGAATTTATATCGTCTTAAAAAAATGCGTTTTAGTATTAAAAGGTATTGACGTTCGAAAAGTGCTCATTCTCAGCCTAATTTTAATAAGTAATTGACTTCTGATTTTGACAGATTAGTTAGATAGTAAAAACCTAACTTCGTGGTATGAACTGTGCATAACAACAAAAGGCTTGTATGTACATCGATAGTTTTCACCGCAAGTTCTAATAATGAAGTGTTACAATATAAAAATATAAACAGTGTGGCAAACAAGAAAAAATACTCCTATATGTCACATTGGTGTGAAAAGCTGGCGTAACTTCGGGTCCACACTGCTAATTAACTTGCAGAGTCTTAAGGGGCTTACATGACCTAAAGCGCGGTCACTGTCATGTCGGTCGGACTGCATAGAAAAGAAAGAGAAGCGCGATGACACAACACTGGTAATTTATTGCAAAATATGAAGCAATTATTTAATTACAAAAAAACTATTGTTTGGACTAAAAAACTATAACTATTATATACTCAAAATCAAAATCAAAATGTTTTATTTCACATAAACCTACATGGGCACTTATGAAACGTCAGAAGCTAGGTGCACGGTTCCAATTGGTCGTTTCCTATGGAGAAGAACCGGCTATAATAAGCGGAATACTAAATATTTTAGTATGTTGCTTGTAGAATAATCTGCCAAAAAAACAGAATGATTGTATGTATATTAGTATGGTTTTTATTGTACAAAAAAAAAATGTTTTTAGAGGTATTTTCATGATTTTTTTCTATCATGATATGATATGAATTAGTTGTATTATGTTTTCAACACACTATCTACCTAGCATATATCCCGAAGAATATCATAGATATATATTTCTGATTTTGTTTACTGTAGTCGATCATATACTTTTATTATTTCTAAAACTTGCGTTTTTTTGGGTTTAGGTCGTGTAAGCCCCTTAAAAAGTGGTGTGTCAATATAGGTATCTACATCACTAGTATGTTTATTGGCTCTGATTGCAGGAGATAAAAGTGGGTAGGTACCTATTTATGAATAAAAACAATAGGTATGTACCTAAGTGCACGTTTACGTTACATAAGTTGAACAAAAAACTGAAAAACGTTATTTACTATCGAATAGATTACGTTAGGTATCTTACCTATCGAAATCTATAGTGCTCATGGTACGAATTTTAATTCTTTCTGTGCCCGCTAGAGGCGCTGTACAATATTTCATACATATTATTTACGGAGACGCTAGCGAGTTTTGGCAGTGCAAACTCATGGTAGAGCTACTGTTTCGTACATTTTCTTTCCGGTAAACATTAGACTGGGGATGCGCTAAGGAAGCCCGGGAAAATCAAATTTGTTTTCAAACTCAAAGCATTTATTTCAAGTAAACCAATTACAGGCACTTTTGAATTGTCAAGGGGTCGGTCAGTCATAAAGATGAAGCTAGTTGCCCATTGCAAAGCGTAGTAGGAGATGGAGAAGAACGGGCAAGAAACTCCACGGACGCTCTTCTAAATTATAAAATTTGTAGATCAGTATCAGGTTGTCTGTTGATTAAAATATGGTTCGCGACCGTAACAAATATATATTATAGAATTATTATCATGGAAACCATCGATAGAAGTCTCTATATAATCCTATTCTTAAAATAAATTCTTACAAAAAACGTAAGTAAAGAATATTGCGGGCCACCCTGATGCTTTCGCCCTAAAAATGATTTCTATTTGTGATTTGAGAGTCGATATTATTTATGATAAGTATTTTCACGGTTAATTATGTAAAAAGAAAGTAGGTAAAAAGTAGGAAAAGTTGGAAACTAGATAGGTAGAGGTACCTATAGTGGATAAGACAGAGATTAAAACAGAAGAATAACTAGCAGGGGACATAGCGGGGGGGGGGGGGGATTCTGGGGTTCACTACTCCTTAATTAGTTCCAAGGTGGATGTGAGCATCTGGTTTATTTCGGAATAACTCGATAAAACCATAAACTTATCTATTTAAAATCATCAATAATAACTTAATAAGTCATTAAGCTAACATTTTTGATAACTATTATAAACCACCGACTTCTATAAGTCGGTGGTATATATAAAACTAAAGAACTGATCCTATTTAATTGATTTTTGGTACAGAGCTTGAAAATGGTACCTAGTATAGGCAGTTTAAAGGAAAGCCTAAAAGTCTGTGTTATAAACCAATAAGATTGATAAACGTAATAGGTACTAGATTAAAATTATTATTGAAGCAGAACGGTTTAGGTGAAAGCACCGATTTAATGACTACGGATTATTTGACTTTTTACTGATTTGCATATTTAAAAGATTTTTAAGATTCATCGGATAATTTATTGCCATGAATAATAATAATATCAGCCTATTATTGCTCCACTGAATGGCAAAGGTCTCTCTCTCTTCGCATTGACCACGATACTTAGTCTAGGCGAATGTTAGAGCAGATATGAATTAATTCATTTTGACATTGAAAAAGTGACCTAGAATTCAATTTACTTATAATATGACATTTCAAAATCAGGCTTACTAGGTGTGGATTAAGTAGGTAATTAGTTACTAAAAATACAAAAAAAGTAGAAGTTTAAGAAGTAATCGTGATCACAATGAATGATCATGATAAAATCCATTGTTTTATTTTGGTAGTTTATAAATAAAAGGACACAAACTGACAATACATTATTATGAAGATTATGATTAAGACGAACTCAATGCAAGAATGATAAGATAACGTAATAAGGAGATTCGGTCTCAATATTAACGCGGCATTGCTTATCGACGATTATCGGTAATCGATATAGTAATCGAATTTTATTTGTATTTCATTTTGATTAGTAAGCGTTACTAACTGACGTAACGTAAGGTAGGACGCCCTCAGGGTAGATGGAGTGAAGATCTTCGCAGGGTGGCTGGTAGCTGTATCTGCGGTAGCTGGATGAGGGTTGTCGATAATTGACCTGAATGGCGTGAATTTGGATAGGCCTATGTCCAGCAGTGGACCCCTGTAGACTCATGATGATAACTAACTGATGAGCGACTAATAAAATCCTAAATTCATATTTATTTTCAGATAATTTAATTTTTAGAACCAAAGTCATTTTTAAATAATTCTTTTTTAGTAAAAACTTTAAAGGCGGATTTTTTAAAATTCAAATACCTACGGGAGTTGGCCACCTGGTTTTTAAAAGCTGCAATCTCTCTCTTCAGGTCAGCCATCTGCTTTTTCAGCTTGTTCAGCAGATCGCTGGCGTCTGGCGCCAGTTTGTCCATTCGGTCAATTTTTCTCTTCACTTGGTCATTCTCCCTTTCCGTTCGGTCACCGCTCTCTCTCTGCTCCCGGTCAATCTTCGTCTCCGTTTGTTTACAGTTCTATCTCTTCACTTGGTCACTCTCTCTCTCCGTTCGGTCACAGCTCTCTCTTTGAGTTCGGTCAATCTTCGTCTCCGTTCAGTCACAGCTCTCTCTCTTCGCTCGGTCATTCTCCCTCTTCGTTCGGTCACAGCTCTCTCTCTTCGCTCGGTCATTCTTCCTCTCCGTGCGGTCTCAGCCCTCTCTCATCGTTTGGTCAGTTGCTCTCTCCGTTTGGTCACTCTCTCTCTCCGTCCGGTCAATCTTTGTCTTTCGTCGATCACTCTCTGTCAGATTACTCTTTGTTTTGAATCGCTTCCTCTTTCCCTCCGTCTAGTTGCTCTTTCCCTCCGTTAATCCACTCTTTCTCTCCGTCCAGTTACTCTTTATCTCCAATCGCTTCCTCTTTTCCTCCGTCCGGTTACTTTTTGTCTCCATTAATTCACTCTCTCTCTCTTCGTTTAATAATTCTCTCTCTCTCCGTCTAGTTAATCTTTGTCTCTAATCGATCTCTCTCTGCCTACGACCGTTTACTCTTAGTCTGCAATTGATCCCTCTCTCTCTACGTCTGCTTACTCTTTGTTTTCAATTGCTCCCTCTTTTCCTCCGTTTGGTTGTTCTTTGATTCCGTTAATTCACTCTCTCTTCTCTGTTGATCACTCTCTCTCTTTCCGTCCAGTTACTCTTTATCTCTAATCGATCTCTCTCTGCTTTCGCCCGTTTAGGTTTTATCGCCGCGTCACGTTCATAACAGCTACGTTCAGCACAATAGCTCCGATCTAACTCTATGGCTTTTGGTTGTAGAGTCACTCGCTCAGCATACGTCGCACACAGATTTGCATCTTCAAACAATCCTATTATAATTAATAGGATAGGAGGAAGGTTAACACCTTCGCTACCTTCTTGTAAGGCTCCAATAGCTCCACTTTGATACCGAATGGCTGTATTGATTTATATACTGATTTCCTTCACGAGGTGTTGGAAGGAGATTTTTTATCTGCTGTTCTTTACTCTTCTGATATCTCAGAATGTCATCCAAGGTCATAGTCCCCAGTATATACAGGGTGAATTTTCCAAGTAGGCGTGAATGGCTAAATCCGAAACTATGAGGAATAGCGAAAAGTACCCAAAGGAGTCGCGGGCTCGATTTTGATGAAAACTAATACTGCATCATTGGATTTTTGAAAAATCTATATTTCTAACCAGGAATCGAACCCGTTGATTTTGAAAAAAAATACAACACACTGTATTATTACATCATTCGATAGTGTCGCTGAAAAGGATCGGATTCTGGGAAGTAACGACACAAAATACAGACAGTACAGAAGTCAATCCACATACAAAGTGCGCTCGAGCAACGCACACATAGACACCGCTCACGGACACGTTATCTCGGACGTGTTGAAAGTAGTGCGAGCGCGAGTGGCATCCGCTTGAGACACGCGTCTGTGAAGTGCAAAAAAATGGAGTAACAAAAAAATGGCTATCTAAGCTCGATTTATATAATAGTTTCCTATTTTTGTAAGGTCAATCACGCCACCAACTATTACGTAAGTTGAAAACATGATTTTTTGTTTGTGTAGATATTGTGTTGTTTTTAGTGTCAGTTGTTAGGTTTAGTCTAAAACGGATAAGGCAAAATAAATTGTGTAAATAGGGTAATCCGTTTTGAAGTTATTAGGGATTTTCGATAGTAAAAATTGACAAATGTAAAATTTTATATGTTTTTGTTCTGTAAACTTTTTGTATTGTAATAGGTACTATGTTTATTGTTTTGTTTTAATATTGTAGAATAAGCTCAACAATAAATCAAACAACTAGATACGAGTGCCACTACCACGATAGTTTTTTGTGCATAAGCCAAAGTTGACGACCCTAGCGCGACCGCCGAGCGTAGGTATGAAAAGTGAGGTACATACATGTGATTGCCTTCTGTACTATCTGTATTTTGTGGTTACGACATACGGGAAACTAAAAAAGATCTCATTTTTAACAAAATACTTTTTAATTTTTTTTATGTTTACCTATTAAACCTTAACTGATTAATTGTTCAAAATGATGACCCATTGTTTTCAATACATAGCTGGATTCGATGTCTCAAGGATTGTACTGCATTCAAAATTTGAATGTAGAACATAATGTTGTGAAGGCGCTGCGCTGCGGGTGTATTGAGCATAATTTTGAACAGGTAATGTCGGTATGAATAGGTACTTAAAAATAAGAAGCAGTTTATTAAAATCCAAAATTTTCCTTAAGTTTGCCGTATGTCATTACTTCGCAGAATTTGATCCTTATTAGGGACTCTATCGAGTGGTGTAATAAAAGAAATATTTATTTTTCTAAAATCCAATGATGCAGTTTTTGTTTTCATCAAAATCGAGCCCGCGACTCCTTTCAGTACTTTTCGTTATTCCTCATAGTTTCGGATTTGGTCATCCACGCCCACTTGAAAAATTCACCCTGTATATGTGCGGTTTCTTCAACCCCCCTTTGGCTGCCATTTGTTTCCTCAAAGTTTTTCCACTGACGGAATTACGAGCCTTCGTTATTGTTCTTACCATTTTTATTGTCACTTCACACACTAGCTACTGCAATCAGGGCTGTCTTTAACCTACTGGAGGCCCTGGGAATTAAAGGATCACGGGGCCCTGTGTAGATAAGAGAGAATAAGAGAAACATACTAATATTTCATAACTGGCGGGCTTGAAACTTGCTGAAAATCGCACTGTAAATAATGTTTTTTTTATGAGAGCAGGCCGGGGCCCCCGAAGATCGCGGGGCCGTGTTCACTTGCCCAGAGTGCCCAAAGGAAAAGAGGGGCCTGACTGCAATATTACCAATACGAGGTGATTCAATTTGAATAATCGTTTTAATACGTCAGTTGTTTATCGATGATAATTGATATTCGATATAATAATCTTATTTTATTTGTTTTTCTTTACTACGCCATTGATAAAGGAGGCGTTACTTATTACTATCTTAGTCAGAATTATTACACAAAAGTTTTCGTTTTTTTAATATTAAAAAAACGAAAACTTTAAAAATAATTAATATTTTTCTGTGAATGAATTTCTATGAATAATATTCAAAACTCACCTCTGTCAAATCCATAAGCTTGCCGTATTGTGAATGGGTGGGACACAAATCTGTTCGCAGCAAGTTGACTTCTTAGTATTTGATTAGAATTTAGCATCGGGTCGCTGTAATAACTGAACGGCGGCCTCTCTAAGAACCCTGAGGCCTCCTTCCCTGTGTACTGAGGCCATGTCACTGAAGTAGACAGCGGAGGTACATTGGCTTTAATTGGTGTAGGGTACAACGGATAAGTATTTCTCCTGTGTTCCAGATTGACTTTGCTCAAATCGTAATCCTTTGGCACGTCGCACTTAACATCAATTTGGCTCCCATTGTCACTCGGCTCTTCAATCTTCGTCATCTTCTGTTTTTTAGGGACCTCGAAGGACTTTACTCCATTGCACTTGAGGGGCTGCGTAGGCTCCTGACTCAGGTTCCTGTAAGGTTTCTTCGTCACGTCTTTCAGTATGTCCTCTATTAGGAAAGATCGTTTCTGCTTGCACGCGCACATGGTGACGGCTTGATTAGCACTGCCGAATTTTATCAGTGCTGTTAAAAATTATCAGTACAAGTACGGTAATTGATAGCTACTTATTTAATGGACACGTATAATCTGTGTGTCGATTAAAATGTTCGCCTATCGTGGAAGGCACTCTGGAATATTTTTTTCTAGCATGTCAGCTGAGGATTAGTTCAGATAGTGTTGATAATGTATGTTCGTGTAATGTGTGAGTTGTTGAAAGCATTGTAATTATCAAGCAAGTGGATGAGCTGTCAACGCGTTTAATGGGGTTCGAGGAAAGCATTATTGTTTTTTGTTTGCTGAAAAGTGTTTTTTTGTTCTTGTCGCTGGATTTTCTCAATTGCATCTTCCTTGTTCTTTTCATATTTTTATTAATTAAATTATCTGCTATTAAGCTCTTTGTGAGGAGAGATTTGCTCATTAGTAGGTCACAGTCTGATTAAAAAGTAGTGGATGAAGAAAGAAAACATTAATCCCCTTACCCCTAGTTTTAAATTAGAATAGGTCAACCATAAATAATAATCATACCTTCAAAAAAGCAAGCCTACAAAGTTACAGCCATAATTAAATCCACAACATAAAACATAAATAAAATCGTAGCTCAGCGAGACCCCGCATCTTCCGCAACGCGTCTGTCTCACAAATGGATTCCTCTTCAAAAACAAAAGGGGAGAAATCTAGTACCTTCCTGTTTCGCCTTTCGCCCTCTTTGCTTCGTAATTAATGAGAAGAGTTTTTCTACCTTTTGTTGCTGCAGGAAGGGTAGCTAATTGTCTCTAATTAATTGGGCCTGGGCGTATTTTTAAACCCCTTTTATTCCCTTTGTACGTTTCGTTCAAATAGAGCGGTCGACAATTGGTGAGTTTACCCTGATTTTGAGTTTGAGAGTTAATTGGTCGCTTATTATTTTTGTTTCTTCGTGTTTTTATTTTTGGTTGTCGCCTTTTGATTCATATTTTGGGACTTTTCGATTTACATGTCAAAGAGAATTTTGGCAAATAGGTTAGATATTAATATTGATAAGGAAAGATGAATGTTTCGAAACAAGGACTGGCCAATTCAAACAGTTCCCTGCTTCAGATATAAGAATACTAATGAAAACAGAAAATACATTTTTTTTTTAAATTTTGAGGTAGTTCAATATGTCAATTTGCGATGGAAGTAATTGAATTTGTTAAAACCAAATTGCTTTCCAAGATATCGAGGCAAGGCTGGCAGGGCTTTTGATTAGCCTAGCTCAGAACCATACGATTAAACAAAGACCTAGACCAAAAAGTTTCCCCCTCATTTTTGGGGTACAACTAATTCGTATGGTTCTAAAAGTTTAAACTCACCTTTTTCTACCATATGTTTTAGCTTCTCCATGGCTCTGGCTCACGAACGGATGAGCCGATTTTGTTTCTGTTTTATTTATTTATTAAGATTAATGCATCAATCATCAATCAATGATCCCGGCTGTCATTCGTGGATCTTTGACAGTCGTTACGGGTAGTCAGAAGCGAAAGTCTGACAACCAGTCTTACCAAGGGGTATCGTATTACCCAGTAACAGGGTTGTGGAGGTCAGATAGGCAGTCGCTCCATGTAAAGTACTGGTATTCAGCTGCATCCGGTTAGACTAAAAGTCGCCCCCAACATAGTTGGGTAAAGGAGCTTTATACGCCAGTGCCTATAGTGTGTTGAAGTTGCATTGTAAGTAGGTAGGTGTGCCTTTAGATTTTTAGTATTAACGATCTCGCGGGAATACAGTTGATCTACTGTTGGTCACGTAGATCACACACTTTTTATGGGTAAACTGTTTTTTTTTTTGTAAAATCATGAAATATTTCAACCCTCAGAATAATGTAGGTAAGTACTGAATGCATGGTAAATGCTTTCGTTACGATGCCCATTCCTCCCTGAAGAACCTATTCATAATAATCACACTAATATTATAAAGGCGAAAGTTTGGCGAAAGCTGGACCAATTTTGATACAATTTTGTATGGAGGTAGCTGACACCCTGGATTAACATATAGGCTACTTTTTATCCCGATATTCCCAAGGGATCGAAAATTACGCGGGTGAAACCGCGAGCGCTGCTAGTAATATTATAAATTGCGAAAGTGTGTCTGTCTATTACCTCTTCACGCTTAAGAGCGTTTACGCCGTACGGCATTTCATACAAACTTTCAATCCATTATTTTTCCAAATGAATGAACCGATTTTAATAAAACTTCATACGCATAAGCAGGATACAAAGGTCTAAAAAGTTAGTAGAGAACATTTTCGAAAAATAATGTTACAGCCAAATTGGACCGATTTTAATTTTTCCATAGATTTTCAGTTATCTTTTTTTAAATAAGACATTTCGAAAATAATCTCTACTAACTTTTTAGACCTTTGTATCCTGCTTCTGCGTATGAAGTTTCATTAAAATCGGTTCATTCATTTCGAATCGAAAATAAGGGTTTGAAAGTTTGTATGAAATGCGGTACAGCGTAAACGCTCTTAAACCACTGAAGTTTGGTAAAGAGATAGTTTGAGTCCCGGAATCCTATGTCCTTACATAGGATAGATTTTACCCCGATATTTCCACGGGGTCGATACTTATGCGGGTGAAACCGCGGGTGCTGCTAGTGTTATATGGATAAAACAAGTCGCAGCTTGGGAGATGCCTAGAGCTGTGTCCAGCAGTGGACTGCGATAGGTTTAGTTTTTTGTTGATAGATATTTTAATATTTTTAATGAGTTTTCATGTTCTTCAAGTTTTTATACATAGACTACTACTAGAGCTAGACAATACAGAATAGATAAGACAGGCTTTAAAGATTAAACCTCCCTAATCCTAATACATGCGTATTGCGTAGATATGTACAGACGCCAGCACTTCAAGCTACCCAAAACTGTCATTTTTATCCAATCAAACTTGAACCTTATGCTATAGCGATAAAGTTGAATATCTAATACAGAAATTTGACAGTTTTCGGTAGCTTGATGTGCTTGACGTCTGTACTAATCCTTTGTCAGTTATCGATAGTTTTTTGTTATTTCATCGATAATACAGCTGTCGGTACTAATAAATAATTATTAAATACTATTTAAGATTAGATTGTCGCTATATTTGTTAAGTCAGATTAGGTTTAACTTAAATCTTTAATAATTGATAATAATTAAAACTGCGGAGCCATTGCGTAACACATTAGCAGCAGATATATGATAGAGGGGATTGGCGGCTTGAAGAAATAAATAACTCGTTGATTATTAAAACATTGTGTTTTATTGTAAAAGAGTAAAAGCATTTTTTACATGACACCGTACATCAATCAGTCGGAATTTTTACTTTTAACGAATTCAAACATATGTCATAGACGTTTGTTGATGGACAGCATCACGACTTCCAACACCTTCTCCTGATGTTCGCTCATGTTGCTGAGACACGCGTCTATACATGCATTAATCTTGCACAGTGTCTTTCGAACTTTACTTTTCACAGTGGTTTTGTCATTACGTCAGCTAACTGTATCTCTGTTGGACAGTAGCTGATATTATCAGTCCGTTCACGAAGTGTTCGTGAATAAAATGGTATCGCACATCTATGTGCTCCGACCTTTTGTTGAAGGATCCAGATTTTACCAGTAGAATCGAACTTTGGTTATCAACGTGCAGATTTATTTTTATGTCCATATCGGTTATTTCCTTCAACAGAGATTTCAGATGCAATGCCTCTTTGCAACAGTCTGCTGCGGCTATGTACTCGGCTTCGGTCGACGATAACGCCACTATAGGCTGTCTCTTAGACGCCCATGCGACTGGTCCATCGGCTATCATAAGCACGGAGCCAGAAGTGCTTCTTCGCGTCAATGGATCTCCAGCATAGTCCGAGTCGCTGAAAGCATCGATATTCTCTGTCAGTCTGTTTTGTTTGAACAAAATGCCTTTGTCTTTGGTTCCCACCAAATATTTGAATATTTTCTTCAGTTTATTAACATCTTCTCTAGTGGGATTTTCGACCTTCCTGCTAACTTGATTGATCACTTGTGCGATGTCTGGTCTAGTTCTGGTAGACAGGTACAGTAAACTTCCCACTGCCTCCCTATAGGGATATTCCTTCTCCTGGGC
This sequence comes from Mesoligia furuncula, assembly GCA_916614155.1. Classification (NCBI taxonomy): domain Eukaryota; kingdom Metazoa; phylum Arthropoda; class Insecta; order Lepidoptera; family Noctuidae; genus Mesoligia; species Mesoligia furuncula. The sequence continues at coordinate 1,151,220 of OU744812.1, read as the reverse complement.
AGTTTCCTGTATCGACTCTGAAACGCTACTTGCGGGCGTGTCACAAGGTTTGGCATTTATCATATTATATTTTTCCAGTACGTCATTTATATAAGATCTCTGAGTAAGGATTATTCCTTCCTTTGAGTTTCTTATTTCCATACCCAGATATGTACTTGGATTATGATTCTTTTTCATTTCAAATTTAGTTTCAAGTTTCTTCAAAATAACTTCGATCTTTTGCTTCTCTTTTCCTATGACAAGTCCGTCATCGACAAATAATCCGATTATTATTCACTTATCTTCGTTTACGAAAACGCATCGATCGGTTTTTATCGTCTTGAAACCGAAATCAAACATCGCTTGGGTAAAAGTTTTGTTCCATGTGAATGGAGCTTGTTTTAAGCCATACAACGACTTTTTCAGCCGGCAAACTACTTCAGTAGTATTGCAGTCAGTTTTATAGCCAACAGGTAATTTCATGTACTTCATCAGTCAGTTCTCCGTACAAGAATGCCGTCTTGACGTCAAATGTCATGAAGTGGTAAGATTTGGATGCGGCAACGGCTAATAAAGTTTTTAAGGCTGATTGACTTACGACTGGGCTATATATATCTTCAAAATCCAGGTTTCCTTTTTGCTCGCAGCCACGTACGACTAATCTGGCCTTGTACGTACCGTCATCTTTAATCCGAAATACCCATTTGTTAGACAAAATTTTGTGTCCTTTGGCTTCTGACCTGTCAACTAGTACCCAGGTATTATTTATCTGTAGTGAATCCATTTCAGACTGTATCGCCTTCTCCCAATTTTGTCTGTCGGTGCCCGTCACTGCATCTTTATATGTAAGAAATGAACAGTCATAGTCATCATTACTTTTTGATGTAAACATTGTCACACAACGACTTAGCTCGTAGTCTTAGGTCCATGCTGGTGGACTCACTTCTCTTTGTGGTCTGACACTTGAGGAAGGTGGGTCACATGGATCTTGACTGGAGCTGGAAGAAGGAAGATTAGTAGGTTCCTGAAAAAGTAAGTTATTATTAAATTTGTTTTTAATTTCAGGTACTTCAATCTCAATTAATTCTGTTTCTGGTTCTTGAGTAAGTTCTTCGTTTTTCTCAGCAGTAGTATCGCCATAATGCATCTTTTCGATTACTTTTACGTCTCTGCTGATAACAACATCATTCTTCTCCGGTAGGTAGATTCTAAAACCTTTGGCTTTATTTGCATATCCCAAAAATACTCCTTCTGTCGCTTTGGCTAAGAATTTTCCTTTTCGGTTCTTGTTCATTACAAATGCTCTGTTTCCGAACACGTGTAGGTGGTTTGCCGATGGTGTTCTTCCTACCCACTTCTCGTATGGGGAGTTTCCTTTAAGAGCTTTTGCAGGACTTCTATTTATCAAATAGTTTGCAGTATTCACTGCTTCTGCCCATAGATTTGCAGGAATGTTAGAATCTATCATCAGACATCTTGCTTTATCCATCAGCGATCAATTTTTCCTTTCCCTCATGTCATTTTGCTGAGGTGTATAGGGTGCAGATAGTCTTCGGCTTTTACCGTTATCTTTCAGAAAGTCAAACGCTTTCGACCTATATTCGCCTCCATTGTCAGACTGAAGGTTTTGAATTTTCTTCTTATGAAACAGTTCAACATAGTTTTATACTCCTTGCATTTTTCGATTACTTTGCTCTTTTGTTTTAAGAAGTAAACACAGCAGTATCTTGTATATTCGTCAATAAATGTAACGAAATACTTTGGTCCGGCTATCGATTCATGCTCAAAAGGGCCACATACGTCACTGTGAATTATCTGGAGCATTTCGGTAGAGATTATTTGTTCATGGCTTTGGAATGGTAGAGTACCCAAAGTACCCAAAGTTTTTTCTCTAAAGTCGAGTCCTCGCATCATTTTATTTTTAACCATTTCCTTTAGGTCTCTTTCATTGGCATGACCTAACTTCTTGTGCCATTTCATAATTTCGCTTTCAGCATTTGTCGTTAAATTTGCTGTCTCTTCCGGTTCATCGAATTCAATGTAGTATAGTCCATTTCTTCTTCTAGCTTTTAAGCTAACTCTTCCGTCTTTTAAGAGACTGGCTTGTTCCTTTTCAAATAAAACTTTAAAGCCATGCTCTGTAATTTTGCTTACTGACATGTTATTTGACAAATCAGGTACATATAATGTGTCAGTTATATTGTTTAATCGTTTTTAAAGAGTTCAGCTTTTCCTTTCCCTTTAACTTCGGTCGTATGCTTCTCTGAAGCTTAGTCTTAGAGTTTCAGATGCAGGGATTAAGTTACAGAGTATACTTTTGTCACTCGTCATATGTGACGTACAGCCACTATCCAGACACCATAAATTGCTTTTAGTTTTCAACGTTCCTGTTATTAAACAGATATTATGCGTCTCTTCTTGACCTTTAGTTTTATTAGGGTTATTGGGTCTCTTTTTTTTAACCAACAAGCTTCTGTGGAATGCCCTTTCTTCTTACAATTGTTGCAATATATAGTACTCTTTTCTTTGTCTTTACATAGAATGCTTCTGAAGTCTGAGGTTCGCTTGCTTCGCTTTTCCTTCTTGCTTCGTATTCTTCTATGATTTTTACTTTTAGGATGTCAGGACTTAGTAGAGCATCTCTCGACTCAATAGCTGTTCTGAAGCTATCGAAATTTGTAGGTAAACTGTATAACATCATAATACATAATAATTCTGAATGAATTTTGACATCCATGTCTTCTAATTTACCCACGACGTCCATTAAATTATTGAGATGGTCCCTCGCATCTTCTTCTGTAGTCATTTTCTTCAATACTAGTTGCTTTAATAGCGTAGCTTTTCTCGCGGGCCCTGTACTTTGATATACAGACTTTAGTTTATCCCATACCTCCTTGGATGTTTTACATCCCTTAATTTGTTTAAGTTCTGGTGGAGATATAAGTAGAAGTAGCTCTGACCTTGCCTTTAAGTATTCCTTTAGGAATGCATTCTTTTGTTCGGCAGTCGCAGTTGGCGCTAACGTTTTTTCACCACTAGCGTACTCCCACAGATCGTATCTTATGAGAATCGCCTGTGCTTGTAAGCACCAGGTATCGTAATTCGATTTTGTCAGCAGTTCTATGCTTCTTTGACTTGAGCTCATTTTTAATCTTTTATTTTCTCATTTACTCACGGTTTTGATTATTTTTCTTCCATTTGCCAGTTATTATAACCACGCTCTGCTACCACTGATAGAGGGGATTGGCGGCTTGAAGAAATAAATAACTCGTTGATTATTAAAACATTGTGTTTTATTGTAAAAGAGTAAATAGTAAAAGCATATTTTACATGACACCGTACATCAATCAGTCGGAATTTATTCTTTTAACAAATTCAAACATATGTCATAGACGTTTGTTGATGGACAGCATAACGACTTCCAACAATATACAATGGGTTTTATTTTAACAGTTCAACAACATTCATTGCGTTTTTACGTTGTTGAGCAGACAAACTTTTCGAACATATGAAGCAATGGATTAGCAATATCCTTCAGAATCATTCAGATTATTATTAATCGTGTGTTACGCAATTAGGGTGAACTTATGGAGCGAGATAAGTTTAATAATTATCTAAAGATATGGAAACAACCGAAAATTGCCTCCTTGGTTTAGTAGCCGCAAGGGACCGCTGAGTACGAGGTCCTGGGTTTGATCCTTAGGATCAGCAAATTGTTTTAATAGAGAAGGTCGTTTTGAATCTTATAGAATGTTGCTCTTTAAACAGAGTTTTAGAATGTCTTGTTTAAAACTTTATATTTGTTTAAGTTGCATTATTGACTACCTATCAAAGTTAAAATGATTAAAAACCATAGGAACGTAAGAAACTGTTTATGTCTAGGTATGTTAAAAACAAAGGTTACAATTTTATTTTAATCACCCTATTTTTAACCATAGAAATATGAATGAAGTAAAGAGCCGCAAACAAATAATTATCAGAATCAGAACTTTATTTGCTATGGACCGACCGTGATTATTATGGCCGTCATCTTTAATAACACTGCGAATGAGCACATGTTTAGTATGCTCGCCAAACCAAAATGAAGTTTTGACCAGACGTAAAAAGTAAGTAAAAATATAAGTAAGCACCTTGTGTCCGGTGCGTATTTATAAAAAAAAGGGATTGGTTCTGTCAAAACTGGAAGGAGGACGCGCGGGCTCGCGAGAGATGGAAGGAGTGGAGGGCGGCCTTTGCCCAGGAGTGGGACAGCGTCGACTATTAAAAAAAATGGATACTACGTGTTTCTTTCCTGTAGACAGGTACCAAAGCGCACCCGACATTCATCATGAATCAATTGAGTTTAATTTTTCTCTTCGAACCTAGCCTTTTTCTAACAATTTTTAGGGTCAGCTTCCAGTCTAATCGGATGCATCTGAATACCAGTATTTTACGCGGAGCGACTTCCTACCCAGTTACTGGGTAAGACGTACCCCTTGGTAAGACTAATTTTCAGACTTTCGGGCTTCTGATAACCCGTAACGACTGTCATCAGTGTCATCACTGTCAGTCCACGAATGACAGCCAGGGCCAACCGCTTAACGTGCTTTCCGAGGCACGGAGGGGTCTCGATATGTAAAGATGGATGGCATCCATCCATGGACTGGCCGCGGCAAGCGTAGCTTAACCTGATCGATCAACCCGTGTGGCGAAACTCATTTCCTTAGAGCAAAATTGAAGGGCTAAGTGGACAAAGGTGTTATCTGACAAAATCGAAAAATCCGACTTATTTGGTTGAACATAGGTTTTAATTGATGATAAAATGTTCAACCAAATAAGTCGGATTTTTCGATTTTGTCAGATAACACCTTTGTCCACTTAGCCCTTCAATTCTTAAGTAAAAATCCTTGAAAATCCTACCAAAGAAAAGTCTTTCCAATACTCAATTACTTAAGAAATATCATTCGACCATTTAAGAGGATTTAAAAATAGAGGGAGAATTAAAAGGCTGAATCAATTATTGCCGATCGCTTCATTAGCTCGCCTCTACGTTTAAACGATGTTAAAATCAGTGTTAAAACTGTACCAAAATATCCATAGGTATACGGCTCTTACTCTAAAACGTTATACATTACCACTTTAGTTCAAAAGCCTTTACTATTTCAACATTCAAAAGCAGCAATGGATTTGTAACAATAAGTAATGGTCGCTAAGTTAGGGTCACATCACATCGCCTCAGTGGAATCGAGAATTGGTGGACAGTGGCGGGTGAATCGATATAGATAATGGGCGATTACTTAGAGTGAGTTGACAACCCTACGGGATTGTAGGGAAGGGACACGGCATGTTAAATTGTAGATATCGAAGTTTTTTTTCATGAGCTTGTTTTTTAACATTATGTGAAAGTCCAGTTTTGTATGAGTATAGTTAAGAGTATAATATACCTTACAGTTACACAAAATTCTAAAGCGTTTTACTGGTGAAATAAAAATACCAACTTTGAGAAAAGCCCTATTTCACAATAGTATGGTTTCGATATTCAACGAGTATGTTTGAAGGCCTATGCCCAGTAGTGGGTGATTCCGGGCTGAAATGGTGATGATGTTCGTAACACCATACAATACCTATCTATCAATACTAGACAATCGCTTTTGGATCTTGCGTAAGTGCAAGGTATTTCACGCTCGTTACTTTATTTTCTCTTCACAAACAATGGTATCATATTATCCACTCATCTTAGTTATATCTTAAATTTATGCATTAGCGCAGGAGTCTACCCTGATAAATTAAAAACTTCGATCATAAAACCGATCTTTAAAAAAGGTGACAAAGAATTTCTGGAAAACTATCGACCCATTGCCCTCGTTCCAGTTATTTCTAAAATATTTGAGAAACATATCTACAAAGAACTTAATAACTATCTAGAAAAGAACAATATCTTAGTAAAGGAACAAAAAGGGTTTAGACCTAATAAAACCATAAACATGGCCATCTATGATTTTTTAGACTTTGTTATGGTTAATATTGACAAAAGAATACCCGTCTGCTCGATCTTTATGGATATGACACAGGCTTTCGATTACGTTGACCATGATATATTAGTTGGCAAACTCAATGCCTATGGAATAAGAGGTAATGTTCTTAACCTAATTGAATCATACCTCAAGGGCCGTAACCAATACACCGAAGTGACTAAAATGAATGTTCTTACTAAACAAGAAGAAACCTTTATGTCACAAAAACGAAAAATAAATTACGGTGTACCTCAAGGTAGCGTTCTGGGTCCACCGCTATTCATCATTTACATTAATGACCTACCCAACGCCACAGATAATCCGATAGCTCTCTTTGCGGATGATAGCACTGTTACCGTCAAATGTAGAGACAAAAATGCTTATGAAGATGACTTAAATAGCACCTTGAGCTCTATTATGAATTGGTTGAATTTAAATAATCTAAAAGCGAACTTAGGAAAAACAAAACTACTGAACTTTAGACAGCGCATACCAACACAAAGCTCCCTTAACGTAAATTTTAACAACCAACCTATAGAAGAAATAGACACTACAAAATTTCTCGGCTTGTATATTGACAATAAAATGACTTGGAAAGCACATATTGAACAATTATGCAAGCGAGTGAGTCGATCAGCTTATGCCCTACATGAACTTTCATTTAAAATTAACCTTAGTACACTCATAACTGCATATCATGGGCTTGTGGCTTCTATACTCAGATATGGCATCATTTTTTGGGGGAACTCCACCAACAAAGATCTCGTTTTTAAGGCACAGAAACGGTGCGTTAGGGCTATGTTTGGTTTAAAATCCACTGAGAGTTGTGTACCTTTCTTTAAGAAGTACAGTATCCTACCTATGCCTTCACTGTACATATTTGAAGTAGCTGTCTTTGTGAAACAAAATCCTCAACTTTTTGTGTTAGCATCTGAAGCTTTCAATCGTACTCAAAGAGATGAAAGTCGTCTCTGTGTTCGCAAAACTAATACTGCCTTAATGTATAAGAGTATTTTTCATATGGCACCAGTCGTTTATAATAAATTGCCAAAAGAGCTAAAAAAATTGCCTGTTAATTTATTTAAGCAAAAATTAAAAACTATGTTATGTCAAAAATGTTATTATAGTGTCTCAGATTTTTTAACAGACAAACTTTGACATTGTGTACTATTGAACTTTTTACTACTAGACATTTTATTATCTAAATAAAACTGTTGTTTATAATTCTAATTTGACATTATGACTTAACTCTGCAATAATTATCTGACTGAAGCATCTATTTTAACATTCATTTTTATATTACTCAATTATTATTATTATTATTTTTTATTTACTGTTGACATTTTTTAATTATTATTTTTGTATAATTCACTTTAAATTAATTATAATATTCATATTTGTACGCCGTCATCGGCAAAACATAGTGTACCTATATATTTTAATAACAACACCTGTTTCTACACCACCTATGTTTTACAAATAAAAAACTTTGACTTTGACTTTGACATATAAATTTCGAGAAGCTTAGAAACTACTTTGTGAGTGACTGGTGTCTTCACTAGGAATACCTGCCGGTCGATTCTGTAAAAATCTCACCGTGAAAACTTAGGTGAAGTGAGTTTGTTTTTGCTAGGAATTGACATTATTGACAGCTCACTCCACGCTCACTTCACCTAAGTTTTCACGGTGAGATTTTTACAGAATAGAATGACTGTATAGCAGATCACCAGGGTGCCACCACACGTTATGTGAACATTATTAGCTATTTATTAAATGTGAAGGAATATAACAAAAAATCAATGATAAACACACAGATTAAAAACAATAAAACAAAAAGAGAACTAAGTGGAAAAGGTGATCTAATATGTGTAGGGAAAGTAGGGGGTTGGACTATTTTGGATGAGTTAGTAAATCCTCAATTGCTTTACCTATAATCTAAATTGTGTCAATGCCAGGAATACAAAAAGAAAGAAAGTTAAAAACTAAAACCCAACTGCGACAAAAACCAGCTAAAAGTTATAAACAAAACATTACAGACAGGCAAATTAAAATAATATCGGTTTTCGTATAACCGGAGTCGCACACATATATCACATTCTCGTTTCACATCTAGTCTTCTGACATTTTTGTCAAGTCTTTGCTCTTTTTGCTTAAGGGGGCGCATAAAGCCAGCAAAAAATCAAGTTTCACCCGTGCCCCCTCTCATCAAACACGACGAAAACAGTTCCCGCAATGTGCGACGGAAGATGATTTCTTCCACGAACTAAGAACGTCGTAAGTGCTATAAGCTTATCATCGTAATAAAACCACAAATAAAAGGAATAAAAAAAAATGCTTCCACAATTTTTGTCGCCTTGTGTTATTACATTAATCATCAAATTTTTATTCTAGTAGTCATAAGTATATTATGTACAAATCGAAAAGTCGTGAAATTTGGAGGTAACTTCGTGAAGTTTTTTTATCTAGAAAAGTTTATTTTTTTGTGTTTCTGTTACACAATAAGTGTGGAAATATCATGTAGTTAGTCATGTTATTTTTATTTTATACCTAAGTCTTATCAATTTCATGAAAAATCATATTGAAGTTAGGCTATTTTGTTTTCTACCCCGCCTTAATGTTTCTGGCAAGCTAAGTGACATATATTTTTTAAATTTTATTTACTACGTGTAGCGGCAAATGATAATGATGATACCTACTTACTTTTTGCTAATTTGACATACGTAGGTATATTTTTTTCAGTAGGTACTTCAGACGAAACAGGTTACTTTCTATCCCGGTTAAACAAGTACTTAGTGAAGCTAGTAAAGATAATAATAATCTTTCTAAATCAAACTGTTGACTATCGATAATCGATACCAATTAAACCTAATCCCCTCACTACAACCATCTTTGCAAGTACTTATTGTATTGATTTTGAGACTATTTTCGTTCGTTCAGCCCACCTGTGTCGCAACCGACCGAATTCAATCGTCACGGTTAGTTACCGAAGACGAACAGCCTCCTTACATCTAGAAATGGTCGGTTAACCATTACATGACACATCATTTCATATTGCCCTTTGATATATTGAACTTGGCAATGGTTTATGGGTCATATCTCTCTGGGATAAGGTTCAGTTTTGTTTGGCAGCTCATTAAATATATTAATCCAGTTTTCTTGTTTTTGTGTGTAATCTCTTTATGCGATGTTGATGTGTATAATTATCTATTACTTATTTGTGTTGTTGAACTTTTGGTAAAGGTTACGAGATATTTTCAGATGGTGCTTAAATACCACAAATTGATGTTTCAATGGAAGAAACGACTTGTTTAGCGTATTATTAGTCTTCGGCCTTTGTTTGCTTTTTATTATTTAGTCAATAAGTTCGATTGTAGGCAATTTCCTTCAACAGTTTTCTTATAAGAATGTTTTTTTTTCCTATTTTATACAGTTCAACAGCATTCATTGCGTTGTTACTTTGTTGAGCAGACAAATTTTTTGAGCTTGGGAAACAATGGATTAGCAATATCCTTCGAAATGATTGAGATTGTGATTGAGAATGTGTTATGCAATTAGGGTGCTGGTCAGACACTCGACACACATTTTTATCGAATGTCTAGTCCTAAATTAATCTTCATAGATAACCTAGGCAGCGTGATTGTGATGATAAATAGGTTATTGTTATTAATATTGTATTGTTTTTCATGTCACTCACTTTTCGCGTAGGCAGATAAGCTTGTAAAAGTATGATAGGATACCTACCTATTGTAACGATGTTTTGGCATGATAGTTAAGCGATGTAAAGCTTTGTCTACACTCTACACAATGAAGAACAACTTATAAGAAACACAAGAAAACTTGAAAAAATATATTGATTTTATTGAGTATACATAAATCCATATTAATATTATAAATGCGAAAGTGTAGGTCTGTCTGTTACCTCTTCATGCTTAAACCGATGAACCGATTTAGATGAAATTTGGTATAGAGATAGTTTGAGTCCCGGGAAAGGACATAGGATAGTTTTTATCTCAATATTATCACGGGATCGACAATTATGCGGTGAAACCGCAGGGTGCTGCTAGTATTAAAATAAACATACCGTCAATGACGCAAAGAATGTTTTTGAACTGTCAAAATTAAATGCGTTTTCACTGTGTGTTACGATCAACACAGTTTTTGTGATAAAGAAAAGAAAGAAAGAAAAGCTATTTAGACCTTTTGGAAAGTATATTAAGTGTAATGTAAACGGTCGGTAAGACGAAGAAATACCATTAAAACATTCTTCAAACTAAATTCTATTTAAGTATTTGCAATAATGTGTAAATCTGAAAAATTCTTGTACACCACTCCTAGACTCACCTACTTCTCTCCTCCCAAAGGAGAGGAACAGAGGTATCCTTTCCTCATAGTCTCAGCTTGCAACCCTTGCGATGACGTACAAATGTACAAGATAATATTTTAATAGAAATTCTGCGGTAGGTAATAAAAATAGGTCGCCCTTTGTACGGAATTCTATTTGGAGTAACTTATAGGCATGAAATATGGTTCAGGTAAGGATTTATTTATAAGTATTGCATATGTGAGTAAGTGTGTGTGTTTATTTGGAATATACAAAAAAACTAGTTCGAAATATTGATTTTATAAGAGCTTCTTGTGAAAAAGCTTTTTCAGAAAAGCGCTTATGTTAGTCGCGGTAGGTCACAGAGACATAAATGAATGGCATAGGTGATGTTAACACAGCCGAAAATCTGAATAATAATAATATTAAAGGAATAATAATGTTCATTTGCCAAAAACAGTTTTTACATTTCCTTAAAGTCAACGTACAAAAAAAAAAAAACTGAGACGCAAAGGAAGGATGTTGCTTATGTACTCCACACTAGGTCGAGCCTGTCTCGTGGAGTCCATGGGTGGTATTACCATAATTATAGTGAACATGCGCATTACATTAATAAAGGATTTTTCAGTAAAGAGGTGTATGAAAAAGCGTTAATTTTTAGGGTAATTAAAAAGATATGTCATATTAAGAGCGTTTACGACGTACGGCATTTCATACAAACTTTCAAGCCCTTGTTTTTTGAAATGAATGAACCAATTATAATGAAACTTCATACGCATTAGCAGGCACAAAGGTCTAAAAAGTTAGTAGAGAACATTTTCAAAAAAACTGTGTTATAGCCAAATTAGACCGATTTTAAATTTTCCATAGAAACAGAGATTTCCAGTTATCTTTTTTTAAATAACACATTTCGAAAATGTTCTCTACTAACTTTTTAGAACTTTGCATCCTGCTTATGCGTATGAAGTTTCATTAAAATCGGTTCATTAATTTCGAAATATAAGGGCTTGAAAGTTTGTGTGAAATGCCGTACGGCGTATATAAACGCTCTTAACAGTTCGCTCAGTTCTGGCTAGACGATTACTGACAAATATGTATGCTGATTGTGATTGGTCAGCGGGGTGATTGCGTAACACCCTATCAGTAGCAATTCATTTCATTTTAACAGTTAATCAACATTCATTGCGTTATTGTTGAGCTGACAAATTTTTCGAACATATAAAGCAATGGATTAGCAATATCCTTCGAAATGATTCAGATTGTGATTGAGAATGTAGGGTGCTGGTCAGACACTCGACACACATTTTTATCGAATGTCTAGTCCTAAATTTATCTTCATAGGTAACATAGGCAGCGTGATTGTGATGATAAATAGGTTATTGTTATTAATATTGTAAGTATTGTTTTTCAAAATGAATCAGATTGAGATTGATAGTGTGTTATGCAGATAGGATGCCGCAGGTCCTCTTAAATTCGTGAGGTTCATCCCCAGAGATTATCTCAGACACTAAACTGCATGGTCCTTATATGGACCTAACCAAGATTCTCTGAATTTGTTTCTTGTCAGAGTTGTCGGATAGGAAACAGCGACCGCATCTACTTAGTTAGTTTTTGTTCTGACAGAAATAAATATCATCATCATAACAACCGCGTACTGTATCATTCATTTCTTCTATGTCTAATAATGGAGGGATCTTAATCGACCATAATATAACAATTACGTGTGTTATTAAACAATATCAGTCAATAACAATAAAACGTTAATGCCTGTCGCTAATAGCGTCGAGAGAGACTTCAGAGATTACACATAGGTATGTCACTAATGAGTGGCTGTATAGGTTACCTTTAGAGTGAGATGGTATTTTCAAGGGTGGGTCCTGTTGGTTCAATTTAAAGGCTGTCCCCTTACTAATAAACCTAGCTTCCGCCCGCGGCTTCGCCCGCGAGGTATGTCGATAAAAACTATCCTATATCCTTCCCCGGGATGCAATCTATCTCTCTGCCAAATTTTATCAAAATCCTTTCAGTGGTTTAGGCGTGAAAAGGTAACAGACAGACAGAGTTGCTTTCGAATTTATAATATTAGTAGATATGGATGAATAGTTACACACCGATTTCTCTCTTTCAGTCGTCAGTAATTTGACTTTCGAAAGAAGAAGACAAAGCGTTGTGTAACTATATTAGACGCTATACAACGTTTATTAGCCGTAATTAAAATTATTGAAACCTGAAAACGGGATTCAAATTGCTGCTCCATAAATTTATGTTCGCTCGACAAAATGTAGGGAACCTGTACTGTATTATTAGCTTGTATCATCCCACTGCTGGGCAAAGGCCGCTCCCGTCGTCGTCTCCAATCCAGGGCTAAAGTGGACCACTGGTCGTCTGTTTTCTCCAGCTCGTCCCGCTATCTTCTATGGTGTCTGCTGTGACGTTATCTAGCTGTGTCAGGCCGGTGCCGGCTCCACGTTTGGAACAACTGCTTTTTTTCGCAAATTCCAGTTGGTCCCATGGTAAAAGCTGTTCATAATGTTGAGTAAAATGACCCCTTAAGAAGTTTTAGGATGCTTGCCATATAGGAACTCCCCTTAGTAGTTTTCAGATTGAAATTAGACTTTGTAGTATCCAATAGTGAATTTTAAAGGCTGCAGGAATCCGCTAGATGCAAGAAGCGCAGAAACGGTTGAAGTGGCGATGCTTAGGGGCCTATATCCAGCAGTTTTCTCTTGGCTGAAATGATGAGTGAACTGTGATTGCGTTGTAGCCAAGCAGTGCAGCAGTGTGCTTGTGGGTGCCAACGCTACTGTGATCCCTCTGGTATCTATAAGCGGCGGTGACCACTTATGATCGGTTGGGCCGTCATTTCAACCAATAATAAGTATAAATAATGGTTGAAACAACGCGAAGAAACCAGGTCCTTTTTTTTTTGAGGGTGGGAAATCATCAAATGACTCCTCCCGCTCTGGGTGGAGCGGAAGGGAGTGTCAGACCATTACTCACTAAAACCCATCCATGTTCCTTCCTAAGCCCTTTATATTCCGGGGTAGCGGTAACCCTTTCGGACAATCCCGCTAACTCAGGAAACCAGGCCTTAGGTACTATTTTGAATGCTCATTTCTTTTCTATATTATGAGAGGAAGCTGCGCCTCGGAAAGTCCGTTAAGCCGTCGTTCCCGGCTGTCATTCGTGGATCTTTGACAGTCGTTACACGAAGCCCGAAAGTCTGACAACCAGTCTTACCAAGGGATATCGTATTATCCAGTAACTGGGTTGTAGAGGTCAGATAGGCAGTCGCTCCATGTAAAAATCTGGTATCCAGCTGCATCCGGTTAGACTGGAAACCGGAAAAAGCTAGGCAGATTAATCACTAGGCTACGACCAATAACCGTCAGTCACAGATTAATGTAAACTATTATTTATCTGTGACTGAACTGGCATCGTTCAATATTTGCCAACACACACGCGGGGACGCGAAGGTAAATTATAAATGCAATCGATACCTGCAATTAGATTGACTGACCCACGTCCAAGGTTTTATTAACCGTTCGATACTAACTGATGGGCTAGTTCAATTCTCAATATGTTCAATATAAAATATCCTAATATTCAATATAAGATTATAGACTACGTTGAAGACAAGGTAGTTTGGCAATAATTGCTTAGTGCACATGTGGCTTCCCTGGCACCTCATCATCATCTGCCTAGTCTTTTCTCAACTATGTTGGGGTCGGCTTCCAGTCTAACCGGATGCAGCTGAATACCAGTATTTTACATGGAACAACTGCCTATCTGACCTCCACAACCCAGTTACTGGGTAATACGATACCCCTTGGTAAGACTGATTGTCAGACTTTCGGGCTTCTGACTACCCGTAACGACTCGCAAAGATCCCTGGCTCCTCATTAACGGCATAACTACGTAAATGTCTATTAACTGCTTCCAAATTACGATGTTTGTTTTTCATTTATTTTTTATATTCTTCTTTGACATAATTTTTTTATTATTTGACATGACGTACAGACAATTCTAATTTCAACTCTTTAGTTGTTGTAATGGCAATCATATCATTTGGTTTTAAAAGTTTTTTCCTTTTTTTTATCTTTTCGATAGATTCTTTTATATTTTGTGAATGTGAGAACGTTGTATACAGTGGCGTAACTGTAGGATGGCATTGGGGCAAAATGCCACGGGCCCCAAGCCAGACGGGGCCCCCGGCCCGAAAGGGCCTTGAGCACAGGAGGATCCTATCGTAAGTTTATAAATACAAACTTTTTTTTTAAATGTGTAACAATCAACTAAGAACATAATTCAGGTTTCGAACATTTTGTACCTTTTTCCCATTGTATATCTAATTTTTTGGACAGGATCTCATGCTCAGCAGTCTTAGCGCTTGCGACCATTAACCAACGAAAAATCAGGTGTTAAATGTTGTAGGGTAAATATGAAATCTACGCGGAAGAAGTGCTAGTAAAAAAAAAAAAATTATAACGTTGGTTGAGCTTCTTTACATAGAGGGAGGGCCCCATCCCTTGAATTTGCCACGGGCCCCAAACGGTATAGTTACGCCACTGGTCGTATCTAAGCCTTGTAGACTGTAGATTTGTAGACTATCTTTTTAATTTATTAAGCACCTGGTTCTTGTTGATAGGCCTACGCTGTCCTCCCATACCTACTGTAATTAGAAAACATTGTAAAAGCCAATTATTTTTAAAAGAGTAACCGTGGAGTTTCTTGCCGGTTCTACTACAAAGGGAACGACCAATTTGTACCCGTGCACCTTCTGCTTCTGACGTTTCACAAGTGCCCATGTAGGTTTATGTGAAATAAAATATTTTTATTTTGATTTTATGGGAGGTACTTGATCACAATCAAAAAAGTCCTTCATTGAAATACATTGTTTATTATGATGGAAGCTAGATGGAAGTCTTTTTGTAACTTAAAACGCTTTATATGCCGTTGTCGAGTGTAGAATAGAATAGAATACTCTTTGTTAGGTGCACCATATAAATTACAGACATAAGTATAGAAACTGTACAAAGTGTGACACAATGGGCGGTCTTATCGTTAAGAGCGATCTTTTAAAGACAACTTTTTTGTAGGTTTTAATGGTACATAAATACTGATTCAAATAGATAAATTATAACTGTTTGGGTCTTAGGGTCAGCGCAGAGAGACAGAAGTAAACGGTTCCTACTGTGCTGTGTCTATAGTCGGTTCCAAAAGTATTTGATGAAAGCGTAAACAGGGTTTGTTTACATTTTCATCAAACGCTTTTGGTTAAGGTTAAATCCTCACTCAATTTTTCACTAAAGTGAATTAGTAACACTTTTATCTGTATTTTTTAGAAAGTTTAAACTCTATATCTCATAAATTTTCTCCAACAATTATTATTGTTTAAATAAAATTATTGAATTGTAATTGAAATATCGTCGATAAAAATTGCGGTGAAATTAACCTCAGTTGTCGACATCTTTAAAGTGATTTAAAATTAGGATTTCAGGTTTAAGAATTCAACTTAATTATTCAACTAAACAAATCGAAAGCACTCAATTTCTAGGTAAGTGACATTTGATAATGATATTGACATAATACACAGTGTAGCGAAAATAAATACAATCACTGCATTGAAGATAAATCGTATAATTTTTGGTGAATCAAATTTCAAATAAAATGTATAAAAGAATATAAATATAAAAGACGGTGGTTAGTTACACGACAATTATTGTGACTAAAAATATTAGGAAAATAACGAATAATTAGGAGGGTTTATCAAATTCAGGATAATTTAATAGGTCAAAATTTCAACCTTTTCCACCTGATTGCAATCGGGTTTTAGGCTTGTTAGAACTAATTTGCATAGATTTTAAAAGGAATTCATTATAAAATACATTAGCTAAGTTGTCCTGAGATAAAAAAGTTCAGAAAAAATGGCATTCGATCGTAGTTTCCTGGACACAGGCGATGGTGATCACGAAGTTCTGCAGCTGACGCCGTGCGGGACTCGAAGTACAGGAATACTCTGCAGCTAGGTTCGCAAACCAGTAGACGATCCGGTATCCTGGAAAAAAGGCAAATCGCTCTTTTTACTGGCTCTACACCAAGTTTGTAGAATACGTTACACCAGATAGTATGGTCATCTAAATGATACGAAACTCGGCATCAAGACTTCTGTCATGCCAAAAATAAGAATTCCGTTTGAAAAAAATATTAAGGACCAGTCATTATTTGGAAAAAAAAGGTTTTAACCGCAGAGGTATCAGGTAACGCTGCAACAGGTACGTAATCTGAACCATTTCTTTACATTTTCAGCAGATACTTTTGGAACTAAAGGTTTGGTCTGTGTGGTGCCGGACTTAAAGTCTGTGTGGTGCCGGACTTAAAGTCTGTGTGGTGCCGGACTTAAAGAATAGCACCACCCCATACTTCCCGAGGGTGTCGTAAAAGGCGACTACTGGTCGTACCGGAGAATGAGCAGCAGCGTTCTCTATGTATTCCACCACCATACTATACTGCGATCGCCAACCCGTCTGCCAAGCGTGGCGATTATGGTCAACTCCCCCCCAACTTGGGGGAGGCCTATGTCCAGCAGTGGACGTCTTTCGGCTGAAATGATGATGATGATAATGATAATGTTATTAGCAGGGCCTTTCGGATGTATGGTTTCGTCATGAGATCGTCTAAGGACTTTAAAAAAAAATCTACTTTCTTATTTTTATACAAGACCCTGATTCGCTCCCAGTTAGAATATGCTGTTCCTATTTGGAGTCCTTTCTACGGCAAATACTCACATAGACTTGAAATGGTTCAGAAAAAATTCCTACGTAACGTGCAGTATAAATTTTATCACACGAGAATATCTTATTTAGAACTACTCAAACGGCACACTCTCTTGAGTTTAGAGTCCAGACGTACGCTCCTCATGGCCATGATGCTGCATGGCATTTGTAATAATAAGTTTGATTGTAATGAGCTTACCAATAAATTATGTTACGTAGTACCTAGAACTATTATACGGCGAGAGGTGCGCGTTCCTCGTCTGTTTCACACTGAGAAGTGCAGAACAAACGCCGGTGAGCGGGCACCTCTCCGTCGCCTTGTAGTAACTTATAACACACACTTTACCGATTCAGATATTTTTGCATTTTCTCCTGCAAAATTTAAAAAAATGGCAATAGCTTTGCTTACCGACAACCTTTCATAACTTGCTTTTCTTTTTTTCTTTTAATTCAAAAACAATATGTGACCGTCCGTCCTTTCCTCATTTAGATATTTATTAATTTAATCCGTGGACAATAGTGTGGGTTATACGTTTATTAAATAAATCTAATTAGCTCCGATATTCAAATTGTAACGTGTAACTGTTTTTTGTCCCTAAATAAATAAATAAATAAATGATGACTTTTGGAACAGACCATATAGTTTGCTTGCGGACCACGGTAAACACTTTTCAATCCATTCCAGCATCCAGTACCTAACCAGCGCTGGATTAAGATAGATCAGTTGCTAATTTCGATCCAGTGTTACTACTTATATAGATTGGATCAATCTATGAATGTCACCTGAACTCACTAAACTCTCACTACTCATAATACTAAATTTGAATGTGACCAGTTATTTTTATTATTTATCTGTTGCGTCACCGTGGGATTAACTCTGTTTTTACGGTACCCTACTTATAAAAGGGTTCCACTAATTTTTATAGCCCACAGCTACCTGAGAGGCTCGTAAACCATAAACCAACTAGACATTAATAAATAATAAGTTTCCATAAGTATCCTATAAAGGAATTTGAACCTTAAGTAAGGGGGATAAGGTATTTATTCTTTGTTTGTTAAGTTTCGTCTATTGTGAAGTTAATGTTGTCCTTTTGCTTTTAATTATGTCGTTTTTAGTGTTGCTACTGCTAAAATATGTTCGTAATAGTTTTTTTTTTCGAAATATCCATTATAAAGTCGTCAGTGATTTAGAGTTTTGTTTTATTTGATTTTGTAGTGTACGGCGTAGGAGCGAAGTATTTTGTGTAGGTTACTTGACATCTTGGAATGTGATTTTCTGACTGACATATTGATAAGTAGCAAAGAAACAACTACTGATGACTAAAATGCATTTGTATAATTTAAAATATGACAAAGAACACAAATAATAAGGACTTTCTATACCCAAATGGATTTACAAATAAAGAAAAAACAAAACCATTCTGTCTGCAAATGATTAAAAAAAAACAAAATTGATAAATTATTACAAAAAAGTGGGTACGTTTTTGTAATTCTAGAATAAAATGAGGTACTTATTATTTTATTATACATACAAATCCCACCTATGTTTGCATTCAATAAAATCGCCTTTATCCATAACCCTTAATTTTATGAAGCCCTGGTATTTGAAACACGGGTGCTCACAAAAACACGAGATGGAGACATCTCAAAGGGCTTTTTATTGTATTTTTTGTTCCTCGAGACGATTAACAAAATGGTTGTCTTAATTGCCCCTTCTTAATTGTTTAAAGGGACTCTTTATGAGGTTTCTAAGGGAATGCCATCCACGGATATTTGATTGACATGTTGATGGGAGGATTACCTGATTTGGGTAAACAAGTTTTTGCGCGCGCGTGTGTGTGTGTGATTGTCAAATTGGTTTTGGTGACGATTAGGTAACGAATTTTAGTGCCTATCTTGTGTATTAATGACAGTTCTGGAGCTAATCTTGACTACTTCGAAACTATTGTGATCCTTTTTTATTATTACGGATTGTAATCGATGTTTGCCTCGTTGGTCTTAGTACCTACAACAAAGCAAGTGCAACCTATTGCTGAGTGCATGAGGAGGGGGGGGGGGGGGCTTGGTTCGATTCCCAGGTCGACCAAAGTGCTATTGAGTTTTTCCATCAGGAATCTCTCAGCAGCAGCCCGGAGTGTGGATTTGTAATAGGTTGATGGCAATAAGCTCGGCCCCTGTTACATTTAAACATAATAGAATAGAATAGAATACTCTTTATTATGTACACCATATAAATTACAGACATATATATCTAGAAACTGTACAAAGGGTGACACAAGGGGCGGTCTTATCGCTAAAAGCGATCTTTTAAAGACAACCTTTGGATGGATTAAAAAGGGAAAGGACAGACAAACACTGTAGGTAGTCTGTGGTGTACCATTTACATACATAATTGTCAAAATGTTGGTGTACTATTATAGGTACACAACTGTCTATCCCTTCAGGTATTACAGCGTGCTATTATCTATTTATGTGATTGAAAATCAACGTGTGATATGCAACATTTGTGTGCATTACATAGTACTTAGGTATGTAGGTATCATTATTAAGGAATACTTTGATTTTCTATTTTTCTATTTTCAGCTGCATCCGGTTAGACTGGAAGCCGTACCCCAACATAGTTGGGAAAAGGCTAGGCTGATGATGATGACTTTGATTTTCTGAGGAAATGCGGGGGTGGTCGTTTCTCCATAGAAATGCTCTCACCTGTTTTCTTTCTGGTTAATGACCGTATAACAATGATTTTTTACAGAATAATATATATTAACTACTTGTATGTCGCTATGTTTTCCTTTTTGATGATACATTATTTTTATAAGCACTAGAACCCTCAAAAATGCCGATTTAAACCGCTGTCAAGAGAGGCCTAGTGTACAAATTTGACAACTAAGTATTAATAAAAAAAACAACCGACTTCCAAAAACACTAGTGAAAAATAACTTTAATTTCGGAAGTCGGTGTCTTTGGATTTGTATTTTAGTTTTTTGCCACCGACTTCCGAAATTAAAGTTATTTTTCACTTTATAGTTTTTTTGGAACTCGGTTGTTTTTTTTGTAAAAATGTTTTTATTTTTCACTTTTTAGCGGTTCAGTTTGTAATTTATCTAAGTTATAATAGCCTAATGTCAACTGCTTATTACCTTTTACAAAATATTGCTTTTCTCGATGCAGGGACGTTAATTGTTGAGGAGTTCTCGTAGTAAGAACCAGGAGAACTGGAGCTGATTGAGAAGTCACCATCAGCTCCACTTCACCATAATTATGCATTGTAATGAGCATAAATTGCTTAGCAGCTATATTAAAGTAATCGAATCGCAACCCGTGAAATATTTGTCATTGAGTAGTTCCGATGGCCATTTGTGGTCTTCATCATCAGCTCCACTTTACCAAATCATAATTTCCGAGAGCAAATGCTCAAGTTACTTTAATAATAGACTTAGGCAAGAAAAATTTTGCTAAGGGCCAAGTTTATGTTACGCTTAGTCGTGTAAAGACGCTGGATGGCATTGTATTATGCTACTTGGAACCTACCAAATTGCTAAATAGAACACATGACGAAAAGGCATTGCGTGAAATGCAACGATTGAGGCTTTTATAAATCATCATCAGCCTATTGCAGTTCACTGCTGGACGTAGACCTCCCCAAGTTTGCGCCAACGTTCACGGTCCTTCGCTTCTCTCAACCAGCCACTACCGGCAACCTTTGTTAGGATAATTATACAGAAGAAAAACTCGCAAAAGTATTTCACTTTAAGAAGTATTTATTAGTTTTTAGACTAGATGCTGATAATCCTGGCTGCAGCATCAGGCCAGACTTATGTCAACATTGCATTGAACTTAAAATTTAGTCCTGTTTAAAATGAGGCCAAACACGACTACGGTGCTGTAATTTCAAGGTTTGTACTTTTTATGATGCTCCTGGCTTCAGCATCAGGTCTCTATGTACTTCGGTGTTCCTCATTAACAGTACGTTTATCCACACATCGAGCCCTTTTCAATAAGCCTAAACACGATATATCTGCAGTTATATACAAACATCCGAACATAGTACCTCCTCCTTTTTGTGAAGTCGGTAAAAAAAAGAAAAACATAGGGACACAGTATCTATATATCCTTCTTATTCAGTTTATGAAATATCTTTTAAATTGGTTCAATATTGGAGGAGGATATAAGGGAGAGCCAAACCTCGAATTACGGCTTTTTACTTAGAATTCAAATGTCTCTGACCGCATTTCCTCTTAAGAATAGCTTTGAACCCACCCATCTACAGTATGTTCTAAGTTTTATGTGAGTTATAATGTAATTCTTAATGTCACTGCGTGTTATATTGCTGAGGGCCTCTCAATCTAAATGCTTTCCGTTTAATAGAGCCGTTTTTATTGTCGCGCCGCTATACAGGCTGTTAGTTTATTTACGAAGCTCTTATCTGATTTTATAATTTAATTTATGTACTACAGTTATTTAAATTAGTTTGAATAGTATTAATGTGGCGTGTATTTGAATCGTTGGTTACTAAAATAATATTTATGTTTACTAAAAAATATATGGGTCACTGCGTCTCTTTTAAATAATGAATGATTTTATTATTAATAACTGCCAGTTTTATTCTAGTTGGCTTTAGCTTTATGGGAATAAAGGATGAGTTGATAAAGTACGAAATCAGTTGTGTCATGTATGCGGATTTTATTTTTTGTTTACTTAGTTACAAGGTAACATAAAATAGAATACTCCATAATATGTACACCATATAAATTACACATAAATATATAAATTTCTCACTTTTCATACTCTAAAAGTTCGTCATTATATTGTGTGTAGGCGACATAAAGTCGCTTTTTATGCACTAGAGCATAAAAAGCGACTTTAATCAGAAATAATATTTTTGAGTTAATTTTTTTCTAAGACCATGGTAATCAGGCCCAACAGCCACACGCACAATAAAACGTCGCAGATTAAAGTAAACATTTTATTCATTTGCTTTAATTTATATCACTTCCGTCTGTTTAGGGTTCCGTACCCAAAGGGTAAAAACGGAACCCTATTACTAAGACTTCGCTGTCTGTCCGTCTGGCCGTCTGTCCGTCTGTCTGTCACCAGGCTGTATCTCAAGAACCGCGATAGCTAGACAGTTGAAATTTTCACAAATTATGTATTTCTGTTGCCGCTATAACAACAAATACTAAAAACAAAATAAATTAAATATTTAAGGGGGGCCCCCATACAACAAACGCGATTTTTTTGCCCTTTTTTGCTCGATATCATAAATGGCAACAGGTAGGCACTTGAAATATTCACAAAATACTCAGTTGTATTTTAACTTTAATAATAAATAATAAAATTAAAATAAAATAAATATTTAAGGGGGGCTCCCATACAACATGTTTTTTTTTTGGCGTTTTTGCCTTGTGGTACGGAACCCTTCGTGTGCGAGTCCGACTCGCACTTGGCCAGTTTTTTATCGTTAATTTAATAAAACCAGATAAAATAGTTGTCATGTATTATTTAAAAACGCAAAGAAGTGTTTTTATGACTTGGCAGTATGAAGTACCCAAATCGAATGACACATTAAAAAAAACCTTTTAAAAAGTTTCGTGGCGGGTATTAGTCATTCTCTTAGCGATCTTAAACGTACAGATTTGCATATCATTTTTGGACTACCATCATAATTTCAAGTCTTGACTAATCAGCCTTAAGATCTGATAAGTGACTTTAGCCCGGCCGTCGACAGAATGGGTTCTTGACACTTGACAGAGCGACACGTATTCTTTGTATGGAACTGACAGGTGTCAAGAATGCATTCTCTCGACGGCCGGAGTGTATAACATAACAACACAACCTTATTTCTTCAATTACATACGAATTCTGAGTATTGAAAACCCAATAACACTTTTCTTGATATGGGGATCGCTCCCAGGACCCCAAGCTCAGGACTCAGCTGTCACGCTTGCTTTAATAATTATTATGCCTGAAAAGAGAATTTTGCTAATAAATCGGCCATCAAAGTAACTTCAATCAACGTTAATTAAAACTAGTAATAACAATAAGAACATCCTGTACACGATGTACAAACACAGCAACTTATCGACAATACTATTAACTTATTAAGTATTATAAGTTATCTTTTATGTCACATTTTATTCGATCGTTAACTTGTCCGACCCTTTCTTGGAAACTTTGTGACTGCTTGAGTAGTATGTTTACGTTACGGGCTACTGGAATCGGAATAATATTTAAGTTTAAAACGAATAGCTCAATTGCCAAAGGGATGGGTGGTCGTAAGATTTGATGTAATTTCTATAAAACATTGGAGTACAATATAGTACCTACTGGTAAGAGCTCTATGAGGTCGCTATAACCTAATAACCGCAACAGAAAATGTTTCTATATTTTTTATCCATAATAAAATTGCGTCCCACATGAGGTTTGTCCCGACAACTAAAAAATACTGCAGTGCGTGTTATTGCTCGACTTTGTCACCTGCGCCTACGCCACTAGGTGTATAGCTAGGAAAAATGTAACATTGCTGGAAAACGTGGGTAAATCCACTCTGTAGTAAATTTTTCCGAAAGGTTAAGGAATAATGAATCAGATACAGTTGTACTTTTGATCGTAACTTTGGCTACACCTACTAAATGGATACATACAATGGCCTATCTCTATTGTCAATATAACAAGTCTATTCATAGCAGAAGCCAGGTTTTATACGAGAATACGCAAATATGTCTCTTTGTAAGGATATACCAACTATTTTGAAAGCAGATCAATGAACCATATGATACGTATGTAACGCCATATCGCACCTTCGGTAGAACAAGGGCACAAATGTATCCCTTCCTTAAAATTAAAATTAATTGAAAAAAAACTAAAAGTTCTTAATTCTTGTTAACTATACGCCTAAAAAGGATATAGTATATAGTTTATATCATGCAAAGAAGAAAAACTTTCGAGCAATATTAACAGAGCAAGACCTCACTGAATGCAATAAATATCTTAAAATAGCTCTCCTGTAAAATAGCAAAAACTGCAATTATGCCCTTGTTCTACCGAAGGTGCGATATGTCTTTGTAGGCGAGCGATGAGATCGTTTCATCCATACTAATAATATAAATTCGAAAGTAACTCTGTCTGTCTCTCTGTATGTTACCTTTTCACGCCTAAACCACTGCACGGATTTCGACAAAATTTGGCAGAGAGATAGATTGCATCCCGGGAAAGGACATAGGATAGTTTTTATCGACATACCTTGCGGGCGAAGCCACGGGCGGAAGCTAGTGTGAAAGTTTTTGGGAGTACGTAGAGAGAAGCGAACTTTAAAACCTCACTTCTTAAACTTCTTTCAATTCAATTATTTTTTGCTGTAAATATTAACTTTAAAAAGTGCTTTTTGATGATCTACCTAATTGAAATCGATGATTTTTTATTGTATTAATTTTAAGATAAGAAAACCAACAGCCAGTACCTACTTTTGAGTAATATGCAGTAACATTATGTAAAAGATGGTTAACTACAAGTTTCCGGTAATAGAATAAACACTTAAATATATATAAAATAAACAATCTGCGCAGGTTCTTGTATCAAAAATCTAAATACTCGAACTTCAGAAAAATACAAAAAGTTTTTTGAAAATAATCTAAAAAAGTGGTTACACATCAAAGAACCAATTTTAAATACCAACCAACAAATTTTAATATCTGGTTCCTAGTATTAAAGAACCAAGTTTAATACTAGGAACCAGATATTAAAAAGCAGTATTAGTATACTGCTTTTTAATATCTGGTTCCTAGTATTAAACAAATCGAGTTCGACAACCCGACACACAATATTAAACGTACGACAAGTTCTTATGTTATACAAGTTTTGTCTGATGTGATTTTAAATCTTTTATCTTTTCTAATTTTGGCCATCAAACAGCGTTGCTAGCACATGAGATAATGCCGCATTGTCTCTGCGTTGGCAAAGCATTTGCGTTCCACATGAAACGTCACACGAAAAAATATATTTATTGTCTCTAAACTACTCTCAAACACTTACAGATTGACTCACAAAAAGCTATTTATTTAGTAATGACTTCCCAAGCCATAATTTATGTGTTTTTCGGAAATTATATGGGATTTGGTCAACGGCGTGTGTTTGTAAAAACCTTATAGTCGATTAAACATGGGTTATTTGAGGCCATTTGAAGCCATAAAATGACAAACGTGATGTCATTATACACTTATATTATTTTTATGGAAAACATTGGACATTGGTATTCCGTTTATCATAAAATACCCGGATTTAAATTGAAAGATGGGTATAAACTACTTTAGTACTATTAAACTGTGAATTGGTCTCTTACTGATGATCTTTTTTTCGAGTTCCTTACACAAAGGGTGCCAGCGGATAAATAAACTATATTTGTTAATGAGTTGTTCACATTAAAACTATAACTTTGAAAATAATGGACTGTTTTGTTTTGAATCTGTTATACTATCATTGTCATTTGAGTGAATCATGCAAAATTGCATGTAATTTATTTTTGCGGTGATAATATCGTTGCCACATTTAAACAGTTTATTTTCAACAACATAATTCTTGAATTCATAGTTAAATAGCAAATTTCATAGGACGACAAAATTTGAAAATATTTCACTAAAAACATAACCCTCTTTCTGGCGCAGTCGGGTAAAAAATGACATAAAACGCAACTTCATCACAATTTGCGAAACCTTTTTCATAATCTTTTAATATGTAAATTACTTATTCATAGGTACTGCTTTCCTGAAAAACAAACTAAACCTCTCCATTGTTACATCATAAAATAATAATACATTTGAGCGCTCGTAGCCCGTAGCCATCCAGCCGTAGCGCTACGCCGTAGACAGTAATCTCGCATGACGTAGGCACGTAGACATGTTTGTAAATACGCTAACCCTGTGTGCGCTCTGACGTTTGCGAATACAATTTAATTGATTTAATGCAATGTATGGTAACAATTAAATTGGTTTATTGTGATTTATGAGGCTTGTGTTTGTGATCTATTGTTTTGACATGGGGTTGTTGGTGTGATTGTGTTGCTAATTGTACTACTGTGACAGTAGTGGAGTTTTTGATTCCCGTACAATAAAAGATGGCCGGCCAGTGTCATACGTATCAGCAAATAACAATATGATGTGATTACCAATCTACCAAGAACATCTCAATACCAAGTACCAAGATAAATGCAATATTTTTAATTTGTAGGTAATAGTAATCAGAAGGCCCACTGGGTTCTGATATATTGATAATATCTATAAACTAATAAAATAATTATATGATTAGAAAACGATCGATAAGTTTAAATTTAAATGATTCACAGATAAAGTATATATTTGATAAAGTAGTTTACTGTATCTTGTTGAAGATCTCGTTGCCTGTCAATATTGGTTCTTGGAATTTTTTATTACTCATATTTTTGGTTACCGACGACTTGTTGTATAGGTACCTAATTATAAAGAGCTGCGGTGCTATTCTGTAGAAATCTCACCGTGAAAACTTAGGTGAAGTGAGCGTGGAGTGAGCTGTCAATAGTGTCAATTCCTAGCAAAAACAAACTCACTTCACCTAAATTTACACGGTGAGATTTTTACAGAATCGACCGGCTGGTCTGGGCAAGTGATACCACGTCACCCATTTCTGCCGTAACTCACCTGGAAGGGTACGTATATGTGCCAACGATATTACATAACATTGCTTATCTTTAGCATCTTTTAAATAGAAATCACACTAATATTATAAAGGTGAAAGTTTGTGAGTGTCTGTGTGTATGCATATGTTTGTTACTTTTTCACGCTCAAACGGCTGGACCATTTTTGATAAAATTTTGTATGAAGGTAGCTGACACCCTGGATTAACATATAGGCTACTTTGTATGCCGATATTCCCATGGGATTGACACTTACGCGGGTGAAACCGCAGGGCTAGTAGATAATATTTTATTGTCCAGGTAATACAGTAAGCAGAGAGGAGAGTAGTATGTGGAGACGACATGAGTAGCTTAAAGTACTACCTACAGCTAGGTTACAATATATTATTAGCTAGTGGGCCCCAAACTAGACAGTTAGTCTGTATCTTGGTGCTCGGGATACGAATTCCAGAGTGCAGCCTAGAGAGGTTTTTCAGGTATGTTATGGTACGTGTGTATATGTAGTGTTTGTGTGCACATCGACCTAAGAAAATTATTGATGTTGGTCAGATAATATCGACTATTCCACTTGCCTAGGTCTGCCTAAAAATGAGGAAATGAAGCTATGGCTCATCATCAGCATTCGCCTAGCCTTTTCCCAACTATGTTGGGGTTGGCTTCCAGTCTAGCCAGGGATGCAGCTGGATACCAGTATTTTACATGGAGCGACTGCCTATCTGACCTCCACAACCCTTTTACTGGGTAATACGATACCCACGAACGATACGAAATGGAGCTGTGGCTATTTTGATTATAATCATAGTAATTTATTGCTCTGTGTGGTATTTATTGGTCTGTGTGGTGCCGGACTTAAAGAATACTACCCCTTACTTCCCGTGGGTGTCGTAAAAGGCGACTAAGGATCGTACCGGAGAATGGGCAGCAGCGTTCTCTATGTATTCCACCATCATACCATACTGCGATCGCCAACCCGCCTGCCAAGCGTGGCGATTATGGCAAACCCACCCAAAATTGGGGGAGGCCTATGTCCAGCAGTGGACGTCTATCGGCTGAAACGACGAATTTATTGCTAAGAGGTTATTACAAGTCATTACAATAAACATCGTTACTTTAAAATTAATCTCTGACGTCGCTGAGACGGTAATATTTTTTGAGTTACCCAAACAACTGAACTTTCATATCAATAAAAATATACAAATTAATCATCATTAACATACTTAATAAATATATCTAAAACTAATTGAACGATTACAAAAAAACCTGTTTAAAAAAGCGAAAGGTTTCCCATACTTCTTATAAACACATTACTGCTCTTAAACCGGTAATGTTGAGTTAGTAAGTATTTCCGTTAGCTATTGGAGGAAATTGTCGGCGGTTCATTATTATTCCAGTTAATACTGTTAATAGTTAATTGAGTAACATTGATTATAAATAAATTGATCCATAAAGTTAGGCTGATTACTTTCCCAATTACATTTTGATTAACGATTGTCGTTGATTGATTTTTAATTGAGCACTTTAGGGTTGAGAATTGCGCTTTATTTGGATAAATTAGAAAACTCTAGTACCTTATTAGAAAAAAACTCTAAAGTAATAAATACATTAAAAAAAAAAAATTGTACTATATTACGTTGAACTTAAATATTATTGAAAAATATTGTTAGTAGTAGACCCTTGGAGTCTGGACTTGTGCCCGATTAACCCTTCGTACGCCAAACGTGGATCCACGCGAGACATAATGTCTTTTTAATAGTTTCTGAAAGTACGGCATTCAACCGAATAGGCTCGCCCTCTATAAGAGAGCCTCTATGAGAGGCTTGTAGCTAAGTAATAACAGCCGCACGGATTGATTAAGCGGTTAAGCTACGCTTGCCGCGGTTGGTCCGTGGATGGGTGACCATCTTTACATATCAAGACCTCTCCGTGCCTCGGAAAGCAGGTTAAGCCGTTGGTCCCGGCTGTCATTCGTGGATCTTTGACAGTCGTTCCGGGTCGTCAGAAGCGTAAGTCTCACAACCAGTCTTACCAAGGGGTATCGTATTACCTAGTCATTAAGTTGTTGAGGTCAGATAGGCAGTCGCTTCATGTAAAATACATACTGGTATTCAGCTGCATCCGGTTAGACTGGAAGCCGACCTCAACATAGTTGGGAAAAGGCAGATGATGAGGCTTGCCCTCTATAATATGAGACTTAACCCTTAGTCTGCCGGAACGTAGATCTACGCGAGACACAATGGCTTTTTAATTCTGTCTGTAATTACGGCACACAAGCGGTTAAACATTACTGGCTAAATGTGATTGTAATGTACACCTCTGCCTAACCCGTCAACATCAGTGGGCAGTACTATAGGGTGGCATTGGGGTAAACTGCCACGGGCCCCCAGCCAGACGGGGCCCCCGGCCCGAAAGGGCCATGAGCACAGGAGGATCCTAACGGAAGTTTATAAATGCAAGCTTTTTTTTGAAAATGTGCAACAAAGGACATCATTCAGCTTTCGAACACTTTGTACCTTTTTCCCATTGTTTGTCTAATTTTTAGGACAGGACCATGAGGTCCTGTTTAAAAAATTAGACAAACAATCAAATGCAATGCTCAGCAATAGCGTTTGCGACCACTAGACTAACGAAGCAGTCAGGTATTAATAGTCGCGGAAAAGTGCTATTAACAAAAAAAAAAAAACTATAACGTTGGTTGAGGTTCTTTACATCGAGGGAGGGCCCCATCCCTTGAATTTGCCACGGGCCCCAAACGATATAGTTAACCACTGCCCGTCAAGGATTACAGCCCTGATGTTATATCGTATTTCATACGCATATCTTAACTTGCATAATAAGAAAGCTCGACACACTCATTATTCAGTTCCCATACCACCTTAAGCTTCCACAGCAAAATTAAATTAACTCCTAAACTAATTAAACACCGCCTAACAAAACACTGTGCGTCACTTGAGCAAACAACTGTCGCATAATTACTGTTCACTTGTTATATAGCGCGTTACGTAGCGCGTGTAACATAACAGTATAACAGCCTGTAATGTAGCATGTGCCGTTAATATTTCAAATGGATACATAGTAATAACAATGCGATGTGATGGCGGCCACAATTAGGTGGAGTTTCGTGTTCGACGAGTTGTGGTGCGAGCTTAGATTTTTGATTTGTTTTGTTATTTCTGAAGAATATGGGGGTAGTATGGTTTAGCAGCGGGCAAGGTGACAAATCAGAATTTGAATCTACGTTACCAAAACACAAGTTATGTGTGATATTAAAATTGTTCGTTGTTTTTGCGAAACGAAAGGTTTAATATAAAAAGGATCTATTACAATGGTTAGCATGTAAAAAAGGGGTAAATCCAATAAATATAATAATCAGTTTTTATTATAAATGATGTCGCAATTATCAACGTGATATTAAAACAATAAGAACAATGTAGGCCGCATGTCAGTTGGTAACAACTCGCTTTCTATTGACCCTCCGTTAAGTCAGCTCATTCAAGGTCAAAGTTTGACCACCAACATGCGGTCTACTGTACCTCAAATCATTCTAAAGTTTCCCAATAAGTATCAACAGTGTACAGAAACTTTTAACACGCAATCGTCACAAACTTAAAAAAACACAATTCACAAAAACCTTCCCCAATTCTTTCAGTCAAAGCCTCCACCGTGCTCAGTCGCGCACGCCTCCCGTACAGCCGACACGTGCGCCAGTGTGCGTGCGCGCGCGTGTGTGCGCACTGTAATAGAGCGATGACGTGATTTCCTGTGCTGAGTTATTGCTACTGTACCGGCGCTAAATGCTTTGCTTGCTGTGACCTTGTTGGGGGGTGGCGCTTTTTTCTTTTGTGTGTTTTCTAGCTTTATACAGGATAGTGAAGTAGTTTGGTACAGGGATTTAAAAAAAAAATTGTTGTTCAATGAACAAGAAAAGTTTAATAAAAAATGTACAAAAAGTAAAAAACAGTCGCACTGTATCGTATTTCACAATCAAGTACAAACTAGCAAGGTTAAAAATATGTGTGTACCTAATTACAAATCAATTTAAATGTTTTTTCTTGTTTAATTTAGTAACTTAAAAATATTCCTTACTTAGTTAATTGGTTTCTGCTGTCTTTATATAACGATAAATAATTTCCTCTGCTATCTTACACTAATTTTTAATTATAGCAGCAATCAAATGTACATTTATCGTAATATAAGAATGATAACCCAACGATTACCAGTAATCGTCGATATCTGGCATCATTAATGATATATTGAAAGGCGTTAATCGAATATTTTTACATGTTATTTAAGTATTATGATCAAGCAAAAATATTTTATCGTTTTTGATAGATGAAATTACTGTATGAGTATGATAACCGTGTTTTCGTAAATAATTTTAATTATTTTATAACGCCAATAGTATGTTATTAATGACGACAGGTAAGTTTAGTGTTGTGTTTCAATCAATTATTCTATCTAAGCTTTAAATAAAATAATTAAATACAGTTACAGCACGTTTTCCAGATTAAAATATTAAATACAAGCATGTTGTAGGATACTTGTATGATTATCTTCTTTTATACGTTTATTTTTAACCTAAACAGAGCTATAACAAATCTGCAATGCTCACAATTTTTACTAGATTAACTTCTTTTTATTATTATTTCTTTAGATTTTATTAGTTTTATTTGTAGAACAACCATACAAAATAATTAAAGCAATACTCAAGGAGCTAATAAATAACAGCTTGAGTTGTTTAGCGCTCTCCTAGTCATATTATCGCAACATCTTACTTGTGCGTATTTATTTAATTCAAAACAAACAGCCACGAACCGCAGTCTCAAAACTTGAATCCCGCGAGACGCTCCTCCAAAGTCACATCGCTTGTCCCTGGCGAGGGGGTGGAGAAGGCAACAACTCATAAAATTAAGCGATTTGGATGTGAGTTAGTCTAACTGTGAGGATCGCCGAGTTAACAGCCCGCTAGCTATCTTCCTCGCACACGCACACAGCCGCGACGTGTCCGCTCGCCTCACCCACACTCGGCCAGGCTCCGCGACTTGCGAGCCGCCAGTACAACGTCACGTCGGGCCGCACACGTTTCGTTTTCTCGTTTAGTTCCGTTCCCGCCACTATGCGCTGATTATCGGAAGTGTAATTGACGTTTGACATTTATGATCTGTGACTGTTTTGTGTTTTTTTTTACTGAGTGTTGTGTTTCGTTGCACGGATAACTTGTAAAAGGTGAGTTTGTATTTTTTTTATTGTGTTAAAGTTTGTTTTTGCGTTGTTTGCAATTAAGCTGGTTTGAAAGTTTTTGTTTTGAATTAAAATCTGTTTAATTTGCTTTCTGTATTGTTTTTTTGCTTACTTCTTGTTAATAGACCCCTTTTAATAGATACTTAATTATATTAGCCAATACCTATATACTAAGCGAGTAGGAATCAGTATTTACTTAGTAGTACCTACTAATCTGAAGTATGAATTTCAACAAATAAAACCAATATTGCCCAAAAATAATAAACACTTCATGAATTAATTATTCCTTTTTCCACTGTTTACATTTTGCAGATGGTAAAGAAATACCATTAGAAATTAATATTACATGAGGCAGTTAATTTATTACTTACCTTTCAGAATAACCAAAATTATTTCCACAAAAATAAATGGCATTTCGGAAATTATGGACAAAGAATAACATAAAAATAAGTACTTACATAAAGTAATTATTTTTATACATAACAGTGTCTCAGCTAGGTGTTCATTACATGCTTAAACTTTAACTTAATTAAGTAATAAGTACAAATTAACGCCGGAAACACTACTTGAAACGATTGACATTATTACATGATTGGTTTAGAACTTAATTGACTTATGAATCATCGTTTAATTGCATTGGGCAATGACAGGTTACGAGTCCGTCGCTTGACTAATCGAGGGACCATTTACACGTCCTTAAATGTATCTAAGTCAGACGCATCCTGGGCTTTTAATCTTGCTACCTTCCTCCCTACCATCTTCATCTTCCGCATGTCAGCCTGAAATCACCGACTTCTGGACCCTACCTATACGATATATGATAATTCATCATCATCTGCCTAACCCTTTCCGAACTATCGGATCGGCTTCCAGTCTAACCGGATGCAGTATAATATAATTATTTTATGCAAATAAATAGTGGAGTGTCCAAGGAAGTGAATCTGGAAGAAAAAGTGTTTACTATCACTTTACGCAATCTTAAATGATTAGGTATTTACAAACATCGGAGATGAATGAAGACGAATGGTTAACAGATTTCTAATTGATCTTTCTAAGTTTTATAAAGACTTTCGACTTTTAAAGTAAAAGCAGTTTGATAACTTATGTTTATTAAACTAAAAACTACCGAATTATTATTCTTAGGAAGTTGCCTATGAATAATATAATTCGGTAGTTTAGGTACTTACTAAACATAAGTAAAAAAAATGTATAAAAAATAAAAATGAAAATAAATAAAAATGTTAAAATGGTTATTTTATATGCATTATTTCCTTATTATTGTACAAGATAGCCTTAGAGGTAAATATACTTTTTTTTTTCTTAATTTTAAACAACTTTATTGGTTAACCATCTAAAACAACAATAAACAAAATTCTATTTTATTTAGAGAATTTGGAAAGTTGCGCAGTAAACAAGTTTGGTTAAATGATTCGTGTAATGTCGATAAATATTTTATTGTTCTCTTAATTGTTATGGTTAATGTCGTTCTCTATACCTATCGAGTAACAGGTTCAATAAATAAATATCAAACAAGTAGCGTTAATTAAACGGATTTAACGAATTAAACCGACTTTTCAGCCTTTTACAGTTACCGGCAGATTTAAAACCCGAGCGCTTATAAAATAATGGTTTTCACATTTACAAATCCGTTTAGCAAACATTATTTGAATAATGAGTTACTAATCCGTTCGGATAATGTTTAGCAAACTATTCGAAAATTGCTATCGATTAGTCTCTCTGTAGTATTAAGATTATGCGATAAAACAATAATTGGGCAAGATTATCCTTATCACAAACATTAAATATCCCAGCTACTGACGCATGGCCAATCTGAATTGTTTAAAACAAATGAGTACATTGTGTAACTGTAAGTACATAAGTACAACGGTAGGTAATGAGGTGGGAAACTGGTATATTTTGAAGTTTAATTTGTTTAGTATGAGTTAAGTGGAAACTATTGTAATAGTTGGTAATGGCGGCCCGCCATGGCCGTCGCTTAGAAATCGTTTAAAGTTTTTATTTACTTGTTTAAGATATAGGCAGACTGAACGTCGTTAGTAATAGGTAAGCCAACATAGACTATAGAGAGTCAAGTGTCATTGGCATTGAAAAAGAAAAAAAAAAACCCAGTCTGTATCGTATTTGTCTCTGGAACTCTTTCCGGAAAAGCGGATTTATTTGTCTTGAATTCACGTCTTTACAAAATGTATTTAATAAATTATTTTGTAACCTTTTAGTCGCTATTAATTATAAAAAAAAACAAGTGATAATCAGGCAGATTATCGAAAAAGCCTTGCACATTTTCACGCATCGTCATTTGCGATGCCAACAGAAAGGATTATCACATTGGTTTAGGTTATTTATGTTAAATATTTATGGGATTATTAATTCAATATCTTTATTATCATAGCTACCTATGCATTAAAGGTTTATCATAATCATAAAGACTCAATAAGAATGTTTCGGGCGTTTCCCTAATTTTTTTTTAATCTGAACGCTTCATTTCATTTTATACATAAAACATTTTAATATCGTTTTTGGATATTTTTAACATATACATATTTACTCACTTGGAGAAGAGTAAGTAACTCAATACATAGGTATAATAAGATTTTGTATTGACACTGAAAAAGCACTTCAAAACGGGCCGCTAACTTTTTAAATGGAAAATTCAAAGTGTTTTGGTATACTTGAGCTGTCTTTGAAGATACTTTATTTCAAACACTATCGTATATTAACCCATTGTTTTATTATCTACACTAACATTATAAAGAGGTAAAATTTGAGAGTTTGTAAGTACCTATGTAAGGGGTACTCTTCGGAACTACTGATCCGATTCCGAAAATTCTTTCACTAATGCGAAGCTACAGTATTTCCGAGTGTCTTGGGATAGGTATACCTATTCAATGTTAAAACAAGAAATTTCCGTACGACGAAGTCGCGGGCAGAAGCTATTGGAGATAATTATGTACCACACAGTACAGGGGGTTTAAAAAGGCCACTTTGGAGAATCCTTAAAGGATAACATTATGAATCGTAATATGGCGAAGACAGTCCGTGTTTTTCTTTTTTTCGCTGCACTACGTAGGTATATTCAAAGAGATTGGGATTGGATTTCGATCGGATTGATTGGTATTTTAGCACAGACAAAAAAAAATAACTGAAAAATGCTTCACCAATGAGATTTGATACGATTAACTTAACGGTTAACTGTCCATTATGATATCCTTTTATGATTCTGCCAAAGTGGCCTTTTTAGGCCCCCAGAGCTGTGTAAACTGGTGGCCCAGAGTGGCAACGGGCGTGACTTGCTAGGCCAGACATGAGTTTTACTTTATTATTACTATTATTTATTTATTTATTCTTTAATTAAAACGGTTTACAACCAATTGCAGAAATTAAAGACAGCTTACACATAAAACATTAAATATAAAATCAAATCTTTGTGCAAATTATTTCATTACCACTGCTCTCAAAACGGTGAACGAAAACATCGTGAGGAAACCGGCATCTCCTAAAACCAACAAATCGAAGACATATGACATCACACAACCCGCACTGGGCTCGCGTGGTAGATTACAGACCAGTCACTTTCACATAAAAATAAAATCTCTTCTTTACAGAGTACGTAGGCCCACATTGTGTTAGTGTCTAAAATTATCTTATTAACTATGTTAGTATACATATACTTATAAAACAAAAAAGGTGATAATGTAACGACCACAGATAGTTTCATCAAGCCCCATGTGCATACATGAAGCTTGATCCTCCTACCCATGGTAGGCCTATCCACGTAGAGGAGGCCACACACAATGTTCCCACTGCTGGTACACATCCCAGCAGTGGGAACATTACGTATAGGCTGATTGTGTGTATTGTGTAGGTACAGACGCCAGCACATCAACCTACCCGAACCCCAATCTATTTTTAACCTTTTGCTTTAGCGATAAAGGTGAAAATCTATTAAAGAAGAAGAATTCAAGCGCCAAGTCCATAAAAAGTAACCAACACAATCGGCTGTTTTTTTCTTTCTTCATTTCATTATTATTCTTTTTTCTTGTCTTGTTTTATAAAACTACTCACTAGTGCTGTAATCGTTATTTCTGCACAATTATTGCAATTTTATTGATGTTATAATTTTGTTTTTGCATGCTGTGTCTATTGCACCATATTATTGTACACTATGCTTGTATATTGCTTGTATTTTAAGGATAAGGAGTGTAACAATTGTAGATAGGTCAATAAATAAATAAAGAAATTTGACAAAATGTAGTAGCTTTTTGTGCTTGTTCTGTACAACACACCGAGCTATCAAAAATACAAACTACTTACCTCTGTTTGCAAATAACGGCCCAGTTTCACCTGTTACATGAATACTTAAACTCTTTCTTTGAACTGTTCTGTGTTCACTAGTGATTGTATTCGGTAACTAGATGTCAATTGATTTGTATTGGTATCAATTGTCTGCTAGTTTCCGAGAACTAGACGCGAGTACAAATGTTGCATGTTGCTATGCTACTGTTTGCTTTACGTAATTTAAATGTCTGATGCAGTGCTTGCTTTTTTTTTTTTTTTTGCGGATGGGAAATCATCAAATGACTCCTCCCGCTCTGGGTGGAGCGGAAGGGAGTGTCAGACTCTTACTGACTAAAACCCACCCGTGTTCCTTCCTTGGCCCTTTATGTTCCGGGCCAGCGGTAACCCTTTCGGACAATCCCGCTGACCCGGCAGGCCTCGGCCCTAAGGGGCCCCTCCCCGATGCTGACATCTCTTTGAGGCGCGCGTGGAAAACGTACGCGCCGTCCGGCACGGGCCTGGTCCTGATCGGACGGTGAGCTACCCATTACTCTCCGTCCGCAGGCCCGCGCCTACGGTGGCCGGGAGTCGTCACGCGGCTCCCGACGCCTGGGGCGTCCCCCGCGGCGGCTGAGACGGGAGGCTCTCTCCCTGAACCGTCCCGCCACCTCCTTCGCTAGCATGACTGCTTCGCAGAAGGAGGTGACTGCCTCCCACTCCCTCTCGCCCCGGACCATGGCTTGCACCAGGGCCGGACGCGAGAGGTCGCCGTCGCTGCCGATCGCCTCTACGAGGACACGGCGGTGCTCCGCCCAAGCGGGGCAGACCTCCACCGTGTGCTCCACCGTGTCCTCTGGGTGATCCTGGCAATGGTGACACCCGGGCGTTTCCTCCCGCCTGATGATGTGCAGGAACCTCCCGAAACTTCCGTGTACGGTGAGGACCTGCGTCAGGCGGTAGGTGAGGGCGCCGTGGCGCCTCTCTAGCCACTCCTCAAAGAGGGGTCTTATCGCCGCTATCGCGGCGTGCCCTGCGCTGGATTGCGACACTCGCTTTTTCCATGCAGTGCTTGCTTAACGACAACATTCCTAGTCGAAGGAAAGAAAATAAAATAAAAGAAAAGAAAATGTCTAACATTTTTCTAAAGCCTTGTACTCACTTGTCGTGCTACTGCTTAATAACCTAAGTATGTCCAGCTGACAGCCTATTAATCACATTCTGAATCATTTCTCATCCATTGCTTCATACGTTCGAAAAGTTGGTCTGCTTAACAATGTAAATAACGCAATGAATGATGTTAGATTGTCAAAATATACTATTGCTACTTTTACTGTGTTATGTACTCAATTACCCTCTAATTGTTTTAGGATATAGTTCATGTTGGAAACCGTTCCGACTCGATGAAAATCGCTTTTCTTTCTTGACTTGAAATTTTCTTTGCAAAGCCAGGGAAGTTAATTGTTAAGCAAATTGATACCCTACGTCAATTTGGCGTGATATAGCCATTTCATATAACTATTTAAGTATGACAGTTGTGGTTTGAATGTACGGACTATTTAAGTTTATAGTAACTTAAGCTTTTTAAATCCCGTAAAATATTACGGCGGCTGCAAAGTAATTAAGTAACGAACGTATATAAAACAAAAACGGCCAAGTGCAAGTCGGACTCGCACACGAAGGGTTCCGTACCACAAGGCATAAAACGTCGAAAAAAACGTTTCTTTTATACCCCTTTAAATTTTAACTTTATTTTATTTTTATTATTTACAACAGATATACATCATCTGTGAAAATTTCAACAGTCTAGCTATCACGGTTCATGAGATACAGCCTGGTGACAGACAGACGGACAGTGGAATCTTAGTAATAGGGTCCCGTTTTTACCCTTTGGGTACGCAACGCTAAAAATTAACTTTGAAATGGAGAGCTTGGTTTATTGTACTTGACGTAAAAGTAAGCAAGAGTGAATAGGCATCTTCTGGGCTTGCTCGTTCCATCATAGACCTCATCCATCGCTATCCACCAGGCGTGATCGAGGTCTAGAGCTGACCCAATTTGCAATAATAAAAAAAAGTAGAATTATTTAAAAACCACTCTATAATATAATAGTGCCAAATAATCTATGATATTCGCAACCCTTTCTTTCCTCACCGACAGACAGGTATAAAAAGAGCTAATACCCACCGTTCACAAAACCTTTCCGATAGCAGAAAT
Source organism: Mesoligia furuncula (assembly GCA_916614155.1). NCBI lineage: Eukaryota > Metazoa > Arthropoda > Insecta > Lepidoptera > Noctuidae > Mesoligia > Mesoligia furuncula. The sequence goes on along the minus strand of OU744812.1, from coordinate 1,112,739 downwards.
TCATGAATACGACCGCTGAAACGAAGAAATGTTACAAAAGAAATATTTTGTCATCCACACTCGAGACACTCACAGTTCGTCGGTCAAGTACAATAGGTTCATATTCACATTTTATTCAATTGTCGTGTTCTATGCCAGTAAATTGTCAGTTTGTATCCGATGCATGATTTGGGACAGGAATATTGGGGCTCAAACATACATAAACATAAATTCACGCTTCTTCTCATGGGGTAGGCAGAAACTACAGAAAGCCACCTGTTACGACCCTTACTTCTTTTGCTTTATTTACGTTCATACATCTGGTTATACACGCGCACGCCGGTTGCGAGTACTAAGCGCCTGATCTTTTTGAAAAACATAACCAATAAGGTTACTACACGTCCTTTGCTAGATTAAGCCCTAGCTTAATCTATCTATAAATATAAAATTCAAAGTCCTGACTGACTGATATATCAACGCACAGCGTAAACCGCTGATCCTAGATTCATGAAATTTGGAGAGTGTGTTCTCTGTGAAGAGGTATCCACTAAGAAAGGGTTTTTCGAAATACCACCCCTAAGAGTGTGAATGGGGGAGGGTGAAATTTCACGCGGACGAAGTCGCGGGCAGAAGCTATTATATTATAAAACTAGCTGCGCCCCGCGGTTTTACCCGCGTAAATGTCGATCCTGTGGGAATAACGGGATAAAAAGTAGCCTATATGTTAATCCAGGGTGTCAGCTACGTCCATACAAAATTGTATCAAAATTGGTCCAGCCGTTTGAGCGTGAAGAAGTAACAAACATATAAACACACACTCTCACACTCACAAACTTTCGCCTCTATAATATTAGTGTGATAATAATAATAAAATTTATTCAAAAATATAAGGACTAACATTAAATGCCTACAGTTTTTCTTAGGTCTATGTTAAGTTCATCCATGATTTGTGCCTGAACTAGGTAATCCTGTGTTTCATGCGATTATGTTGTATTATAGTATAATTTATGTAAGTTGACTGCTTCCTAATCTGCCTGACGTCTGTCCCTAGAGGGATGTTAGGTGGATTTCTAGGAAAAGAACACCACTTGGTATAAACAAGCAATTTTTCAATTTCTATGTGTTTTCTGAATTAGTTTAATTTTGAATCTCGCCAAATAATGTCCGACTTGGCGAACCTGAAAACTAAGAATTAGGTAGGTACTTATGGACTTATGATTTTTTCTTCCGAGATGAAAGCTCGATCCTTCTCTATACGGCATGGGGCCTTTGCCTTCTATCTGAAGTTATTAAAGCGTTTCGTAGACAGATGGATAAATAATGGACACTTGCTCAGTCTTATCGGTACTCATGACTAGGACTGAAATATATGAGCGAAGTAGGTGGCAAAAGCCAATAGTTATTCAATAAAAATGATGTCACTTAGATCTGTTCATAGATATTAGTCATTCGTAGACCTTTGACAGTCGTGTCGGGTAGTCAGAAGCCTGAAAGTTTGACCACCAGTCTTGCAAAAGGGTGTCATGTAACCCAGTACCTGGGTTGTGGAGCTTCGATAGGTAGTCGCTCCATGTAAAACACTGGTAGTCAGCAGCATTCGGTTAGACTAGAAGCTGACCCCAACAGTTACGAAAAGGCTCGACAGATTGATTATCCGTTCATAGATTTAGTTTTAAACCTATCACAATTAAATTGTCGATTACATACATTATTGCGTGTCGATCATCAATGTGGCGACTTTCAATTGTTTCATTGTTTGTCGTTTTGATCAAATACGTGCCTAATTAATATTTACCTTTATTGTGTAGTAATGTGCGGTTTGTAATCTGTTCGATGGGTTAATAGCTAGGATAATTATTATTGGTTTTGATAGAATAGTGGTTTTAGCTAAATAGGAATTAGGAATACTGAGCCAATTGATTGATGTCCAATTTATTATGGTTTGGAATGGACTAACAATTTGAATGAAGTAGCATACACACACACACACACACAACTTTTAAAACTATCCAGCTGCAAGCACAACACGTCATACTCATAGCTACAGATAAGTATACTGTTAACATTAGCATGTCGGTGACGCGAACCCATAAGATTTTCCCCCAACAAAAATCCCTGAACGCGCAAGAATTTTTCACTTCAAAAATAAGTTTATAATCTAATCCCAAACGTTGTATTTTGCCAAACAATCCCAAACTCGTGCTAATGATATAATTAAACAATTTATTTTATAGATTGTGAGAAGTTTTATATAAATAGAAAAGTAAACTTTTCACTTCTGTTTCGGTTATACATCTACAACGAAAATTATAATAAAGGGTATTTTTCAAGGGAACGAAATAACTGTAGTACTAACTTTCTCTTATTGTAAATGCGAAACTTAGGATAAAGTTCGACTTCAGTCCTTTTAAAGTTATTTTTAACCGATTTCAAAAAAAGGAGGAGGTTCTCAATTTGGTTTAAGAATGTATATATTTTTTAATGTATGTTTAGGCCTAACGGGATTTGCAAAATTCTCTCATTTTTTATTGGATCCCATATAAATTTTATGAACTATGCTTGGGTAGTTTTTGAGTTAGCTTCAATAATACGAATTTATTCCACTTTTTTATTTTGATGATGTTTTAATAGCTCCCTGTCACTAATATTCTCATAGCAAGTAGTGTTATATGAATTTTTGTGGGGTACGTACAACTAAAAAGTGAAAAATAACAACTTTAACAATAAAAATAAAAACAGACAGTTACTTTCGAATCTATGTATAATATTATATACTTACATATAGTAGGTATATGTTACAGTTATTTAACCTCTGAAAGCAACCTAAGCAAAGAGAACAAATATCACTGTGATGCAAATCAGAGGACCTACCTATAAAAAATATTTTACAAAAAAAAAACAGCCGACTTCCAAAAAAAACACTACAGAGTGAAAAATAACTTTAATTTCGAAAGTCAGTGTCGTTGGTTCCGCATTTTTGTTTTTTGACACTGTCTTCCGAAATTAAAATTATTTTTCACTTTGTAGTCTTTTTTATTGGAAGTCGGTTGTTTTTTTTGTAAAAAAGTTTTTATAGGTACCTCTGATTTGCATCACAGTGATCTTTGTTCTCTTTGCTTAGGTTGCTTTCAGAGGTAAAGTAACTGTCAAAAAAGTCTACATATTATACCTACTATATGTAAGTATATAATATTATAAATTCGAAAGTAACTCTGTCTGTATGTTACCCTTTCACACCTAAACCACTGAACGGATTTCGGTAACATTAGCCAAGGAGATAGATAGCATCCTGTAAAAGCCAATTATTTTTAAAAGAGTAAACGTAGTTTCTTGCTCTTTGCACAAGAAACGACAAATTCGAACCGGTTACCTACCTTCTGGCGTTTCACAAGTGCATATGTAGGTTTATGTGAAATAAAGTATTTTCATTTTGAATAGAGGAGACAAAATCCCGGTCTTACCTATACCTGAGGGGCTATCCTCATAATTTAGAGAACGTTCACAGTCTGCCGGTCGATTCTGTTAGAATCTCACCGTGAAGCAGGTGAAGTGTGCTGTCATTCCGTCTGATGCTAGGGATTGACACTAATGACAGCTCACCTTAAGCTCACTTGACCCGAGTTATCACGGTGAGATTTTTACAGAATAGCACTACAGCGGTGCTATTGTGTTAACATTAGCTTGTTGTTGCTAGGAATTGACACTATTGACAGCTCACTCCACGCTCACTTCACCTAAGTTTTCACGGTGAGATTTTTACAGAATCGACCGGCTGCTTACTTTAAGAGCGTTTACGCCGAACGGCATTTCATACAAACTTTCAAGCACTTGTTTTTTTAAGTGAATGAACCAATTTTAATGAAACTTCTTATGCATAAGCAGGATACAAAGGTCTAAAAAATTTGTAGAGAACATTTTCCAAAAATAGTGTTACAGCTAAATTAGACCGATTTTAAATTTCCATAGAAACAGAGATTTTCAGTTATGTTTTTTTAAATAACACATTTCGAAAATATTCTCTACTAACTTTTTAGAGCTTAGTATCCTGCTTAAATGCGTATGAAGTTTCATTAATTTCAAAAAACAAGGGCTTGAAAGTTTGTATGAAATGCCATACGGCGTAAACGTTCTTAAGCTCACTTCACCTAAGTTATCACGGTGATGTTTTTACAGAATAGCCCCGCTGATCTCAGTCTCAATCTGTCAAATATGTAACCTCTAATTTCCCTACATTTTCAAGTTGCGACTACATTATGAAAGTTTTAAATTACGAGAATGTTTTGGGCAATATTCATTGTAATTTTAAATGACAACTCTGATAAATATTCCCTGGAATTCTTTAATTCCTTATTAATAATATCGTCATATGATATTTTATTCAAGGACGTAAATAATTGAGTTTACTTGCTTGTGAAGTATAAAACTACGGAGGTTAATACATTCCTGAATCAGACTGATCAGTCTGATCAGACTTAAAATTAATAAAGGTTCTGACATCATATTAAATACAAGGAGGGCACGTGGCTACATAATAACAGCCGCTCGAAACTTGCCGAGATGCTATCAATGGTGGTGACCATCCATTGCATATCAAGACCACTCCGTGCCTCGAAAAGCACGATCACAGAGCATGTAACCTTTTAGTACGATGAACCGTTGGTACCGGTTGTCATTTGCAGATCTTTGACAGTCGCTACGGGTAGTCAGGAGCCCGAAGATCTGATAACCAGTCTTACTAAAGGGTATAGTATTATCCAATGACTGGGTTATGGAGGTCAGAGGGGCAATTCTCGTAATTTTAAGAACGTTCAGTCTGGGGGCCTAAAAAGGCCACTTTAGCGGAATCATAAAAGGATAACATTATAAATCATAATATGGCGAAGACAGTCCGTGTTTTTCTTTTATCGCTGCACTACGTAGGTATAATCAAAGAAATTGGGATTGGATTTGGATTGGATTGATTGGTACTTTAGCACAGACCAAAAAAATAACTGAAAAATCCTTCACCAATGGGATTTGATCGATTAACTTAACAGTTAACTGTCCGTTATGATTCATAATATTATCTTTTTAAGATTCAGCCAAAGTGGCCTTTTAGGCTCCCTGATCACAGTCTCAATCTGTCAAAAAATAATTCTAATTTCCCTACATTTTGACAAGATTTTGACATTTGTTTGCGCCGAGATGAGACTGCGCCTAGATTTTGTCCACCACCCCCGTAATCGACCTCCATAATCCAGCAGTATTCAGGTGCCGGCTAGACCGGAAGCCGACCCCAATACAATTGGGAAATGGCTAGGCAGAAAATAATATGATCATATAAAAACAAGAATTCTGGAAAGGAGTAAATATCGGTATATAGAAGTTTATTTCGGTAAAAGATTATTCAAAGAGACAATCAGTTTATTGCAAACATCCTGTCATTTCTTTCTTCTTATTGAAGTGAAAACTTCTTTAGCGGCGTTGTACACTTTTTTTGTAATGGGTAAAATATGTTAAACTCGCGTCAGGACACGTGACCCTGATCGTAAGATTCGTAAGATGACACGTGACCCTGATCGTAAGATGACACGTGACCCTGATCGAAAATTCGTAAGATTCCAAAATATGAAAACAGGTAAATATAAAGGCCATAAAAAAATATTGTCAATGAAAAAGTTTTGTTATTGCAGTTTTTAAAGCCGATATACTGGCCATCATTTTGGTGTCATCATTGTTCCAAATTTGAATTCATAACCATAATTATGGATGGAAGTTGATTTTTCTGAGAGATAAACTTTTTAATGTAATATAAATTGTCATGTTTGTGTACGATAGCGCAATAAATAAATATTGTATTCTACCACATAAATGATAGTACTTTTATACTGATAATTAAAACAATTCGTGCAAAATTATTCCCTAACCATTCCAAAATATAAAAAATGCACAACGTTAATATTCAAGTTTTTACTTCTGCCGGCACTCCCGGAGTGTAACACGTTATTTTTTTTATCTTGTAACTATCCACTTACGCAGCTCTTTAACTTGTCCCTGCTTCGTACGGTTTTTTCGAATTGACAAAACATCGAGATTTCTTTATGTTATGTAAGTTCAATATTGTTGTATTCAACCCATAAACGTTTTGGAATAAATTCTCTAAATGACGGTGAAAATCGTACCAAAATCCGTTGCGCAGTTTAGAAGAACAACGGGGTCACACGGACACGAAAAGCGACTAATTTGTAATAACCAAGTATATAATTATATACATCTTTCGTTGTCCTACAAAATGGCCATTTTTGAAAGCCCTACTATTTTTTACACTAATTTCTCTTTATCCAGATAAACATTAAAAATGATCACTAAAAGTTTATTGAAAATTAAAACGTTCACAGCCAATAAAAACTTTTTTTGACAACCTCTCTCCTTTTATAACCTGTGGTATCAAAGTATCAAAATGGCGGTTAGTTCCGTCCAATTACAAAAGAGGATTATGACATTAGTCGCCGCCGCTGTCAAAGTCGCGGAAGTGTGGCGACGTGTGTGGCCTGTTTGATGTCACCGGCAGAGAAGCAGGCCGTGTATGTCCGTGTTGATCGGAAGACCACTTTGATCGTGATTCGTGCTCGGATATTAATTTAAATTATGTCGATTATGTTTGAAGAGGGAAAATATTATGAGATTTTTTTTCTGTACCTTTTTATTACGGTTGTGTTTCAATCCAATTGGGCAAAGTCATAATGGGGTTTTCTAAGCAATTTAAATGTCTGGAAATGTGAGTTTTGTCTTATGAATTTGTTTTCTACACTCTTTCCTGTCAAATCCAAACTATCTGTGAGTACAAACCAAAAAAAACCTCTTGCCGTAGTCAAAAAAGTCGTCAGCAAGACAGTGGAGCTGCTGCCCCCACACCAGCAGACGAAAAAAAAACCACCATAGCATATGATTATGCTATGGTGGTGTGTCCCATAATTCACGACGCGGGCCCAGTGCGGGTTGGCGGCTGTCACATGTCTTCGAATTTTTGGTTCTAGACCATACGCCGGTTTCTTCTTCATTGTACTTTTCTTCTGTTGTTTTCCCAGCTGTCAAATAAATCTGACCAACGCGCAACGGGATAAAAAAATCCTGTTGGGAAGACTAGTCTGACCATCAATCTGTCCACTGGGAAAAACTCATGTTTTCCTTCACCGTATTGAGAACAAAAATTCAAAAAAAAAAAAAAAAAATGTGTTGATAATGTTTAAAAAAAAATTGTGTTGAAACAGTGATGTTGAAATTAAATACACAAAGTAAAGTGCCTGTCTGGGTTCGAAGTCGAACTCACGTTCTAAAACTCGTAAGTTGGGTCGATAGCTGGGCCACCACTCGTAGTTATTTTAAATACTAACTGTAGGTACAAATCTAGCTTTGTAATCCAATTTAAATTAATTCGAAACACGATAGCTCCGTTATTCAAGAATTAAGTAACTTATTAATAAGAATAACACAATACCTGTATTGTTTATTACTCATTTCGATGTTGACAAAATTATAACTTTACAGGAAAATTCTCAGAAATTGGAAATGAGTTGCCGCTCGTGTTTATTGCTATTGCTGAACAAATTTTACTTGGAATTATTTAGTTAGATTTGTTTGTGGTCGGGACGGATATGAAAACAATAGATATTTCAATTATGGCTAAGGAGGGCGGCTTGTGACTAGCCTTTCGGGTCGATCTTGCCGCGGTTGGTCCGTGGCTGGGTCTTTAAAAATACCAATACTCCTCTGTGTCTCGGAAAGCACGTTAAGCCGTTGGTCCCGGCTGTCATTCATGGATCTTTGTCAGTCATTAAGGGTCGTCAGAAGCCCGAATGTCTGACAGCCAGTCTTACCAAATGGTTACCCAGTAACCGGGTTGTGGAGGACAGATAGGCAGTCACTCCATGTAAAATATTGGTATTTAGCTGCATCTGGTTAGACTGGAAGCTGACTCCAACATAGTTTGATAGTTGGTAAAAGGCTAGGCAGTTTGATTGATATATTTCAATTATTCTATTATTATTGCACGAACATTATTAATTGCCCGACATTTATTAATGGAAAAACGCAATAACACTTTGCTCGAACTGGGAGTCAAACTTAGGATCACAGTCACAGCAGTCACACTTGCGACAACCACTAAGCCCAACAGACATACTCGTAGAATCACTTAGCACTTAAAGTTAGATCAATTGCACAGATAAAATAAATATTTATATAATATTAGGTACCTACTTCAATGATATCTTAATGATTCACTTGAAGTAACCTGTTTTATACGTTTATTACTTTATTATATACATACCTACACACTTCCATTATGGCAACCGATAGGAATCAGATACTTGCAATAATTGACGTAATACAATATAATAAGTATTCTATCTTAGATTACAAACGGAATGGCTCAGATTATAGATACTTAATCTTTAATGGAAATTTTACTTTTTTATCGAAACGATGTGATAGGCATAATCAAAGTGAAGCATCGTCAATTGCTAGAGAGTGAAGATGCTTAAAAGTACAGTCACTGACACATCAGTGATATTACTACCAAAATCGTCCTTACTGCTACGACTTGAAAGTCACTGTCAACGTCAAATGGTTACCACTGTTGTGCGGCGGACTGTATGTACATCGCATATAGGACAGTTAGTCTCGCGACCACCTTTCTGACTGGCTACTACAGCATGAGCTATAATGCATGCAGCATGTCCTAGAACCAAAAAATAAAAGAAATTTGACTTCCACAAACCCGCACTGAGCTCGCGTGGTGGATTACGGCCCACTCCCTCTCAACAGTGGGAACGTTAGAGGCCGATTAAGCCTGACATTCACATGCCATTAAAAAGCATGCTTGTTTGCTAGTAAGTAGCATGCTTATTTATATTTATAGCATGTTCTCCGTGTGTGTTAAATAGCCATACTCTTTTGATAGACAAATGCTAAGATAACATCTGTTCGCATGCTGTATGCAAATTAGCATGCTTTTGTGCTACTATAAACCTACCATTTGTATTCTAGGCTTTATGCTTACGTTATGATCTATAATGTTTATCTCATAAATAATTTAGTTTTTAGTTAAAAAAAGTATCAAAATATGCCACTGGACATGGATGTAGCTCTGTTGGATGGACCGGAATCCTCTAAAGAAGAGGATTCTGTTGTAAAGTCTTGTTGATATAAATTTCACTAACATGACTAAGCTTATCTGCGAGTATATCAGGTCCATTATTAATATTCTACTTATGCATAGTGAAGAAAATAAAAGGATTTCAAAGCCAACGTTTGACTGTACTTAAAACATGTAGTCTGCAGAACACAGCGGATGAGTATGACAGTTATCTTCTTAAACCGTTTGTGTTAATTGTAGAACATTTCCTCAACTAACTTCCGTTTGATCTCCTTTGATATTCCAAATTAATTTATTGCATTTTTATATGTTTTTGTTGAAAGCCGTGGATTTGTTTTTAATAAAAACACCAGATGGCTTTTTTGATTTCTTTGACATAAAACGTTGTGTTAATTTGATATGTGAGAATTGTGTCAATGAAAGACGGAATTAGAGGAGATGGTTAGTTTATTAAGCGTGGGGTAGGCAGAGAAATCTGGGTGGCACGACGATTCTGCAAAAGAGTGGAAACGTTTCGAAAAGGTTTCCAACACCCTCACAAAATAGGACTCCTCCCAACTTTTGGTTGCCAAAAGAAAACTCAGAATTTGGCAAGAGGAAAACCGGTAGCTTCCTGATATCTGTTAATGTTATGATGATGGTCCAAATAGATTTACATCTTATTGATTATTGCGCTAAATTAATTGACGTCAAATCATCATCAACAATGATATGAGGTCGATTCATCGATTGGAGAAAATCTGCAGGTACCTTTATACAACGTTATTTTTAGTATATGCGAAATCTGAATATAGTTTGTTCAGAATAAGTAACTGAATCGATTCCAATAATGTTTACCCCATGTTATATTTCGTCCAAAAATGATTTAAAAAAGGTTAAATGTTGGACACCGAGCGAATCTAACTAGGTTATCCAATCTCCGCCCCGAACGGTTAGGTACCTAGGTACTATTATCAATGAACGCAAGACAGCGCGGCGCGAGCGGCGCGGGTGAGCATGTTTTGTACGGACAAACAGGTAACTTAACAAGCTTATAACTTTGTGATTTTTCATGATACATTTTTGAAATTTTGTACATAGATTCTTTACATAAAAATACTAGACACGTGTTCGGGTTTCGCATATACTAAAAATAATGTAGTATATTAACTGATAAGACAGCCTGCCGTGCTGCTGGAGAGTTTGTGCGCCACTTTTTCTTTTCAGCTAAATCACTCGGAAGTGGTGAAGGGTGGAATTTTTGGGGAATGCTTTATGAAATTTTGACGTTCATAATGTGCTGATTCACAGCCTAGTTTGAATAAATTACTTTTATTTTTTTTATATCAAATTTTTCTTTTTTTTTTTGAAATGTTACGTTGGCACACCACTGCACAATAGACAAATGCTCGTTTCTCATGGAACTATACCTAGAAACTACGATATTTTCTATTAATACCTACATAAACAAATAATTAACTTTATTTTCTTGAAACAACACTTAACTCTTCGCAGAACACCGTAACATTATCTCACGGTACTTACCCACCTATACCGTTTATCACTAAGGGTGATATTGCCTTGTTACGTGTTAAGTTAAATTACGTGTGTCTATGTAGAGCGATGCCGATTGACGTCAATGCAGTAGTGTGTATGTAAGCAGATTGTAATAATTTAATTGATGTGCATTAACGACGTCTTAGGGAGAGTGTCTATTAGATGGCATTAATGTGATGAAATTACGATCTATGTTACCTAATAGTAATCGTAGGTGGGTAATGGAATTAAGTGGATCTACATTTATGTATACTTGCAGCAGACATTGCTATTAATGACTATTGGACTTCATGGTCGGTCTAGTGATCGGAAGGTCTACTGCTGAGCGTGACGTCCTGCGTTCGATCCTCAGGTCGGCCAAAGTGTTATCCAGGAATTAGTACCAGTCCAGAGCCTGGATTTGTGCACGGTTGATGGCAATAGGGGAAGGGTTAGGTATCCACGTCAATGGCGAGTACATACTTGCCTTCGGTTTGCCGACGATACTAGTCATGCCCTGTGGAGGACCTCAGTACAATGCTCGATGATCGCAGTAGAGCTTCCGAAAGAGTGGGCCTAAAAATGAACATGGACAAGAAGAAGGTCATGTCAAATCACTCTCATGAAGATCGGAGACGCTACACTCGAAGTTGTGGAGGAGTATGTTTACCTAAGACAAACTGACCAGTTAAAAAGTTCCAACTTCGAGGAGGCCAATCGTCGAATCTAAATCGGCTGGGCAGCGTTCGGGAAGCTACGCAATGTCTTTTTACCCGACTGCGCGACGCAAAGGAGTGGTAATGTGTTCATCAGCCTATGTATGTATGTATGTTTATATGTTCCTTTGAAGCACTATACAGACCAAACGCCTGGGCCGATTTTTATGATTCACACGTTAATCGATTCCTCTTAGTCCGGCGAGTGTCACTAAAGATATGACGTTAGTGAAAATTCAATATGGCGACTACTGGACGCCACATTAAATTTTTTTTAAAATTTTTTTTTTCAAAACCTATCGAGTGGGGTATCAAAATAAAGGGTTTTAAAAGGTGATTACAAAAATATATACAACATATATACTTAAAAGCAATTCGAAGTGACAAATCGCAAAACAACACCTACCAAAAACCAAATCGTCTGCGAAATCTTTCAAATTTGTAAACTAAAAAGCTGGAAATAAAAAAAGTTATTTAAAAAAATCAAAAAACCCGACTGCGGTAAAAAACTTAGGTAAGTTAAAAGAAACTGAAAAGCTAAAAACAAGCCCATTTTAAATTAAATAAAAGTTGGAAGCAGGCGGGACCCATTTGAATTTGAAAATACAATAAAAATGATGTGAGTCCCGCCTGCTTCCAACTTTTATTTAATTTAAAATGGGCTTGTTTTTAGCTTTTCAGTTTCTTTTAACTTACCTAAGTTTTTTACCGCAGTCGGGTTTTTTGATTTTTTTAAATAACTTTTTTTTTAACCGACTTCTAAAAAAGGAGGAGGTTCTCAATTCGGATGTTTGTATTTTTTTTTTTTTATGTTTGTTCGCGCATAACTCCGTCGCTTGCCAACCGATTTGAAAAATTCTTTTTTTGTTGGAAAGGGTATGCTTCCCAAATGGTCCCATGAAAATTTTATCGAAATCGGACAAGCGGTTTTTGAAAAATCAACAAAAACCTAAAAATTTATCTACATTAACGATCTTTTCATATTTCATAACTCCGTCATTTACGAACCGATTTGGAAAATACCTTTTTGAGCATTTGCTCTCGAAAATCATCATTTGGTAAAGTGGAGCTGATGATAAAGACCACAGATGGCTATCGGAACTACTCAATGACAAATATTTCACGGGTTGCGATTCGATTACTTTAATATGGTTGCTAAGCAATTTATGCTCTTTACAAGCTCCATTCCACCATATGCAATGGTGAAATGGAGCTGATGGTGACTTCTCAAACAGCTCCAGTTCTCCTGGCTTATGGGAACTCCTCAACAATTAACGTCCCTGCATCGGGTAAAGCAATATTTTGTAAAAGGTGATAAGCAGTTGACATTAGGCTATTGTAACTTAGATAAATTACAAACTGACCCACTAAAAAGTGAAAAATAAAAACTTTTTTACAAAAAAAAACAACCGACTTCCGAAAAACACTATAAAGTGAAAAATAACTTTAATTTCGGAAGTCGGTGGCAAAAAACTAAAATACAAATCCAAAGACACCGACTTCCGAAATTAAAGTTATTTTTCACTTTATAGTGTTTTTCGGAAGTCGGTTGTTTTTTTTTTGTAAAAAAGTTTTATTGTCCCAGATACCGCAGTGTCTCAAGTCTTTAACCAATGCGTTTTCACCTATGGCCCTGAAACGTGATCGGTCACAATGGGCCTTATTAGAAGGCTAAAAGTCACCCAAAGGGCAATGGATAGGGTGATGCTTGGAGTCTCCCTACGTGATCAAATCGGAAATGAAGAGATCCGCAGGAGAACCAAGGTAACCGACATAGACCTAAGAAATGCCAAACTTAAGCAGCAATGGGCAGGGCACAGTACAGAGCGCCGATGACGCCAAATGGTTCTGGAGTGTCGACCGCGTACCGGAAGACGTAGCGTTGAAAGGAGTCCCACAAGGTGGATCGATGACCTTGTGATGGCCGCAGGAATCGGATACGGAGATAGAACCGGTCGAAGTGGCGGTGCTTTGGTGCCTAACTACAACAGTGGACATTTTTCGGTTGAAATGATGATGATCATAGTTTAAGTTTTCTGAAGAAATAATATAAAATAACACCTGTATTCGCCAGTGTATTCACTTCTTATTAGTTACAAGTTACAAGGTAGATAAATGAGTGCGCTATACATATATAATGTATACCTCATAATTGAGTTTAGCACAGTCTTTCGCAACAGGCTGCTGGTGATAGCTAATAATATTAACTGTTGATGTTCTTATGTTCTTATTACACATTAATATCTTGTGTAATGATATTAGAACATAAATGTCTACTGCGGAAAATAAGCCCCTCAAACAGGAAATTGCTTCAAGAAGCACGCTTAGAAAAAGGATTGGTGTTGTGCAGACCGGACGGCGCCGTTGTCCATTCTCAGAATGTAATTATAATAATTCTGAACAGTAATAGGTACCTACAACCTACCTACTTTGAAAACTTCATCCTACTAAATGTGAAGATTTGTATGTTTCATCTAAAAATCTTTTGGATATTTTTTACTCAAACATGCAAAAATGGCCGAATCTATGAAAGGCACACAGTAATTTTTATCCCGCTAAACCTTATATCCACGTGGGCGAAACCACGGGCAGAAGCTAGTTTGATATAAACTGCAAGTTTAGGCCAGTTTTAACTTATATTTTGTTCACGTAACTTAAAGGGAAAAAAAAGAATAAAAAAAAAGAAATGAAAATGAAATGGATAAATGAATGCATTTATTTAAATTAAATCATATACAGAGAACTATTGAACTGTCAAGGAGCCGACTCCTTGACAGTTCAAGTTCAGTTAGTCAGAAAGTTGAAGCTTGTTGAACCCACCCATTCCAAAGCTTAAACAAGATTCTCATGCGATATGATAAGATCCTTTGAAAAACACCTGTGCCCTAATATCCTAATAACCTCTTTAATCTATCTATATTATTATAATCTATATAAATAAAAATCATTGTTTGTATGTTTGTGCTCTATGCGTTCGGAAACCATTGGTCAGATTGTGATGAAACTTTGGTAGGGTGTTCCAGGGGCGCCCGTGAGAGTACTTAATTATTAAAAAACTGGCCAAGTGCGAGTCAGACTCGCACACGAAGGGTTCCGTACCACAAGGCAAAAACGACGAAAAAAATACGTTTGTTGTATGGGAGCCCCCCTTAAATATTTATTTTATTTTAATTTTATTATTTACTAGCTTCCGCCCGCGACTCCGTCCGCGCGGATGTCGGTCTTCGCGTGGATGGTTTATTTCTCCATTTTGAGTAACTCTGACAATGACATCTTATAAATATCTATTGAACCCAAATACGGCTAAGCCTATAATAATTAAGGAGATCCCTCTATTGAGCTACTGCTGTTGAGCTCGCGTTCTGTAGTAAATATTTTTTCCATAGTAATTCCGACCTTGATAAGTAGCATGTAGCAGTAAATTACTGACAGTGACGAAAAGTTTGCAATAATAAAAAAGTGATCGTGACAATGCGACAGAAAGTTAATTGAGAGCTTCAGCATACACAACATTGTTAGTGAGCTCGTCCGGAATATGAACATGAAGATTTCTTGGACTGCTCACACGGGAAAGAGCTACGTAAAGTTGCCCGTGTGAAAAACAACTCGCGGTAAGATCTACGCCAGCAACTCCTAGGGTCTAACCTTGAGCCTTATTTATTGTCATGGCGTAACACAAAGCTACAGGAAACTGTATTCTCTTAAATTGAAATGGAAAATTATCCACTGCGGGTAATGCAACGTGTGTTCGCGGTTCTACAGAACAACGTCTATGAATAAAACCGAAAAATAAGATTTTTTTTTCAACGTATTTTTCCAGGATAAAAAGTATCCTATTTTATGCCCAGGATAATAAGGTATAATTATACCAAGTTTCATCGAAATCGAGCCGTTAGTTTTCACGTGATGCCTGCATATACAGACAGACAGACAGACAGACAAAAATTTTTTTAAATTGATATTTGGGTTTGGTATCGATCCAGCAACACCCCCCGCTATTTATTTTTTCAATATTTTCAATGTACAGAATTGACCGTTCTACAGATTTATTATATGTATAGATTATTAAATCAAAAATACAACTGTAAAATGTACTGTACAACTGTAAACTGTTAACAGTATTATGTGAATATTTCAAGTGCCTACCTGTTGCCATTATTGATAGGTATCGAGCAAAAAAGGGCAGGGCTTAAATATTTATTTTATTTTGTTTTTAGTGTTTGTTGTTATACCGGCAATAGAAATACATAATTTGTGAAAATTTCAATTGTCTAGCTATCGCGGTTCTTGAGATACAGCCTGGTGACAGACAGACGGACAGACAGCGAAGTCTTAGTAATAGGGTCCCGTTTTTACCCTTTGGGTACGGAACCCTAAAATGGGAAAAAAAAACAAAAAAAAATCTGAGGCGAAGTTCGCCGGGTCAGCTAGTCACACTAATATTATAAAGGCGAAAGTTTGTGAGAGTGTGTGTGTGTGTATTATATGTTTGTTACTTCTTCACGCTCAAACGGCTAGACCAATTTTGATAAAATTTTGTATGAAGGTAGGTGACACCCTGGATTAACATATAGGCTACTTCTGATCCCGATATTTCCAAGGGATCGACATTTACGCGGGTGAACCTGCGGGGCGCTGCTTGTACGTAAATAAAAACGAAGTGCTGTTCGATAGTAAGCCCATCATTTGAGAACGGCTGCATCGATTTGGCTGTCTTTTGTTTTAAAACGTTCGTAATAGTTCGAATTAGGTTTATTTTTTTAATGTTACCCAAGTTAGGCAAAATTGTATAACCCGTGGAAAAACCGAAAGGGCTTTTTTCTATAGATTGAAATTTTAACAAGACAACGTCTGTTGGGTCTGCTCGATATCCGTGGGTCAGATAGTAAAATAATAAAAGTTGGAGAATACGAAATAATCAGCAAATGGCCAGTTTCACCATCTTTCAATAGTTTATCGCACACGTTAACACTTGGCGTCACATCACCTAGTCTAGTGTAGGAGCATTCGCACGACTATTTGTAACTACGTGTGTATACGAGTTACGTGAGTCGGGGTTACAATACAATAATGAATAATTCATAAATATTAATTAATTGTTTATAGTGTTTATTCTAGTTCTGCTCTTGATATACTGAGATTTCTTTGTGTGTGATTTATAGTATGTAAAGTCCCCGTCACGAGAAGCTATAAACTTTGTAAATAAAGAACTTTATACTAAAGTTCAATAAGTAATCCTAAATTCAATCAACTCAATGTAATGTACGTGTAATACGAAACTAACGAGCAATTTCACTTGGTCGGATTTGTGGTACTGGAACGCGTCCGACTCATGGAACGTAAACATTTGGGCCGCCATCGCCATTTTGAAGTAAGTTACAGAATACTCGGAATCGTCTGACGGCAGTAATTAGATGTGTGTGTTACCTTAATTATATCCCTATATAAAAATAAAAATCATTACAAACTGTTTTTTTTTTAATTTGATCCAAAAGTTGCGAACCCGTGAATGTGTGTTTACATAATTTATACCTTCTCGTGACGGGGACTATAGGTAAGTAAAATGGGTGTTTCTTAAAATTATCGTTTCCCATTTTAATAAACCTAATCACTGCTTTGCTAATAAAAAGGTTTCGTAAAATAACCATAAGCGCTATTAGGTGCTTCGTTTTCGCTTAGCGTTCTTTTATCTTTTTTTTTTAGCATCTTAGCGCGATGTCAAATAGCCTAGAAAGGCTATAGGCCCAAAAAATTGGGCTATCAAGATTTTTTCAAATCAGACAGGTAGTTCCAGAGATTAACACTTTCAAACAAACAAACTCTTCCGCTTTATTATATTAAAGTCTGATAAAAAATAAATAAAATATATTATAGATTATAAAAAAAACAATCTTAACGGTGGCGTTGATATGCCTCTCATAAAAGAGACTCAAGCACATATCGACAGCGTCAAAAAAAGTTAAGAAGGAAAAATTGCCCTACAGCTGTGGAAATCAGGTGAATATGAGGGGAGCTTTAGCGAAGTGGGGGGTGTACGCGAGTACTCGCGAGGAAACTGTTCTTCCCTCGTTTAGTATCGGTTTTATTAGGGTGCGTCTTTCAACAACCGTCTTGTGGTGAAAAATGAAAACGAGTGACAAAAATACGATAAAAATGTATGTAAAGTCAGGGAAATTAATTGTTTAGCAGTTTTGACATACTTTGCCAATTTGCCGTGCTCCTTGATTTTATAGTAATTAAGAGTGAATCAAAAAACAACTTAACCTGTCTCAGTCCACTGCTGGACATAGGCCTCTCGCAGGCTGCGCCACTACGCTCTGCCCTCCGCCTTCCGCATCGTCTTAACCCATCGACCAGGGCTGTATGGTCGATGTCTTAACCGGTTTAATGCCGTAATTACAGAAACAATTAAAAAGCCATCTCGCGTGGATCCACGTTCATACGGGTTAAGCCTTCTTAGTTAATCGTGCCAATGAGAAACAAAAGACTATTCCATGTTAGCAGATTTAAAACAAATAGTTGTAAGTACAAGTTTCTTTGTTTCGTAAAATCTCATTCGAATAAAATCGTCATCCGTAAACATAATCCTCAAAAATAATGCACCAGCAGCAACTGCCGCGAATATTCGGGGTGATTGCGAATTGCACCGAATCGTTGCGAATCGTAGCAAAACGTTGCGAATCGCTTTGTATCATTGTGTCGTGTCGTCGTGTTTCCCAGTCGCCGCTTTGTTTCAGTTTCACCTCGCAGGGCTGCCACGGACAATGTTGGATTGTTTTTATTTGTGACTTTTTTATAGAAAAATAATTTATAACTGTTGAATAACTAATAATAATTGATATCTGTTGAAGTCGTTTAGGTTTTATACAGGTTAAATAAATGGTTTTATTTATGTTTGAATGTTGGGAATTGTATTTTGAATACTTCTTTTCTCTTCTGTCATGGATTGTGATCATGCCATTATACGCCTATCAAATTGATTTTGTAGAAATACTTATCTTCACTTATCTTCAAAGTTTTTAATTGCGTTGTTTTCCGATACAGATGTTTAACTTTAGACTGCTAATTAAGTTCAGTCATAGATAAACAGTGTACTACTTTAATGAATAAACTACATATTAGGTCACAAATAAGCAAGATTAGTACATTATTAATTATCCGTTTGATGATATCTTTCGCCCCGATCTCATTGTGATACTGATTGCCCTAAATGACTGATTAGGTAGGTAGGTACTTGGAATGATCAAATTAAATTAGTACAAGTTAAATTGATATAGTTTAGTGCATTTCTAATTACATTGATGCAATCGTTTGCAAGAAGGCTGTAATGTTGTACCTATTTTCATCTTCTATCTTTATTCGTATTCCTAAACGGTATATAAATATCTATCATGCATTGTACGCATGACGACATAACAAGCTAGCAATCATTTCCAGTATAAGCTGACTTATCGTTGTACGAAAAGCCAAAGCTACAATGCGAGGCTAGCTAAAACTGGAAGGATAGCTTGAAATAATCGTCAGTTCAGAGAGGTAGAAAGTATAGTTTGAGGTGTCGTCGTATGTACAGTCACGAGCAAAAGTATGTATACAATTGGCTTTATTCAAAAGCGATTTTCTCGTTTATTTTTGAATGAAATATTATATTAGTAGGAACATAGTATTTTTGGGTTTTTTTTTTTGCGGATGGGAAATCATCAAATGACTCCTCCCGCTCTGGTTGGAGCGGAAGGGAGTGTCAGACTCTTACTGACTAAAACCCACCCGTGTTCCTTCCTTTGCCCTTTATGTTCCGGGCCAGCGGTAACCGTTTCGGACAATCCCGCTGAAACCCATAGGTTTATGTAAAGTGTCGTATTTCAACGTTGCATTCGTTATTCCGTGAAAAAATCGCAATTTAATGTTGCCAAGTGTTGACATATTGGTGCTCGTGACTGTACACACCAATAAAACATACACGTAAGTGTCAAATTAATAGACACTTTAAATAAGAAAACGTTAACTAATTCTAACACAGCGACAAAAAACAAAAGCAAATATTTCGCGACAACCCTGATATGTGATTCCAATAAAAATCAATCAGCGCTTACCGATCAGTTGATCCCGTGTTTCGGTGTGCGTGTGGGGTGCGGGAGGACCCCCTGGCGGCGGGCGTGGGGGAGTGGGGGGCGAGGGGAGCCCGGCCGCACCAGATAGAGCACGAACCGTTTATTGGGCTGTTAGTGTATCGTTTAATTCATTTTGTGGCTACTGTTGATGTACCCATGTTTATTAGAGTTTTGTGAGCTGAATGGGATCAGACATGGAGTGTTCTGTAATGGTGTAGAGCTGGAAAATGTTCTATTGCAACTATTGGTTTTACTGTACCGTACTTAGATGCTTAGTAGATTTATCGAGTTGTTGGAAACTGGAAGGCAGACATATGGCTACTCATCTGATAGTAGCAAACATTATTCATAATTCCAAACAAGTTATTATAAAATAACGTGTCACTACAAGATACTAAATACTTATCGACTTAAAACAAAAACTGTTTCAGCTTCGTCAAATATAAACTCATTCAATCATCACAAGATAAAAATACCAATACATCATCCACTTAACTCCCGCTAAATTAATTTCAATCAAACACTCAATAATACTAACTGTGTGTTTGTTGCAGGAAGCGAGCGACAACATCACGCCGACATCAAAGAGAACATCAAACGACACGACGCCCACACCAGCATCAACACACTAATCAAACATAAAAACAAACATGTATTATTTCCGTACATATTGAAAGCTTAACACATGAGTGACGACAATAAAGAACAAGAAATGCAAACTGTAGTATCTTCATACACACCACACCAGGAAGACAACACCCTCATAGATGTGCAGAATTTTACCAACGATACTAATTTCTACCAATGTGCGGACGACAGGTTAAGTCCAAACGAAAAGATAAATGTAGAAGATGACAAAGAAGATTTAGTTATAGATGAATCTAGGGACGCTTCAGATGTTAATATAGATAGCTTTGAAAGTAGAGATGAAGAAATCAAAGCTACGGAAGAGAAGAGAGAAACAGAAGTGTCGGAACCATCATGGCATCCACATGTCTACGGGAAACCACCGAAAAAACCTACACCGCACACCATAGATTATATTTTAGGCCTTTCAAATATAGATAAAAGTAGCGAAACTAAGAAGTCAACAGTGAGTCAATTGATGAATGTTAAAATAAACTTCGATGTGAAAAAATCTTTCGGTTACCAAGAGAAGAGTGTGCAGGTCTCGGAGAGTGATAGAAACTTAATAAGTGTTCATAAGAATAAATTGCAAGAACAGTTGCTGCAGAAAAGTGTAAGAACTAGTGACAGTGAGTTTGATAAAGTGCTTTATTATAAATGTGAGGAGCAGCCTCTAAACCTGTCTGTGCCAAAGTCTAAGGATTCACCGGGGTGGGCGGAAGATGAAAGAATCGGGAAAGGTGAGTTCTTTTTTTTTTTGTCCTAATTTCGTAGTACTACGCTATAAAATCGGTTCTATTTCGTTGAATTGGGTCTCCATACAAATGTTATTTTTTCTAAATTCAGTTCCACTGCTCGATTTAATATTCTAGGAATTGTTTCGGTTTGAAATATCGGTCGCAAATCCCTTTATTGTTTCCATGTTATGAATATGTTTCGGAGTCAACATTCAAAACGTAACTTTATTTTTTACTGTCACGTTGCTTTCAGCCCCTCCAATTAAATGCAATGAAAACGCAATTTGAATATACCGCTGTAATGTTTGAGTTAGGGTCTTTAGGGGTGGCTCCGACGGCATTTAAATTCACGGCCTAATTGAATTGAAACTAATAAAACTGTTGACTCATTGTGAACGTGTCCTTCTGACAACTTTATTTTTATGTCGTCAATTTTGTTTAGTGTCTCTATTAACATGAATTATGCTTATAATTTTTTATTCGTGGCTTAGTTTAACCACATGAGGTTTAACTTTAAGAATATCCTGTTTACTTCTTAATTGATAGTTATATTAGTGAAACTTGACTATCTGCTGGATAATTGCGTAACACACTAAAAGTAGAAATGGCTTGCATTTTGACAGTTTGACATTCACTGCGTTATTTACGTTGTTGAGCTGACAAACTTTTCGAACATTATGAAGCAATGGATTAGCAACATATATATATTCTATATAATTATTCAGATTGTGATTAATAGTGTGTTATGGAATTAGAGTGCTGATCTCACGTTATGCAAGCTACTTAATTCACTTTCTTAATCGACTGCTCATCGTTTACTTTGTCCAGTCAATCATTGTTCAACTGTTCAGTCAATTATAAATTTATAACCCATCCTGACCCAATAATTTCCAACCAATTACCATACTCATTCTCTTTGAACTAAGTAACACCAAAACTTCTATGTAACCGGTCACTAAAGCGATCCATTACAATACCACACACGCTGCCAAATAAACACATAAGATTCCACGAAGTTCACGAGGTTATATAACACGGCCGAGTTGTAAATCACAGTCAATGAGTCAGGCTTGCTCTTTAGAATGTGCTCTCGTTTTGGGTAGGGTAATAATTTATAGTACACGCCAATGGACACAGATGGGTGCATTGTTTTTGTAAGGGTTAGCACATATTGCTGATTTTATGTTGGACAATCGTTTATGAAAAGTTTATACCTACTTCAATTGTTCTTCCTGATTATTGACAAAGCCTTGTGTCCTGCTGTGGACTTTGTCAGGCGAAGTAGTAACGCAGATTTTCTGACAAACTGGCTGTCAGAAAATCTGCGTTAAAGTAATTCTAAATGTGTGTAACCTAGTTGGATTGTCAAATGTTTGAAGTATGTTTGTATGAGTGGAATGTGTCGCGGCCTCATGCATGAATGTGTGTAATTAAATTTGTTGATAGGTTCCGCGAATGTGAGCATTTATTAGGGCCGTACGGCCGTATGTTTATTTAACGTAATCCCTGTTTTGGTTTGCGAAGGGAGGGTTGTGTGTGACATATTAATTTTTACGTTGGAAAGCTTACCTCTTCCAAAAAGTGTGTAATAAAGCGATTCGGAATTTACATACCTACCTACTTAAAACTGTAATGAATGTTTATTTAAGTATTACAATTATTATACTTAATACAATGTTCTTTTTCACAACCACTTATGTGTTTTCCACTTATGTAACATTATTTTATTGCGTCTCAAGTAATGCATTAAACAGCAATAAATATTAATTAATATAATTGCAATACGTGTTAAGCCGACCATTTACCGATGTATTGCAATTTAAACAATTTCTACGAATTACAAAACCGGAGTAATATTGTTCTGTGCGCATTTTGTTACGCAAGTCGAGAGTCGCGCTACCGCGCCGTCATAATACACTGCATTGCATCTAATAAGCACGCATTTATGAGAAAATTCAAATACAATATTATTTTATTTCACATTACCTACATGGCCACTTACAAAACGTTAGAAGCTAGGTGCACGGTTCCAATTGGTCGTTTCCTATGGAGAAGAGCCGGCAAGAAACTCCAAGGTTACTTTTTTAAATAAAAATAATTGGCTTTTACAATGTTTTCAAATTACACTGTCTATAGGTACTTATGGGAGGATAGTGTCGGCTTATCAACAAGCACCACCAGAAATCGCGAACTTCTGTTCTTTTGAGAAATTGGGCGGAAAATTATATAGGTGTCAGAAATCCTTGAATTTTTTACATCATGTGTATAATTGGATTTAAGTAGTAGGTATCTAAAGAGCCGTAGAGAGAGAAAAAAAAGTTATTTTTTTATTAAAAATTGACTGATATTTAATTAAAGCAACTGTAAATATGGCAAAACACGGTATTAAGCATCTCTCTAGCTCCCGTTCTTTGGAGACTGTAACGACATAAACGTGAGTTGTGTTTTAACAACACCCTGTACAGTCACGTCACGAGCACTAATATGTCAACACTTGGCAACATTCAATTGCGATTTTTTCGTGAAATTACGAATGCAACGTTGAAATACGACACTTTACATAAACCTATGGGTTCGAAAATACTATGTTCGTAATAACATAAAATTTCATTAAAAAATAAAGGAGAAAATTGCCTTTGAATAAAGCCAAGTGTATACATACTTATGCTCGTGACTGTACTAATTGATAATGCCGTGTTTTTATGAAACGGAACCTTACTTTTTTGGAAATATAGTGTCTAATTTAGGTAATCGAAATTGTTAGGCAATCCTAATTTGAAACGATTTGCGACAAAACGCTCGGCAGCGCGTAGTGTGCGCACGCTCTTACACGTTAGTCATCGTATTATGTTTTTATCACTCAGTGTGTATGTTTGTTTTTTAGTTCATGCTCGCAAACTGATGCACTTAACTTTTATGTAAAGGGTTATGGTGGACCTTAATTGATGCGTTAAAAGTTCGTTTAATATTGTAGTGTTTGGCGCTTTATTGTGTCGTTATTTTTTGAGACTGTGTGTGGTTTCAGTTGTTGTAATACCTAGATATCTTATCTTTTTCATTTGTGCTGTTTGGAACAATGAGATAATTAATGACAATGATGATTGTTTTAACAGTTCCGCGTATATTTTCAATTGGTCATTCGTTACGTATTTATGAAGCTTGGACTTTTATAGGAACTTGGCGCCCTATGAGTAAATTGCTTAAAAGCTTGGGCGCCCTATGCAGTTGAAATTATCCAGAAAACCACGCGTTTAAGGAATTTAATTTGATCTTTGGTATCAACAAATTACAGTACTTACTTGCTCTTCGTCTTCCAATCAACAATGTAATTAGCAACATACATACGTACAATCAAGCTCAAGTACATACTATAGTACATCCAAACGATCACAATTTGTCAATCGGCATCCGATATATTCTTAGCATTCCTGGAGCACTCGCACTCGCTCCGTATAACTAATATCGAATTGCCGTTGCATTTCTATCGTTTTAATCGAGACGAAACCTTTAACAACTCTATTTACTAACCAAATACTAAATCACAAGCGAATTTAAACTTTATTATTCAAGTAGGAGGAGGATATGTTATTTATCCGAGAGTGCAAATAAGTTTGCAAGATGTAATTCAAACGTAGAACGTCCAAGCAATAAGCTATTGGCCGTTGCAGCTGTGTCTCTTAGGGTTGCCAATTTATTTATAGCAAGGAAATTTATATGGATTAATGATGGCAATACTAACGGGGTTTTATTGCGTCAATCGTCAGTTTGTTGGTGCTACGATTTATCTATGTTAATATGTGGTTTAGGGCTGTCATTTGTCAGTGGTCAGATTAGTGGATATGAGCCGCAGGTTTCGTTTTCTTATTTTTAATACCGCTCCGTAATGTCTAATATGACGATGCTAAGCCACGGGATGTGGATGGATAAGATTAGAACTGTTGATTCTATATAGATATTTACTTTCTTATCTAAGTACAAACTATTGTCTAAAAACACCTTAAAATACCTACTATGAGCTCATTCAATCAAACTACTTAGTAATGTCCATATGTCAACCTTAAAAAGATTATGATTTCATGACTTACTTACTGAAACTAAAAAAAATATATATCTCAACATCTCTTTTAAGCCAACAATCTCTATTTTTCTTTTAAACATTTCGTTGATTTTGCTCCTAAAGGACTCAACTTTCAAAGGGGGCATCCTTGAATAACAGTTACTCTTCGGAATTCCTATATAGCTTTGCAAGCCCAGTAATAACCCACATTGCTCACAATTCCTAGTCCTGATCCCAGCATTCCAATTTCAAATTTCAAATGTAGCACTTACAACCTTCTTTTGTCTCGCAACTCCTCAGTGTGTCATAAGTACATAATTTTAACCCGCGAGTGGCATCCCTGACGTGCCAGTTACTGGCGCGAGCTGCAATAGTTCAATTTGTAGCACTCGCCGCCCCCTTGTTTAGACTAGCGCAGTTCGATGCTGCACTGTATTAAGGCATGTAGCACACTGCGGTATGACTGCTATGCGATTTAATTGAAGATACAATAATATGAACTTTAGCTTTAATTGTGTATATTCGTTTTCCAATTGGAAGTAGAAAAAGGAAATAAATAAGGATTTCTGCGATTGTGACTGTCAGCATGCATCTATGAACGTCGACGAGACATTTAACATTCACGAGAGAGAGAGAGAGAGAGAGAGAGTGAGAGAGATCCAATGTCAATTTAATGCAATTTATTTGTTGGCCATTTTATTCATATCCTTAAAGTCCATCAATTATTTTGCGTAAATCATAATCATTCTCCTGTTCTCCATCTGATCCCAATTTATTTCTGGTCAGCGCAACATGACTTGCAGTAACACCTTGTAATTTCCGAGGTACTATACTACAGGTGCATCATCATCATCTGCCTAGCCTTTTCCCAACTATGTTGGGGTCGGCTTTCAGTCTAACCGGATGCAGCTGAATACCAGTATTTTACATGGAGCGACTGCCTATCTGACCACCACAACCCTACGGTACCCCTTGTTAAGACTGGTTGTCAGACTTTCGGTTTTCTGACTACCCGTAACGACTGTCAAAGATCCACGAATGACAGCCGGGACCAACGCCTTAACATGCTTACCGAGACGAGAAAGATCACCCATCTACAGACCAACCGTGGCAAGCGTAGCTTAACTTGATCGATCGACCTGTGCGGTTGTTATTAATTAGCCATGGGCCCCTCTCCCCTCCACACTACAGGTATGTGCCAACAATTCTCCTGCTCATAATCCAATTTATTTGTGGTCTGTTGTGCAGCATTTCTTTTATCTTCCATGTTTACCCTTCATCCCTTTCGCCCAAAAATATCGCTCTCAAAATCTCCAGCATCGCTTCCCATATTCCAGCACCTAACATGCCCCATCGATAATGAAGGCATGTCAAAATAAGCGCAGGCGCATCGTTTTGCGCCGCGTCTCCCCGCAAATAGAACAAAGCCGATGATAGGCCATTACCACTTCATTTTGTCCTTTATGAACGACTTTATTGATGTTATTTGTGTTATTGTAAGATTGGTTAAGCGTGAATTGGTATTTAGTTTTCTTGAAATATTTCCAAATATCATGTAAAAAAATTATAATTTAGAATTTTACGAGTAGATGTTATTTGTGTTATTGTAAGATTGGTTGCGAGCGTCAAGATGACGGGATCAAATCCCCATGTTAAAATGTATCACATTAAAGTGTTTCAGCGTGAGTATTTAGTATTCTTGAAATATTTCCAACTAGCATGTAAAAAAATAATAATTTAGAATTTTACGAGTATGTGATTGTGAATGGAGGTTGTAATTTTATAAAATAGAGGCAGCTTTAATATTAGCTGAAAGCACTGATTACCAAATAATAATGTACTTACTACTCTTGCACTGAAAACTTTGGGGGGTCGGTGACCCCCCAAACTATGCGTTTGCCTGTATCTTGGGGGTCAGAGTTGCGAAATTTTTGTACATAGTTATACTAATTGTACGCAGATATTATACATAGGTACCTGGTACATAACAGGTAAGCGTAACTAAGATTAAAAGAAAACACCTTAAAAGTAATTTAGCATAGAGTTACAGTCACGTAGGTAGGTTAAAGTCAGAATTAATTTCGTTGCAATTTACCCACCCTTTACATAATTATTACCCTAAACTCCATACAAAAATACCCGCACAGTCATCTAAATTAAATTTAATACCTTCCTTCATTCCTTGTCCCATGGGGGTAGGTCGCCTTAATCTTCACGCCCCTGTACGTGTGCGGCGTCGGCAGGGACATAAATCATGGGTGAGCTCACAGCTGCACCCTGTATCACGGCGTTCCCGTTGTTAGTTTAATTCGTCTGTCTCAGTGTTGAGAGACTGCAGCGTAGTTGTAGGGGGAAAATAGGTGTCTATAGAGTACCTACGTAGGACCTGGCTGTTGGTTAACCCGGTTTTTAAGTGAAAGGTTGCAGGTTCAAAATCAGACGATCTAGAAGAAGACAGTCCGTGTTTTTCTTTTTTTCGCTGCACTACGTAGGTATAATCAAAGAGATTGGGATTGGATTTGGATTGGTATTTTAGCACAGAAAAATAAAATAACTGAAAAATCCTTCCTTCACCAATGGGATAACTGTCCATTACGATTCATAATGTTATCGTTATAGGATTCTGTCAAAGTGGCCTTTTTAAGCCCCCAGTTCTGAGTTGATCTACACAATTATAAGGGTAAATAAGTAAATAATATTTTTTTTAATAATAAGGTAGATTTATTTAAGTAATTGTTTAATAGAAATTAGAAATGTTGTTATTGTTGTGTTTTGTATTTTATATTGTATATTAGAGTATACATTTCCATAGTATAAATGTTTTTATTGTTTATTACAGTATAAGTAGTGTATAAGTTAGGTTTTATACCCACGCGTACCTAATATTGTAAATATTCGTATGCCGCGATTAGCGGCGGATGAGTCCTGAACATATCCATATAATATACCAACCAACAAATAAATGTCTTTGTCTTATTACTGACAAATGCTTGCACTGACTGGTAGTCCACTCAAATCTGTGTGGTACTTTCCTGATCACACATGATCTGACCAAGATCAGAGAAACTCAGAGGTCACAAGACCTTTGAGTCTGTTTCGGCCTTTCTTCTCAGAGTAGGTCCACATCTAGGTATTTTTTAATTTTTTATGATATGTCGTGTTAAGTGATAAATGATTTATTTTCTGTAAGTAGGTTTGTACAAACACTTATTTACACGTCAATCGTATTTTTTTAAACTAGATGAGGTCGGCGTTTCCTATCTGACTATGCTGAGAAGAAAGGCCGAAACAAACTCAGAGGTCACAGTTTCTTTTAAAGTCCAGACATAATCTTGGTCAGAGCGTGTGAAGACCATGTAGATTGGTGTCTGAAATGGTCTTTTGAGGAAAGAACCACACAGATTGAGCGGACCTGTCCAGTCAGTGCACGCATTTGTCAATAATCGTGCAGCTCAACTCAGAACTTGAGGAGCTCAACGACTCGACGAATAAATACCAAAGAAAGGACATTTGGGTAGGCCGCGTAAATTACTCAAACTGCCAGATCATGATTAAAACTAACTAAGAAGGAAAACAGAAAAAAGAAATAACCCACATAGTACCACCCACTTTCACAATAATTAAATAAAAAAAATAAAAAATACTTTATGAGTAAATATTCATGTCCTTCATTCATTGTATTCATTCCTATTTACAGAATAAACAATTACGTATACAGTGCTACATAAGTGAAGCGAACTTAAAGTGAACTAGGTATCATTCCGCGATGCTAGGGAGTGACACTATTGACAGTTCACCTCAAGGTTTCTTCCCCTTAGTTTTCACGGTGATATTGTAACAAAATAATCGGCTGCTGTTGATAAATGTAGATAGGTATACCTAAATGTAAATAGGTATAAATCATCATCATCGACCGTCTACTGCCTGGACATATGCTTTACTAACGTTAGCACCCCATTGACACGTCTATAATTGAAGCAACTCTTCAATAAATTAATCAACTCAGCCTATCTCAATCCAGTGCTGGACATAGGCCTCTCCCAGGCTGCGCCACAACACCATGTGTGACCATGTCCGCATTCAGTTTACCTCAGCCACCTTCTTTAGGTCATCATTCCCACACTCGTCCGGGAGGCGTCCCACACTACGCATGCCTATACGCGGTCTCCACTCCAGGACTCGTCTGCTCCACCGGCCATCGGTCCTTCGACAGGCATGGCCAGCCCACTGCCACTTCAGCTTGCTTACTCTGCAAACTACGTCGGTAACTCCACTGCTTTTCCGGATAATTTCATGACCATGAATTTGTGATTTGAAATCTGTGTTTACTTCAAACACTGATAGACGACGAGAAGACTTGACGAAGTTTTCCAAATTCTGCACAACCCAATTGGATCTTTCTGTCGGCTTTCTCAAAGCTTCAACAAATCATCATCAGCCTCGCCTTTCTCCAACTATGTCGGGGTCGGCTTCCAGTCTAACCGGATGCAGCTGAATACCAGTATTTTACATGGAGCGACTGCCTATCTGACTCAAAGCTTCAATAAATACTATTTAAAAATAATGAGATAATTATTATATCAGTTTTGTAGTCAGTAATTAAAGTCAGCATGTATTGTTAATGAGATCACAATACCTACTGTGTATCAATCGAATCGAAGCTAATTAATAATTATTATAACGTAGGTCGAATATTTTATTGCCTGTGCCTCTGAAACTCTGCACCCTAATTGCGTTACACACTATATCAATCACAATCTGAATCATTTTAAAGGATATTGCTAATCTATTGCGTTACATGTTCGAAAAATGTGTCTGCTTAGCAACGTAAAAACGCAATGAATGTCGTTGAACTGTCAAAAAGGAAAGCTAGTTACGCGTTTTGCTAAATATGGCGGGAAAGCCTTCTTATCCTTTAGAAAAATCACTTTAAAAGCTTAGTCCCGTATTCAACGAAGTCGATTAACTTTAAATGAGCTTTCTATTGTTTTTATTGTATCTATCGCTATTATGTCAGTGGAGTGCTGTTTGTTACTTAACGAGTACCTATAGTAAACTGTTCATAGGGGATCTTACAACGTTCAAATATTTTAGACATCTCCTTTTCATGTTGCCCTTTTCATTTAGTATACACAGTAAAATTAACTACAAAAGTACCCACTAATTAGTCATGATCATGATACAATCGATCGTCTAATAACTAACTTTCGATTCTTTTAACTCACATCAGTTAAACGTTCGAAGATTAAAAGCTAGTGCTTAGGATTGTGTGTAACTTAGATAACTTGGAGCAAGTAAGTTGAGGTACAAGTTACATGGTTGCGGTGCGAGGCGATTCCGAGGCAGCGATGAGTTTCAAACTTTATTGTTTTAGGATTTAGGCTGGAGAGTACTTGGTAGGTACCTAAGTGAAAGTGTTAGCTAAGTTATTTGAAAAAAAATCTACAATGATACCCAACGTCAATTTGCCATTTCATACAACTGTCAAAAAAATGACAGCTGTGATTTCAGTTGGGAGTCACTTTTTAACCGACTTCAAAAAAGGAGGAGGTTCTCAATTCGACGGTATGTTTTTTTTTTTTTTTGTGTGTTTTTTAATAGTTATTTTCCCTGACTTAATTGTTTTCATCATTTGCAATTTGACATTGCAAACTAATATTACAGAATAAAAAATACATAACCTCACACCTGCCACGATCCTTGCCTATTAACAGGTTTTATAAAAGCTACTTTAGAGCAGTTAAAGTCTTAGTTATCTTTTTATATCTAACCAGCATTAATAATAATTGTGTACAGTACAGATACATAACACGTAATAAAGTTTAAAGAACACTTTAATGTCCATTGACATTACTTAATTGACAATGACATAATGTAAATCTAAATGGCTACCTAACAATTATATCGTCTGATACAAATTGAACGATGAATGGCCAAGAAAGTGTGTCTAACATTCACCATTCTGCACACATTAGAGTTCTATTTTCGCAATAGGCCACTAACCTATCACAGAGCCTATTATAATGATACGTTAAACATTTCATCACATAACCATCAGTTAATAAAACGCTCAACAAAGTCGTCCCGACACAAATAACCGACATTAATAATCGACAATAATGTTTGCAAAGATCACTGCACTATCTAGTCTGAAAACCTATTTTATTATTTTCATGTATGTATAGTCACACACCAATGGAAATTAAACTTAGCATCATGAATCATAAGGTTTAGTTTCGATTGTTGTGTCACCATCAAAGTGATGAGCCGTAATGATGTTAATAAATATCGTTATCCAATAACAGTTAATCGATATAAAATGATCGTTAAATTGAATCGATAAATTAGGTAGCGGTTGTTTCGCAAGTGCGGCGCCTAATCGATTATGTAGGCTTAATGGAAGCGATTGGTGTTCGATATTATTGTGATAGTATTGCGAACATTCGCTGGGAGTGATTGGCTTGATGTAGTTGGGAAGGCAGAGCTGCTGTAATCTAATTTAACACTTGTTATTTATTCATTAATGCTGACTTTTCTTTGCTGATATTTTTTATTATTTTAGAGACGCAATTTTTGCTTTGATTTGTTTTGGTAAACTCAACGAAAGTTTTATGAAAATTTTAGAGCTATAAGTGATATATTTCTATAACCATGTCCCATGCTGTCGCTAAGCTTGTTCCTGTAACCAGCCCCGGAAACTATTCTGTTAATTGAAGCCTATCAATTAAGTATTTATCTACTACTACAGTCAGATGATCACTTGCCATCAAGTTCCCGACACTATTTGTCAATCTATATCTTAAAATACAAAACAAAGGATCCAAACCACTATCAGCTCCCGAACCCCGGCAGCATGCCAGCTCCATCATCACAATAAAAACATCAATCCCACGGGTGACATAAACAACCACAACTCTTAGTACCATAAATTAACTTCAAACTTCAAAAGATCACTTCCAGTTAACTACAGTCGCCATTAATTTATAGCCTATTATTGGCTTATAAGTGGCCTGTTATCGGCCAGTCCCTCTAGGATAGGTTAAGTGGTGGTTTGGGATTGTTATTATGACTGGTTTCCTGTGGCTTGATGAAGAAAGGAAGAAAGAAATAAAAATTGTTTATTCTGCACAAACAAAACGCACATTGACAATAAAAAAAAAACCGGGCAAGAGCGAGTCGGACTCGCTCACCGAGGGTTCCGTAACATCCGGGTTTATGTATATGAAATTAAATGTTTTTTTTATATTTTTTTATATTTGAGTTGGTTGAATAAAAGGTAAATTGCGATTTACGATTTATGACGTATTAAAAAAAAACTACTTACTAGATCTCGTTCAAACCAATTTTCGGTGGAAGTTTACATGGTATTGTACATCATATATTTTTTTTAGTTTTATCATTCTCTTATTTTAGAAGTTACAGGGGGGACACACATTTTACCACTTTGGAAGTGTCTCTCGCGCAAACTATTCAGTTTAGAAAAAAATTATATAAGAAACCTTAATGTCATTTTTGAAGACCTATCCATAGATACCTCATACGTATGGGTTTGACGAAAAAAAAATGTATAGTTTCAGTTCTAAGTATGGGGAACCCTAAAATTTATTGTTTTTTTTTCTATTTTTGTGTGAAAATCTTAATGCGGTTCACAGAATACATCTACTTACCAAGTTTCAACAGTATAGTTCTTATAGTTTCGGAGAAAAGTGGCTGTGACATACGGACGGACAGACAGACAGACATGACGAATCTATAAGGGTTCCGTTTTTTGCCATTTGGCAACGGAACCCTAAAAAGATGAGGAATGTGGGATTTGAGAAGGTGGTATGTTTTTGTCAAGATTTCTGATGTATAATCTTAGCTTAATTAGATGGAAGCTAAGATATTTAATCTTAGCTTCCATCTAATTAAAGATGGAAGATGTCGTATCTAAATTTTATATTCGTATCAAAAAAAAAAAAAACGCAAAGCTTTATATTATATACCTACCTACACATTTGCAGATTGTTGTTATCAAGTTCCAACTTTTTCCTATTATAATAATAATAATAATAATAATAATAAACTTTTATTAGCAGACCTTACAGTCCATAATGTTAGTATTTACATAAAATTACTTAATTAACTATTGTTAGTAACACATACAATCACAAAGGAAAAATAATATAAATAAGAAAAATAACATATAAATAAACTACCTATCGCCGACCTGTGTGTGCAGTCTCACCCACCGGCCAAGCATAGGGCAATCCCACCGGTCACTCAATGCCCTCAACATACTATGGGAGCTGACGCATGTTCTGTGACGGAGAGAAGCGCATCGCTTTCGAATGATGGCATAAAAATCATCCACCCTCGCATCAGCAAACATACCCGAAGCGCTACAAAACCGCGGCAGCCCCACAAGCATTCTGAAGGCATTGTTATATTGTACACGCAGAGCGCTGTATGCCTTCTGTGTATACTTGACCCAAAGGCTGCAGGTGTAAAAAGTCTGACAATAGGCTCTAAATAGCGTCATTTTAACCTCAAAATTACACCGTGCAAACCTGCGGGATAGCATATTACTTCGAACAGACAGCGCCCTGCGCTCCCTCTCTATGTCTAGGTCATCACATAGGTCCTCGGTGACCCAATGGCCCAGGTACTTAAATTTAGAGACTCGCTTCAAGGGCACACTTGCTAATGAGATGCCCGGCACATTCACGTCTCTTCTGGCGCCAACTTTAAAAACAAGAAACTCACTCTTAGCGACATTATACCTAAGCCCTTGAGCCACCGCGTAGTCTTCACAGACCTTCAACAAACGTCTTAAAGCACTGATCGATGGGCTCAGCAGGACCATATCGTCCGCGTAGCTGATGTTGTTCATAGCAACACCATCAACGTGACAGCCGATGCCAGTACTGCTGAGCTCAACAATCAGCTGGTTAATATACAAATTGAAGAGGCGCGGGGATGAGATTCCCCCCTGCCTCACCCCACACTCCAATTTATATTCTTCAGACAGAGCCCCTGCCCACCTAACATTGTTTATTTGGTTTTCATACCAAAATTTTAGCAAAGAAATAACCTCAGTTTCTACTTCCTTCTCATTCCCAAGCTTAGCCCACAGAAGGTCATAAGACACGAGGTCGAAGGCTTTGGTAATAAGCGCTAAGGTAGCCCGCGAATTCAAATTTTCTTATGTTTTTTGCAATTTGCTGGTCAGTATTAAGTTGTACGTTGATTAAAATATGATTCGCGGTCGTAACAAATATGTAAGTATGTATTTA
Source organism: Mesoligia furuncula (assembly GCA_916614155.1). NCBI lineage: Eukaryota > Metazoa > Arthropoda > Insecta > Lepidoptera > Noctuidae > Mesoligia > Mesoligia furuncula. The sequence goes on along the minus strand of OU744812.1, from coordinate 1,078,589 downwards.
CAGAATTATGATCATTAGGATCAGTAATACAACTTGTTAAGTTAGGACCTATAATTGTAAAATGTCAAGATTTCATGAAATAGTCATTCAGTGGGATTAAGTATTTCTCACCGAGAGGAGGCCTGTGACCCAGCAGAGGGAACATTATAGGCTCATAATGGATGGGATTAAGTACTTGGTCTTATAGAGTTGTGTTGATGACTTTAATGCAAAACTTTTTATAGTATCATTTTTATGGCATCGTCTACGTTGACATGAAAATGATACTTTAAAAAGTTACGGCTACTTACACAATACAGGTTTTTCTCAAACGTATTAGGAATGGCCCAATGCAATAAACTTCACGTACATCGTTACAGTTAATTCAGTAGAAAAATCCTATGCAATATTTTATTACTACCTTTAGTTTACTGCATCCAAACCTTTCCTTCAAAGTACGAAACGGAGGAAATGTCGAAACATTCCCGTTAGAAATTCCAATCAATGAAAATAAGCGGAAAAGTTAATTTATTCCTAAGCAAACACTCCTTAGTAAATCATTGCAGGCACTTACATCTGTGAGTGATTCACAGCTCCTACTGTTGAGCTATTGAAGTCAAGCAGCTGGAGCGTTTCTAGACACGTTCAGTGCGGAGCTTAGTGACATGAGCTTAGCGAATTTGGACTCAATTTCCGCTCTTGTGGCGTAAAGGTTAGTTTTCTTACTAAAGAGCTTATGCAGGGTATTCGTTGTCAAGACGTCTAGCTTGTTTTAACAACTATTGAAACCGGTTTTAAACCTAATTGCATAGATAAAACAAACTAACGTAGGTAGATGCAACAGAATGTCATATTATTATTAACGACTTCCATTTGGCTATGTTTTCGATCTCTCGAGCTCAACCTGTAAGATTTTCAAAGCTTCAGTCACTTCACATAAGTTTTCACGGTGAGATTTTTACAGAATAGCACTCTATTCTGTAAAAATCTCACCGTGAAAACTTATGTGAAGTGAGCGTGGAGTGAGCTGTCAATAGTGTCAATTCCTAGCAGAAACAAACTAGTTTTACACAACAACATAGTTTTCACGGTGAGATTTTTACAGAATCGACCGGCTGCTTTGGTAATTGCGTCAAGAAGCTCTTTTGTGTGATTACTTTCTATCGCCGTGGGTCAAGCAGGCAGCAAAACAGCGATGTGTAAAGAACATTTACAAATACAGATAACATTATTTATCAAGCTACCTAAGTCTCTCAAAGTTTTCTCTTTAATCATTGTTTATGGTCCCTCAATCCTTCAAATATAAACTGCCGTCTTCTCATCAACGTTACAAGAAACTTAATCACGATTCACCTAATTTCACCAAGCCATCCATTAATTCCCAGGTGTCTCGCATCCTGCGCCTCAATAACACAGATTTACGCTTTCCCGTCTGCCTGACAGACAGACAGACATGTTTTATGACGCGGTTCTTTCGCCATGTTTACGACAGTGGTGCTTTATTTGATTTTGAAACAGTTTTATTGAGAGTTCCGCAAGATGTCTTTTTTCACGTGGTTTTCGGCTGTTGTGACATTGTTTGACAGGATTTTGAGGTTTTCCGGAGCTTTGTGGCTTATCCTTACCAAACAGCTACTTTAGTGAATAGGACATACACTATAGGACTCGAAAAAACAGAACACAAATATTGACCCCTGCCGCTATTAACCCGTTATGGGTTACAGGAATGAATCTGAACTGAAATAAATCTAGAGAATTTAAGTTTAATTTACAGGTCCTAGTAAGTACGTGCTATTTGTCGCAATAAGGAAAGAAAAGAAAAAATAAGTTTATTTGCTGCAACACAAAAAAGATCAAGATTGGGAAAAATATGCGTCACATCTACGCGAAAAGCCATCACTCAGCAAAATCCAGTACTTTATGTGCTGTGAATGCTGTGATTTATTGTTTAGTCACTAGTGCAACTCCTCTACTGGAAAGTGGACTCGTTTAAATCGGGATTAGGTTAAAAATCTGTTAGTCGCACCGTCCACAGTCGCCTGAGCACTCTGTTAGAGCTGTGCACTTTTATATAATTGCAAACCTTCCGACAATTTCTGAACTGTCACGATGCATCACGGTATATCGGAATGCAATAGTCGATGAGTAATGATGGCCGCCTATAGTAAAGTCATAAGTAACGGACGCGTGAGTCAGATGTCAGATCACTTCATTCAGACTTGTCCAATTAACATTTGTGTCAATACGTGGCAATCATATCTGCCGCTTGTATGCATGAAGTGAATGGTAACGTTCAGGAGAGGCCTGTGTCCAGCAGTGGGGTGAAGAAGCTGCTCATTAACATTATAATGATGGCTTATTAAGTTTGATTGGACATTTAACTGTTGCTTACGAGTATTAAGTCTGTGGAGGACTTAGTTCGGAAAGGCTTGTTGCTGTATCCATATTAATATTATAAATTCGAAAGTAACTCTGTCTGTCTGTCTGTATGTTACCTTTTCACGCCTAAGTCACTGAACGGATTTTGATAAAATTTGGCAGAGAGATAGATTGCATCCCGCGGAAGGACATAGGTTAGTTTTTATCGATATACCTTGCGGGCGAAGCCGCGGGCGGAAGCTAGTAATGATGTAAAGCCTAGTTTTATAATCAAAGCCTTAATGTATCCTCTGCAAAATTACAAGTAGAATCATATCTGTCTATGCTAATAATAAAGCTGAAGGGTTCTTTGTTCTATGTTATGGGTTTGGTTTCCGCACTTAGTCCTGCAGTGGACCATTGTGCGTGGGCCATGGCGGCCGTCGGTGGTTATTCCAACCAGCCCACCTCCCTCCAGAAGCTGATCAAGTCTCCTGGTCTGTTTAGAACATCTGTGTACGATCTGGGTGTCCCGAGGGTTTCTGACCTTATCTGGGTGACGCCTGTGCACTCAAAGAGCACATGCGCAATGGTTTCATCAGCCTCCATGCAAGCCCTGCACAGGGGACTGTCTGTTATGCCCAATGTGTGAAAGTGTTTATTTAGCGAGCAGTGTCCCGTGATGGTCCCCGTCACCAGGCGCAGTCCTTTCCTGTCCAGTCGTAAAAGACGCCTGGTTAGCTTGCTATCCAGTGACGGCATGGCTTCTTTGGACTGCCTGCAGCCTGGTGACGACGTCCACCAGCTTTCTGCTTGTGTGTGGGTGTGCTCCTGTAGCCACCTGCGTAGTTGGTTGAAGGGGATGGGCACGATAGGTTCCGGTCCACAAACTGACATGCTGGAAGCCCTACTGGCCAGCTCGTCAGCTGCGTCGTTGCCTAGCGATCCACTGCGTCCTTTTATCCATTGTAGTGTCACTGAATTGCGGTTCGATACAGTTACCTGCTCAAGCGCATTGTGACATTCTAGTATTAGGTTCCATGTGATGCATTTTTTATCTAAGGATTGGAGGACTGAGGCGCTGTCGGAGAGTATGCGAACATGGGTGTTTGGAACTCTCCTGGCCGCTAAGGCATAGGCCGCCTGCATTATGCCCACACACTCTGCTTGATAGACCGTGTTGAGCATTCCCAGCGGTTTGGATATTTTTATGTTGAGATCGTGTGAGAAGACTCCGATTCCAGTTCCGCAGTCGGTCTTTGAACCATCGGTGTAAATTCTCAGTTCTTTCGGACCTGAGTGGTCGCACTGTTCCTCTTCAAGCACTATGTTATAATGCTTTTGAAAGCAGTATTGTTTCGGGGCTTTGTCGCAAGGTGATGCCATCATTGGCTGCCGTTTGATCGCAGCTGGTGTGTTTTGCCCAGTTCATCTGTTTGTCCAGAAATATGCCCATGTATTTGGTTTCAAAAAAAAAGCTGAAGGATTTGTTTGTTTTAACGCGTTAATCTCTGGAACTACCAGTCGGATTAAAAAATATTTAGAACATTGTTTTGCATTTGATAGCCCTTTTTTGAGGAAGGCTTAGGATACTAGCTTCTGCCCGCGACTTCGCCCGCGTGAAATTTCTTCTCCCATTCACCCTCTTAGGGGTGGAATTTCGAAAAACCCTTTCTTAGTGGATACCTACTCTTCACAAAGAACACACACTCCAAATTGCATGTCTCTAGGACCAGCGGTTTAGGCTGTGCGTTGATATATCAGTCAGTCAGCACTTTGAATTTTATATAAATAAGATTTAATGCTAGGACCCAGTGAGAAAGAGACCCAGTGAGAGGGGCCCGTGGCTAAATAATAACAGCCGCACAGGTCGATCGATCAGGTTAAGCTACGCTTGCCGCGGTTGGTCTGTGGATGGGTGACCATCTTTACATACCGAGACCCCTCCGTGCCTCGGAAAGCACGTTAAGCCGTTGGTCCCGGCTGTCATTTGTGGATCTTTGACAGTCGTTACGGGTAGTCAGAAGCCCGAAAGTCTGACAACCAGTCTTACCAAGGGGTATCGTATTACCCAGTAACTGGGTTGTGGAGGTCAGATAGGCAGTCGCTCCATGTAAAATACTGGTATTCAGCTGCATCCGGTTAGACTGGAAGCCGACCCCAACATAGTTGGGAAAAGGCTAGGCAGATGATGATGACCCAGTGAGAAAGACCGCTAAGCGAAAACAAAGTAATAACGAGGGCAGGCGATGCAATGTGACGACGTGGGTCTGGGAAATAAGAATTTTCACGCGAAAGAAGTGGCAGACAGCAGATAGTTTAAAAATAATACAATTTAAAGAAGTATTTATTATCTGTTAGCCTTTTAGCAATTAAATGACTTCCAGTCTAACTGGACTGGCCAACACAACCCAGTTACTGAGTGACACAATACCACGCGGTAATCTGCAGAAACATTGAGAAGAATTGATGTCCTATAATTCAATACAAAAATGGGTTTGTTTCGCAAAACCAATTTACATTACATACATAGATAATCAGCCTATAATGTTCCCACTGCCCGGACACAGGCCTACTCTCGGTGAGAGGGAGTGAGCCGTAATCCACCACGCGGGCCCAGTGCGGGTTGGCAGATGTCACATGTCTTCGAATTTTTGGTTCTAGGACATGCCGGTTTCCTCACGATGTTTTCCTTCACCGTTTTGAGAGCAGTGGTGATGAAATAATTTACACAAAGTAAAGCGCCTGTCTGGGTTTGAACCTACGACCTACACCAACAAACCAACTGCTAGTCTTTAATTAATAAATCTTCCTAAACCAATCACGTCGCAAGAATTCATTCGCAAAACAAAATTGTCATCTCGGCTCACCTATAACAATTAGCAGTTAGCAGTGTTACACATGTACTAGCTAACATAATGTAGTTCCAGGTAGTCTTGTAACCGATATGACGTGCTGTGACTCAGTGGTGTGTCAGCGGTCTTATTGTTGGGTAGGGTTAGTGATGAGCGCAGCGGAAAGCGGGTGTGATACTAAATAAAATCCCAAATGCAGGTACAAGCCTGCATTTGGGATTTATTTTGATGCCCAAGCTTTATAAGATCAAGTCTTTTTTTCTCCGCTTCGCTTTGCTCCTGGCAGAGCAGTCGACGAATTATGTCCCATGGCTGGAGTTTCTTCCCGGCTCTTCTCCATAGGAAACGACTAATTGGAACCGTGCACCTAGCTTCTCACGTTTCATAAGTGTCCATATAGGCTTATGTGAAATATAACATGTTGATTTTGATTTTTGCCGGAGTCCTCAGGCATGATCTCAGTCCTTCCAACTCAACCTAGCATCGCTATTCACAACCGTTCGACAGGTTGTCGAATCGAAAATTACACATTCTCAATTACTAATTTGCCCTGCCCCCGACAGTAAATAGCTGTTTAAGAATGGTGGTCGTCTATTTCATTGAAACTGACAAAATTGTCGGGTTTTAGATTTGTGAACAGCGTGTTGAGAACTCTTTTTATAATATTGATTGATGTTCGATTCAGCACAGAAGTATATCTCATGGTTGTGTCTCATGCCGATATCGGAATAATATTCGGAAATATCCGCCACTAATCCGCTCGTTTCCAAATTGTCACCTTACCTACAGGCAAATTGGAATAGGTACCCAGCCAAAGAATTGCAAAATAAAAAATTTTTTGACCACTTATGATTTAAGTTTTATCTCACAATTAAAGCGAGAAAAAAAAGGCTAATTGCTAATTGATCACACTATAGCGTGCTATAGCCACAACATGGTCACAACCTTATCTTAGTAAGAGGTGCGCATACGACGCTCTGACAAAGTTTCTCACGTAGGTAATGACACACGTAGGTGGCAAACTGTTGCACAATAACTGCTATTTATAAAGTCATTCATCAGATTACCTGTTTGCGATTACAAATCCGGTAAAAGGAGCGATCACACCCCAACCCGAGGTGTGATGAAAAAAAACATTATGCTGTTATGGATGAATGTCCACTTTAGTAAAATATATTTTAGGAGTATTGTAAGATACGCTAATAGGACATTTATATTTTAGGAGTAATGTAAGATACGCTAATAGGTCATTTATATTTTAGGAGTATTGTAAGATACGCTAATAGGACATTTTGCTAAAGTGTCGTTTTGATTACAGCGGGGTACTTAATTGCTTAACATACGATCAGCAATGGGTTTCATTTTGACAGTTTAATGACATTCATTGCGATATTTACGTTGCTAAGCAGACACATTTTTCGAACGTATGAAGCAAATAACTATGCCCCGCGGTTTCACCCGCATAAGTGTTAATCCCGTGGGAATATCGGGACAAAAAGTATCCTATGTGCTATTCTGATGTATAAGCTATATTACTGTAAAGTTTCATCAAAATCCGTTTAGTCGTTTTTGTATGAAGAAGTAACAAACATACAAACATTCGCCTTTATAATATTCATCATCATCAGCCTATAACGTTCCCACTGCTGGGACACAGGCCTCCTCTCTGTGAGAGGGAGTGGGCCGTAATCCACCACGCGGGCCCAGTGAGGGTTGATAGATGTCACATGTCTTCGAATTTTTGGTTCTAGGACATGCCGGTTTCCTCACGATGTTTTCCTTCACCGTCAAAACGGTGAAGGGAAACATCGTGAGGAAACCGCGAGCAGTGGTGATAAAATAATTTACACAAAGTAAAGCGCCTGTCTGGGTTCGAACCTACGACCTACAACTCGTAAGTCGCGGCCGATGCCACTGGGCCACCACTGCCCTGCTTTATAATATTAGTGTGATGGATTAGCAATATCCATCAAAATTATTCAAATTGAGATTGATAGGGTGTAATGTAATTATTAGGGTGCAGGTCGTTTAGCTATTAGGATTATTTGCTTTTAGGTCTTTTAATACGGAGGGGTTACCATTTTGATTAGAAATCACCTACTAGATGTTCCAATTTTAGCTATGGAGATAGAGTGTCCTAAATTTCTGTTAAGCTGCACCCTTGACGATCTGAACAACGCCTCTCTTTTTTTGGGGGAAATCATCAAATGACCCCTCCCGCTCTGGGTGGAGCAGAAGGGAGTGTCAGACTCTTACTGACTAAAACCCACCCGTGTTCCTTCCTCAGCCCTATATGTTCCGGGCCAGCAGTGACCCTTTCGGGCATTCGGACATACCGGGTCCAAACAGTATAAGAAACATATAAGATGTACCGTCGAAACGAAAAGAAGAAAGAGAAGCGACGGGACACATCTTAGCTTTGTCTGCTTTTGTCTAATAACTTTCTAAGGAGCTTCATCAAGTATTTTCTCCATCTGGATGGACCTGGTTCAGCATCAACTTGTACCAACCAAAGTCATATCATTTCGAATTCGCGAATTGGATGGTGAACCCTATCTGCTGCTGAACATAGGGTTCCCCCAGAGATGTCTGTCGGCTGAAATGATGATGATGAACAGGTTTCCGTAGACGTCTCTTTGTAAAGAAATCAATGCATCGTGTAGTCACCATGATAAGCAAGTGTGTTACTATACGTAATAATAATAGTCCAGTTACTATACCTTTCATTGACTGCCCCGTTGGTCTGGTGGTTGCAAGTGGGAATGCTGAGCGTGGGATCCTGGGTTCGATTCCCGGGCCGGGCAAAGTGTTATTGGGTTTTTCCATTAGGGATTTCTTAGTAACACGAGAGTTTGGAAGTTGGCGGAGTGATACTCCCCTGTCTTGGAAAGCACGTTATAAGCCGTTGTCCTGCGTCTGATTTCTCTCCGATCGTGTGTCGGATTGCTTTCCCATCGAACTATGAGAGTGAGAGAAGAGGGCACCTGTGTCTGCGCACCACACTTGTCTACTTGCCATGCTCTTGAAATTGGTCACCATGGCCAAAATACGGTCGGGAGTACAATACCTATACCTTTCATCCATCCATCGCCTCTTACTCTCATCCATTAGATAAAGCGGGTGGCCTGTTCCTATCTCGAACGGCGACATTAATCACATTAATTTTATATTACATTACTTGTTACGTGGTAAGCTTTTTGCTCCCGACTTCACTTGTGTTAATCGTTAGAAGATTATCAATATATCAATCATGTCTGATCTCGATTATTGTTTTATATTGTAATGAATGTGGCGAGAATAAAGAAGTGGGTTTATCTAAAGAAATTAATCATAGTTTTGTAATGTGGAGCTATGAGATGATTTTGTTACTTGCTTTTGTATGGTGAAGTATTTTGCCATAATTTCTAAATTCTAGAGCATTTAGTTTGATTGTTATGTGTTATCATCTAGTTCTGAGACGGCTTGGTAACACGTAATTGGCAACGGTGTAAGTCCGAGGCTATTGTTATCTTTTTTTTTTGTTCTCGGGGGAAACGTTCAAAAGGCACCCGACCTCCGGGGAGGGAGGTCGGGGAGTGTGGGATTTTATCTCACTAAAACCACCCCAGTGATCACCATCAGCACATAGGGGTGGTCCCGGTTCCTCTTAAAAGACCAATTCCGGAACCCCCAGTGCAACGTCTGTAAGGCACTTCTCTGGGGAGACTGTAAAGGGGTCTCCCCTGAGCCTCGCTATGCACGGCAGCACGTGACCACTGTGCCACAGTCTTCCCTGGGGTCACTTGGGGGGCAGACAGAGGCCCCATTCAGTGCGCCCGCAACCCCAAAGGTCCACCTACCTTATTTGGTAAGTGGATTTCGGCATGTTATGCGCCAAGGCGGTTGCCATCCCGACGCTTCCTTCTCCCAGCAGGATCAGCCCTTTCCCGATCCCGCTCAGGCTATTGTTACCCGGTAGTATTTAAGTTATATTATACACAGACGCTGTTGGTGTAACTTAATAAATAAATAGAGTTATAGGGAACTAACTCTGGAAAACGCCGCAAGGGAGGATTTCGTAACCGACATATGGTTTGTATGTTACGAGATCCTACGTTGTGTTGGAGAGCTAGTAACATATACATTTAAGAGCCAATTATAATAGAGGGGCTTGTGGCTAAGTAATACCAGCCACGCGGGTCGATCGATCAGGTTAAGCTACGCTTGCCTCGGTTAGTCCGTGGATGGGTGACCATCTTTACATACCAAGACCCCTCCGTGTCTCGGAAAGCATGTTAAGCCGTTGGTCCCGCCTGTCATTCGTGGATCTTTGTCAGTTGTTACGGATCGTCAGAAGCCCGAAAATCTGAAAACCAGTCTTAACCAAGGGGTATCGTATTAGGTACCCAGTAACTGGGTTGTGGAGGTCAGATAGCAGTCGATCCATGTAAAATACTGGTATTCTGCTGCATCTGGTTAGACTGGAAGCCGACCCAAACATAGTTGGGAAAAGGCTAGGCAGATGTCATCATCTGCCTAGCCTTTTCCCAACTATGTCAATCTTCTTCTTCTATGCCAATCTTAATACAAGTGGTTTAGACACCAAAATAAGATCCACAGTCCTCCCCAATCAGTTAAACTACAACGATCATGGAACACCATTTAATATGCCTTTAAACGCTAAATTTATAGCTCATAATATTTCACCCACATTATTATAGAGCGATGCTAACGCGACTGAAATATGTTTCAGATTTCAGTTTCAATTCTATATCAGAATGTTCAGCGCTAAATTATTACATGCTGAACATTTTGCGAGGTTATTTTTGAACATAATATTATGTGTTAATGTTAGATAGTATATACAATGTCAGATTCTCCCGTAACGAATATTTTGTTTATGATGGTTAGTTACTGACAAACTTTAATTAACTTCTTAACTAAAATGTATAGCAGTCTAGGCTTAAGGTTTCCGAAAAGAAGAAGAAAGAGGCTTATTTTTGCAAAAAAAAATAATGCAAATGAATTGCATAATAACTTGGTAAATTAACTGACTTATAATGGTCTCCAGTTTCAAGTTCAGGTCCTATTCATTAGCTCTTTAAATTACGTTTTATTGTCTATTATAACTCATCTGATCATCTAGCCTTTTCCCAATTATGTTGGGGTCGGCTTCCAGTCTAACCGGATACAGCTGAATACCAGTATTTTACATGGAGCGACTGCCTATCTGACCTCCACAACCCAGTTACCGGGTTACTACCCGGCTGCCAGGTGTCAGACTTTCGGGCTTCTGACGACACGTAACGACCACCATAGATCCTCTAATGACAGCTGGGACCAACGGCTTAACGTCTCCGTGCCTCGGACAGCACGTTAAGTTAAGCCGTTGAGTCTTGGTACTGTTCTATTACTTATACATAAACATAGTACATAAGTAAACATATAAGTGGGTAAGGTAATCGTGAATAAACCTCTCCTCTCGTTTGAGAAAGAAGAAGCTGTTTCAATTAGACGATGAAAAACAAATTGTCATTCCAATTCATGCTGCGAAAACTTGCCAAAACCAAAACATGACTCACATACAAATATTATTTGCTACTATTTGACTCAACACCCACATGATCTTCTAAAATATGACATTTCAAAACAAAGATCATTGCTACTGTATCCCTTCTCTCCGACAATACCACGGAATAGTAGGGTACAGAAGGACGGCTTCATGTACCATACATGTACATGTATCTGTCAAATTTCTTTAATAGATTTTTAACTTTATCGCTGAAGCATAAGGTTCAAAGTTGATTGGAAATATTTAACAGTTTCGGGTAGCTTGATGTGCTGGCGTCTGTACATAATTAGCCTATAACGTTCCCATTGTTGTGACACAGGCCTCCTCTCTGTTAGTGGGAGTGGGCCAAAATCCACCACACGGGCCCAGTGAGAGTCGGTCTGTCGGTGGACGACACATGTTTTCGAATTTTTGGTTCAAGGATAATTATGCTGGTTTCCGCACGATGTTTTCCTTCATCGTTTTGAAAGCAGTGGTGATGGAATAAATAAACCAAAGTAAAATACCTAGCTCGGTTCGAACTCGCGACCTAAGACAAGTAATTCGCGTGCGTACGGCGATCCTAAACTTTTTCAAACAAAATAATGCCTGTCGCGAGTGCACAGACCTGCAATACACTCATGTACGTGAAGCGTGTATATGTGTGCGGGTCTTTTTGTTGGTGTATGGAGCTGACCTTCTGTATCTATGTAGTCCTTGCCAGTACCGAGAATAAGCGACGTCTCGATATAAATTGCTGAATTAACGGTACCAACATTGTAAACATTCGATATTTCACTCAATACTCGGCGATGTCCGGGACAGTTACAAACGATACTTTGTGGCTATTTTAGGACGCAATTCGTAAGTTATTTTTGGTATCTAATGTGTGTCTAAGTATGTGGACAGCACTTGTTAGGTAGTAAAGTATGAATTTGTTTTGTAGCGAAAAGAAAAACAGAACTTTCCAGTTGTTGATCTGAATCTGCGATTTTGCCTTTTTCTTTGCGCAAAAAGTGTATGTAGGTATTAAGAAATCTAACGAGGAATTAGTGGTTTTTAATTACCTTCAAACAAAGAAAGAAGAAAAAGATTCGAGTTTCTAGTTCTGTAAGAAATAGAAATGGAAACAGGCTAATAAAGTTATTACTTGAAAAGTTTCTTTCTTGTTTATTTTCGAAATTAGACAATAATTTGACGATTCTTTTATTAATTGTTACTCTACCAACTAGTGACGCCAATATTAATTGTACTCAAATCTTAACTTTGTCTTCATAATATCGTTATAAAATAAAGGTAGAACCGTCAAGTGTGTTGCTATTTGAGTTGACTAAGCAGCCGCAATCGTTTCACCCTCGAGCCGTCCGCGGCAATTATAAAATACTCGCTTGATTTGGACAAGACTTGGCATCGCCCCTGCTCACTGCAATCTGTGACGGATCACTCTTCAACAAATTATTATAAAGTTGATATGAAAGATGGGAACATTGAAAGATTGACAGATGACCTGTTCACCAGGCGATTAACTTTGATCTGGCAGATAATTTCATTCAAATTCTGTGCCATTTTTTATCCGGAAGATAGTGCTTACCTCGACACTATGTGAAACATGCCCTGAATCTATGAATCTGCAATTAACTCGTTATATGTTTTCCTCTTCTGCGAGGGATACCTTTTTTTTTTACTGTCGGAGAGAACCTGCAAAAGGCACCCGACCTTCCGGGGAGGGGTGGGATTTTTACCTCACTAAAACCACCCCGGTCCCGGTGATCACCATCAGCACATAGGGATCGTCCCGGTTCCTCTTAAAAGACCAATTCCGGAACCCCCCCTTGCAACGCTTGGACGGCACATCCCTGGGGAGACTGTAAAGGGGCCTCCCCTGAGCCTCGCTATGTACGGCAGCACGTGATCACCGTCTGTGCCACCGTCTTCCCTGGGGTCACTTGGTGTTGCGAGGGATACCATCGGTTGAATTTTCTTTTTCGTTTGTGCTGATTTCCTTTAAATGAGGATATCTTATGCGTCTTTGTGAGGGGCCAAAATTATCAAGCTGGGCAGACAAACTGTTGGTCGCTGCTACCCTTTCTCTTCATGTTGTCCCGAGTCTGTTTAGCCCATTTTAGCCCAGCCTTCTGGGTATCATACCAAAAGAAACCCTATAAACTGCTAAACAAACATTAGGAATCAAAATCATATCCTCTCCCGCTCACAGCAATAACCACTATGAATCGGTATTCTTACACGCTAATGTTAGCGTCTGGCAGATTTACACGGAGCAATTAATGGCTGTCCCCTTTGATTTACAGTAGGTACCTAATTGAAGCCGTAATGGGCACTTTTATTGGTCGAGTTGAGGTCGAGAGATGCGCGCGCGCAGGCGGCGCGCGGCGGCGGCGGGTTAATAGATCGTTGAAGTTACGTGATTATTTTAGAGCGAGAGTGAAATTAAAAGTTTTAGGAAGCTTTTCCTTGTGTTGTTAAACAGGTGAACAAATTTTTTGCCTTTTAAAGATGGCTACTGTTTTTGAGCACGGTTTTTATGGACGGATCTAATAATTGGTCACCTCACCCCATTTTTTTTTGGGGTTTTTATTCGTGAGGGGGGTACCCAATGAATGCAGGCATACGACTACTGAATTTTAAGGGCTTTTTATATCCTTAAAATCGAATTCGTAATATTTTAAAAGAAGTAACTGGTATATTAACTTACCATTAGACCTACTGTGTTACATTCACTACGTACTACATTTATATCTGTATTTTAATGTTTTTTTTTCTTCTGTTGTCCAAGTTCCAGCACCTTAATTACGTAACACACTATCAATCTCAACCGCAATCATTTTGAAGGATTTTGCTAAAGTGTTTTTCAAATAAACTTGCGATAATATGTCATTCAACCGCCCTGTACCAAAAAGTCCAAATAACTTACGATAGATATCGTTCGTCATACAAAACTGTCGCTAACATTGCATCGGTTGAGTTTCATAATACCAAACACGGAGTAAGTCAAAATAAGTAAATTTTGGGAATTAATTTAGTAGTTTATTTTCAATTTCTAGAATACACATTTAAACACGGAAATTATAATATGCTATTGTTTACGGATTAAAAAAAAAAGAAAACATGTCGAACTTTTCTTTTTCGAGATTACTGAGGTTTTTAATTTATATTTCAGTACAAGAATATGTTATATCAGGATTTATTCAATTAAATTAACTTATATTCATGAAAATAAGCAACTAACAAAAAAAAAAAACTAAATTTTAACATCCTTACTAGTAAATAAGATATTTTGAGATAAGCCTTCTTACTTGGCGTCGAGTTTGCCGTCAGGGGCACATCACCTATCCGCCATTTTGTAATAATGTCCTTCCGTCATTCCGAATTTGGAATGCGCTTGGGATAGACTAGTCAACTTGTGTACTCTATTTGGAAAGTTTTCTCGCGTTTATTATTATTTTGTTATTGCTGTTGTTTTCTTACTTTGATTATTTGTAATGAGTGAAGAAGTGACAATGGATCAACCTAAGCCTGAGTGTGAATTCAGACACGGATTCCATTTCTAAACTGTCTGAATAATGTAAAATTACCTATTTATAACCAAGAATTACTAAAAGCGTACACCACACTTGAAACTTTGTGAAGTGAGAAAAATAAATCTTTTTTTATTATTTATTCTGTTTATTTTCAAACGTACACATTTTATTAATATTTACATAAAAATAATACTATTTATTCGTTTTATTTTAGTATTACAAAAATAAATTATAGATTTGCCCGACTAGCCGGGAAAATCGACAAAACATACCCTATTCAATATTTATAGTCTGCCCATATAAATTAAATAAAAACGACTGATCATAATTTTGACCAAAAGGTTTGTAATCCATTCCTTGTTGCATGTACTGTCATGCGACAAGGTCGCCTCTTACCACGATACAATTGTTTTGATCGTGTTACCGACACTGCCCATACATTTTTTTCGTATCGTTTGGAAATATTGGGATACATTAGTAGAAGGAGGTGAACAAACTTTATCGCAAGTTTATTTGAAATGAACTTTAATCCATTGCTTCTTATGTTCGAAAAATTTGTCCGCTCAACAACGTAAATAACGCAATGAATGTTGTTGAACTATCAAAATGAAAGACATCGCTACTGTTAGTGTGTTACGCATTTACCCCGCTGGGGTACTTAGGCCGCTATCCCACTGGTTTTACGAGCGCTGGCGCTTCTGCAACGTCTGCGCAGCGCCAACGATGCGAAGACGCGACGTTGACGTCGCGAGTTTCTAGGGGCAAGCGTTACATCCGCTGAACGCAACCTTAACGTCGCACACATGCTCAGTCCACTCAATCAATCATCTCTAATTCCAGATCCATCCAAGCTGATAAAACGAAAGAAGTCAACAGAAGACGTCAGATCACCCCTCGGAGGAGAAGGTTCCCTGACCAGCGAGGAAGGAGAGGAACCAGGAGTAGGCAGACGGAAGAAGGCCAGAACCACCTTCACGGGGAGACAGATCTTCGAACTGGAGAAGTTGTTTGAAGTGAAGAAGTACCTTTCTTCAGGGGAACGGGCTGATATGGCCAAGTTGCTGAACGTTACTGAAACACAGGTTAGTTCTTGTTTGTATTTTAGTAGGCTTAAAAAACTTTATCCCCCTTTTGGGTTTCGGTTTTAGTCGGTTAAAAAGAGGCGCTCCTTTTTTCGACGTGTATTTCCCTGACAGGTTGCATATTGTGTTTTAGTTCAAATCCTAGTTTCTAATCGGAAATCCATACTAATATTATAAATTCGAAAGTAACTCTGTCTGTCTGTCTGTATGTTACCTTTTCACGCCTAAACCACTGATCGGATTTCGATAAAATTTGGCAGAGAGATAGATTGCATTCCAGGCAAGGACATAGGGCTTTTATTCCGATATTCCCACGGGATCGACACTTATTCGGGTGAAACCGCGGGGTGCTGCTAGTATATGGAATAAAAAAACGAAAATATTCATAATTTTACATGAAATTATCGGATTTATGTGAGGTAGCATCGTTGGAGCAGTGGTGGCCCAGTGGTAATGACCCCAACTTACGAGTTGTATGGCGTGGGTTCGAACCCATGCAGGCACTTTACTTGTTCACCACTCTCAAAACGGTGAAGGAAAACATCGTGAGGAAACCGACATGTCCTAGAACCAAAAATTTTAAGACATGTCACATCTACCAACCCGCACCGGGCCACGTGGTGGATTACGGCCACTCCCTCTCACAGAGTGGAGGCCTGTGAACAGGCAGGACTGGAAAATTATGCTAATCGAATCTATGTTGTAAGGTCGCAATGTTTGACATGGCATTGAACAATCCCTGTCTTGTATTCATATTTTTATACTTGAATTTTTACAAAGTTGTACTCTGACTCTCAGAGTAACATTACTTTATTTATGAACATTTCATTCATCGCAAAAAAAGTACGCACAAAAGTGTTTCGATAATTATTATTGCACAAATCACTTAATGAGGCCTCTGTCGGGGTTCCACGAAATCTCTGAATTTAAACGTTTTCGAATGTAACCCACACGTTGTCGCGTTGTGTGACGTATGGACTAAGTTAAAAAGTGGGAGCGGGTTGAGTTAGCTAACATAAATAACTTTTCTTTTGAAGATGCAAAGACTTTCATTTGCACAGAGAGAGAAAGTGTCTTGTAGTTTTTTCTGACGTGAAATAACTTTTCTTTTATAATAATTTGTAACTTAAAACCGTTCAATCTTACACTATTCTTAAAACTTAAATTAAAAATGAACCGCAATTAACTTGGTACACAACATTAATTTCTTTAATGACTCTCTTCAGCCTAATTTACTTATAAACATATTTTCAACACAAGAAGCTTTATCCTAATCATGAACGAAGCTCAATATGTCTTCGCCCATCGCTCACACTATTACATTAAACGTTTTTAGATAATTATACTATCACCAAGGTGGCGGGGCAGATGGATGGCGGGCCCCCGCGACGTGAGCCGTCACATATGGTGCCAGTAATTAAAACTATGCTCGGTGACGGCCGGCCCGGCTCGAGACGACGTCATTTCGGATGGGACTGTTTTGATGAAATTTTGTGATGAATAGTTTCGGTTTTAAACGAGATTTTGGATTTAAAATAGGCAGTCTGAATAGTCATACTTGTTTTTTGTTACAAAGAATCTGTGAAATAAGATTTAAGTAATTTTTGAAGCATGCGTTGTATAATCCAAAATATTTTTTTCTTCTGTTTTGTACTTGTAATAACTATACATAACATAATATCACGCTTGTTATCTCTAAAAGGTCAGGCAGAGGTGTACCTATAATACACCCACATTTCACCAGTTGAGTATTAAATACCGTTTTTAATTTACACATAAAGTAGCAAGCCATCCGTGCTCAAAACATGTAGGTATCACTTACTAAAAAAATAATTAAATACCAACAGTAAAATTCGTGCCAATGGACACCAATTTATTACTTAAAAAGGTCCAGAAAGATAATTAATTCACTCCGGGGTCTTCAACAGAGTAACGACTATCCCCACGTGTCGCATAGGAAGTCTATTATCCCCTAATGTCGTCGTTAACGAGATGGCAACGCGAAAACGTAACAAAAAAGACGATGAAAAAAAAATTGGGGATCCGATTTCTTGGAGCTAAAGCGGGTCACGGGAGCTCTTGCCCACAAAATTGTGTATTTTTTTTAGCTGATTCATTTAATTAAGACGAAATAGGTTTCGTTGAATAGCTACTGGGATAATTGGGACTTTACAATATTTAAAATTATTGTTTTAATTGAAGTTTCCGTGTAAAAGAAAAGTAGCTTTTTAGGATAGCTAGCAGTTTAGAGGTCATGTAAATGGGTTAGTAATAGAATTGCTTTAATTAAGCAAAAGCTCGAACTAAGTGTAAGTTCACGACCGTACGCGTACTGCAACTTAGTGGGATAATGGAAATAACCTCAATATCCCTTGACAGTTAACCGTACATCTATTGCTATTTCAAACTGCAAATCAATAAATTACGGCTCATTAATAGGTGCGTAAGTATGTTTATTATCTAAGCCGACATCTTTTAAATATTCACCCATTACTATTCAAACCAAATCTCATTCAGACATTCCCACAATTGTTTCGCAGCACATTTCTATGATCATTATTATAATATTATCTCAACAAATTGCACTGCGACACGTGTCTCTCGCTATAACAAGAGTGGCTCGCTCTTAAACAGACACACTAATTGACGATCCAGTTTTACTCACTAAATTACTCACTCACTAAGCAAAAATAACCCCTATTACACAAGAAACTAAATTCCTTTTACGTTGTGTGCGCGACTGTACTATTGATCTATGCAGTCCGCAGGGATTCGAGTATACAGGGGGATTTAAAAGCGGATTTGTATTTTTTTGTAGGTTTTTCGCATTTTGCATTTTTCGTAGAACGAACGTTCCGAGAATACAGGGTGTTTTGTTTTATGATCCTCTCCAAGTAAGAGGGACTGCACATTGTGGAACTTGTAAGTGGAATGTAGACGTGTGTTGCTGTTGGATTTAATGCTCAGATACAATGGATGGAATTAATGATACAATGGAGTTCTTGTATGATTCAGTATGGATAAAGTAAATATAGTCTTAGCTTGTTAGACTTTTTCTACAAAACATAAAAATATGCAAAGAAAAATGGGAAAATTTTCTTAGCAGTACTCTATGAGAGCACTACTACATAAGATTTTTCTGTTACCTTAATCAAATAACATTCTCCTACATAATTAATCTACTCTAATTAATCTCAATACCTAATATTTACTGCATACCTTCAGTACATTTGACGGCCGGCTTTGAAGTTCAGATGTTTACGAAGCTCTCGTGAGCTCCCACAGAAATTGTACCAAGAACTGCTCTAATAATAGAGGAGAGATGTGCTTTACTTTATATGGGTGCTTGTCGATGCCGGTTTCTGAGGTAATTTTTTTTTAAGTTTGCATATTATTGTAGGAAATTTGCCGTTAGCTTAGTTTTTAGTTCTTAGATACAATATACAGGTTTTAAGGAATTTTGTCTGTAAAACTTATTTGATTACTAGCTTCCGCCCGCGACTCCGTCCGCGCGGATGTCGGTCTTCACGTGGATGGTTTATTTCTCCATTTTGAGTAACTCTGACAATGACATCTTATAAATATCTATTGGACCCAAATACGGCTAAGCCTATAATAATTAAGGAGATCCCTCTATTGAGCTACTGCTGTTGAGCTCGCGTTCTGTAGTAAGTATTTTTTTCATAGTAATTCCGACCTTCATAAGTAGCATGTAGCAGTAAATTACTGACAGTGACGAAAAGTTTGCAATAATAAAAAAGTGATCGTGACAATGCGACAGAAAGTTAATTGAGAGCTTCAGCATACACAACATTGTTAGTGAGCTCGTCCGGAATATGAACATGAAGATTTCTTGGACTGCTCACACGGGAAAGAGCTACGTAAAGTTGCCCGTGTGAAAAACAACTCGCGGTAAGATCTACGCCAGCAACTCCTAGGGTCTGACCTTGAGCCTTATTTATTGTCATGGCGTAACACAAAGCTACAGGAAACTGTATTCTCTTAAATTGAAATGGAAAATTATCCACTACGGGTAATGCAACGTGTGTTCGCGGTTCTACAGAACAACGTCTATGAATAAAACCGAAAAATAAGTTTTTTTTTTCTACGTATTTTTCCAGGATAAAAAGTATCCTATTTTATGCCCAGGATAATAAGGTATAATTATACCAAGTTTCATCGAAATCGAACCGTTAGTTTTCACGTGATGCCTGCATATACAGACAGACAGACAGACAGACAGACAGACAGACAAAAATTTTTTTAATCACATATTTGGGTTTGGTATCGATCCAGCAACACCCCCCGCTATTTATTTTTTCAATATTTTCAATGTACAGAATTGATCCTTCTACAGATTTATTATATGTATAGATTGGTAGATATCGTTGTGCTGTTTGGATTATTTTTAGTATTTCGTTGGGATAAAATGGTCATGTCAAAGAGTGGAAACTTCCATGGTTTGGTCTTGTTGTATCAATTTCATTATTCATTGTCTTTTGGCAAGACTATAGTTTCTTTGTCTGATTTTGTAGTGTCTACTTAGTTACTTAATTTTGTTTTTCTCTTTTTTAATTGTTAGGGACTTTTATACAATTGTATATGCCAGTCCCATCGGACCTTATAACGTAAAACGTAATAATACAAACTTAACTAAACTATAAGCAGCTCCGGAGTTAGGTGTCGAAAATATATGATGGAACATGCAAACATCGTTCATATTTATCTTGAGCTCTCTAACTAAATCCTCTCTTGCAGACTGAACTCTGACACACTCCGTCAGTTTGTTACTTAAATTAGTTTTGGTTTTGAACAAGCACAGCACAAGCAAGTGCTTCTCGAAATTTTACCAAGATATGAAGTGAGGCAAGGTGTTAAGCATAAATAAAATAGATTTGTCTGTCTGGAAGTTTAAGTGGTTTGTTCGCAAACCATGTTGCCAGTAGGTAGCACCTCTTAAACATCTGCATACGCCACAAAAATAAGCACAACTTTCACAAAAACATTTTTTTTTCTATTCAGAAATGAGCTATTGTAAAAAACAAAACCATTTAAAGCTACCAGGATGGTTGGGTGCGAAAAATAAACATGCTTAATATTTTTTTGTAAACCGTCCTGTATAAACTCATTGACGCCATATGTCATGCTTCAGAGCGGTGCTTTTTTGTAGTCCCCCGCCCTGACACTCCTGCGCAGATCAACGTGCTCAAATTAGGCTTTAAGTGGTTCATAATTAGGTGATGTATGTGTTGCCGAAATTAGGGAAAAGTGTGTCTGTTTTATTCACTTGGGAGTAGATGTTTGGGCTGTTTGGTTTATGTTTATTAAGAGCGTTTACGTCGAAATTACTTATTTAAATAAAGATAACTGGAAATGTCTGTTTCTATGAAAAATTTAAAATCGGTCTAATTTGGCTGTAACACAATTTTTCGAAAATGTTCGTAACTAACTTTTTAGACCTTTGTATCCTGCTTATGCGTATGAAGTTTCATTAAAATCGGTTCATTCATTTCGAAGAACAAGGGCTTGAAAGTTTGTATGAAATGCCGTACGGCGTAAACGCTCTTAGGGGGGTTGCGCTAGGTAGCCCGCGAAATTAGGTACAATTTTCTTACGTTTTTCAATTTCAAATTGAATTGGTCAGCGTCACGTTGTATGTTGAACAAAATATGATTCGTGATCGTGAGCGTAACAAATATGACATTCTTATAGACATACATACTACATACAACTACATACTAAGGCAAATTCTGTTAGTCTTCAATTATTTTGTCAATTGGGAATTGTCATTTTACTTGTAAACATCCTTTTAGGGATTGGAGACCTTTAAAACCTCCACCTTATAAAAACCTTTTAAAATATTCGTTAATAAATCATCACTTAGTTCAACTGACAACTTAAAGCATAATAAACTTCCGTCAAAAACACATTAATTCACAAAATAATCTGAACAAAAACAAAGCTACGTCCTCTGCTGCGTCGGTTAATCCCGCTCGTTTCGACTGTCAGTAGGTACTAGGTACACATTACTAATTGCCGCGCACCCATTAACCCCGCGGAGACAACGCTGCCTAGTTTATGATTCATAAACCGAGGATTATGATGACTCGGTTTTGAGGGGAAAGTAGGATTGTAGATTGTAGTCATGTAGGCTTCATCACGGAGAGATAGAAGTACCGAAGTACGAGTTTGTCTGTATGCGTTTCTATAGAGATTTCTTGACGTCACAACTTGGGCACCCGCTTAAATGGCACTTGAGTGAATGTGCCGCTGTGGTGCATTCACTCAGGTGCCATTTAAGCGGGTGCCCAATGTGGAATACGTCGATTTCAGGTGCCTATAAATATAACGAGCCGTAATCGTTACAACTGATAACTCTTACTATTGGTAACTGCGGGGTAGTTGCGTAATACACTAATAGAAGAAATGGAAAGCATTTTGACAGTTCAACTCCATTCATTGCGTTATTTCCGTTGCTGGGCTGACACATTTTTCGAACATATGAAGCAATGGATTAGCAATATCCTTCAAAATGATTCAAGATTATGGTGTGTTACGAAATTAAGGTACTAGTAACATTTGCTATTGGTAACTGGTAGAATAGAATATCACTAGTCACATTTGCTATTTGTAACTGGTAGAATAGAATATCACTAGTAACATTTGCTATTTGTAACTGGTAGAATAGAATGTCACTAGTAGCATTTACTATTGGTAACTGGTAGAATAGAATATCACCAGTAGCATTTGCTATTGGTAACTGGTAGAATAGAATATCACTAGTCACATTTGCTATTTGTAACTGGTAGAATAGAATATCACTAGTCACATTTGCTATTTGTAACTGGTAGAATAGAATATCACTAGTAACATTTGCTATTTGTAACTGGTAGAATAGAATGTCACTAGTAGCATATGCTATTGGTAACTGGTAGAATAGAATATCACTAGTAACATTTGCTATTGGTAACTGGTAGAATAGAATATCACTAGTAGCATTTGCTATTGGTAACTGGTAGAATAGAATATCACTAGTAGCATTTGCTATTGGTAACTGGTAGAATAGAATATCACTAGTAACTTTTGCTATTGGTAACTGGTAGAATAGAATATCACTAGTAGCATTTGCTATTGGTAACTGGTAGAATAGAATATCACTAGTAACATTTGCTATTGGTAACTGGTAGAATAGAATATCACTAGTAACATTTGCTACTGGTAACTGGTAGAATAGAATATCACTAGTAACATTTGCTATTGGTAACGGGTAGAACAGAATATCACTAGTAGCATTTGCTATTGGTAACTGGTAGAATAGAATATCACTAGTAGCATTTGCTATTGGTAACTGGAAGAATAGAATATCACTAGTAGCATTTGCTATTGGTAACTGGTAGAATAGAATATCACTAGTAACATTTGCTATTGGTAACTGGTAGAATAGAATATCTATTTGCTGTTGGTAACTTGTAAGTTTATGTTGCTAAACGACACCTTAATTGCGTAACAAACTATCTATCGGAATCTGAATCTTTTTGAAGCAAATTGCTAATCCATTGCTTCATAAGTTCGAAAAATGTGTCAGCTCAACACGTAAATAATGCAATGAATGTTGTTGAACTGTCAAAATTAAACCGATTTCGATTGATAATGTGTTACGCAATTGCCCCGGGGCGTTTTAAAACACTAGCGTGTGTACACTTTGTATACGTCATAATAATAATTATTTGTTTGTGTAAACTACTTCCGTAGGTCTGTATGACTATCCAACATAGATTTATAGAAAGTAATAATGTAATGTAAGTAACATGATCACGCACGATTCAATCGACGAAGTTTCAATAGAATATCACTTCTTCACCTTCTAAAGTAGGTACCTATAAACATAGACAAACCATAAAGACCAACTCAATCTCACATACAATCGAAACAGTACATAGATATCCTGAAAAGTTTAATGACCCAACCTCAACATAGCTTAACAAATCAATATTGAATCCCTTCAGATAAATACACATCGATTCGATACAATTTCCATTCGGAAAAGCGTAACCCTCTTACATTCGTCAACATTTCATATTATTATAATATCGTACGGAACCTTGCCATGCAAACAAATATACCATTTAAAATACCTGTTGCCATCAACCAATCGAAATACAACCTTATCTCTTAGAGTCAAAGTTTGTTTTACAAATGGTGCTGACACACAAAGTCCTTACTGCGAGTACCTACTTAAAACGATCTAAAATCAACTTTATTCAAAGGTAATAAAGTTTAATTTAGTGATCATGCGTGAGTAATATTCAAATAAGATTCGGAATTCGAATGAGGCAGGGTTGCTAAGTTACGGGAAATTGGCTTCTGGTGTTCTACCAAATTAATTTTGCTTGAATTAATATTTTGTTTATATGAATTTAGACTTTATGGGTTTTTATATACAGTTCTTGTTTGGTTGTTGAGTTTGGTGAATTATTGTGTACGTGTAGGTAATTTTATCTTGGAAAACGCATGTTTGTTGAGGGCCTACTTGAATTTCCCCGTTTACCAAAAGATGTGTAAGTACACAAAAATGAATAATACTGATGTACTTGAAACAAGTGAACGGTGCAAATTCATTCGGTAAACATTATTGTAATGTTATGAGGACACTGTGGAATGTAATTATTTATTTGTAAAGCAAACAATGGCAAACAGTAAACCTATTCAGAACAAAATTTTGAGTCCCTAAAATAGTTTCACTTTATTTTGCGTTTTCCTGAAAAAGAAAATGTTTTGATTTTTTAGTTTTAACTAGGCAAAAGGCATTACTTATTTTTAGGGTCCCAAAGGGTGTCAACGGAAACTTATTAAGTACTAAGCCTCCGCTGTACGTCCGTCTGCCTTTCTGTCAGCGGGCAGTATCTCATGAACCGTAATAGGTAGACAGTTGAAATTATAACAGAGTGGGTAATTCTATTACAGCTTTAATAACAAATAAAAAAAATAGAATAAAGTAAAAAATTACAGGGGTCTCCACTCCTTACATGAAACGTGTATTTTTCGGCGTTTTTAGCTTTGTTACACTACGACACACGCATCGGCGGTTTTTTTACTCGTTTAACACTAGGTAGCAGCCCTAGCGAACCCAAATGTCGAACATCAAACAAAGTAAACAAGTTTAAATTTATTGAAACAACCCAAAAATCCTCACATACACTCCAAACGACATCTCATTAAAAAAAACCTAATAAAAACAAATGACGTTTTAAAAATCAATATCAATAAAAGTCAGAATTAAAAAAAAAATGCTTCTTTTTTGACCCGGGGGAGTCTGACGGGCGGCTATTAAGTTTTGATGGATCGAGTATTAATCGCCGCGTGACAGCCCTGCGTATCAAACGCTTTGCCGCCGGCTCATTAGGCACAGAAATGAGACAGCCCTATTGGTGCTTCGGTTGTGCCTGTGTTGGTCAATAATTGTTGTCGGTTAGTTTAAAAATGTATGTTATTGGCTCGTTTTGATCGATATTGGTTTTGTTACGTGGAAGTTGAAAGTTCGCAGCGGGTGAAGGGTTGAATGTAGTGAATATTATTTTTTGTGTCTCTGTACTTTTATAACAGAGGCAGTTTAATTTGATTATACATATAAAGGTACGTGTTCAAAGGGTAAAAGGTAAAAGCTTTTTAAATGTTTTTCAGCTTAAAGCTCGCTACTCATTATTTGCTCTTTGTAAAGTTTCACGAGGACTGAATGCAAGGATTACTTACCTTTCCCCGTTTTTCTAGTTTGAAATAAATAGGTTTTATACATAGTTAATTTTAATTACAGCTCCACAAGCTTCCATTTTCAAATTAAATAAATAAGTCACACCATAATTTACGACCCAACAAGATCTGCCCAAACTGGGAACACACCGCATGCGCCCGCGCCGACTATTAACCAAACATAATTAATTTATTTATCATCTGTGCTCAAAAGAGACGCCAAAAAAACAACAAACGATTTAATTTCGGGAAGCCTCTGTTTAGTTAAGTATATAAATCCTCCATCTATTATTATAGCGGTCGACATTACTACGTGATTTAGTTCTCTTAATGTCCGTGATTTGTTATTGCTCAGATAAAAGATGTTGGTCCGTTTGTAGTTTTTAATAGAAGTAAAAATATTGTTTTTATGTTGAGGCGCTTTGTTGCATATTTTTGTTCGGTTTTGTCCAGTTTGTCAATGTGAGTTTTGTCTGATAAACACATGCAAATGCTTTGATATTCTTGTGTGTACCTAGCTTTAGTAACCCACATTTTGTACAGCTTGCAATCATTTTGCGTTGCACTATAGTTTGGTACCAGCATCTGTGTTAAATTGTTAATTTGTGAAACAGAGAAACACTGCCAAATGCCAGTCTCTATGTTGTTATGTTATAAATACCTAGACGGTTAGAAAGGTGATAAAGCAAATACTGATTCTGTTGCTCATGAAGATGATTAAAAGTATCCTTGATCTTTCATAAAACTTTTACGTGGAAAATGTCTTATCTGGATGATAATATCGCCGTTTTCTAAGCGTTTGGATTTCTAAGAAGGAACACCAATATCTGTATACGTAGGTAGGCCTACACTAAGGGCTGATTTTTCAATCGACAGATAATTTTTGTTCGTGGAATAAAATTGACGTCCGACAGATTTTGTATGGAAGAACAGTCAAAAATTCAAAATTGTTCCTCCAATAAAATTATTTGGCGTTGGAAAAATCAGCCCTTAGACATAAAAAATTCTAGAGATTATCCGAGAACATTTTATTATTAAACTACCTGAACCGACAAATGTAATCCAAACAATAATTCTTACAATCACCCCATGGAAAAAAGCACTTTCTGGTTTTCCAATATTTCTTTCCATAAAACTATACGATCTTTTTAAATAAAAATAACCAAATCGGTCCAGGCGTTCTCAAGTGATGCGCTTACCAACAAACAACATTTCATTTTAATTTATATAGATAGAGATCAACCCCGCCCCATCTCCATTGACAGGAAAATGGCTGCACGATCACCTTTAAAACCGTAATGGCCTTTACCGACACATTCATAAAGGTGAGCTATTTATGGATGGGACATTTTCTGAGAATGTGCAGAAATAGCCTCTTTCACCGAAACTCCGGCCTTCCGCCTAATTCCTCACTCAGGCCTCAATGCTCAAAGCTCCAACGACCCTTGATTATTTATAAAAGCTTTATGAAGTAATAATTATAACAGTTATTGTTCATAGCTCGTTGGGGCGTGACTTATCACGTTACCCGTGTCCCGTTGTTGACATTTAGAAATGCTATTAAAACATCCAGGCATGGTAATATTATCTATAATATTACCGTGATCCAAGGCTGGCCGGGCTGGACCATTCTTTACGGGTTGTTGTGTTGACAATTTGAACGTCAACGTCATTTTATTTTATAATCTTTACCGAATGGTTTTTAGCGAAGCGGGAACGTAACGTAATGAGCTGACAGCTGACAGGCTGTTTGTCATTATGATCTACTGTTTTT
The DNA here is from genome assembly GCA_916614155.1 of Mesoligia furuncula. Classification (NCBI taxonomy): domain Eukaryota; kingdom Metazoa; phylum Arthropoda; class Insecta; order Lepidoptera; family Noctuidae; genus Mesoligia; species Mesoligia furuncula. The sequence goes on along the minus strand of OU744812.1, from coordinate 1,051,725 downwards.
AGGGAATTATGTTAAGGTATGAATTGTGAAGTATTTTTTGTTTATAGCTATTTAAGGTAGGTATGTTCTGTTGTGGTTTGTTAAAGTTAGTTTGGGGTGTTGGAATTTGACGTGAATGTTTGAATGTTTGATTTTATGTGCTCGTTTTATGTTTTTAATCCTATTTCTCTGGCTTTGTTACAATTATTTAAAGTGAGTATCTTGGAAAATCAAGCAATGGCGCCGATTCTGTTGTTCACAAACTAAACTAAATTTAAGTTCAATGCATCTTTTTCTTTCTATTTCATTTAGAAAAGAACAGAAGATACATTTTAGTTTAGTCCTGTCAAATTAATCAGCGCGATGACAGTTGTATGTGTTTTAAAATAAATAAATAAAAGCTATAAAATATATTATAGTTAAACGAAAGGTTCGATTTATGGCAACTTGTTTGTTGATACTTGCAGTTGGCATCAGGCATCAGGCTCTGTTCTCAGAACCATAAAACAAGAACACTGGGAACCGAGCGATAACAAACTATTGTAATATAACTTACATTGCTTTTTATAAGCAACTAAGTTATTGTACCTAATATAAAAGATAATACTTAATAATAAACTGACTCGGAAGAATAATGTACCTAGGTGAAGGTCAATTCTGAATGTATCAAATATGAATGTTTTTTTTCAAGTTGATAATCGCTTAGTTTTACTTACAGTGGAATGTTTATATATGTTTAAAAGACTAAGGAAGGTCCAGTGCGTCCTGCCCGTATGACATACGGTGCCGATACGTGGACACTGACAGTCGGGCTGGTCCACAAACGCAATGTCGCTCAGCGCGCTATGGAGCGGGCTAAGCTCCAAGTTTCTTTGAAGGATAAAACCAGAAATTAAGTTATCCGGAAACGAGCCGGAGTTGCCGACATAGCTTGTAGAGTAAACAAGCTGAAGTGGCGGTGGGCTGGCCGCGTTTGTCGAAGGACCGATGGCCGGTGGAGCAGACGAGTCCTGGAGTGGAGACCGCGTATCGGAAAGCGTAGTGTGGCATGCCCTCCAGCGAGATGGGCCGACTTCCTTTAAGAAAGTGGCTGGGACAGACTGGATGCGAAAGGCGTAAGACAAGGGACTGCGGCGCAGCCTAGGTAAAACCAAACCATACCAAAAATAAATGGTGGCGCCTAACACCAAATACTTGGGCGGAAATATTAAATTGTTTGCGTTTATCCCAGACGCAGGGAGCTGGTTCAATTAAATAGTGGACTGTATAATGCGGGGGTGAAAAGTACGTGGGTAGGTCTGACCTTGCAAAATACGACACGAATTAGGACGACGAAAATTGTACATGGACAAAGGAATTTGGCAGGAAATATGCAACACCACTGACCTGTAGATTCACCATCAATCCTACGCGTCGGCCGGCAAAAGGTTCGACTTTGCTGTCGCACAGACGCCTTTCACAGCATAAACACGCACTTTTTGTAGTGTTCCAGATAATAGTTCGTAAATGCTTCGCAACAGTTCGCAACCGTAAATTGGCAATTAATTAACAAGGGAGCATGGTCATGGATCACTGCTCTCGTTCAAGGCAACGCGGCAAGAACCGCGTATCGGAAAGCGTAGTGTGGCATGCCCTCCAGCGAGATGGGCCGACTTCCTTTAAGAAAGTGGCTGGGACAGACTGGATGCGGAAGGCGTAAGACAAGGGGCTGCGGCGCATTCTAGGAGAAACCTATGTCCAGTAGTGGACTGCGATAGGCTGAGTCGATTGATTGACTTATAATGGCTTTTGAGTCTAGCTACACCAAAGTTTATGGCTTTATTGTGAAAAGAACGATGGATAGATGAGATGAGATCTTAGGGTGGTCGCACATCTGTTGGAAAATGTGTCGCGTATCGTCGCCGTCCGCGTCGGTCGTGTAAACGCCAGAACAGACAATTAGATAATAAAACAAACCTTACACACTCTACCGATGATGCGTTAGTGCATCGAGGACACTAACTGGAAGTTAACAAGGTTACGCCCGACGCATCTTCCATCAGATGTGCGACCACCCCTAGTTACAGAGCATGTAACACTTCCCCCCAGTGAAGCTTCACAGTCATGTTATGAGTAAATGCAGAAACCAGACTTTTGACATAGACAATAGGAAAATTTGTAGTACTAAAGAGAAAATAGACAATTATAAAATAATATTGCGTAGAACCAGCTGACAAATTCCCCATTTTACTATCACGCAAATAACCACAGTGTGTACCATCGCAATCTTTAACAATACACAACAGAATGTCCGCACTTAAGCTTGCAGGAATGTGCTCCTAACTTTACAGTCAAGAGAAGGGTAGGTACAAATCAAACGAATAAACAATCAAATAAAATCACCACGAACATTCATCAACCACTTATAAAACCACCACCTTAACTTGACACCCCAGTAAATAAGTAACACTCCTTATCACAAATGAATAAGGTTTAATTTTAAATGGTATTTCCATGGTTGAAGGTAAAGATATAGTGGTCGATCGCAAGTAGTGATGTGCGAAAGGCGATTTATCGATGTTTACGGTAAGAGACGGCTGATTGATTGAATTATTTAGATATTTGTGGAGGATTCTTGTATTCGAAGATATGTTGATTTAGTTTCAAGGAATGTTGATGTCAAGTTTTATTTTATTTGGAATATGTTAACGGATGATAATTATAATTTCGCTATGTCTTAATCTTGATTAATAAATAATCTTGGAAAATTGGATCGATGAACTCACGATAACTCAAGATTACTAGGTATCTGACTTATCAATACGAGGTAATGTAAAGTCATTTTAATAGCGAAAAATTGTAATTAGGTTCAATGTTACTGATAATCCTAATTAAAACAGTTACTATCAATTTATCAATGAATCAGAGATAATAACTAAATATTAGTTAAGCATTAGTTTTATCTTTGCAATATAGTAAACAATTGGATCATTTTTGTTAGACATGCTTTCAACCACGTTTGTCTTCTCTTAATATTTCTCAATGACCTTTGTAGGGTTTCGTTTTCATAACTACGTAGATGAAAGCTTTACTTTGAGAGTTTTAAGTAACTGTTGGGCAATCATTCCGATACTGTACTGCTATAAGATTTCAATCCGATATCGATAGTAACTTTGTCAACAGCCATCAATCCCTACCAATTTCAAAAATACTCTTCACTTCGAAATCTCGTAAACCATACTCAGCATCTTAAAACGAGACAAAAAATACCCCTTTAACCCGCGTGCAAGTGAGACAACAACAAAACAGGATGATGTACGCTTTTATGAACACTATAATGGTTTAAATTGGTCCTTTAATAAGCAGCGGGCGACGTCATAAAGTGCTTCAAATAAAACTGTCAGTTCTTGGGCAATTGTTTACGGCTGACTATATTCTGAATGTTAAAACGACCATTATGTCTTGATCCCTCCTCTTCCAAACGTTCTCCCCTTTACTGTCAAGAGTTTAAAGGGTTAAGAAAGGGGGAGGAGGTTTTGTTAGGCTGGTTACGTAGCAGTAATAATGTAATGTGCTTGAGACGGTTTGAGATTCAATGGAGCGATGAGTTACGCCAAAGTGTTTGTTTTTCTGGATGTTTTGTGAACAAATTATATGGATCGGTTTATGAAGTTTCTTGATGTGGTATGCGGTCAATTGAGAGGTTAATATACTGTCGTTTATAACTTGGGTGGTATTTTTACGACCCAGTTCAGTTCTGAAGTTCAATTATTATTAACCATTATTTTTAAAAGAGTAACCGTGGACTTTCTTGACGGCTCTTCTCCATAGAAAACGACCAATTGGAACCGTGCACCTAGCTTCTGACGTTTCATTAGTGCCCATGTAGGTTTAGGTACCTATGTGAAATAAAATATTTTGATTTTGGATTCTAAACAGTAAGTTTTTATTAATACAAATAAAATGATGTTGATGTCACATCCCTACTTCCCTAGACGATCATTCTAAGTCATTATTACACAGTTTATTTTCCCGCAAGATAGTTGAATGCAATTGAGGTTCAATGGTTTATTTGTGTGACGGAATGTAACACGATTATTTTGATCCTTTCTGAATATGGAAGTACTGAGTGTATTTTTTTTTTTTTGGATGGGAAATCATCAAGTGACTCCTCCCGCTCTGGGTGGAGCGGAAGGGAGTGTCAGACTCTTACTGACTAAAACCCACCCGTGTTCCTGCTTTAGCCCTTTATATTCCGGGCCAGCGGTAACCCTTTCGGACAATCCCGCTGGTGGAAGTAGTGTCTTTTTTTTTTTTTTTTGCGGATGGGAAATCATCAACTGACTAATTTTTTATCATCAACTGACTATTTTTTAACCGGCACAATATTCATAATGAACTCTGTATTCTCTTATTGACTATTATTGTTTTCCTCAGCATTATTTAACAATTAGCTTCTGCCCGCGACTTCGTCCGCGTGAAATTTCTTGTTCCCCAGGTCTACCCAGTCGCACCGCATCGCCATCTTTCTTAGACCTTGTCCAGAAGGGGGACCGCGCGATTTCAAAATACGCGCGTAAATTGCGTGCAGTTCGCTAGAATCTCGACTCGCGCTTGATTCGCGCGTATTTCGCGCGAGTCGAGATACTAGAGACTCCTTGTTGCGTCCAGTGGACGCGCGAACTCCAGAGCGTTCAACTCCATGTTTTCTACTGTCAAATGAAGTTCGAACCCAAATGCTCGCGCGTTGGTACGCTCCTTCTGGACGCAACAGTCGCGCGTAATACGCATGAGAGAATCGCAGCGAATTCGCCCTTTCTGGACAAGCTCTAACTTTTTTTCTTTTTGCTCGGCTTCTAAGAGTCCTACCGTGATGTTAATATCCTTCCAATAGCCTTCCTCAAGAATAGGGCTATTGAATGCAAAAATATTTTTTCAAATGCGACTACTAGTTAATCACGAATTAGCACTTCAAACAAATAAACAAAGATAAACATGACGATATTTGTTTTCACAAGTATCTAAGTTTAAGTCAAGTGAAAAAATACTGACCCAAAGATAATTTAAGTTTTTGCTGTTAACTCTTAAAGGAATTGCCCCAAAAAGAACACTCGTTAGTCGACCCCGGTACCCCTTCATTAAACCCAAAACCTGCTATTTTTACAGTTTATCATCCACCATTAATAATAATCCTCCGACATCACTAATCTTTCATCATTCACCCCAAAAACCTACCCGAATCCATTCTCTATCTCCTTCTCACTTCCACTTAACTCTTAAGAGAGAGTGAGATGCAATATTTAAGCAATTAATATTAAAACGTGCTAACGAATGGCCAAAACGAGGGTAAGTTCATAATCAGGGACGATCAGATTCCTTGTGAATCGGTTATTTGATCAAAATAGCTAAATTGGTAGCGTAAGGCTCTGTGTTCACTGAGGGGGTTGCTTACAGGAACGATTGTGGGAAGATTCTTGGAGGATGTTTTATGTATAATTTAAAATCAAATAATGTATTATGTTAATTGACTTAAAGAAAAAAACACGTCACTGTATTTTTCTTCTTAAAAAAAGATCCCAATAATTTCCCGGTAGCTGAAAAAGTGATTGCAAAGTATCTATATAATATTTCATACAAAAGTGGTTATTATAGTGGTCTCAACTTGAAAAGAAATTCTCCTTTCTTGTTTAATTGTTTTTTTTTCAACCTGCATTGTCCCGTTGTTGGGAAAAGGGCTCCCCCACAGCTTTCCATTCTTTCCGATGTGTTGCCTTCTCCGGGCCATCTCTCATAAATTTTTCATTTATGGGAGATCTCATTAATGCTCGAAATTTTGAAACAAATCCCGAAGGACCAACATTTTAAGCTTCAGTGCTGTCCATTTGCTCAGTAACAAGAAGAGGACAAACCAAAGGGACAACTAAATGCTTTGCTTTTAAAAAAGTACGAAAACTGAATCCTCTAAATACCTCTTGTAACCCAGCAACAATGCAACAACCATTGCATAACGAAACTAAAACAAAAATCGTCACTCAAATGTTCCACACGTTACGCCTTAATGTAGTGCAACCTTTAAGCAACAGTTTATAAAGGGAGTGCGGCCCATTTCTCGCCAATTATACGTGTGTCAAACACACTCGGTATTGCTCGTCTGCACACTCACCCAAACGAAAACCAACCTTAATTCAACCGCACAAAGTCTACAACCCAACAAGAAAAACTTGGCTAAAATGGTAATGATAGAGCCCAGTCTATAAATTGTGTTGCATTGGAATGTGATCTTTATTGCGTGGGAGTTAAGAGTGGATGTCATTTCTTTAGTAGATCAAAGTGTGGTGTACACGTCGGTGTATGATGTACGCGACAATAATACGGCGATGTTCGAAAATGGCGGTTAAGGAGACGACTGTTGGTTTTTCTTTATTTTGTTGTGGTGTACTTCAATTCTTATTGAGACTTGACACAAAGCTAAAGATTTGTACGAATCTCGTAAATATTACGGATCGTGTTATCCAGTAATAGGTTTGAGGAGGAAGTAAAATACTGGTGTTTACCTGCATACGGTTACGGTACGAAAAAGCTACGCAGATGATGATGGAATTTGATTTCGTCGTCGTCGTTTCAGCCGATAGACGTCCACTGCTGGACATAGGCCTCCCCCAACTTTGGGAGGGTTTGCCATAATCGCCACGCTTGGCAGGCGGGTTGGCGATCGCAGTGTGGTATGATGGTGGAATACACAGAGAACGCTGCTGCCCATTTTCCGGTACGATCCTTAATCGCCTTTTACGACACCCACGGGAAGTAAGGGGTGGTGGTATTCTTTAAGTCCGGCACCACACAGACAAACGCAAAAATAATACCAACTTGAATATAAAATAAATGGCATTTATCAGTATCATAATGATTATATTTTATTGTGTTATATTCAAATATGTATATGTATTTATCATAGTTGAATATCATCGCTGATCACTTGTCTACTTATCGAATCCAATAAAATATTCTCCGTCGACATAACAAAAGAAAACCTTTCTACTCAAACGATTCCCCCAAGCCTGATCATCTATGCTTGTACCGGCACGTCGTCTACGTAGACAATTACCAGTTCGCTCCAAACTCATCCATATTCACGAGGTAGGCTTCATATTAGCCGCTTAATAACAAGGCACCGCACTGCTGCCCGTAATTTGTAGGTAGACGTTGAACGGTTTGGGTGGATTCAGTCTCGGGGTATTATCAGTTACCGGGTATTTCGGCTACTTAATAAAATACGCACATACTTAGTTACTACGAATTATTTATTTTAATAAGATGTCGTTTTGGGGTATTTAATTTGGTGCATTGACTCTACTAACTTTTTACCATCGTTTCATCGTGACATCGAAGTTCTATAAAATATTATCTAGACGATATTTTCGTAGATACCAGAATATAAAATTACAGGAAACGTGTGGTTGCAATAAGTATACTGCAGCGTTATGCTCTTGCAACTGATTTGAAATTTGTCGAATTTAATTAAATTTTCATCGTGCTGAAATAGGCCTGTCTTCGTATCGGAAATGCTTTCAGATCAACTCCTCCCCCTTAACATTGAAACTATCCGACATAGAGCTACGATTTACAGCCTCGCATTTAACACCGCGTTATGGAGTGAGCAATTTGGCTCCGCTCAGATGCGACATCATAGGTTTCAGAGCTCCATGTCCGCCTAATGCGTTTGATTGCCGCAGAGAACCCTGATTCATCGCGGCTATTTCGGATCCGTATGTCTTTGCAATTATTACTGTTTGATGTTTCTGAATGGTTCTGCGTTTGGTTTAGTAAGTGTCTATTTTAAATAGACCGTGGCGATGTTGTGAGTGCGTTTGTGTGTGTATTATGTTGTCTAAGTAGGTGGATCGAATCGTGGTTTGAACTTTACAAGTGTCATTGGCGTAGGTGATTGTAACTATGTTAGTGTTAATGGAATTTGAATTGGATTTAAAGTTCAAGTCTGATGAGTGTTTAGATGTAGATTACTAAGTAATTACCGGTTTCAAGCACAGCAAAGGTTATCCTTAAGTACTAATAGCTGTGAACTGAACTTCCTTACTCCTTACTCTTACTACTTCAGCTCAATTATTATTCTTTCGGATGTTATTAATTTTTTCATTGATTACGATTGCTTCTAAAACACTTTATTGTACTCTGTGAAAAAAACCGGTCAGCACTTTTTGAATTCTTTAGCGAAATTCCTTTCTGTATAATACCAGTATAGCTGCCCACCTTTAATTACTGTACCCCTAAAACAAGATAATCATAGCGATCATAACCCTATTATATTCGGACCCTCGTCGGGAGCGATCGGGCTCTGTCGGGCTCCTTCGGGTACAGTCGGGGTTAATTAGCCGACCCCAGCTCCCACCGGGCTATGGGTACAATCGAGAACAATATTGTTGTGTAGTGAATTGTCGGATCTCTATTCATTACTGAGAGCTATTTTTGAATTGTTAGCATCTAAAGTTAGGTAAAGAATCATGTGTAACAAAATAGGGGTAACAAGTGGGATGTAGTTATAGGACTGGAAGCCGACCTCAATAACGATGATCGAGTTTTTGATTTTAGAAAGAAAACCTTTTTAAATGATTACTATTTTGGGACTCTTTACCCTAGAACAAATCACGCAGTGCTTATAACTCTGTATTTTTATTAGCTAAGTTCTATTATTTATCTCAAAATCAAAACTCAAACTCAAAGCATTTGTTTCAAATAAACGAATTACAGGCACTTTGGAATTGTCAAGGGGCCAGTCAGTCAGAAAGATAAAGCTAGAAAAAGCGTAGCCTATGGAGAAGAACGGACAAGAAACTCCATCATACATTATAGACTGTGTTGGACAGACTCGTAGGCCTTCATCATAAACGTCACATTGTTATCTGAATCGTTTCCCGCCACGATTCTCATCTCTTCACCAAAACTCTTAAAATCTACAAAGACCACAAGTCCTATGACATTTCCAATCGCGTCTCGGACGGATATCACTTGTGATCCCTCTTAAGCATAATGAGCTCAGGCAGCACAGAAGCAGATCTCATAACGTTGCGCGGGCGCACCCGTCTCGTTAATTGTGCGCTTCCCGTCATCAGGTTACATTGAGTAGGGTTGCACCATTAAGAAAGGATTGTGTTGATATTTTTATGGCTTTGCTTGCTTGTCCAGTGATGAACTTCTTTACACGTTCACGTATTTAAAATTGTAGTTGATAATTTTAATAGAATTTTTGGTTGGATTAATTTACATATTATATAAAATATCTTAGTTAAACTAATGTTGGGTCTAGCCGCAGAAAAGCAGTAATTAGTAAAATTAGTCTTTTCCCCTGAAGACAGATCACTGAATAAAAACTAATAAGCAGTACTCCTGCAAGAGCCCTCTCCTTCCTGCACGAAGTGGATTTTAGAAACCAGAATGCTGGCCGACATTTTGGATTTTTGTCTCTATTGTAGGTGGGCTTTGCAGAAAGTTGAAACTTGATAATTGTTCTAAAATCGTAATTCTCACTTGGTTTACTAACACTCTTAGTCTTAGAGCAAAATTGCCAGCCCTACGGAACGTCGCTGCGCGCGCGCCGGCCGCACGACGGATATGCCGCGCGGTTTGATCTCGCGCATTTGCCATCCACCGACCGTTATAACGTTCTCAGAAATCAATTCCGCTAAAATTAAAAACATGCATCTGAATTAAAATATAGTCTACCGTCGTCGATAATTTGTTTTTTCCGGATCGAAAATTTATGAAAATTTTGTGTGACACGAGATAAAATAGTTTGCTTGTGTGGTCATCAACCCAGCCAAATTAATGCTTTTAGTAGAACGCTGTTTTTATGTGAAAACTCGACTACAGTTTAGTTACGATAGGAATCCCACAAATCTATTAGCTAAGCACTACATACATACATATAGCACTCTAAAATAATTCTAAGCCAAGACTTCTAGACATTTTCTAAATAAAGTTTGAAATAAATTTTAACAAAGTATGTGAAACAAACCACTTTGTTAATCTAGGTGTAAGTTCTTATAATGTTACTATTTGGTGTTCCTTTTAATATAATAAAATAATATAATCTTCAAAGTTCCGATTTTCCTTAATGATGTAACCAGACAGAGGAAAGGAATTACCGACTAATACTGTGAGGCAATGGTGCTCGTTGTCGGGAGATGGATATCAATAACAAGAATATACTTAATATAATTAATTTAACCTATAGGAATTCGTAGAAAATAATAAAAGTGACATTTTTCGTGTCAAAAATCTAAGGTAATGAATAACTAAAGAGGGCGCGCCTGTCGTGTACGCGCCTTGGTTGCGCAGGCTTCTGGAATTCCTACACACATACACACACACACACACATATGCATGTGTGTTTGCTCTTGCACACATATGCGAGGCATTAACAATTACCATTACAGTACCTAGTCATTTTATTATTATTAAATAACACGAGCATTATTTCCAAGGTACAGCCAATTAACTAACTAATAGACGGAAGATATACAATAAGATAACCTAATTTTCTTATATTAAGTGAGACAACTCTACGATATCGCTAATCTTTTATATAGCCATTGTATTTCCGACAAGCAACAGTGGATTATATGTATTCATCATTTGTCAGCCAAGCGTTCGTGGAAAATGTAATCAACGATTAATCGGAAAAATCTACGGTTGCAACTATATAATATATGTATGTATGTATAATATATGTATGTAAAATGTTACAGAAAATAACATAACGTCACCCCTGCATTCCCCGAAGGGTTATGCAGACGTGAACCTACCTACCTAGGTATACACTAAAGTGTATTTCAAATAAACTTGCGATAAATGTCATTCAACCACCCTGTTCCAAAAAGTCCCAATAACTTACGATAGATATCGTTCGTCATACAAAACTGTCGCTAACATTGCATCGGTTGAGTTTCATAATACCAAACACGGAGTAAGTCAATGTTTTGATCGTGTTACCGACACCGCCCATACATTTTTTTCGTATGGTTTGGAAATATTGGGATACATTAGTAGAACTTTAGTGTAAATTAAAATGATTTCAGAATGACTAATACCTACAATTGAAAAAGTCATCAAATGTTTGAAGTTGAAGTTAGGTACAAGCGCACATTAAACTTTAAGTGTGGGTTTTAAAGTTGTTTTTTCCAAAAAACATAATTGTTTATGTGTTTGGAATTTAAATCGCGAACACAGTATGTAAGTACATCAAAAATTCGCCAGTTATGTTTAAGTCCCATACAGTCCACGGTAGGTATAATTTTTGTATAATATCTAATCTACGAAACGTATGCTTTGAAGAGAGGCAAAATCCGGATTTCAACGATTGGTTTTTAGACACAAGCTTTTTCTTTTACCTTAATCTAAACCGCCTGTTTATCAAAACATCTTGGCACAAGATTTTTTATTTACATTTAAAAAATCTACGAAATCACAATGTTCACGTGTCAGAACAGATTAATAATTCACCCAAAAAATTACCTCTTCCATTAAATTCTAAACAGCTACTAATTCTTCTAAACAGTTCAGATTAATACAAACATCAAAATGCAACGTTGATCTAAATATTAAAGCAACTAATCCTCTGCAAGATATGTCAGATATAGCGCGATTCTGTGAAGTTATATTTTTTAATCGGCAACGACATGGCTCGACGACAGCCAACGATGTGTTCCGCGCTGAAAAATGACTTTACAGGAATTTTAGACGGCATACTTAAGTCCATTCGATGTGACGTATGTAGGACGTGGCGCAGTGAGAGCTATGCGATGTGAACGATATTTATTTCATTGGTGTACTTTCTTGTGTTCATTTTTATTAAATTCCTCGTTAAATGTGACAAATTGTATCACATACGTCGGACGTTGTACTTTTTATTTCAGTGAATTGAGTAAATAGGACCGTATCGATTTATTTTGTGGGCGATGGGCCAACGTACTGCCATCAATTCGGTGTCACAGAAGTATACCGAAAAAAAAATGTGTTGAAATTATTAATACAATTCAATTGGCCGTTTAATAAAATAAGCATTATTTATATAGAACTCTTACTCTTGATAAATTAGACAGTCGGAAACTAATACATAAAAAGATCGTAATATTCAAACTGTTTAGTATTTATTAACTTCAGCACATTTTCGAGTCAACGAACACAAATATATTTACAAAACATATCATCACGCCTTCAAGTTTCTCCAAAGGGATGGGCACAGGTGTGCCTCTAGTACCTACACACACATTTCGACAGTTATACTAAAGTACCTACCATCATCATTTCAGCCGAAAGACGTCGACTGCTGGACATAGGCCTCCCCCAAAAGGCGGGGTTTGCCATAATCGCCACACTTGGCAGGCGGGTTGGCGATCGCAGTATGGTATGGTGGTGGAATGCATAGAGAACGCTGCTGCCCATTCTCCGGTACGCCCCTTAGTCGCCTTTTACGACACCCACGGGAAGTAAGGGGTGGTGGTATTCTTTAAGTCCGGCACCACACAGACAACCATGTACCTACCATGGGGCGAGCCTAATGGCATCAACTGGGCACAAATCCAAACTTCGACTGAGAACTTCCAGATAGAAAAACCCAATAACACTTTGCCGGACACGGGAATCGAACCCAGGACCTCATGCTCAGCAGGTCTTGCGACTACTAGACCAACGAGACAGTCCCAAACTAAAATATGTCTATAAAAAAACGCTCAAACACAAAATCTTCATAGCTCATCGCTTGCAGCTCGCCTCCCTCTACCACACAATCACAACCGCACTATATTTTCAATCACAATTTGTCAGTTCGATCCCGCCAACAGTATTCCGTGCATCAACATCAACATTTCCACGTATTAGATAAATTGAACGACTTCTACTGAAACTGAAGCTTTCATAACATTGCTTCGAACAGTTTTTAACGTTATTTTTATGTGTTGAAGATAGATTAGTGAGTAGTCTGCGTGTCTGTTGTTTCATTAGTAAGATGGTTGTTTATTTAAGTTGGGCCACTTTGTTTTTCGAGATTTGTAGGAACTGTATTCCGAGAAAATGCTTGTTTTACCTAATATTAGGGGACATTCAGGGACACTGGAGGTTTTGTATTTCGTAAACATGTTTGATTGTTTATTGTTCTTATTAATTACTAGCTTCTGCCCGCGACTTCGTCTGCCAGAAATTTCTTGTTTCTTGTTTCTTTTTCCTGCCCGTGCTATCACTTCGATTTCGCTTAGCGTTCTTTCTGACTTTTTTCTTTTTGCATGCACAGCTCCTAACTTCCTAAGGATCATAGCGTAAAGAATTTTTCAAAACCGACTGGTAGTTCCAGAGACTACCCGTAGGTACATAAGAACAAACAAACAAACACTTTTATCTTTTTCAATTTTTTGATTCCTAATGAGCAATGACTTGGCGTTTCTTAATTTTTTATTATACTTATACTTGTATATAATATTTTAAACCCGAAACACGTGTCTAGTATTTTTATGTAAAGAATCTATGTAAAAAATTTCAAAACTGTATCATGAATAATCACAAAGTTATAAGCTTGTTAAGTTACCTGTTTGTCCGTACAAAAACATGCTCACCCGCGCCGCTCGCGCCGCGCCGTCTTGCGCTCATTGGTAAAAGTTCCTAGGTACCTAACCGTTCGGCGCGGAGATTGGATAACCTACTTAGTGTCGCTTGGTGACAACTTTTAACCTTTTTTAAATATTTTTGGGACAAAATATAACATGGGGTAAAAATTATTGGAATCGATTCAGTTACTTATTCTGAACAAATAACGTTGTAGATAAGTATTTCAGTTTCTGAATTTCATAATATTTTGTATCATAACATCACGCTTGTATTCACTAAAGTGTTGGGCAGTACCTGTAGTATATCCACATTTGGCCATGTGATAGGGGCGAGCCCATTGCCATCAACTGGGCATAAGTCTGGGATGCTACTGCAAAATTCCAGATGGAAACCCAATAACACTTTGCCCGACCGGGAATCGCACCCAGGACCTCATGCTCAGCGGCAGCGCTTGCAGCCACTAGACCGACGAGGCGTCAGGATCACAGTCAGATGAGGATGATAGTCAGGCTTATAATTATTGTCTGCGGAAGAATTTTATTCAGCAGCCGAATCCATACTTAATATTATAAAATGCGGAAGTGTGTCTGTCTGTCTGTTACCTCTTCACGCTTAAACCGTTTAACCGATTTACATGGGTATAGAGATAGTTTGAGTCCCGGGAAGGGACACAGGATAGTTTTTACCTCAATATTCCCACGGCATCGAAACTTACGCGGGTAAAACCACGGGGCGCTGCTAGTAATATCATAAACGCGAAAGTTTGTGAGGATGGATGGATGTTTGTTACTCTTTCACGCAAAAACTATTTAACGGATTTGGATGAAATTTGGCACACATAAATAAGTTTATAACCAGGATTAATGGAGACTTATGTGGGATGCAAGTGATACCGCAGGGCGCTGCTAGTACCTAGTATCTAAGTTACAGAAATAAAATATTTTCCATTTTCTAATTACTTACTGAAATTATTGTTATGAGTGCTTTAACTAGTTAACTTATCAGATCATTTAATTTAAAATCGCTTCACCACAACAGCTTTTCCACCAGCAATGTAAACCCATCCTTATATGACGTCACACTGACCATTTCGAAGTTCGTGTTACAAAGTTTATAGTGTGATTTATTACTCAAATATCAACTTTAAAAATTCAATAATACGGTTTTAAATTGCTTTGATGACGTCCGAACGAACGATGAAACTTTAATGAATGATAATTTGAAAAGCTCTTTAAAAATTAATATTGGGATGTATCCAACGGAAATTGTGTGATTGTATAGTTTTTATGCGAAATCGCGGTTTTATAGTGTGATAGATGTTTTAATGTAGTTAGTGTAAAGAAAAATGGTTTATATTGGTCGATATTTTTATTAAACTTTTGAAGAAAATTACATTTTGGTATTAATCTATTTTTTTTTAATAACTACCGACTAAGACATTAATCTATTTTTTTTATAATTGCCGACAAAGGCATGCGCACACGTGACCCGCTAACTCATGCAATACCTTACCCTTCCTTACCACATATTGCAGAATATGACTGTCTACTCGTCCACCTCGCATGTGAAAACTTTTAAATATTCCTCGGAATATTTGAGTCTCGATAAATATAAAATCGATGCGGGTTGGTAGATGTCAAATGTTTTTGACCTTTTGGTTCTAGGTTTCCTCACGATGTTTTCCTTTTTGAGAGCAGTGGTCGCAGACTATACACTTATGCAGTGGTGATGAAACAATTAAGTAACACAAAGTAAATACTGGGTTCGATTCGAACCTACGACCTATAATGCGTAAGTCGCAACCGTTACCACTGGGCCACCACTGCTATTTTTCAGATATTAAGCCACATCTGTAATTGATTTCTTTATAAGTAATTAAAAATCCATACCTACCTATTTATCCCAAAACTAAGTTCTACAGAGATGACGAGGACGACTAATGGGAAAAGACATGTTGCACTGACATTAAATAAATTGGAATAAGTGCTAGAGAAAGCTGATGATAATTTATCCGGGAAAACGAACCAAGGAAACTTATTATAGTAACAAAGTAAAATAATGATTCACAATTCCCAAACCAATCAAGCAATTCATTCAATATCACAAGCCTAAACTCTGAACAAAAAGAATCTCGACACTCAATTCATTATTTGAAAGTCCCTTGTCATTAAGGGCCCCTAAATTGCGGGGGCCTCTCTTGCCGCGGGGCCCGGGGTGATGGCGGGTAGATAACGCACGTGCGCTACACACCGCAGTCAGGGGCCCTTCGGAAGTGATGAGCAGGCATTCTGATGGACAAATTTATGTTTGTCCATTGATTTATTGGTTGACAGTATTTTTTATTGCGAGCCATATTTATCTACTAGGTATTTTGTTGGTGTAAAAAATGTGAACTTCCCGTTTGACCCCTAGGGGCGTAATTGCGGAAAACCCTTCATTCTTTAGCTGTCTTTAGATTTGGTTGGCTGCAACGATTCAGATATAATTTTGTGGGCGAGTGAGTCTGTGATTTTACGCTTTCATAATTATATAAATCCATTCAGACAGAGGAATTATCAGAAAGACGAAACTAAATGATTTTCCTTCTTTTGGCTGTATTTTCTTTCACCTTTGATTTTTGATATTTCAAACTAAGCTTATTAGGTGGTATCTATTTCTCTAATATTAGGCTGGATTCACATTGGGCAGGTACAGGAAAAACTTTTTCAATATTTAAAGACAACTTTAAAGACAACAAGTTGTCTCGATCTGGGTGCTTACTCTCGAGTTTAATTCCGATAGATCGACATTGGAATTGTGACATTTCGTATTCTTGAGTACGATGCTAGCGTAAATTGATTTTTAGATTGGGTGTCCATTTTGGGGAACTAAGTGGAATTGGGAACGGGCTTGGCGTGGGGTAATCGGTACTCTTGAGTGTATTTTGACAGCTGTGTATTGCGTCAATATTGAGTTGGGATAGTTTGTTGATAGTGATTTTTCCAATAACAAAAGTGTAACTTTTTAGAAATTGTTTTGCGTTTTAAGTGGTTTTTTGTGGGTTATAGGATTATAATATGGCATAATAAGCAGTAGTTTATAGTGTTTTACGTAATTCCCATAAAAAACAACTGAAACAAAGACGAGATGAGCGTCGGATGATGCGTTCTAAGGACAAAGCGTTTTCTATGAATGAATACGAATTTAAAGCAAATTACGGAGTGAGCAAGGATTTGACTCCTCTTTCGTGTTACATAACAACATTTTTATCCTATCTCTATACAATAAAAACTTTTTAGAACATTAGCTTACTAAAATCGGTCTTCGGCATGTTTTCATTATACAAAATTCTTTCTATCTCTAAAACCCGTAGACTGATTTAGATAATTCAAACTAGTATATTAGTTTTAAACATAATCCTCTCATTTGACACTAAAATCTCGCAAATATTCCTATAAACAAAAAACCTCGTTTTCAAGTTACGTAATTATTCTATCATTTTTCTTCGTGAATTAAAATGATCAAAAATTCTATATCTGATTCTACTAAGAAAACTATTAATAAAAACCAGTTAGAAAGCTAATTAGAACAATACAAACACTTAAAATTAAATTAGAAAATCAAAATCTTACTCAGTAAAACAGTAGTAGCACATATCGACGCCCACGCTAGGTACTTTTTGGTCTTAACTATCCTATTCTAACTATCACTTTTACATATTCTAAGTTATTTATCACTTCACTGGTATACATATAACTCAGTCATGTTCACTATTCACATAAACACGCTCGGCGTTCGTCACAAAAACATTATTTACTTACTCTTTATAGAAGTTGTATATCTATTTACTTGGTACCATTTGTATAAAACTGTAATACTAATTAGTTAAGTAACTTAGCGGACAGTAGTTATATCTTACTAAAAATAACCAAACGCGAAGAATATTGTCATAAACAAACAAACTTGCAGTTTGAATTCACTTCTTCTTGTTCTTTTTTTGTTTGAAATTGGAGAACTTACACGCAGTCTTTTTTTTTTTAGTAAGTAGTGTAGGCAACGATCCTACCCCATAAAGCCAAAGTCATGGTTAATTTTATGATTTTATTCATTTTCTTATGCCCAAATGAATTTAATACTTTATAAATAATCAATTAAAGAACTATTTATATCATATTTATTTAATAGCCTTGTTATTTAAACTATAAAGCATTTTAAAGCCCTATTACCGGTTTTTCGTAATGAGTTGAACAACACTATTGCAGCCCGTAACATAGCTAACTTCACGTGTAACAAAATAATGGCGGAGCAATGTCAATTTCATTTCAATGGTGACAATATTGTTTTCAAGAGTACCGAATCACGTGTCTGTATAATTGACATTGGAATCATATTGGCATTTCATTGGAATTAAAATTAGTTTGGAGAGTAAGCCCCCTGAACTTGTAACAAATTACAGTTCTTACAATGTAACATTAAGAACATACTTATCACTAAATACTCGCTTTTAGCCCCGCATGCAATGCGTGCTATGTGGGTCGTATGGGGTCGCAGAGGGTTGTAGGGGGTCGGAGGGGGTCGTCAACATTTTTGTGCAAGGGTGGATGGCGTAGTAATGAAGTGTTATTGTTAATTATATCAGAGGTAGCTCCGAGCTATGCTAATTGGGTGAGACGTGAGAGGGTGCTACAATATCAGCTGTTGTTTGGAATGGTCGATTATTGTGAAGGTGGTTTTGATAAGGATTTATTTATTTGATGGGTAAATAAAGCCTTTATCGGATCCAGCTGAGGGTAGGTTTAGTTGGGTTAATGGAATTCATAGATATTTAAATCTCCTCTCTCTTTCTAGTTTTTGATGATAGTTTTTTTTCGTAAATATTCTTTCATGATTAATTAAAATTTTGTTATAATATATAAATAACATAAAATCTCGCTTGTATTCCTCGAAAGGGTATACAGAGAAGTATAATATAGAGCCTACATCGACACTTTGCCAGTCATGTTTAAGTTTCATAATAATACCACTCGTGATACGATTAACCCTTAGTAGCGAACGTAGATCTATGCGAGACACAATGGCTTTTTAATTGTGTCTGTAATTACGACATACAAGGGGTTAACCAGGCATTAAATACTTATTTGATTTCATTAATTAAAAGGCTCCTTCCGCGGATCGAACCCGAGACCTACCGTTTGATAACCATTTGATCCACCGAAATGAAAGCCAATTCTCATTGCATTACAAAATTAGTATGCAGATGACATACCCATAGTACCACAGACAGATTGATATGTAATCGCGTAATCATATCAATGCGCTTAGCTTAGTGATAACGTTATGTATGTGACCGCACGCTGTGATTGACTTGCGGTCACCTTTGTACATGCCGATGCTGTTAACGTACATACATTCATAGTGCGGTGGGGATTATGTATATGTACATAGTTTTGTGTATATGTGTCGTGACGTGCTGGAATGTAAGGAGTGAGTATAGGTTGGTAGAGGGAGCTTTTAATGTATGTTTATGTAATGATTTTGATAGTAGATGTTTGTTAGATTAATAGGATGCTATAAGTAATTAATCGTTGTGAGTGATTTTGGTATCACTGGCAAAGGAATTGGTGACAGTCACTGTTGTTGTTCGCTCAGGAGGGTTCTGGTGATTTTCTTCAGTGAACCTTGCCTTATAGGATGCTTATGGATGTACAGGAGAGAATATATAGTTAGTCTTTTTTGTGCAGGAAACCTCGTTATGGGGGAAGTGTCAGGGTAGCCCGCGAAATACAAATTTTCTTAGGTTTTTTCAATTTGCAAGTCAATGCCAGCTTGTATGTTGAACAAAATATGATTTGCGATCGTAACAAGAATTAACCTTTTGTAGCTATTTCGGGATATCTTCCCGAGCCAATATTGTTTTTACAGACAGTGTACTAACGAAAAAGCTAAAACCTAATTTTGCAGGAAAATCATAACTCTTCAGCGGGTAGAGTTTTGGATTCGCAAATTCGCAACACAGTGGCTATTAAAACCCACGTAATTCGGTACAGCAGTAGGTACAATTAAAAATGTGTGCTCGCTCTGCGCTCTCCTAATTGTCTCGCCGCCGAGCACTCCGCAGATTTATACCCACACGGACATAACTTCCGTTGGTTTTGGAAATGCTCTTTTTCAGGGGTTGTCGAGGTATTAGGGAAAACATGGTGAGTAAGAATTAAGTAATTAACGAAAGCAACATTATTTAAACATTAATTAATCCCACGTAAATGATTACAGAGCACCCAAAGAAAAGTTGCGCCTCGCAAAAAAAAAGTGTTTAAAATGTTATCCGAAAGAAAACTATACTTATTTTAAACTGAAGACAAGTTGCACCACTTTACTTAAAACGTCAATTTTAAACAAGCCGACTTTTAAAAAGAATCCACTTCAAGATGAGAGAGAGGTACTCTCCATAAAACCCAGAAAACACAAATCCACCAAAGACTAAAAAAAACACTGCAACGAAAAACAGACAGTCAAACACTATAATGCCTACACGTAGTCTAAACACGCGCCAATTAAGCTCACTTAGAATATAATTTAATACTCGCACTCGAACAAGGCGGTCTGGTAGGTAGGAAGGTAGTAGGCACAGTCGCGATCAATTAAGGCGCGTGTCCGGGCATTTTTATGCTAATATCTCCGCCGGTGGTCCGGAGCCAGCCGGAGTCCGAGGTACGGGACAAAGAGTATACGAGTTAGAAGGATGTAGGGACTGCAAATGTGTAGTAATCGTTTGTGCCTATGGAGTGCTATCATGGAAGCTGCAGCTATTTTAACGAAAGGTAGGTATTCGACCTAGGTAACTAGGTGGGTACTAAAGCTGATCTATAAATGTTACATAACACGTACTTTGGCTAAGCGTTATTCCTGTCATTGTCGCACATCTGTCAAACTACAGGAAGTGCAAGATAGTGACGGGACCATGTCTAAGTCAAAGCATGTGCTAAGTAAGTAACGTTTATAGATTTCAGAATCTCATATTTCTTGGATTTTATTCGCAGAAAACTTTTTAATTCATAAATAAGTGTCTAATGAATCTACGCTACGTGTTAAAAAAAATTGTACTTAATAAATATTGACTTTTTTATTTCTTAATTAAAGGAAGACAATACGAATGAAAAAAATCTTAAGTTATTTGAAGAAATATAACTTAGAACAATTTTAGCTCTAAAATAACTTCTTAACAAACAGACGGGATCCCTGATTTCCTTTCTTCTCTAAGCATGTCGATTGTCAATGCCTCATCTGCCTCATTTTATTAATTAGTCTATGGTCGTTCACCATCCGGTTTCGGATACAATACACATGCCCTCGTCAGTGATGTAGAAACATCAATTAGATTATTATCTGATCTCGATATTAGGAAGTCTCAGATAATTCGATTATCTATCGATTTTATTGATCGAGTATCGATAAGGTTCTTAGCAAAGCGATCGTTTAAATATTAATAGACCCGTCGCGTCGGTTCAGTTTCCGATTTATAGATATTGTATAGATAACGAAGCTTCTTAACGATAATTAATATGAGTTTGTTTTTATAACTTCAGAATTGATTGCTTTAATTTTACGTTTAGATAAAATTATTCTTTTTTTTTTTAAGGATTTATGAAAATTAAGAAAATGAGCTGCGTATCATTATCGTCCGTTTGAATAGTAATGAGAAACCGCACTAAAATATATAAGTGCTCCGTCCATCCTGTTTGAAAAAGGCATATTATTTGCCATATTATGTCTTGAATAGCCAGTTCACGCCATCACGTGCAGGATGGGTAAGTATAGTTGTAGTCTCCTTTTTACGCAACAGCGTACTTATAAGACTCATAAGAACGTAGATCAACAAATATGCAATATGCAATCAGAGATCACCATCAATTTGTCTTTAGCTAGGTATTATGTACCTAATGAGATCCTTGTTCAAATTCTGTAGCAGTCCTCAGTTTGATATTAAGTCATCATCTGCCTAGCCTTTTCCCAACTATGTTGGGGTCGGCTTCCAGTCTAACCGGATGCAGCTGAATACCAGTATTTTACATGGAGCGACTGCCTATCTGACCTCCACAACCCAGTTACTGGGTAATACGATACCCTTGGTAAGACTGGTTGTAAGACTTTCGGGCTTCTGACGACCCGTAGCGACTATCAAAGATCCACGAATGACAGCCGGGACCAAGAGATACGGAGAGGTCGCGGTATGTAAAGATGACCACCTATCCACAGACCAACCACGGCAAGCGTAGCTTAACCTGATCGATCGACCTGTGCGGCTGTTATTATTTAGCCACGGGCCCCTTCGTTTGAAAATCTTCGTACTGATGTCAAAATCAACTCGATTCCTACAGCTTTTATTTTCCACTTAAAACAAACACCAAGCATTATAAATACCACTACACCTCCCATTTCAGCATCCACTTAAGAGCAAGTCCTTTATCTAAAGCATCTTATCTGCATAAGGCCCGGTGCTCACGAGTGACCATTCCCGATTAGGGTTACCTAATTAGCACCTCGGAGATTGCCCGCGAGTTATTTTAAGGGCCGATAAATGCGACTTTCTCGTCGCGTGGGGGAATTGTTTTATTTTAGAGGTGAATTAATGAGAATGAATTGTAATTGCCGTTTAAAACGTTTATAGGAATGTTGTTTTTTGTTTAGAAACTGTTTTTGTATTGTTCGTTTGGAATTTAAGTGAAAATTGTTCGGTTTTATTGTTTTATTTCTATCGTAAAATTGGCCGGAAAATAGCGGAGAGATTTTCTCGGAACATGATCTAATAGTTTTCGCGAAATTGCTGTGGCGGAAACGCTTATTAAAGAAACGTCTTTATAAAAGACAGAATATGAAACTAATCAATTACTTCCTCAAAGGAAAAAGACCTCATAAAACGCTTCAAATTAATAAAATACTTTTATTAAAATGACTGGCTCTTTACCGACACCATCAAATAGCCACATGTCATAAATGAGAATGTCATCTGTCACAAATAAACGACGGATAGTGCACACTAACCTTAATATACTAGATAACTTCGCCTGTCATCAGACTAGTATAGAAACTCATTTGTTTGAAACTTTTCCCAAGCCCCGCCCGTTTGAAAGTTTGCCAAATTGTTCTGTTCCACCAATGGGAGGGGAGCACGGTAGGCCCAGTTTCTGTCGGCCAATAAGCGTCGAGCGCGGGCTGCGTTGGCGCAGGTTTTCGTTTTGCAATTCAATGAGTTGTCTAATTGATGTTTTGTTTGGCATTGATTCGGGCCATTGATGATGTTTGTTAATGAGCGGTAATTATGTGACTCTTGATGGCCGATGAGAGGAAGTGACGGTCATTTGTCGAATGTCTTGTTTCTGGGTAAACTTGTTTCTGTGTCAAGGATTTTGTGGAATGATATAATTTGGGTTGTATTGGATTTCGTTGAAGCTTGGAACGATATATTTTTTTTATTTGATTGGGGAAGTGGCAGACGCTTAGTGAAAAAAGTGTTTCAAAATAAAGAGTTAAAAAATCATATCTAAATTCGGGTAGGTATAGGATCTGCCTATTTATATGATATTCCAAATGATTTTTGGATATATAATTTTGTTAACAAGTTCGAATGTCTAACAATTTATAACCTACTTACATATGATATAATCGCCTCACCCACACACACACACACACATATACAACAAAGCATGTCCCGCTTCTGTGTGCACAGATCCCTAATAAAATTTATCAAAAGCATGTTAGTACAAAGTGGCATTTTATTTAATAGAGTTTAAATATAAATTGGTGGAGTGCCAAGTTTGTGCCACTCGGCAAGTTGGCAAGTCCGACGGTGCCAAAAACTGCGCGGCGCATACACTTGCAGATATTGCGATAGAGGAGTGCTAACGACGCGGGGTTAGGGAGGCTGGATGTGGCTGGGTGGAGAGAGTGTTAGGCGGTGAGCGCGGTTGGGATGTTGGAAAACTAGGATACTTACTATCTAATGCTCGGTTCCTTTTAAAAAAAACGAATCGTTTTGATTATCATTGGTAGCATTTTTTATTGCCAAACTGGGCATATAAATAGATTCATAAGCTATTTACCTGTGATAGCTACTTCCATGTGGGAGGGTCACATAAGCAAAGCCTCAAATTCTTCTCGAATCATTTCTTCTTTTTCTCGAATTCTTTGCCTCAATATTGGTAAAGATAAAAGAGTCTTAATTTTAACCAATAACGGTCCGTATTTTATAGGAATTGGCCATTAGATGGGGAGTTGAGTCTCAATAACCTAGCAAAAAAACTAAGTTTTTTAAAGTAACTACGGTTTCAAAGTTGTATATGTAATGTAAAATTCATGTAGGGAACTGTCGGTAATAGCTGGACATTGGGAAAGACTATAGGGTAGGTACTTTCATTCCGGAAAATTAAAGACGCCGCTTAAAAATTACTTAGTATTTGTTTTTTTTATTCCTAAAAGAGTTGCTTTGGTAAAGCCCCCACCACTTTTAATATTTCCAGACCATCAGCAAAACGGAAAATTTCAATAACACTTTCCTCAATTTAGAAACGAACCTCATAAACAATTTAAATCCAGCGCAATATCAAAACGACGCCATTTAAATACCAGCCATCATTCAGATACATAAACATTCTTCAAATGCCGCCATGACAAGTTAAAAGCTTGCCAGTATTTACTATCGTCTAAATGCGCTATAATTTAGATTTAATTTGGCATGTGATCTAGACTGGAAGTGGGACACTCCGTCACTGTCTGGTTGTGACTGAGGAGCTTGTCAAATGTTGGCCAACTCGCTTACGACTAACCTTGGGCTGGAAGACGTGACATGACATGTGATTAAGCGACTAGGGTTTCCGTTATTTAATAATATCACCTGAGCAAGAGCATTGAAAGACGAGGGAAGATGCAGGGTACGAGTTTCGTTCTAGTTAAGGTATACCTTTTGTTATATTCAAGACACTGCATCCGACAGGATTAACATTGTGAAATTCATCCTTACCCTGTTTTTTGAACAATATTTTCTGCAGTTTAGATTAACTATAGCTAGCGTTCTGTATTCAGCGTTGGAACTTTATGAATCAATTAGTTTATCACAACGTCTCTAGCATGCTGTAAAGGTTTCGCATTGAGTAAAAATTCCCTCTGAAGAATCATACTTTCAATACTTGTGTATATTATTCGGATAACAAGCCCCATCCAGTAGCTGCACATCCGCGGTCCATAAGCATCGAGATTGCATCCGCACAACATTTGTATCACGGCGCGCCTCTCAAGAGGCCGACTTTGATGTCTGCTCAGCTTTGCAGCGCTGCAGCGCTTCAGTGCCTCAGCGCTTCAGCTATCATCTCCTGCGCTATCTGGAACGAATATCGAGCACTTTGTTGGCTTCAATTGAGGATGTTTAGTACGTGTTAAGGTGTTAGTACTTAAAATTGGTGGAGTGTGGACCAAAGAGAAGTGGTGTGAGTAGTGGTTACTAATCTACTTCCCTCGTATCAGATTGAACGTAAGAAGTTCACATACGATCTGTTGGCGGTCGAATGGACGAAGATGCTATTGGCATGTCAGAAGTAGGTACTGTGAGAGGGATTGATGAAAGTGTTGGTAATTTTTCTTTTTAGTAAATACTTAACCGGTTGAGTGTCGTAATTACAGAAACAATTAAAATCCGGGCAAGAGCGAGTCGGACTCGCGCACCGAGGGTTCCGTAACATCCGGGTTTATGCATAAGGTTTATGTTTATGAAATTCAATGTTTTTTTTTATTTTTGAGTTGTTTGAATGAATGGTAAATTGCGGTTTACGATTTATGACGTATTAAAAAAAAACTACTTACTAGATCTCGTTCAAACCAATTTTCGGTGGTAGTTTACATGGTAATGTACATCATATATTTTTTTTAGTTTTATCATTCCCTTATTTTAGAAGTTACAGGGGGGGGGACACACATTTTACCACTTTGGAAGTGTCTCTCGCGCAAACTATTCAGTTTAGAAAAAAATGATATTAGAAACCTCAATATCATTTTTGAAGACCTACCCATAGATACCCCACACGTATGGGTTAGATGAAAAAAAAAATTTAAGTTTCGGTTCTAAGTATGGGGAACCCTAAAATTTATTGCTTTTTTTCTATTTTTGTGTAAAAATCTTAATGCGGTTTACAGAATACATCTACTTACCAAGTTTCAACAGTATAGCTCTTATAGTTTCGGAGAAAAGTGGCTGTGACATACGGACGGACAGACAGACAGACAGACAGACGGACAGGCAGACAGACATGACGAATCTATAAGGGTTCCGTTTTTGCCATTTGGCTACGGAACCCTAAAAAGTAATTGTGTCACGCGTGGATCCACGTTCCGAACATACGAAAGGTTAAAAAAAACATCAAACCTGTAATCTCCAAAGAGTCAGATAGAGGTGCAGCTATATAGTATAGTACACTCACAATTCGCCATGTAATACCAGGCGAGCCTATTGTCAACACAAACCAATACTCCGGGCTGCTGCTAAGAAATTTCTGTTTGTTCGAAGTTCATTCCGAGGTAAAACATGTGGGCCAGTCAGCAAGGGGGCTGAGACTGATTGCCCAGGATGTCGTAACTTGTGGAAGGCCTACTTAGTTTAGTTGTGATCCCTTTCCTTTAATAATTGTATGATGACACCCAGCACCTCTACATCTCTGCCTAACCCTTTGAGAAACACAGGAGTAGTGCTATCTATGTCTGAAAGATGATTGTTGTTAATCGGGCAATAAGTAAGTTAGTACAGGGTGTAACAACCCCAGACCAGGATCTATACCAGCGCGGCGGTAGCCACGGACGAAAAGGTTAAACGTGTTATGGTTTCTGTGGCTGGAAATCCCCGTTTATCACTTCGTGCACGTTCATCGATATTAGGAATTACGAAATCAACCTTACAGGTTATAATGCGAAAAGAACTCAAGTTCCATCCGTACATTATTCAAATCGTTCACGATTCAGTCGCTCAAGTTAACAAATTTTTGAAAACATGCGTGCTAGACATGACGAGTGTGCTAGGCTCGATGGTCAACATTTGGAGAACGTGGTTTTTAAAAAATAAATCCGCATTTATTGTTTTCAGATAGCAATAAACATCGTCATCTGCCTAGGCTTTTCCCAAATATGTTGGGGTCGGCTTCCAGTCTAACCGGATAGATAGAAAGAGATTTGTATTAGATTTGTTATTAGGTGTAGTTTTTATTTTACAATTATCCAACTTGGATTCTGCTACTGGACAGCTTGTATCATCGTTAAGGCGAGTGCATCACAATATTTCTAACAGTAAAGTTAACGGAAAACTATCGTTTCGATCCCGTCGACACAAGTCAACCTCAACATAGGTCCGCAGGCATATTACTCTAGGCTACGTTTGCCGCGGTTGTCCGTGGATGTCCGCCACCCGTGGAATGCATGGAAAGCACGTTAAGCCGGTGGTCCCGGCTGTCGTTTGTGGATGGTCAGTTACGCGTCGTCAGAAGCCCGGAAGTCTGACAACCAATCATACCAGTGGGTATCGTATTAGGTACCTAGTTACTGGGTTGTGAAGGTCAGACAGACATTCGCTCCATGTAAAGTACTCAACTGCATCTGGTCAGACTGGAAGCCAACACCAACATAATTGGGAAAAGGCTAGGCAGATGATGTTGATGTACTTATACTGTGTTCGCGACTTAGTTTCCTAATATGTAAACAAATATGTGTTTTTGGAAAAACAACTTTAAAACCCACTTTATAAAGATTAGTTTGCGCTACAACTACAACATTTTTATCAGTAGAACTAATCATTCTGAAATTAATTTTACTGTCACTAAAGTTGGTATTCGTTTTAGGGCTGATTTTTCAATCATCTAATGACTTTATTCGAGGAATATTTTTGAAATTTTGACAGTTATTTCATACAAAAACTGTCAAACGTCAATTTTTTTCGTCGAATAAAAGTTATCTGGCGATGGAAAAATCAGCCCTAAGTGTAAATAACATCAATTGGTAATAAGGATTCCAATAAAATTTAGGCATAATATATTCGTGACAATTTAAACAGACCTCCCATAAAAACAATACCATTAACACTACATGAGCCGCCGCAAGCGATGGGACAATTGACTGGAATGACGTTATAGTCTCGTTAACTCACTGGAACATCAATCTGTCATCTGCTGCTATTTATGTGACGCGGGGATTTTTATCGCCCTTGTTATCGATATGGCTTTTAAAGAGGCATAAAACTGCTCTATTTGTTCCTTGTATTTTGAATAGGCACTAGGATATGCGTGTTGCTTCTTCTCTTGTTTCGAAATGAGCTGGAAGTCAAAAGTTCAATACGTCGTCGTCAAGTGCTTAGGGTTTGTTGTTGTTATATAATGTAACTTATTTATTAGAACGTGTTACAATGTTCAAACACAATGTGATTAGTTTTCTGAATAAATAAATGAAATAATATACAGGGTTATTGGTAAAACATTAACAACCTCTTAAGAGGTCATTGTACTTATCATTATGAACAACTTTTACTATGGGACCAAACTTGAAATCGCGAAAATAAAATCAGCTGTTCCCTACATTTACCTTTACATAGTAAAAGTTGTTCATAATGACGAGTACAATGACCTCTTAAGAGGTTGTTAATGTTTTACCAATAACCCTATATATATGTATTTTTTTTATTTTTTAATAATTGAAATGAATTATTAATAGAGCCACTCGTTGAGAATTTTTGAATGCTTTTTGATACCTAAAGCCCCATTTATACGGTGCAAGTTGATTGCCTGTCGCATACCCTAAAATTTTAACAACCATTGACTGGCACCGTCTAAACAACACGTATAAGTAATTGTTGCACGATACGGGTAAGTTAGTTGTCGTTTAAAACTAGTATAGTGGTTATTACATTCAACAAGGACGTGCAATTCCGTATTTCGACGAGGCAAAACGTGAATGCAATGCAATAATCGCCTTGCAATCATTGCCTTGGTGTAAACAGAAGTCACATGCAATTATTGAATGACAAAACTTCCATTCAATTTGTGTATGCCATTTTATGGAAATCTCACGAGTGTAAACACTTGCATGCAATCCTTGAATAGCAATAATTGAACGTGCTCTATGGCATGAGATTATTGCTTTTGAGCGTTACCTACATACCAAATTAATAGAATAGGATACTCTTTATTATGGACACCATATAAATTACAGATATATCTGTAATTTAGAAATTTTAGGAAGGGTGACACTATAGACTGTCTTATCTCTAAGAGCGATCTTTTATAGACAACCTTTAACCCTTCGTATGTCCGGAACGTGGATCCACGCCAGACACAATTACTTTTTAATTGTTTCTCTAATTACAGCATTCAACAGATCGCTCTTAGCGATAATCTTTTTATCATAATTCTAAAAGTTTAAACTGCAAGTGAACTTTCATTTTCCTTCTGAAATTTGATGTTTTGATAAACACACCTCAAGAATTAATCCTTTCTTTTAATCACAAAGCAAAAACCACTATCTACAATCACAAACCTGCCACTCTTACTTAACTACACAAATGAACTCACACTAACTAGAGCCTGTAGTATCGTCAAGTTTCAGGAAATGCCTCACAAATCGCCTGAACGCAGCTGACGACTCGATAGTGATGTATTTTTAAACAGAGTTAGTCGGCCATGACAGATCAATACCGATCAAGCGCGTATTAATGAATCGCGCAAACTGTGTTAGTTGTAAGAGGGCATGTCTAAGCCTTCTAAGTTATTCTAGATTGGATTAGAAATAGACTATAGATTGGACTGATCTTCAATTAGATTACAAACCGGGATTTTCGGGGTTCTACAACACGGGCCTAAGGCTATACAATACATTACAATAAACATTTATTCCTCTTCCACAAAATTGCGCGCAGACCAACGACGAAACTGTTTTCAATTACTGAGATGTCTGTTAATAGAGATGTATGGAAGGAGCAGACATGCTACACCGACAACAAATAAATGGCGACAACAAAAGATAAAAAAATTCTAAGAAAAAAAAAACGTATTTTAATCGGTCATCCGTTTAAGAGCTTCGTTTTCACATACAGTTAGACAGAACGACAGGCGCTTATAACACCGTTCTGTGTACATCGGAGGTTAAAAATGAAAACTTTGAGGTACTATAAAACACTATTATAGATAAAACACTATTATAGATATCAAGCCTTAACTGTAGGTATATCAAACGTAATGTAATCACCATGTAGGTACTAGACTGAAGTACTCAAACGTATGCAGATAGCCGGGAGATGGATGGACGCATCTACACAGCATCCGGCGCGCTTCCTGAGCCAGAGAATATTGTTACCGAGCTATATCTCACACAACGCATCAATTACGGACTATACTTCAAACTATGTAGCTGTATCGCGGTATCTAGCTTAAAGGTGCTTGCTAATTGCCTAACATATAAATTGACAATTGATCACAATTTATTTCATACTAGCTGCGCCCCGCGGTTTCACACGCGTAATAAAATTGTCGATCCCGTGGGAATATCGGGATAAAAAGTAGCCCATATGTTAATCCAGGGTGTCAGCTACCTGCATACAAAATTTTATCAAAATTGGTCCAGCCGTTTGAGCGTGAAGAAGTAACAAACATATAAACACACACACACAAACTTTCGCCTTTATAATATAGTGTGATGTGATTGACAGTTCAGCCACGTTCATTGCCTTATTGACGTTGTTGACAGACGAGTTTTTCAAATCTATGGATTAGGAATGAGGAGGGGCCCGTGGCTAAATAATAACAACCCCACAGGTCGATCGATCAGGTTAAGCTACGCTTGTCGCGGTTGGTCTGTGGATGGGACCCTCTTTACATATCGAGACCCCGCCGCGCCTCGGTAAACACGTTAAGCCGTTGGTTCCGGCTGTCATTGGCGAAACTTTGACAGTCGTTACGGGTAGTCAGATGCCCGACAGTCTGACAACCAGTCTTACCAATGGGTATCGTATTACCCATTAACTGGTTTGTGGATGGTAGGCAGGTAGGCAGTCCCTCCATGTAAAATACTGGTACTGGAAGGCGACCCCAACATAGTTGGGAAAAGGCTAGGCAGATGATGAAGCAATAGATTAGGAATATCCTTCAAAAGCCTCAGATAGGTAGTGATTGAAAGTATCTACTAAAGTACACCCGTTTCGCCAGTGATGTTTAGGTCCCAGGGGGTGAGTCTATCGTCACCAACCAGGCACAAACCCAGAGTCCTGACTGCTACTGAGAAATTCCTGATGGAAAAACACAAGAACACACTGCCCGACCGGGAATATCACACAGGGCCTTATGTCAGCAGTAGCGCTACGTTTAATTTAAAGTGAATTTAATAAAAACTTGTCGTCATTACCACAGCGCTGCACCACACTTCACAATTATAACTAAGTAGTTTCACCCTCGTAAATGTTGATCCCGTGGGAATATCGGGATAAAAAGTAGCCTATATGTTAATTCAGGGTGTCAGCTACCTCCATACAAAATCTTATTAAAATCGGTCCAACCGTTTGAGCGTGAAGAAGTAACAAACATACACACACACTCAAACACTCACAAACTTTCGCCTTTATAAAATTAGTGTGATTTTGTCATCTCCTTATTAGGAATGACGGAAGTACCTACCCTATCAGTGGCAGGTCCACACGACTCCTCGCTGCACAGCCCACAGCTCCACACACTGCTATAATTGGACGGTATTCACCTGTAACGAGCCGCTTAATGAGATGAAATAATATGGCAACTAAATGAATTATACGCGCCCTCCGTACGGGGATGCTGGAGCAATGGAAGTGGCTCCTCTAACTCTGTAGGATGTTGCTCTACTTAACCTCATTTTTTAAAAGGTTGCTGCTTATATTAAACAGTTTTCCAGTTTAAAAAAATACAACATTACATGCAGTAGTGTGTACAATGTATGTTATACATTACGAGTATACTAGCTGATCCGACAGACGTTTTCCTGTGGCGTTGACGTGGCGCCATCTATTATCATAATAACGTTATTGTTGTTTTCCTCGGGAACAGCACTTTTTTTCGGGATGAAAGGTATACCCCTATGTCCGTTTCTGTACACCTGGCAACGTATATGCAAAATTTCAGGATGATCGGTTCAGTGTTTTAGGCGTGAAAAGGTAACAAACAAACAAACTTACTTTCACATTTATAATATTATAAGTTAGGATTTGTCATCTTATGTACTGTGTGCCCACTCATATTATTATGTCTTGCAAATAAATAATTCTTATTCATGGCTTGAAGGTGTTGAGGTTGTTGGTAACTAATGTGGCTATCTTTTTTTGTGGTAATTTTTGAGCCACTTACGGTAAAGGAATATTATACGATAACGATCACGAGGAACTTTCGAGGCCACCAAAACAGTAAATGTGGCAGTAAATGTTCGTTTCTTGATTGGGAGAAGCCAAAATCGTAGGTTATTTTATAACATCATCTTTCGAGTTTTCTATAACCCAGTCCCGAACGAACATACAAATAACCTACCTATATCATTTCAAACCGTTTCCGAATACCCCGCCACTTCCAGCCACTGTACTTCTTCGCAAGCTTTTGATCGTTCATACGGCGCGGTGTAATATCTGCACTTAATTATAAACAGATCGTACTCACACACACACGCACACAACATACCGACTACACCCACACACACACATACCATGCACACACATACATTCCGGTACACAGACATTGACAGATGAGCAAGCTTGCGCTTTTATGTTATACTTGGTAATCCCGCGGATTTGCTTGCGTGAATAGTTTTCGTTTAGGATGAAAAGTAGGTACCTATGACAAGTTCTGTATCTAATTACATGATTTGTCGTTTGTGATGCTCATTAAGACGATAAACAATGAGATTTTATGGAAGAGTTTATTACTATTGGATAATGCTGTTGAAAAGGTAATAAAGCTTTGGCTGAATCTTAAAACTTACATAGCTTAAAGCTTCATAATAAAAGTAATACTTACGTTTAGTATTGCATTTACCTACATAAATATACTTTTTCTTAGCCTAAAATAAGCGTCATTTAATTCTTGATCTTACAACTATAATAAGTCCTCCAGACCGTATTTCGGCTAATCGGCGTAATCTCAACGGAGACTTAGTTTTCGGCGCGGGATATATTATACAACAACAACTACAACAACCACAACGACAACAACAACTACAACAGACAACACAACTACAAACAACCACAACGACAACAACAACTACAACAGACAACACAAATACAAACAACCACAACGACAACAACAACTACAACAGACAACACAACTACAATGACCACAACAATAACAACAACTACAACAGACAACACAACGACAACAACGGACAACGGTTTCTTACAAGTACAACGGTGTCGAATATTTAAAAGAAGACGCCATCGCCAGGAGGATGGATGGAAGTGGCCTCGAAGTGTCCTGCCTGTTCCCCCAAGAACTCCGTCTCACAAAAGTCGAATAATTCTAAAATGTAGATATGTCATACTTTCCTAGGTCCATATATTATGGTATTACAAGTGTTAGTCTTTATTAGTAAGTCTTTAAGAAAATGTAAACCCTACGCTAACTTCAGCATAAAGTCCTGTCAAATATGAGGGATGTTTAGATGCAAAGGCCGAGCACACTTGAACATGTCACTTACATAGACTGTTTCCCTGTGGCACACGGCAGT
Source organism: Mesoligia furuncula (assembly GCA_916614155.1). Lineage (NCBI taxonomy): Eukaryota > Metazoa > Arthropoda > Insecta > Lepidoptera > Noctuidae > Mesoligia > Mesoligia furuncula. Next base: position 1,018,422 of record OU744812.1, on the reverse strand, counting down.
AATCTAATACTACTTGGTCTTATTCAAGTAATAGAACAAAAACAAACCGGAATCGCGCCAGTCCAGCCAACTTCATAAGGCTTTATAATAATTAAAAGTTAATTGACCGTAAAATATGGCCGCGATCCGGAAATATGTGCACAACAGTTTAATTGAATATGTAACAGTTATTTATCAGGCTGTTCATTATAATACGCTTTCAACTATGGAGTATCGATATGATGCGATATTGTTTTCTGTTCCATTGATCAGTGAATTGATTGCTTGAATTTATGGGACCCTAGTGTCTACACTACCTACTGGCGTTACATTCGGTACAGCATAAGCATAATGTTCTTCTCACTGCTGGAACATAGGCCTTCTCTCGGAGAGAGGGAATCCACCACGGGGCCCAGTGCGGGTTGGTAGATGTCCCATGTCTTCCTGTCTGGGGGCACCTACCTTTTCTCGAAGCGCTTCGTCGTTTTTTTGAACCCTCATAACTTGGGTTTGTATTATGCCAGATAAACAAAATTCTCGGGATATGATGTCAATAGTAAACTTATTAAACATATAAAGTTTCAATTGCATGGCTCTTATACTTTAGATTTTATTGATAACCTCGATTTCGTCACATCAGTCAGTACTGATGATCATCAAAACTCATAGGGTACTTCCTGAAGTACTAGAAAGCTAAAATTGGGTATGTAAGCTAGTAACTCTACACCTTAGTCAAAATATGTGGCTTGGCCGTTTCGCTACCATACATTTCTGTTATACAATAGTTCTTGTAGTAACGAAACAGCCAAGCCTCATATTTTAACTAAGGTGTAGAGTTTGTGAAGTTAGGCCTTGTAGAGTTAGGGCGTGTAGAGTTAGAAGCTTGGCTCTATATGAGATCTGATAACTTTTTGTCAGTGCGAGCCATATGTGGTCTCGTCTTGGCAACATTTTACATGAAAATGTTTTTGGTAGGATGTCCTTCTCCAGATCATGATCTACCCATGTGCTAAATCCGTTCAGCCGTTTTAGTGTCAAAGCGTAACAAACAAATTTACTTTCGCATTTATAATATTAGTTAGGGTTCTTAATTACCACTCTGCCACTATTTCTATAAGAAAACCGTGCTATTTCGATGCTTCATTCAATCAAATTAGCGTATCAAATTCTTTAACTAGAATATCTCATCCGAAGCTACAATGCACGCTATAATCCACTGCCAATCTAACTACCTACTTACAGCTATCAATGCTATTCTCTCGGCTAACAACATCCCAGTTGATACAATGCCAATGGCTGGCAACACTGTCATTTGGCGTCAATGCTAACAGCCGTTCAGCTGTCAAGTTTGACAGCTCGTCCAGATTATATTGTGCAGGACATTGCTATAGCTGTGTTGACTTGTAATTGTCGTGGTCTCGCTTGAGAATAGGGGATTTGATCGACTAGCTGTATCTGTGTGTGGTATATAGGTAGTGACTAATGGCCGGTGCCTCAACCTGGCTTTCATATAGATAGGTTTGATTGTGTTTGCTGTACTCATATAGCAGAAGACTAATTTCGTAGCCAGTTTTTGGTTTTTCTAGCCAATGGTGTCCCACTGCTGGGCAAAGGCCTGCTCTTCTTCTACCTCTCTCTGTCCAGAGCTGCCACGGACCAATCATTATTAAAGGGAGTCCAGCTCATTCCGCCATCTCTGTCTGGGCCTGGCGCGGGCGCGATGTCGTTTGCCATTAAGCGGGACCCAGTGGGTCGTAAGTTTGGCCCATTGATCGTAGCCAATGATTCTTAATTTAATTAAGTCTCTAAAGCGCTTTCAAAAGCATTGTCCTTAACTCCATTTATAAGGACTTCTAATTAGGCCCCTTGCGATGACAACCCATGTTTCATCGTAATGATGTCGCTCACATCCTCATCCTATCACAAAACCACCAATGTTGAAGAACAGCCGCTTATTGCGGAACCCACTAACAGTAGCAATATCAATGGCTTTCATTTTGACAGTTCAGCAACATTCGTTGCGCTGTTTATGTTGTTGAGCAGAAAACGTTTTCGATCATAGGAAGCAATGGATTCGCAATATACTTCAAAATGGTGACAGATTGTGATTGATAGTGCTTCTACGCAATTTGGGTGCTGGCTAACAGAGGGAAAGAAGGGGCAACAAGACATTCGTTAGCATTCTAATCTCTAGCTCAATCTGTCAATAAAAACCTCTAATTTACCTACATTTTTGACAAGTTTTTGACATTGATTGCTGAGGTGAATACGACTCTTGGTCTTCAGGGGGCCTAAAAAGGCCACTTTGGCAGAATCATAAAAGGACAACATTATGAATTATAATGGACTAACTTTTAAGTTAATCGTTTCAAATCCCATTGGTGAAGGATTTTTCAGTAATTTTTCTTTGTCTGTGCTAAAATACCAATCAATCCAATCCAAATCCAATATAAATCTCTTTGATTATACCTACGTAGAACAGCGAAAAAAAGAAAACCACGCACTGTCTTCCTATTTTGATTCATAATGTTATCCTTTTATGATTCTGCCAAAGTGGCCTTTTTAGGCCCCCAGTTCTTGGTAAGTAAGGGTCTTCGAAAAGGAAGTCATGCTTTCCCAACACGTGACTGCTTAAAAAGTATAGACAGAAGTCTGCTTATAAAAACAAACTGATCACCAATCCGTCTCCCAAGGCTGGTGTTTATAGATTCTTCATTTGTCCATTAGATAGGTCGAGATCTAAAACGTTACTTCGCGCGTACTTTGGCTAAGCGTTATTCCTGTCACTATCGCACAACTGTCAAACCACAAGAGTAAAATATAGACGGGAACATAATCTACGTCGGAGCATGATCTAAGTAACGTTTATAGATCTCAAACTTAGTTCAGCGGTGGGCATGATAGATACTTACCTAATAGATAATGTACCTTTAAATATAATGATACACAGAACTCATAACTTTTCTTCTAATAAATACCTCACTTTCACCCAAACTAATTATCCTCACATTCTAAATTGCATGCCATAACAAGCTAACCTGTGTGAAACAAATTAATGCAATCAAATCGATACCTAATTAACGAATCACAAACCACGTACAAACTCATTGGAATGCAAAACGATAATAATTTAATTACTCAAATCGATTTGCTTGTCTATACCGATTGATCGATAGAATCGATACTGGTTACCGATTCAATCGAGCGGACTCGCGCTCGGTCACGATTAACGGTGCATCGAGATCTATTAACTGTTAATAGTATCATGTAGGGTATAAACTTTCACTAATTCGATGGTGTATTGAGAGCTTAATTTTGCGTTATGTAACTTCATAATTATGTTCCTACTTGTTTTTTTGTGAGGGGCTCGTGGCTAAATAATAACAGCCGCACAGGTCGATCGGTCAGGTTAAGCTACGCTTGCCGCGGTTGGTCTGTGGATGGGTGACCATCTTTACATACCGAGATCCCTCTGTGCCTCGGAAAGCACGTTAAGCCGTTGGTCCCGGCTGTCATTCGTGGATCTTTGACAGTCGCTACGGGTAGTCAGAAGCCCGAAAGTCTGACAACCAGTCTTACTAAGGGGTATCGTATTACCCAGTAACTGGGTTGTGGAGGTCAGATAGGCAGTCGCTCCATGTAAAATACTGGTATTCAGCTGCATCCGGTTAGACTGGAAGCCGACCCCAACATAGTTGGGAAAAGGCTAGGCAGATGATGACTTGTTATTTTGTGTTGTAACAGCAATTTCATAAATATATCAGTCCACTAGCTTTTGCCCACGGTTTCGCCCGCGTGGAGCTCGGGAATTATAATTATTTATTAAACTATCTGTGTGAAAATTTCATCCAAATTCGTTCAGCCGTTTTTGCGTGATTGATTAACAAACATCTAAACATACAAACTTTCACATTTATAATAATAAGTAGGATTAATAGGATAGTAGGATATGGGTAGGTTTTAGGGTAAATCCTTAGAAATTATTACCGTTTCATCTCCATTCTGGGTGATGACGTCTAGATTTCTGTAGGTACAGACGCCAGCACATGAAGCTACCCGAAACTGTCAAATTTTGCCAATCAATCTTGAACCTTGTGCTGTAGCGATAAAGTTGAAAATCTATTAAAGTAATTTGACAGATTGTAGTAGGTTGATGTGCTGGCGTCTCGTCTGTACCATGTTTTTTTTGCCCATCTGAAAAGATAGAATAACATGACAACCGCTATTTGATGCTTAGGAAGTTGCGGAGTATATAATAATAGCGTAACATACTAACAGTAGCAATGGCTTACATTTTGACAGTTCAACAACATTCATTGCGTTATTTTCGTGGATGGGCAGACATAATTTTCGTACATATGAAGCAGTGGATTAACAATATCCTTAAAAATGATTCAGAATGTGATTAAAACTGTGTTACGCAATTAGGGAGCTGGTGTGTAATCTGTGTCACAATGAGACACTAACTATTGCAAGCTCACATTAATTAGGATCAACATTCGAAGAAAAAAAGCTACCTTGCACCAAAAGTTACGCAGCCTATCTTGGAAACAGTCCCAGAAGAACAAAGGGGGTGAAATAATTGATTGTTCGTCCTCCCGGGGGTGAGGGGCGTGAGGGGGTGGGATGAGGAGGGATGACTATCTTCAATGAATAATTGTTCGATTAACGGGGCTTAGTCATTGGCTTCGATCGCCGGCGGCTTAGATAAGCGTAGTGATGGACGACTCGCTCGATGGATTGATGTCATTTTAACGATTTTTTTATTGTGGAGATCATGTGTTTCGGTTGGTATTTTTGTAGTTGAAAGAATATGTTTTCGTTTATAAGAATGTTCGAAGGTCAATTTTGTTTGAAAGGGTTAGCGGTAGTATGAATCAAAATAGTCCAACGTCAACATTTTTCTGTTTGCTGAGAAAACTTCGCTTAAAAGTCCTAACAAAATATTGTTCTCAAGACACTATGGAAATAAAGACTTACGCTTTTTCGTAAAACGTGACATTTACGTAACCTAAAAATAGACTTGTCGTGAATTTATAGAGCCGTGCAATTAAACAATTACATGTTAAACCCTGCTATTTATATCAACAATACAATCACTTTGTTAATCGTATTCAGTAAATGTGCAATATACTGATATTGCAGTGTTAATATTTCTGTCGGGCCATAAATTTATTTGCAATCAGTAATTAAATACTGGCTTTATACTGTTAATTGATTTTATAACGATATCATATAAATCACACGCTTGTATAATAAAATGAACCTGTCTCAAAGTGGTGCACTCAAATAAGTTTAACACCATTTTTTTTTACACCATTTATTCGTATAATTATTTCTAGGTAAGATTACTGGTATTTCTAGGAATCTTGGAACAATAAAAACTAGTTCTTTTTTATAGTTACACTATCGATAAAACATATATGTATTTAGTATCGATATTGTCCCGCTCCATAACAAACAGAAACATAATCTTCAGAAATAATAAAATTATCGATATATTTGTATCGACAGTATCCCCTCCCTACGCAAACCCGTCACAAATAGGGTCGTGTACAATGATCTCGCGAACACGCCGCTTGCAACACCGTGTGCTATTGACTGCTCACTGTTTGTGTATTGTGCGCCTCTCAACTAATTGTTTTACTTATAATTGCCAATAATTTTGTAAATAAACGCAGGTAGGGGTTGTGTTTAGTATAAAATATAAAGACTAACTTAAATTGCTTAGGAATACCTAACTTGGTAGTGGAAAGCACTTTTGGTTATTTTTGATTAAATAAAGTTAAGCCGTGTAGTCAAATGAAAATCTTGAATATTATCTACACATATAGCTACATAATTTTGGTTAAATTGAAAACGAATATTTTTATTTTATTTTGATGCTTATCGCAACCCTATCCAAAAATCAGCAATAATAGAATTGTGTGTAGTTCACCGGCTTTCACTCCCCCAATCCTGTATTTATACTAAAAATAGAAACCGCACCCTATTAATCCGTTGACTCGCAGCATTATATCGATACTGCCCCTCCCTAGTCAATTGCCTGCACTAATAGGGTCATGTACAATGATCTTGCGAACAAGACGTTTGAGACACTGCGCTATTGATTGCTGCTTCCTTATTATGTAGGTTGTGTGTATGTTGGTTTGTTTTATATTTAGGTATAGTGAAGTTGGTGATAATGTTAGTTGTGAAAGTAGCCTTTGAATAAATTTAAGTTAATACTTATATGGTTTGAGAAAAATAGCTACACTTCTAAGTGTGGTCTGATAATTCAATATAAAAGATATAATTATGTTAAAAATAACAAGATTCAATGGGCATTTTAAAATTTTGTATTTTGTTTTCAACCGAGGGCTTGATTAATTTAGTCGCAAGTGCCTACAGCAAGCACTACAGCCGAGCAACATGTTCTAAAACATAACTTAATCAAAACCCTACCCATGATACCAAACCGAACACGAAACACAAAACCTCAATACACACAAGCCCAAAACAACCGAATCATCGACAAATCCCTCGACACTTGCCCGTCCCTACACGGCTGTCCGGACTAATAGGGTCCTGTGCACTGATCTCCCGAACAAAGCGACGCTCCGCGGTAATATTGATTGCCTGAACTACCGTGAACAGCGGGCCTTATGATAGTGATGTTATTGTGCGGCTAATTGATGCGGCGGCACACTGCTCGATAATCTGGAAACGTTGTGTTTGATTAGTCAGTCGGATAGTGGATTTAGGACTTGAGATGTATCGTTGGTAATCTTGTCTGACTGTGTAGATGAGGACAATGTTGGTTGTTTGTGTAGGTAGGAAAATTAGTTCAAACAATCAGATAAGTACCTATTTGTTTTTCACACTACATCATTACGGCTGGTTTTAGAGTCGCGCTGACCGCACGCTGACTGTCGGCGCTGACAGCTTGAAACGTATGAACTTCTAGGAAGCGTTTTAGAATAACGCGTAGCTATCAGCGCGTGCGTTTCATACGTTTCGGCTGTCAGCGCCGACGGTCAGCGTGCGGTCAGCGCGACTCTAAAATCAGCCTACATGTTCGATTTTGATTGCCTCTCCTCAAACCAATTACATGTTTATGAATGTTCATGTCCATGATTTCCTAGTTTTTAGCAGTCCGCAGTAATGATTCATTCTCAAAATTAAATAAAAATACTGTTCGTTTCGATTGCTGATAATTCAGCTATCGGAACGAACAGTATTTGTTCAAGCAATTAATAGTTCTATCTTCCTAAAATCCTATTTTTTTATTTTGTAAAGCGGACTGATTTATAAATAAAATAATAAAAACTTTATTGCTCAAAAGATTACAGAGATTTTACATTGGCCCCAAGCTAGGCAAGCTTGTATCTTGGGCATCAATATGGAGGGCTTACCATTTAAACATTATTTATTTTAAAACATGTTCGGTACCTACCTATAAAATATGTTGCTTACAATTACAAAAAAACTTTAACCACTAAAAAAACCTTTTCTGCTTCGCGTATGACAAGTTCAGTAACCAGAATGTTAGTGTCTTTTTTATTTGTTTGCGGAAGCAATTTCTTATATTGCACTGTTTGATCACTGCGTTATAGACACGTAAAAACATGGTCAGTCAGTACATGTAAAAAAGTGGTCTTTGTGCGTATTCGGATTTTACTGGGTGATTTGGAACTCTGAATTTGCGTTTGGCCTAATGAACACAGAAAAAAATAGGGCATATCAAGAATAGGTCTTTGTAAGTATAAGTCTTTCTGCGAAAACGACTACATCATTTCGTGAATAAGTCCAATGTCTACTAAGCCCTGTAAACTACTTAAATCACTCCTTTTCGAAGTTTTGATGTGGGTATTCGTTGTTACGTTCAGTATATACAATTTTCTTACGCTCAGCGGAAATCTTCTACGAACAGGATTTCTGTAGGAAAACGGTATGGTTTATGTAACAATAGTTTTGAGGACTGCGCGTTGTGCTCTTTCGAGGATTATTAGATGAGATTTTGACGCTCCTCCCCAGATTACAATGCAATATTGGTATTAGCGACTGACATAAAGTTATATATAGACGAGTTTTTTTAGATCCACCGATGCACTGTCTCGTATTATTTTCAAATACTTAATCACAAAAAATAAAGTAATCGCATGAATCGGAAAGTCTGACAACTAGTCTTACCAAGAGGTATGGTGATACCCAGTAACTGAGTTGTGGAGGTCAGATAGACAATCGATTTATGTAAAATACTGGTATACCCACAGCTGCATCCGGTTAGACTGGAAGTCGATCCCAACATAGTTGGGAAAAACCTACACAGATGATAATCTTGAATCAGAAGAAACAGTTACCCTTATAATTGTATTTAATATTCGAATTGTTTTTTTATCTTTTAATTACAGACGGTTTTAACGTTCTGCATCGTTCTCACATCTATAATTTCAACATGAATGATGTAACCAACATTTTGTAACCAAATTATTTAGATTTAAAAGAATATCCGTGGAGTTTCTTGCCCGTTCTTCTCTATAGGTACCTACGCTTTGGAATTGGCGACTAGCTTGATCTTTCTGACTGACCGACTCTTGACAATTCAAAAGTGCCTGTAATTGGTTTATTTGATAAAAATGCATTGAGTTTAAAAAAAAAAAACACGTGTTAAATGTAAGTTCACAATAATAATAATAATAATCGTCACCCACACTATTATCACCTCCCATTACAAGTTTAAATTTAATTCCACCCACTCCGACCTTGAATGTTGCGCAGGAGGTTAGTTCCTTTTTACCCGCGTCCACCAAGGCTGGAAAAGCAAGAGTTCGCATGAGATGGAGCAAAGAAGTTAACCAATTTATCATGCGAACTTACTTTTATATCACTAAATTAGAGACCGACATGACCACATACAGACAACAATTGCATGAACTTTTTACCCGACAATATCCTGAAATAACCGTCTCAGAACAAAGGATCTCAGATCAGAGAAGAGCCATAGTTAGAAATAAACTTTTATCTCGAGAAATAATAGAACAATTAAAAGAAGAAACACGAATACAATTACAAGAAGCAGAAAATAATACAGATGGTAACGCTATTTCACTATCACAAAATACAACCGAAATTGCTGAACAATCACACGCACAACCGTGCTCCCAAGTACAACCTTATACACAGTCTCAATCATACAACCAATCGCAAGCTTACACGCAAACGTCACACACGTCCACACAAACTGAATCTATAAACCTAACCCTGGAAAATGATATTGAGACCTTAACCTTTGCTGATCAAAATCTAACAACAGATGTATATATTCAAGGAATACATGACAAATTCAGAACAACCCTAGCACAATACTCTGGGATGGACCCCGCCGCTCGACCAAAACTACCTAAGCTTCGATATAGTCCTTGTCTTTTCCGGTTAGTTAACTTATTTAATGAAAACATACTTACTCAATTTATTTCCGATGACACACAACTTATAGATATACACACACTTATATATTGCACAGCGGTAGTCGTATCTGAAGAGCTTAACTTTAAAATCACGCAACACACAGGAAATACAAGATCAAAACAGAATATCAAACCAGCATGGCAACAGAGGTTAGAAAAAGACATAGAAAAATTAAGAGCAGATTGTGGTAGGCTAACACAATACATTAACAACATCAGGTCAAATAAAGTAATAAGGAGAGTTGAGGCTATATTTAGGAGTAGTGTCACGCACACCAGACACGAAAATAACAACAGAAAACCTGAAGAGTTCTTAGACACCTTAAAACAAAAACTAGCTCTTAAAGTTCATAGGCTCAGAAGATATAAAAAAGCACAACAGCGCAAAAACGATAATGCCATATTTGCCACTAATGAAAAAATGTTTTATAGAAACCTAAACAAAGCAAAAACAGATACAAATGATGAGAATAACACAGTCGCACCTGACCAACCTACAAAAGAGCAATTAGAAACATATTGGTCTAGCATTTGGGAAGAACAAGAACAACATAACGACAAAGCAACGTGGATAACAGAAGAAGAAATAAAATGGAGGGCAATAGAGGAAATGGAATTTGTAGAGATTACAGAGGCCGATATTACACACCTAACAGGTAGATTACATAATTGGAAATCTCCTGGGATAGATAAAATACACAATTTTTGGTACAAAAAGTTAACTTCATTACACAAACCCATAGCTAAAAACTTAACAGAAATAATATTAGGACGACAAAATATACCAGATTTTATTGCAACAGGTATAACATACATGTTGCCTAAAACTATTAATTCACCACAACCTTCCCAGTATAGACCAATCACATGTCTACCCACGATATATAAAATATTAACATCAGCAATAACAACGAAAATTAACTCACACATTGAACACCACAACATAATGGCAGAGGAGCAGAAGGGATGCAGGCGGGGCCATATGGGATGCAAAGAGCAGTTAATTATTGATTCTACTATCCATAAACATGCCACTACAAAGAATAGAAATCTTCATTGTACCTATATCGATTATAAAAAAGCTTTCGACAGCGTTCCACATTCCTGGTTAATAAAAACACTAGTTTATAGGATAAACTCAAAAATCATAGATTTCCTACGAAATATAATGCCACTGTGGAAAACCACACTTCAAATAAATTCCAATCACAATAATGTCACAACGCGACAAATATCCATCAAAAAGGGTATCTATCAAGGTGATTCACTAAGTCCCCTGTGGTTCTGTCTCGCACTAAATCCTCTATCTCATCTACTGCAGCGCTGTCAGGTCGGATATTGTCTCAAACACACTGCAGAACAAACAACAGTATCACATCTCATTTACATGGATGATATTAAACTATATGCGCAAACCGAAAAAGATATGAAGAAACTAGTAGAAGTTACAGCAGAGTTTAGCCTAGATATAAACATGCAATTTGGTCTGGATAAATGTAAGACACTTCATATCATACGTGGCAAGATACGACCCGGTGACTATGTTGTAAATAACACAGACACCATAACAGCAATGGAACCGACCGACCTATATAAATATTTAGGGTACACGCAACTAAAGGGACTAGATCATGTTAGGATTAAAGAAACACTTACTGCAGAGTACAAAAGGAGACTTAACACCATATGTAAAACACAACTTTCTAGTAAAAATCTCATCAAGGCTTTAAATACATTTGCCATCCCCATATTAACATACTCATTCGGTGTTATTAAATGGACAAAAACAGACACAGAACAGTTAGAACGAACCACACGCACCACTCTTACAAAACATAACAACTTACATCCTAAATCTGCAACAGAAAGACTTACTATCAAAAGACAACACGGAGGGAGAGGCCTAATAGACATCCAGCACCTTTGGCAGAAACAAGTATTTCGACTTAAAACATTCTTTCACTCAAAATCTCGCACTAGTAACATTCATAAAGCCATAGTCCAAAATGATTTCAACTACACCCCACTTAACTTAAGTGAACAGCTAGATACTCTACAAATTACTAGCGATGATCCGCAGATACAAAAAATTGAGAACTGGAAGAAAAAGGTACTGCATGGCCGACATCCTCATGACCTAGAACAATCCCATGTAAACAAAGTAGCCTCAAATAAGTTTCTTAAAATAGGTAATTTATTCCCAGAAACTGAAGGATTTATAATTGCGATACAGGACCAGATTATTAACACTAAAAACTATAGAAAATTTATTATCAAAGACCCTTCAGTAACAAATGATAAATGTCGCAAGTGTCACAGTCAACCAGAAACAATTCAGCACATAACAGGAGCATGCACAACTCTCACGCAGACAGACTACACACAAAGGCACAATCAGGTGGTGAATGTAATTCACCAAAAACTAGCACTCAAATACACACTCATACAAAACACAAACACTCCCTACTACAATTACACACCACAAACAATCTTAGAAAACGACACACATAAACTTTACTACGACCGCGCCATTCTCACCGACAGGACAATTCACTACAATAGACCGGATATAACCCTACAGGATAAAATAAATAAAGTAACTTACCTTATAGATATTGCTGTTCCCAACACACACAACATTCAGAAGACAATATCTGAAAAAATTAGTAAATACGCAGAACTCAAAGATGAAGTAACTAGAATATGGCGCCAACAAAAAGTTTATGTAGTCCCTATAGTACTCTCCACAACAGGCGTCATCCCAAATTACCTTCTCCATTGCCTTAAATTACTAAACCTAAAAGAAACCCTGTATATCACCCTACAAAAAGCTGCAATTTTAAATACATGTCGCATTGTCAGAAAGTTCATGCAAATAGATGAAAACGAAATAGGTCCTCATCACAATACATCTTTAACATAACTCACCACAAGCTGCATTTACTTGGCTTCGGTCCGTAAATGTTGCAAAAACCAGCCAAAGAGCTGAGAAGAGGAAACACTCCAAAAAATAATAATAATAAACTTTTATTTCAGACCTTACAGTCCATAATGTTAGTATTTACATAAAATTACTTAATTAACTATTGTTAGTAACACATACAATCACAGAGGAAAAATAATATAAATAAGAAAAATAACGCATCTAATGTCGTGTAATATGTTCGATTAGTTGACATTCCATCACTTATTGTTTGATATCTCGCGCGTCGTCCTCGTGTTTGTCTCATTATGCCTCTCGGAGGAACTTGTTACAATTCCTAGGAACTGTGTTCATTACTCACGTGTTACTAATTAATAGGAATCTGCCGTTTAGTTATTATATAAATCGGATTGTGTTTGTGGTTTAGTGATTGTAGGAATGGCGTTCTTGGTTCGATTCTTTGGTCAGCAAATGTGATGGAAATCTCTATGGACTTAAGTTGAAACCGTAGTAACTTCACTTGAATGAATGCTGTATGTAATTAAGCACATTACCTACATGTTATAGATATAATATACGGAAACCTTTATAATTTATTACCCAATAGCACAAAATACACATAGTACAGAAGTCAATCACATGTATGTACTTCACTTTTCATACCTACGCTCGGCGGACGCGCTAGGGTCGTCAACTTTGACTTATGCACAAAAAACTATCGTGGTAGTGGCACTCGTATCTAGTTGTTTGATTTATTGTTGCGGCCGTAACTCCATCATAACAGCTCCTGTCCTGCCTACCCCCATTTGACACAAACGTCCAATTAGCGCTCCTTTGACATGTAGCACTATCAATCCATCTCGGACCTATGAACTCTCGCTCACACGTAGGGTGTTGTGTATATCTGTTTCAGTCACGCGTGCTAATGCGCAATCAATAATAATTATCTTCATGTTTGCAACCAAGTGGATTGCATTGTGACGTTAGGGTGTGGGCACAACGGGGGGAACTATAATTTTTTTTGGTGTTCATGGAAAATACATATTTATCTTGCTCACATTACACCCTTTTGGGATGTTAATTAGGGGGCCATTAGTCAGCAGTTTACAGACTTTTTTGGCTGCAGTTAGAACGTATCTATATTTCAACACGCGGAGTACATGGCATCAACCGTTTTCATGTTTAGTAGCTTTTTTTGCTACGAGTATTTTACATAGACTAATCAAGTTTAAATTATCACCTGGAAATAATAGAGGGTAGCAAACTGAAACCACGGATTCAGCACAAGATTCTGTACCCCCCTCGTTGAAATGCTTCGTCGGTTATTAAAAAAAATAGATGAAACAGCTGTTTTTTTTTAAATCGGCGGATAATTGCAACGCTAGGGCCATTAGATGCATGTTGTCCCTGTCAGCATGTATCATAATGTTAGTAAGTACAGACGCCAGCACGTCAAGCTACCCGAAACTGTCAAATTTTCCCAATCAACTCTGAACCGTATGCTTTAGCGATAAAGTTGAATATCTATTAAAGAAATTTGACAGATTGCAGTAGCTGGATGTGCTGGAGTCTGTACCTACTTACTTCTTATCATGCCTCGTAATCGTAACTAAGTTCCTCTTTCACTTTTTCGCCCGGAAGCCGGATAACGGTTATCCCTCTATGCCCACATCCTAACTAAAGGTGTACTGTGGTGTATACAGCCGGAGTCAAATGTCACATGTTACCCGGATTAATTTGCTCGGCAATTACATGGCGCGCCATTGTGCGGCATGTGTCCGTGTCTCTGTGTGCAGCCATCGTTGTAAATCATACGGCCGTGTTTATCATCTGTGGCGCGAGTCGCGACCTGTGGGGTAGGGGGGGAGAAAGGGGGTCAAATAGATGAACAAAAATGTCGGCTAAGTTTGTTTTCCAAATTTTTTTGGTAGGGTTCAAAGTAAGGGATACCCGTTTTCACTGACACAGTGACACTACACTCGGCGACGCTTAACCGGTTCAATGTCGTAATAACAAAAACAATTAAAAAGTAATTGCGTCTCGCGTGGATCCAGCTTTGTATGGACGTGGATCCACGCAAGACACAATGGCAACGGTTAAAATAATGTCTAGTGCTAGTTAAAACGAGCATCTTTCTCTCTTCCTTAAGCATTTGTAGGTCTATTAGGCTCAAAGAACATGGTTATATTCTCGTTGATTAGGCTTTTAATGACCAAAAATAAACTATTTGACTTTAACTTTGGTAGAGGCAAGTTTGTTCTGATTTGATAAATGATAAATGATTTATTTTCTGTAAGTAGGTTTTTACAAACACTTTTACACGTCATCATATTTTTTAAACTAGATGTGGTCGGCGTTTCCTATCTGACTACTCTGAGAAGAAAGGCCGAAACAAACTCAGAGGTCACAGTCTCTTTGAAAGTCCAGACAAAATCTTGGTCAGATCGTGTGAAGACCATGTAGATTGATGTCTGAAATGGTCTTTTGAGGAAAGAACCACACAGATTGAGCGGACCTGTCCAATCAGTGCGCGCATTTGTCAAAAATCGTGCAGCTCAACTCAGAAATTGAGGAGCTCAACGATTCGACGAACAATACCAAAGAAAGGACATTTGGGTAGGCCGCGTAAATTACTCAAACTGCCAGATCATGATTAAAACTAAGAAGGAAAACAGAAAAAAATGACCCACATAGTACTCACATTCACAATAATTAAACGAAAACAAAAAAAAAAAAACTTTACATAGTAAATATTCATGTCATTGTCTAAATAAAATTCATCAATGTCAATGTGTATATAAAAAAATCCGGACATAATCTTTGAGGACCATGTAGATTAGTGTCTGAAATGATCTTTTGAGGAAAGAACCACACAGATTGAGTGGACCTGTCCAGTCAGTGCACGCATTTGTCAGTAACCGTGCAGCTCAACTCAGAACTTAAGGAGCTCAACGATTCGACGAACAATACCAAAGACAGGACATTTGGGTAGGCCGCATAAACTACTCAAACTGCCAGACCATGATTAAAATGAAAACAATGACCCACATAGTCCTCACATTCACAATAATGAAGGGGTTCCACGCTGCTCGTAACACGAGACAATCATTGTAACTTTATCTCTATGTTTATCAGGCAGGTGTGCGGTATGTATCCACTTCCTTTTAACAAAACTATGGATCCATTGCTCTATCAACCTTATTAGTTATAAGTAATAGCAATTTCTCCTTTGACCATCGACAATGTCAGTCATTTGTTCATGTTGGCTATTTAATAGGAGAAATATTATGTCAGTATTAGCAACGTAGCGAGTAAGCCTACTTTCTCTATTTAGCGCTAATAGTCAAACGTACTACTTGACCGACTAATGCGCGCCGATCAATGTAATCAGTGGCGGTGCAATGAACACAATTTGATCGCAGCAAAGTGGGCAAACTGATCAATGTGCCAACATACATATACAGCTGACTACTCTAACGCAGCTCATTAAACTCATAGTTAAGCTCAGAGCACATTACCGCATCAGGCCGCAAAGAACACGGTGCGGCCCGCCTGTAGTTTGAAAGAAAAGAATATACGTCTATTTGCGGAAAACATGACGTATAGAAGAAGCAAGTTGGGTGAAAAAATGCGCCACATATACGCAAAACGGCGATCGCTCAGCATAATGCTGTGACTCTATGCGAGACAGAACCACTGCTGCTGCATATTTGCGAAAGGTCATACATATTTGCGAAAGCCCGATAATGGTCTATAGGAAGAAGTTTGGTATGCAGTGCACCCTATCCTAATACTCGTATGCGTCAGAATTTAAGTTACTGTCACCCCGAGTTGTATTGTATTGTAGTGATACAAAGACTTTTGAAAGCGGTTTTGGTGTTCATAGACTGGCGATGCACGGTGCCGCCTGACGAGTGCAGTGGCTCTCACGAAACGCTGTAACATCTCGCTATAACAGTCGCGGGTTTGATCCCCAAATTTTCATAATTTTCAGCAGAACATCAAAAATACCAAGCAACGACAAAACTTTTAAAACTGCTGGGATGTTAACTCCCCAGAACGGAATAATAACCTTAATTATTCTCTAAAGATTCTTTGAAGAATCACCTCCTTCACGTGTAGGAAATTCGGAGACAGGGTTTTTCAGAATACTGAGAAACACGAAAGAAAAAAAATGGTTTATTTCTCAATGAAACACACGACATAATGGAAATGGAAGTGATCAAAAAGTTTCTAACAAATGTATATAATGTGATTTTTCAATAGTCAGACATCTTTTACCTGAAGAATAAGGGTCTACCTTTTATAGCAGAACTTTTTACGTCATAATATTGTTTTGCATAACAACGGATAGCATAAACGTCATTTCGCAGAAAATCATTTCGCATACACTCAGTTGTCATACATTCAAAACTCATAATTTTGTTAGTCAGAATCATCTTTAGGCATAATGTTTATATCCATAATAATTAAAAAGCAGAACCATCATATCGCAGAAAATTCACAGTCAGAATCGTCTTTTGGCATACATTTTATATCGATAGTCATTAAAAACCTACCCTAACCTAAATGCTAATTACAAAAATATTGTCGGCTTGGATGCATGTAGCATGCAAACAGGCATACAACATGCAAGCAGGCATGCAACATGCAGCATGCATGTAGCATGCAAGCAGGCATGCAACATGCAGCATGCATGCAGCATGCAAGCAGGCATGCAACATGCAGCAGGCATGCAGCATGCAAGCAGGCATGCAACATGCAGCAAGCATTGTTTCTGTCACGGCTCCGGCGCTGCGGGGTTTGGGCGGCGCCACGCGAGCTTATCGTCACAGATGGTTTTAACGCTCACCACCGCAGCTTCGGCTTGCTGGCCGGCTTCGCCGGCCAGCCTCAGCCGCGGTGGCGGGCCTTCAAACCACCTGCTCCTCAGCTCGCGGGCCGCCCTACCCCTCCGCGCCTACGCGGGTTTAAATTACACTCTAGGGGTAGGGCAGACAAGACTGCGTAAAGTCGGTTTCGCAGCGATTCGTTTCTGTCACAAAATTTTACAGCACAACGTATTGACTTTTTATGACACGTATATATTATAAGTTTTTGATGTTTTGAACACTAATTTTTACAAGAAGATACATCTATTTTAATTTTTGATGTTCAAATATGCACCCATACCAAATAATCGTATCTCTAAATAAATGTTATGCTAAACAAAATTATGCATAATATTAATTATGGCAAAGGTAATTATGCGAAACAAAATTCTGCCAAGATAAAAGTATGCCATTGTAAATTCGGACACGTAAATATTCTGCCAAACAAAAGTTATGCTAAATAATTTTTATGCCTTAAAAATATTCGATTAAATAAGATTATGCCATGTGAGTTATGCCAAATAAAAATCGGAGTATCAAGATTCTGCCAAATAGAAGGAACCCGAAGAATAAATAGGACAGTTTGAAAGAAAACAAAGAAAGAAAAACAGTTTATTTGGACACAGTTCGTGAAACACAAAATAAAGAAATTAACAAATTGACATATTTTCTATGCAAAAGTTGTCAAACCGCAATATTAATTCATCATACAAAAATTATCTATTGAAAAATCAGCCCTAAATACGATAAACGATATTCATTCATTCAGAAAAATCATCGATGTACCTATACAAGATATTGTTAGGAAAATCAGATAAGTGTCCACCACAAGATGCAATACAAGGGGTGCTAACGTTCCCTCACAAGTGCATCTAAGTGGTGTTGTTTTTACGATTATTTTACGAGATAAGTTCACGCCCCGCTCAACTTCTCCTGGTTTAGTTAGAGTACCTACTTACTTAGTTGTGTTTGTGTACTTATAAGTAGTTGGTCTGACGGCTGGCGGTCGCCGTGGTCGGTAAAATGATTTTTGTAACTTATTTAGAAAGATTATTGTTATTTGCGAAAGTATTGGAATGATATTTTGAGATATCTAACTATGATGTTGTAATAAGTTCCTACTTGTCAGATAGTTATCTGTCTATACATACGAGTATATAATGACTGACTGTAGCCTTGTTTTTACTGTTTGTTGGAAGTTGGAACCAATGTAATATGTAATGTTGAGATATCTTTTAGAGTCAAAGGAAAATCATTTATTATTTTCAAATAAGTATCCACAAAAATAAGGTTTATTTCAGAAATCCCCACCGACAAATCCCCACCAGTGGGATTAGGTTCTTTTGAACGTCAAAATTTACAAAAAATAGAATTGATTCTAGTCGCCACTTCCAAAAGGTACTTTCGTATGGAGAAGAATGGGCAAGAAACTCCACATTAACTCTTTTAAAATGTTTTACAAGGTTTTGTATAAATATTAACGGAAAAGTGTATCCCACAAAAACATTTCATGTTAAATGTTGCCAAGACGAGACCATGTAGCTCGCACTGTCAAAAAGTAATCAGATCTCATGTAGAGCCAAGCTTCTAACTCTACACGCCCTAACTCTACAAGGCCTGACTTCGCAAACTCTACACCTTAGTCAAAATATCTGGTTTGGCCGTTTCGTTACTACAAGAACCATTAACAGTATGAGAGTTTTTCACCTTACGCTCATGTGAATGTAGCGAAATGGCCAAGCCATATTATTTTGACTAAGGTGTAGAGTTTGCGAAGTCAGGCCTTGTAGAGTTAGGGCGTGTAGAGTTAGAAGCTTGGCTCTACATGAGATCTGATTACTTTTTGACAGTGCGAGCTACATGGTCTCGTCTTGGCAACATTTAACATGAAATGTTTTTGTGGGATTTCATTTCTTTTTGTAAGTTGCTTATGATATTTATACGAGTATTTTTGCTGTTGTTCATTTTTTCTTTCTTTTTTTGGGGTTTATTTATAACAAGGACCCCCTATATAAATTTTCAGACCTCTAGTATCAAAATTTACGGATTTTTTTTTTTTTTTTGGGGGTGTAAAAGTTTCATGTTTTAATATTTTTTTGTTGTTTATGTACTATTACTAGCTTACATACCAAATTTCAGCTTTCTAGGACTTCAGGAAGTACCTTAAGAATTTTGATGATCATCAGTCAGTGAGTCAGTGACGAAATCGTGGTATTTTAGATATCAATAAAATCTAAAGTATAAGAGCTATGCAATTGAAACTTTATAGGTTTAATAAGTCAACCACTGGCATCATATTTCGAAAATTTTGTTTATCTGGTATAATCCAAACCCAAGTTAAGAGGGTTCAAAAATACGACGAAGTGCTTCGAGAAAAGGTAGGTAGTGCCCTTGCGCTTCGCTTGGCTGGTCTTGGCGGGGGCACTCCCGTGCCCCCAGATTATACTTGATTTTTATGTGTGCTAGATGGGCCCTATAAAGGAATAAATAGTTGATTTTTGAAGTTTAATTAGTGCCTTATGAATATTTTATATTTTACGACGTAATTGTTACAGCTGATCTACGTCAACGGGAGCCTTAAGGACGCTATCACATTTTTCCACGAATAACAGTGTTTTTCAGGTACCATTTTAACAAACTGGAGTCACAACTGCGAGGATATCTTGGTTTCAAATTAAAGATAATATATTCATCTCCAGACTGGGCCCAAAGCAATTAAACAGCCCCATACAAAATTTTCACACAAATACGTTTTTACCATCTCAATAATCGCAAAAAATGTAATATAAAGGGGTCTGAATAGTACCCAATATAGCTAAATCCAATGCATATTTTAACTTAAAAATAAGAAGATATTGTTGCCTATATATAATTCTATAAAGATAAGCTAAATATTTTGTAGATAAATAAATAACATTTCATTTATGAGAATATTAAGAAACGCTCTCAAATTTCTCCATACATTTTCTACCCGCGGACACTTGCCGGTCGGTCATTCTGCGCTCAGACGCGCCCGTGAAAGCACGGCTATGTCGCTATTTTGCAAAAAATAATTACGTTAAAAAGTGAGTTCCGTTTTGAGTACTCCACAATACGATGTTGATACTTTTTCGAACCGAAATAAAATTAAGTACGATTTTCGGAGTTTGTTTTAGAAATAAATACTTAGTTGTAATTTTTTGTTTAATGGATGTAGATGACGGATAAAGATTGTATAAATATTTATGTTAATAAATTATAATCAAATAAAAATGACAGAAACAATTTTTTTTATATATTCGATACTATAGTCGATTTTGGGTGGTGATTACGAATAATTATGACATCCATTTTTTTATTCAAGATGGCGAGTGAATTTTTAACCGACTTCTAAAAAGGGGGAGGTTGTATGTTCGGGCATAACTCCGTCATATACGGACGGGCGGATTAGCAAAATTCTTTCTTTGTTCGAAAGAGGTTTATTCCAAAATGGTCCCATTTAAACGTAAAGATCTGATGATGAGTTTCGGAGACAGACAACGGAACTCTTCAATAAATGCCAGCAAATCAACCGCGATTGCTGCTATCGCATATCTATACATTGTTTATGCAACTACACATCATAACATCACGCCTGTACCCTCTAAAGGGGTACGCGGATGTGTTCAATAGCTTCCTGTCACTGATATTCACATAGCAAGTAGTGTTATATGAATTTGTGTGGAGTAGGTGGGTACAACTAAAAGTGAAAAATAAACTAGTTTACAAAAAAAAAACCGTTTAAAAAAAAAACTACAAACGGAAAAATAAATTTTTGTTTCTTGTTCTTTTTTTGTTTGAAAGGATATACTTTCCAGGTGGTCAGGTCTATTGTCATCAAGTCAGGATCTAATGATAGGATCCTGGAGAAATCGAAGGAACTCTTCAAATTTTATAGGCACACACACCTATAGCGATTTGGGTATTATTTATAGTAACTCGTGGATTTGCTCTCGGAAAGCACCGTTTAGTGAAGAGGAACTGATGATGAAGACCACAGATGGCTACCGGAACTATTCAATAATAAGTATTTCACGGGTTGCGATTCGATTAGATTACTTTAATATGGTTGCTAAGCAATTTATGCTCGTCACAATACGAATAGTAAAATGGAGCTGACAGGTGAATACCTGGAGAACTCCTCAACAATTGACGTCCCTGCATTGAAAAAAGCAATATTTTGTAAAAGGGGATGAGCAAGTTGACATTAGGTTATTGTAAGTTAGATACATTATAAACGGACCCGACTAAAAAGCGAGAAATAAAAACCTTTTAACAAAAAAAACCGACTTCCAAAAAAACACTACAAAGTGAAAAATAACTTAAATTTCGAAGTCGGTGGCAAAATACTAAAATACAGATCCAAAGACTTCGACTTCCGAAATAAAGTTATTTTTCTCTTTTTGGAAGTCTGTTTTTTTTTGTTACATAGTTTTTTATTTATTTTTTTATTTTTATAAAAAATAACGAACTCTTGCCTCAGTAAATAAAATACTTACTGTTTTCATAAATGAATGATTATTTTTGAATATCACAACGAAACTCTACTACAAATCCCAGGCTAGTATTTGATTATGTAGGTAATGCTCCAACAATTGTCATCAAAAATAATATTTAAAAGTACTTACATCTTTTCAAACTAACAGCAGACTGAAGGATAAACGTAGATGTTCCTTGTAATACTAAAATGTTAAGGTCGTTTTTCGGCACCTACTTATTGTACGTAGTGACTGATGAACTTCAACAATACTAAAAATGTGATTATCACATATAGTAACTACTAATAACAGTTACCAAATTCGATTGCGAACTAACAACTAACTTTACTCAATAAATACCAGTAAAATTAAAAAATAATACCTTCAAGTACCAAGATTAGTTATAGTTACGTATAAAATCGAGTGGACAATGGGTTCAATGTGTGCGTGCGCGTAATGTTGTTGTGTTGCGATTCAGATACCTAAACTTGAGCGAGTTCAAAATGTGATAGCGTCCTTAATAAAAAATCTGGTATCAGTTTACAAACGTGTTTTATTTCTTTTAGTCACAGAAAGCATTACTGTATATATTTCGGAATTGCATACAATTCCTAGGAAATACATACATTTCACAGGAAATGTGTGTATTAGAGAAAGAATCTTTGAAAAAATATTTTACATATTACCTAAGAAGGCTCGGAATTGCATATATTTCCTCATACATTTCCGGTAACATACATTCATTATTATCTATACTAATATTATAAAGCTGAAGAGTTTGTTTGCTTGGTTTGACGCGCTAATCTCAGAAACGATTGGTTTGAATTGAAACATTATTTTTGTGTTGAATAGTCCATTTAACGAGGAAGGCTGTTATCATTACGCTACGACCAATAGGAGCGGAGCATCAATGAAAAATGTTGAAAAATGTAGCTTCATGAAATCATGTATGACAGAATTGTTCTCCTTTAAAAGTTAAAAAAAAGTCCGCGACAGCATTATGTCTATGTTTTCAGGTTCACTTACTACTTACTTATACCTATCCTTTTTTATGGTAATAATTAGATTACCATAAAAAAGGATATAAGTAGTAAGTGAACTAAAATAATGCATTATTTGCGAAGGCGTTTTTATAAACATGATATTCGTCGTTTCAGCCGATAGACGTCCACTGCTGGACATAGGCCTCCCCCAATTTTGGGAGGGTTTGCCATAATCGCCACGCTTGGCAGGCGGGTTGGCGATCGCAGTATGGTATGATGGTGGAATACATAGAGAACGCTGCTGCCCATTCTCCGGTACGATCCTTAGTCGCCTTTTACGACACCCACGGGAAGTAAGGGGTGGTGGTATTCTTTAAGTCCGGCACCACACAGACCTGATACATGATATTAAACCTTACCAAATAAATACGTTATTCATCACGTGTATTTAATTTTGAACATAATTGCCCTTGACATCATTTGATTTCAATGAATATCTTAGGAGATATCATGGTTTTAAATTAACTCCACAAGGCGGCCGGACATGGTTTTTTCCTCAAATTAACGCAGGCAAAACCGCGGGGCACTATATGTGAAGACGATGCACCTAGAATAATATGACTCTACCACAAAAGGTAAAAATAATCAAAAATAGGTAAAGCAATGACAGGTAAATCAATTATTGTGATAGATACATGGTGCTCACATATTTTACACAACATTGTCAATAATTCACCTTACATCCAAATCTTAATTCTAAGTTAATAAACTTTATAACAGAAACGCGATAATACTTAAAAACATCGATATCGACAACATCCCCACACTAGCGGTTCCCTCGGGCTGAGATCGATCAGCTCGTAATTAACTGTTTGTTAACCGATACACTCGCACACACTCGCGCACACTCACACACACTTGCACACACTCGTGCTAAGTCCCATGGCAACTGTCAGAATTAGGGGGGAGCACCTCTAATTATTGTTACAATAGGTATCCGACACAGTAGAGAAAGTTCAAGGGTTAATTTTGTGTTTGTTGGGTTTAATTGTTAGGTACTGTTAGATACCACGTGCTAACTTAATTAAAGAAAATCTTTATAATATTCCTGTTAGATATTTACATAACCCTATTTTTATGACCTTTAGGTGAATATTCGACGACCTTACGTTAATTTAAAAGAATGAAATTTTCTATTCCACTTATTAATAAATTCTCTTCTCCTAATTTCAGGTAAAAATTTGGTTCCAAAACAGAAGAACGAAATGGAAGAAGAAAGACAACGTGTCGAATGCAGAAGTAGCGGAGATGAAGCAACAGAACAAGCCAGAAGACAAGAAGGAAACTCCTCAAGAAGACCCGTTAGCCTTAGACATGTCCCGAAAAACTTGTAACAAACTACTAAGTGAAAAGTTGAGAAACACAAAAGTGAACCAAGTCCTACCGAAGCCAAGGAAAGTAGAAAAAGGTGTAATATTAGAAAGTATATGTGATTCGAATGATATCGAGAGTCGTATATCGATAACTAAGATTACGAATAAGTTATCGAGTACAGACCTATCGGGGGACGGTAAGGTGTCCGTGAAGAGTTTTAACCCTGAGGAAGTTAAAGAGATGAAGTTTGATAGTCTGAGTAATGTTGAGATGTAAAGTTTAGGTTAAGGGTTGAACTTGAGATCAGTGACTGCTTTCTTAGAAACCGTTTGGTAATAAAAGTTTAATTACGAATCTAGAATAAATACACACGGTTTCTGAAAGGCCAATGAAAATGGACAAAGGTGCCAGATTGTCATGTTAAAGCTACGGCTTCCTATAGGAGCGGTGACAGGCACAGCAGCCGTAGTGTCCACTTAAAGAGAGTTTTTTTACACCTTAATGATAAATACAGTTCAAAATGACAGCTTTCAGGACGTCCGATAAAAAATAAGTCGGATGTCAAACGACAAAAAAAATGACGGGAACTTCTTCTAGGGAAAAGTAGCTTTACTTTGACTACTGGCTGCTTCTGACAACTAGTTTTTGAGTTGATTGGCCTAGCAGATACTGGGTGTTCAATTCTTAGAAAACAAAATTATCAGGGTCATACACAGAAAAATGGATTTGATAGTAGATTAGGTGCTGTCGGTGCGAGAGAGAATATTATAAATGACCGAACCAAATTATTATTGTATCGTTTTACCAAAATGTATGTGACTGATCTGTAAGTCTGAGGGCTCCATCTCATTGTTTTGGTTTCAAACATAAGAGATTGTTTAATATTGCTATTAAATAATTTAATATTACTTAACACCATAGAAGGTAATTATTAGGAAATACATTGTTTTATCATTATTTTGAAACTGCTGCAAAAATAATTCAGTCAGTGTTAAAGAATTTGTGCTCGTGTACCTACCACGCACTCCAAAATTGTTTGGGCGAAAAATAAAGTACAATAATGTGTTGGAGCCTTTTTTGTAAATATTTTTGAGTTTGTGTGGGCTATTAAAGTTTTTGTACAAGCTTACTTTGTGTATGTAGTTTAGATACGAATAACATTTACGTTTCGGTTTGATGTTCGCTAATAACTTAGGAAACTTATAATAACGCCATCTGTTGGACAAATCTCAGAACTATATGTATACGAGTGTTGCCAGATTAAAATGAAAAAAAAATAAAGCGGTTATTTCAAATAGTGTTATTAACTTTGTAAGTACAAAATCATTTGTGTTCATAATTTAATTTGGCAGCACTATATTAGTAGATAGTTTTTTAAGCTTTTTTTTTTGCAGTTTTTATACAGTGATTGTAATAAACTACGTTAAGTGTTTATTAATTTTGTGCAATAATCGTATAGTATTAGATTATAAGTACCTACCTACTTACTTTTGGAAAACTACAAAAATATAGAGCCGTTGTTTGAAGTACAGACGCCAGCACATCAAGCTACCCGAAACTGTCAAATTTTCCCAATCTACTTTGAAGCTTATGCTTTAGCGATAACGTTAAAAATCTAGTAAATAAATTTGACAGATTGTAGTAGCTTGATGAGCTGGCGTCTGGTCATACGATTTTATATTAATATTGTATTCGATATTTATTTTATAGGTATGCCATGCTAATTTTATACATAACAATATCATAGTCCTTATTACCTACTCGTTCAGCTGATAAAATAGTACAAACGAACATCAATAATAAATAAACTGCGCGTTTCTATGCTTTTCATAAAATTTCAGACAAGTAGATAAAATTGTAGAAAACAACGCCATTTTTTTTTTTGTAAGGATAAAGCTACAATGAGACAGCATAGCATTAGCACCAATCTCTTTACGCACAGCTTCCTAAACTTGACTAACATGTCACCCAAATACCTACCCCTGTTTATGTATGCCCAATTAACACCAAACACCTAACGAATATCTAACTGACAGATTATGAAACTCAAATTAACTCTGTGATTGGCTGACTGAAACAAAAACAGCCAATCAAGACATGACTTTTAGCCGGGCTAACGCATATTTGGGTGGGCTGCATCGCAATTCAAACATCTTGCTACATATTTCATCGAAACATTTATGTTGTTGCGAGCAATTCATTTTAAAAAGTACCAAGTTGTGCTTCGTGATGTCTTCCCCTTCTTTCGCTCAAATACCGCTATAATATTGTAACTATAATATACCTAGTTTGTTGGTGTAAGTTCGGCGCTAGGTTACAATCGTTCGAATCAAACTTTAAGACCCGGTTTATGTTACATTTTTTATAATGCTGTGAACGTTGTGTTCTTATCCATTTTTTAGGGTTCCGTACCCAAAGGGTAAAAACGGACCCTATTACTAAGACTCCACTGTCCGTCTGTCCGTCCGTCACCAGACTGTACTGAACTCGCATGAACCGTGATAGCTAATAGACAGTTGAAATTTTCACAGATGTATTTCTGTTGCCGCTATAACAACAAATACTAAAACAGAATAAAATAAATATTTAAGGGAGCTCCCATACAACAAAAGTGTTGTTATCGGTTTTTGCCATGTTTTTTTTATTTGTACGGTCATAACCCAGCGTCGAACTTACCCCAACATACAAAATTGCCAGACATTGTATAATTCACTTAAAAATACCATAGCGTTCACCACCTTGGCGTTGAGTTGGATTTTACTTACTTAACAAGGCTTTTGGGGCAAATTACAAAGTTGCCTGGTTCTATTCTTATAAGGCTAAACTGACAAACATATTTTCATTAATAATAAAAACCAGCTACTGTCTGTAACACTAATATTTTTATATTATAATTAAATGCCTTTAGTACATCCTACCTAGTTCAGTATTTTCAGAAAAATAACTCAAGAAATATTTTTTGAAGATTAATAACCTAGTATCCACTGTACATAAGAGAAAAAAAGTCAAAAACACAAAATTGTAAATTGATATCATTAGAGTAATAAGAGATTTAGTATGTAGTGTCCGAAGAGCGCTGTACCTACTCTGTATGACGTAGTCTAGTGTACGTATAGTCAGGATGAGAAATAAATAGTTTTCCATAATTTTAGCTTGTTTTACTGTCCTCTTTGTAATCAAAAGTTATTTATTTAAACTAGGTTTATTTATTTATTCAAAAAACAAGACCATATCTACACAAACAAAAAATCATGTTTTCAACTTACGTAATAGTTGGTGGCATGAATTTACCTTACAAGTTCCTTTGTTTATACTGATTCAAAATAGGAAACTATTATATAAATCTTATAAGTAGGCTGAGAATTAGCATTTTGTTAACGCCAAAATTACATAAGACAGTCTCCCAACGCCCTCCCTTCACCACGTCCAAGTGCTTGAGCTGGGAAGCAGTGGCTCATCAAACGCCCCAGCAACACAGGTGTCTGCTCATTTGGAAGAACTTGATTCTATACAATAATAATGCAAATAATGACCAGAGGCCACAACTCACAAGTAGGTACTAGACGAGTTAGTGCCATAATAATTAAACTGTTTCCTGTGCGAAAGAAATAAATGCGTGGAACTCTCTGCCGGCATCTGTGTTCCCTCCTCCCACATTTAACCCGTCTGCCTTCGAAACAAGAGTGAACAGGCATCTTCTGGGCACGCTCGTTCCATCATAGATCTCATCTATCAGGCGTGATCGGGGTCAAGAGCGGGCCCATTGAGTAATAAAAAAAAATGCATTACTTAGGTAAGTAGGTGCAAATGCATTACCTATAATGGTCAAATAGAAACAATAATGTATATTCATACAAATTATGTCACATCAAGCTACCCGAAACCACCCGAAACTGTAAAAGTTTCCCAATCAACTTTGAACCTTATAATTCAGTGTTAGAGTTGAAATAAAAGAAAGAAAAAGTTTGACAGATTGTGGTAGCTTGATGTGCTGGCGTCTGTACTTGATACACCTACTTAGGTATGGCCCCTGGGGGTCCCAATTGTGTAATACACAATTCGAAGGCTTTTAAGGAATTTCCTAATCAATTGCTGCATATGTTTGAAAAAATCGTCTGCTCAATAACGTAAATAACGCAATGAACGGTGTTGAACTGTCAAAATGAAAGTCATTAAATGCGTTATACAATTACCCCGCAGCGCAGGATGATCTAAATATAACGAAGTGGACCGGGTTCGATTCCCAGATCAGTCAAATAAAGAGAAGATATTAGGCCAAAGTTCAGCTTACATTATCAAAATCAAACAAAAGCAATGCAACTGCAATGCTTAGTTGACAAACAGCAATTATTATTGCTGTTTTTGGCTGACTGCAAAAGCAACTGCTAATCAAATGACTTGACATGAGTTTAATTTTCAATTTGAGTCGACTTACGATACCTACAACATACGACGATTATTTTCTTGTTTAAAACTAGACGAATTGTTTTTTTTTCGGGTCTTTAATCTTTTATTCGAGTATTACGAACATATATTGTAGTAACACAAAGTAAATTTTTATTATCACGATACTTGAGTTTTGTATTTAGTAACGCCATCTGTCTTATGGTGCTGGTATTACTGAACCATCAACCTACGTTTGTGGTTAAAGTGCCATCTACGTTATACTGTCAAAACTACGAACAATGGTCGTAATCTAAATTATAGACTAATAAAAAGTAAACAAGCCCATAATTTGAATGAAATAAACATTACAATAATACTAAAAATGTGTTTCTCCTTAGGATTTTACAGTTATGCTATAATTGTACTAAACTATTTCTTCAGTAGTTCTTCTTAAGTCACCTAGATGTCGCTACGTGTGATTTCTGTAGAGAAATATAACGCTATGTCCCAGAGAGGTAAGGTTTAACAGCAACAATACTTTATAACTTTTGCATATTTCGGATTAACTTATTGTTTTTTGTGATCTAATGTTTTTGTCGGTCTTTTACTTCTTTTGATACCTACGTGCCGTATTTTTATAAAACCCCAAAAACAAGCTTGCAATGCAACAAGTTCTTAAATTTTGGGCGACCGATTTCATATTATCACATATTGCAATTGCAGGTCAATAATAACTCAATAGTTATAATAAAATTCACAATTACATTATTTATATAGCATTATTAAATATCAATCAACTGAGCGACATTGGCCTTGACATCAACCCCAACAGAGGGCTGTCAAGCTGTCAGTTCGGATTGATCAGTCTGACCGTTAATTACTAATTAATGTTTAGAACAGTTGGCAGTACCTCTTAATGACGACAGTACAAGGTCAGTTTTGAAATGGTATTGATTTGTATTGAGTTATGTCTCGGCTTTACCTAAACTTTGCTAATGATCATTATCTTTATAGGTAGAGGTTCTTGTCTGTGTGGTGCCGGACTTAAAGAATACCACCACCCCATACTTCCCGTGGGTGTCGTAAAAGGCGACTTAGGGGCGTACCGGAAAATGGGCAGCTGCGTTCTCTATGCATTCCAACACCATACCATACTGCGATCGCCAACGCGCCTGCCAAACGTGGCGATTATGGCCCCTCTTTAGGGGAAGCCTATGTCCAGCAGTGGACGTCTTTCGGCTGAAATGATGATGATGATGAGGTTCTTACGTATTACCTACTTAATTCTTTAATATTATATTCTACTAGCTACGTAGGTTACTTACTATGTTTATATTCAGCCTTCTGGAAAATATAACATAAGTGCTTACTTAACAACACCAGCCTGCAGTATTCCCCGAAGGAGAGGTGCAATTCACCAGTCATCTTTAAGTTCCATGTAATACGGGCGAGCCTATTGCCTTCAACCAGGCACAAATCCAGGCTCTATTTATTACTATAGATTACTATTTATTTTTGTCTGTGTGGTGCCGGACTTGTCTGTGTGGTGCCGGACTTAACGAATAGCACCACCCCATACTTCTCGTGGGTGTCGTAAAAGGCGACTAAGGGTCGTACCGGAGAATGGACAGCAGCGTTCTCTATGCATTCCACCACCATACCATACTGCGATTGCCAACCCGCCTGCCAATCGTGGCGATTATGGCAAACCCCCCCTTTTGGGGGAGGCCTATGTCCAGCAGTGGACGTCTTTCGGCTGAAATGATGACTATTTAGGTAAGTAGCAGTAACGGGCAGAAGTTCTAGTTTCAGTTACTTTTTTTTTTTTTTAATAAAGAAAATTAGTATGTAATCTTTGGAAAATGTAGAGGTACTTATGTTTTAAGTTAAATTAGTGTTATGTTAAGACATTTTAGATTTTTCTTAATATAATTATCTACTATTGTTTGTATTTCCAAATGAAATAAAATAAAAGAGCGTTACTGGTTACTGGGTACTGTCAGCCTGCAGCATTCCACTGCGGGGCAAAGGCCTCTCCCCATGACTTCCAGCTCTTTCGATCCAGGGCTAAAGTGGACCACTGCTCGTTTGTCTTGTCCAGCTCGTCCCGCCATCACCTACGGGGTCTGCCGCGACGCCTTCTAGCTGTGTCAGGGCTCCATGTGGTGGCGCGAAAAGAGCGTTATTAAATCTTAATAAATAAAGTTAACTCATTTTAATTATTTTGTGTGCCCTTCTGTTTGACCGATACATAGCCCTAAATTATTAGAACTGTGATATCAAAGTTCCGTCCCGTCAAAAACTTTAAAGAAATTAATGTTGATCCAGTAATTAAAAGTAATTCTTAGCGGTGTTTTATTGCGTAGAATTATACAATGTTTATTGCAATGTGATTATTGCAATGTGATTATTAAGTAATTTTATTAGTTCTCAAGGAAGAGAAGGGCTGTCCTACCTTCCTACATTGTTTACCAGAGGTCAGTGCGGTTAATGTGAATAAATGAATTTGAATTTGAATTAAGCCCAGACTACCTAAATATTGCATTCTAGTAGTCAACTATTTTTCTTTTTTTTTATGGAATATAACTACAAAAATACGCACTTACCTAATAAATAGGTTTTATTTTCAATACGTCAGGTTCCTAACTAGTTAAATGAATAAATAAAAAGTAAATACTCGGTTAGTAATTAGTTGAATCTTATAAACTCAAGTTTCTAAAACATTCGCCTTAAACCGATCTAGTTAGCAAGAGATATTAAGAAAAGAACAGAAACCTAGGTAATTATGGAATTTTGAAACAACCTAAGCACATTTAAATCGTAGGTCATTAGGTTCTGTGGATTTATAAGAGTTTTCATTAAAACTATAGATAGGTAGGTATATCATTCATATGCCTAGTTAGGTAGGTACTTTAGAGCCCTCAATCAACTCAGCACACCAGCAGTCGCTGCTGGATCTAGGCCTTTCCCAGGCCACAACACTCTGTCCTCCTCCTTCCGCATCCAGTCTCTCCCACCTATGCTGGGGGGCGTACCACACTACGCTTGCAGATACGCTGTCTCCACTCCAGGACTCGTCAGCTCTATCGGCCATCGGACCTTCGACATACATGGCCAGCCCACTGCCACTTCAGCTTCCTTTAGAGGCCTACAACAGCCTATTCGTTCATCCCGTCCAACATCACGATAGCCAAAATAATCCGACTGACCATTAAGCAAGGATTATGTTTGTTATTCGTTATTTAGTGAGAAAGGGACGACGATAAACCTTATTCACGAGGCGTATTAGTATGAGAAGGACGCAAGATAAGTGACGTGTCAATTTGTCGGAGAAACAAACACCTTGAGGCGTTTTCACATGAGAGGAGCTTTTATTATTTTAACATAGATTTTAGAATAGGAAGTTGTTCAAAGTTAAGATGTGAGGACTGTGTTTACAAATGCGTGAGATAAGTGGGGACACGTGTTAACATTGCCGACTGTTTGCCTTTTAACGCCTTCTTGATTGGAAACTGATTTCCTAAACGGATGTCTTGAGTTGTTTTTCCTTTTTTCTAAAGTCTGTTTGGAATGAGGCGAACCAAAAAAAGAAAAATAGGTCTTTAGTTGACTCTTGTGCATTTAAAAGTTCATGTCAGTTCTAATACTTGTATTTTGATTTACCTTCTTGAGCACCATCGGTGGAACTAAAGAAAACTTTGTAAATCGGCCGGTGTAGGTACCTAATCTGTAAAAAAACTCAACGTGATAACATATGAAGTGAGCTGTCTACTATTCCTATTTTCTGTATACTATTCCTATCATTCCTTCTGATGCTAAAGACACTTCCCTTAATTTTTCACGGTGACATTTTTACAGAATAAATCGGCAGATTTCATAATATTCCTTAGCCCCTTCATTGAAATCAAAGGGTGAGAGTTACATTACCCACTATATTGCAAACCCTAAATCACAACATCCTGACAATATTCTTAAAGATAACCCAAAGCCCTGTAAAACCAACTTGCCACCTGTCAAGTGTGTCTACATGAGCAGCCTCCCTTATCCGGCGGAGACCGATCACCGGCGATTACGGCGGGCGCGAGATTAGCCCCCAATTTTAAATTGTTGATTACTTTCCGTCCCCCAAGCCCCGCTCCCCCGCGAGCCCCCGGACAGAGCCCCAATGACAGGCTGTTAAATTTTTGAAAAATCTATCTTTTGCTGTACGGTTTGCATAAGATTACGACTTTTGTGTGTGGCTTTTTAAATTATGTTTAATAAATATTTTATTTATTTATTTTATTATTTCTATAATGGGGAAAAACGTGCACACCATTACAGATATAGATCCTAGTTAATGTACAGGGAAATTTTAATTATTAACAATAAGGCAGGAGTAACAATCATCTACGAGTATATAAATAAAACAAAGTCGGGTTAATTACACGTTTAATTATAACTCAAGAACGGCTGGACCGATTTTTATGATCATTAATTTGTTGGATGTGCCTCCGCCCAGAATAGCAGAATATCACATGAGGAAATTTTAAGAAAAAATAATTTAGATTGATTCAGAAGCGGTACGAAGTTTGCCGCCGGTCAGCTAGTGAACAATAAACAAAATAACTAACAAAAAAAAATAATTTAACTCGTATTTATTTTTTAATTATGTATTGTGGATGTGCTATGTTTTAATTTAATTTTATTTCCATTATTTAATTTTATTTTTAATTTAGTGAACAATTTAATTAATGTTTGCATGGTAGGTAGATTGTACAAGGCTCACCCATCCTATTGTAACATCTTATTTTATGTACCTGCAATCTATACAAATAAAATTTACTTTACTTTACTTTAAAACAAGTAAAACTAAGAAATACAATCTAATATAAATGTTGCCATCAAATTATTATGTCCGTAGGTGATACGGACCTGTAACTTCGGACGAAACTACGGGTTCCGTACGTATGGACTACTCCCTAAGCACGAAATCCGCGGGTTTTTTTTTTTGTTCATATTAAAATGGTAGTTATAAAACAAGTGTTCCATACAGTTTGTGCTGCTGACGCTACATCCCGCTCATTCGTTCAGTTTATGCGATAATATGAAGGTTCCGCTTCTCGCTGAAAACACTTTTATTAGTTTTTGAATTTAAATTCCTTCAGCTATTTGTTTCTTGTCAACGAAATCCTCATGATTTGAGGAAAGTCGTTTCTTAACAATATTTTTAAGGCGAAATTTTCTTATAAGTACGTTTATATTTTTACAAGGGTCTAATTAGAACTTAGTTTTCTTGTATAAAATTAAATGCCAAGTTGTGCTTCATTTTAATTTGTATCCTCATAACAGCCAACCAATAAAGGTCTTCCACCGAATACCTCATAGTCAATAACCTAGTAGTTAGTACCTATTTATCGTCTTTTCATGACAGACCATAGTAGTTAGAAGAACGTGAGTGGACTAAATTATAAAACCTAGAAAACTAACCTGTAAGTACATTATTCACTTATTACTACACTATCCGTCTGTCTGTCTGTCACCAGGCTGTATTTCATGAACCGTGATAGCTAGACAGTTGAAATTTTCACAGATGATGTATTTCTGTTGCCGCTATAACAACAAATACTGAAAACATACTAAAATAAATATTTAAGGGGGGCTCCCATACAACAAACGTGTTTTTTTCGGTTTTTGCCTTGTGTGCGAGTCCGACTTGCACTTGGCCAGTTTTTATACTTCGTCTAGTTTACTCCCGGTGCGAATTATTGTCAAATATGTTATCATTATCTTCCTAACTTTTTCCCAACTATGGTCGAGTTGGCTTCCAGTCTGACCAGATGCAGTTGAACACCAGTATTTATCACGTAGCCAAATATGTATGTATGTAATTTGATTGAGACAAACAAATAAAAAAACACATCTCCACTATGTAGTTGTTTTATTCTAAAGGGGGATCTAAAAGGGCACAACAAATTAGGACCCCATTTAACATCTTGACCACTCAGTTACCCCTATCTAATTGAGCACGATCACACCCCTTACGACTAGTCGTTAGTCGCTGCGATTAGTCGGACAGTCTGCCTGCACATGACGGTAAATCTTAACCATCGTAACGTTAAGTGGGAAAACAAAGGGTAATAGCCCTGCGGAATAAATGGGGGACCCCTTGGACTTGTACCAGTTGTACCTATACATAGGTAGGTAAAAGTGTATTTCATATGTTTTCAGATTTGTAAACCTGTTTTGTTTAAAGAGCAGTGGTGTGGTGGCCCAGTTTCATGACCCAGACTTGGACCAGTGACGAGCACGATTTGTAGGTCGTAGGTTCGAACCCAGACAGGCGCTTTACTTTGTGCAACTGATTGCATCACCACTGCTCGCAAAACGGTGAAGGAAAACATTGGTATTGTGTGGAAAACTGGAATGTCCTAGAACCAAAAATTCGAAGACGTGTGACATCTCCCGCACTGGGCCCGCGTGGTGGACTATAGCCCTGGATTGCAGACCTATGTCCCAGCAGTGGGACTATTATAGGCTGACTAGCTGCGCCCCGCGGTTCCAC
Source organism: Mesoligia furuncula (assembly GCA_916614155.1). Taxonomy (NCBI): domain Eukaryota; kingdom Metazoa; phylum Arthropoda; class Insecta; order Lepidoptera; family Noctuidae; genus Mesoligia; species Mesoligia furuncula. The sequence continues at coordinate 983,417 of OU744812.1, read as the reverse complement.
CCACATATGTGTCGATCCCGTGGGAATATCGGGATAAAAAGTAGCCTATATGTTAATCCATGGTGTCAGTTACCTCCACACATTTTATCAAAATTGGCCCAGCCGTTTGAGCGTGAAGAAGTAACAAACATATAAACACACCTTCACACACACACTCACAAACTTTCGCCTTTATAATATTAGTGTGATTATGCAAACCTCTTTTGAACGTTTGTGGATAAGTAAGCGTTTAGCTGACAGACTGCATGGACTTTTTAGGAGTCACGACGCTCATTATCTCGGTTTTGACTTAGGTACCCTATCCTTATTGTAAAACACAAATAAAACAAGTGACCATATAATGTAATAGGTACCTAAGATCAGGGGGCTTAAAAAGGCCACTTTGGAGAATCATAAAAGGATAACATTATGAATTATAAAATGGCGAAGACAGTCCGTGTTTTCCTTTTTTTCGCTGCACTACGTAGGTACAATCAAAGAGATTGGGATTGAATTTGGATTGGATTGATTGGTATTTTAGCACAGACAAAAAAAAATAACTGAAAAATGCTTCACCAATGGGATTTTATACGATTAACTTAACAGTTAACTGTAAATTCTGTTATCCTTTTATGATTCTGCCAAAGTGGCCTTTTTAGGCCCCAAGTTCATTCATAGTAAAAGATGAAAATAAAACTCGACCCAACGTCAGTTTACCAGCTATTCCAACATATTAGTCGTTGGAGTATTACGCTGCTATCAATAAATTATTTCGCTAATCGTCACTTCATTGACTCGCCAATTAATTCTGTTACAGTTACAAATTCAATATTTTACTCTCCAATAAATTACTTCCGAGCGAATAAACAGGCACATTCACAGGCACCTTTACCAAACATATGCCTGTATCTCGCACCTTTAAAGTGTGCCATTCACGCTGCGCATAACTTGTGCGATTGTCGCGTGAAGTCGCGTCCTTTGTTGACGAATTTATTATTTAGTTGGGTAACAATAAATAATGAGTTTAGTGAATAAAATGGACTTCCTGACCGGATGCAAGGACTTTTTTTTGTGGTGTTATTGAGAATCTGTCAGTGTTTGACTTTTAGCGCAATATTGGTGATCTTTTATAGTTTTATTGATTGCAAGCTTGCAACATGATCTTTACAAATATTTTGTAGTTGTAGATCTTCTTCGGTTTATAGGTTGGTAATGAGTCAAAAATATAAAAGTCCATAGGTACTTTATGGGTAGGTACCTAGTACCTACTAACACTAGCAATGCCATAAGTACGAACAGTGTTTTCTACCAATGTCAGAGTTCTAAAATCATTTAAATTCATGTCGCAATCGCATCTCAGCGACTATCAATATCAAAAACTCGTCCAAAATGTATGTAAATTTAGAGGCCGGTATTTTTGACAGCAATCTGGCAAAAATACCTGCCTAGTCTCAATAGACTGAGATTAAAATGCGAGAGTTCTTAAAAATACCGGAATTGCATCTCTGTTATTCCCTTGCAAAAATAAATGTCGTTAAAAGTCAATCGCGTAATGAATGGGCTTCACACTTGAGCTATGAACTCATGCGTGCTGCCATTACGCGCATTCATTGACCGACAATTTGTCTGAGCCATAACAATCGGGTCGGGAATCGAACCCGGTATAGCAGATGTGTGTATTGACAAATTGTAACAAAAAATAAGTATTTACAGTTTATTGTAATAGGTTGACTTTTGTTAAGTAGTTCGAGAACACGTTGGTTCCTATTGTGATGATAGATGGCGCTCCTTACCTACTTAGTTTGGTGGTTGTTGGACTGAACATGGCTAGTTAACTAGTCATAGTAAGTACTTGTAAAATATTGATTTTAAAAAACAGAAATGCATGCATAAAAAATATGCATGTGTGTACTTATATATTTTTGTAGTTTCTGGTTAAAATCAACATGAGTCTAATAATCAAGGGCGACGTTGATTTAATTTACTCCCGAAAGCAAGTCCTTTTATTTTTATAAAAAAGTAAGATAATAAATCCGTAGGTATCAGTTTCAATACAACCGCCTCTCCTAAAAGTTAAGGAGGCTCTTTGTTACCTTGTCACCTACATTACAAGGCGTAAACTAACAGAATCAATCCACGATTCCTTTCACTGCGCTTCGCAAAATATACACAATTATTACTCGCAGCCATTTTACCTTAATCCCATAGAAATGACACGTCCACCTAATCCGATTACCCGTAATAGATCGGCACCACTTTTCACACCGATTGTCCCTAAATATTCAATATTCCACTACAAACATACTTAACATAAACTGTTGTATACACCCTTATTACTTTGTCATAAAGTTTATTTCAACTTAGCGGGGTGTATATGTAATGTTGGCGGGTGTAATATCACCCACACAATTGTTATGGATACTATAATAGGATTTTGTCGATTTTCCAAAACTGACGTTTGGATTGACAGTTGTGTATGATCGCAATGTGTGTCGTTTTTCTGTATAAAATGTGTTTTTCGAACATATTTGTGATTGTGTGCTAATGTTAGTATTAATTGGGTTTGTAAAGCAATCTGCGGAACAATGAGGTTTGTTTGGTTTGAGTTTTGGGGCATATGTCACACTTTTACCGTTCCCAGTAATGTCAAAGTGTTCTGTAATGGATATTTTAACAATACTTTTTACCCGACTGCGGCGAAGCCCAAAAGGAGGGTTATGTGTTTGACCTGTATGTATGTATGTATGTATGTATGTATGTATGTATGTATGTCCGTTTCTTTGTTCCCTCGTAACTTCTAAACGAATGAACGGATTTTGATAAATTATACGTCTTTAGATTTGTCTTGGTAGCGCGAGTGTCACTGGGTATATCAAAATTGCAAAAATATAAAATGGCCGATTTTTGGCGCAATATTATGTCTTCAAAAAAAATTATATTTCTCAAAACCTATCGAGTGGGGTATCAAAATAAAGGTTTTTTAAAGGTGATTACAAAAATATAAACAACTTATATGGTTAAAAGTAATTCGAAGTGACAAATCGTAAAAAACACGTACCAAGAGCTAAATCGTCTGCGAAATCTTTCACATTTATTTTGTCAACTAAAAAGCTGGAAATAAAAAAGTTATTTAAAAAAATAAAAAAACCCGACTGCGGTAAAAAACTGAAAAGCTAAAAACAAGCCCATTTTAAATTAAATAAAAGTTGGAAGCAGGCGGGACCCATATCATTTTTATTATATTTTCAAATTCAAATGGGTCCCGCCTGCTTCCAACTTTTATTTAATTTAAAATGGGCTTGTTTTTAGCTTTTCAGTTTTTTACCGCAGTCGGGTTTTTTTATTTTTTTAAATAACTTTTTTTATTTGTTTGTTTCGATGTAGGTACTAATACTCGTCAACAAGTTTCACATTAGATTTATTTATTTATTAATCAACTAGTATTGGATTTAGATATAATTTTTCTTCCTCCATACGTTTTCTCACATCAGATTTTATCACATTGGCAGAATTGTCTACATCGGCACAATTGCCATAGAGAAAAATAGAATAGAATTTACTACTTACAAATATATTGGCCGCGGATATCTATGAGGTATTTATTTACCTATAATATTAGGTAAGGTACAACTAATCATAATAAAAACGAAATTACGAAACTCATTATTTACCGGATCGCGTATCTACTTATAACACCATATCTAGGTAAGTATAGGAACCTGTAAACTGTGTCACGTCAGGGCAAGGAGTGAGACAGAGTGATTTATGCTTGTTCCTATTTTTGACCAAACGCCTTTTTGTCTGTTATTGATGTTTTCAGACAGACAGGGCCTGGTGGCTAGGCTCTCCGCGGTCGGTCCGTGGATGGATGACCATCTATATCGAGATTCTTTCGTGCCTCGGAAAGCACGTTAAGTTGTTGGTCAATCATACATTTTTGACAGTCGTTACGAGTAGTCAGAAGCCCAAAAGTCTGACAACCAGGGACTTGAAACGTTACCCAAAATAACGTTACGCGTATTTCCGGTACCGATAATTTGTACCGTTTCACCAGGATCGTAACAAAATTAATTCCTTGGCGATAACGATACTGACAAACGGAACAAAATCTTAAACTCTTCACTAACAATATTATCAATATATCGTTAATATTATAACGATATAATAACGTTATTCACTTCGATACTCAACGTTGCCAGCTTGTTGACTTATAAGATGACGAAAACGTATGAAGAATAACATTATAAATGAATCTGTAACGTTTCACCTGTGTCGTTATTACAAGCGGATAAGCTTAATGTTACTGATACTTACTTATAGCGTTGTTCTACGAAAATTATATTCTATAACGTTTTATTTTTTGTAACATTATTGATATTTTCATGTTTTAGTATTGTTACAAATTTTGGAACGTTATACGATAACATTAGTGGTAGGTAATGGAACGAAATTCATTTCGTTTTCAAGTGCCTGCTGACAACCATTCTTACTAAGGATTTGGATCGTATTACCCAGTAACTGAGTTGTGGAGCTTGTGGAGGACAGTTAGGCGGTCCCTTCATGTAAAATACTGGTATTGAGCTGCATCCGGCTTACAGTCTAATCGGACGATTAGACTGGAAGCCGAATGGCAGCCGATAGTTGGGAAATGCTAGGTAGATTGATGACCGTTTTCAGACCACATAAGTCAATAAAGAAATAATTAAACAAAGAAATAACCAGAATCATGGTGTTTCAAATCATTCAAAATTAAAAATAAAATTGAAAAGTCACATTGGTAGCCAGGTTTTGAACCCACACCCCTGGTATTCAGTAAACGGATACTCTACCTTTACGCTACTACTCCACAATACAAAATTAAATATAGCACACGCAAATATAAACGGTGAGTTCAGTGAATTCAAAAGATTATAAAGGTGAATTAAAATAAAACAAACTGCTCATTGTGGCCTCAGACTTACGGCAGTATGATCTGCTTATCAACGTAAATTATGTCCAGATTATGGCAATAAAAACTTATTAAATGTATATATTTGTTTACTGGCAATGTTGCAGCGGTGCAGTGCTGTTAGGTAGGGTTTATATGGCGATGGAACTTGTAGGGTGTTGCGCCGTTTTCTGTGTCATATTAGCATAATCAGCCTAATAAGTTCCCACTGCTGGAGAACAGATCTCCTCTCTTCGTCTACCACGTGGCCCAGTGCGGGTTGGTAGATGTCTTATGTCTTCAAATTTGCCATATTATCGACTACGTATCTACTTCTTTTGGTATAGCGAATTCCATGTTATGATTTTCCTACAAATTTTTAACAGCGAGATAAAACAATAATTATAGGCTACGCTGCAGAAATGGCGGAGAAAAAAAGAACATTTATTTGAATAAGCCAAAAGGCTTACCTACATCATTACCACATTGGATACTTTGTCAATGAGTGCAGAAAACATCTCCACATCACCTCACCAACCTCACCATCACCTCTTCAACTTGGTACTATCAGTTTACTAACATTCTATCCACTTGAAATAACTCGTCCGCATGTAAATGCAGTTTATTTAAAACCTGGACGCTTTAATACCTGCGCAGGAGTCGTACTTTATACCAGCTTAGTTTTATACACACCACAAAACGACACACTTGAACTAAATTAAAATATAATGCCTCTGTTTAGCTGGTCATAGAACTTACCGCATGCGACGATACGCAAGTGATTTACTTCGATATTTATGCAGTAATCAATTTGGACTAGTTTGGTTCATCATACCCACTGCGGCACCTACTACCCACTACTACTAAGGCACCTTACCCTTAGTGACAGACAGAAACAATGATATTGCAAAAGTGGTTGAAAATACATTGGAAAAAAAGTGGCGTTTCAATATTTTGTAAAACATAATTTAACAAAATCTTGTTGGCATCAAAACTATTTAAAATCAAAGATAGAGTCTGTCACCGCCTTCAAGGCTACTCTAAGGACCAAAATAATAATTTTACAAAACCTTTTTGGCGAGAAATCTATATAAAATCAATATCAATCAAGTCTACTTTAAGTATCATACGATCACTGTAATACTAGTATCAATTAGTACCTATTGTGACTTAATGTAATGTTAACAGTCTATTACTTAGGGTACTTAATAAAATGCGCACATATAAATAAATACATAAAATACTTAATCATCATTGTTGCTTCTTTGTTGCGGCGACTGTAATGCTAGTTCACCAATTAAAATCGATTTTTTTTTCTATTCATAATATCTCTACGTCAACGTGTGAATGAATTTGACATAGAAATTGCACACCTATTGTTATTCACACGATTATGACGTGGCATCGTGGTAAGAGCATTCAACCATGTTAATGCAATAGCAACCACGTTAGCTGCCATAATGCACACTTACATAACTCTACAAGGTATATAATACACAAATCGGAATTATAAATATTACAAAAATCGGAACAAAACCGCTAACTTAACTAATAATAAGTTTTTAAAGAACAAATAATCAGCTTGGTGATGCATGTTTTAATTTTCATAACAAGTCGATACGTATAGAAAACATTACTTATTAAACAGAAGTTGGATTTGATTTGCTGCGAGCACAGAATACTGTGAACTTGAGAAATCGTTTGCTTCGTGCACATTCGCGGAGCACGATCGAAGGAGCACGCTTATATATTTGCGGATTATGTTTTAAATATTGAAAGAAAATGGAAATACCTTTGTTTGTTTTGGTAAGATTTTCTTTATATTTTTCTACATTAATAATTTAAGTAACATATGTTTAATATACTTCTTTATATTCTGTCAAAGCAACCTGTTTTGTGTCGACTCTATCTGTTCAGATTTCTTTAAATGATTTGCTTTAAACTTATGTGATATCGTTCTCATACTTTTCATAAGTCAGTGTTTTCTATTCTTTGTTTATTTACAAATTAGTTAGTTTCCCATCCTCAACATGATGACTATACTTCCTAGGGTTTTGTACATTCTTTCTTTTCTAAATAGTACAAACCATGCAGATCTTGATTTAGGTATCATTGTTTTATTTGACTATTTCTAAAGTTCTTAAGATTCTTCGAGCTGGGATCATACCTTACCCTTTTTTTCGTCTGTCATCATCAATCTTTGAACTAGTAATTTAATGTGAAGTCTACTTTGTAGGACTTCGTCCTTAAAGATAATGATAATTTTTCATAGAGATCATACAATTGCTTCGAATAGCTTTTTATTACCTACATGTTCTTTTATAACCAATCCTTGGTCGTTTCTCTGTTACGAGGTCTTTTGAAGTTCACTGACTCTTTTTATGTAAACATCCTATCCGAAGACTGATTTAGTTTCTGATGTGCATCATAAACTTTGTGTAGGTATAGGTTTTTATAGATTTTGTTTAGACAAGTGAATGGATGAGAGGCTTCTCAATTAGTTGAACAAAAGTTACCTATACAATTATATAGGTAATATATAAATGTAAGCTACACTTTAACCATGATAAATTTTAAAATTACCTAAACAACAAATTAATTTATTTCACAATCGCAACATTAAGTTACTTCGAAAGCGTCTCATTTGTTATTAACACAACATATTATGCTCATATTGCGTACAGATTTTAATTTATTCCGCATTACGTTTACAGGTTTTACAAATTGGATTTAACGCTGCGCTGAACAATCGTGGTTACAATGGCAACCCGCTTCCGTCAGCACGTTTCGTAAACTCCGGACAAACACGAAGACTTCAAGACTCTGACAGTTTCGTACCACTGTCTTCAAGAGGTATACCAGGCAGTGACAGTGCACAATCAGATGATGAATATTCAAGCTTCGAAGACAACAGTTTTAGATTTGTCCGGCCAAATCAGAGGCAAAATGATTATCTGAGATACAATACTGGAGCAGAAAACGATGTAAGCCTCGAATCAGCCCCTTTCGGCAAAATTAACTCAAACAACTATGTTGATAGCCTTCAATCATCTCCTTCCTTATCACGTCGCACAGACCCGAACTTCAGACGACCATACTTAAGAAATGGACCTTCAAATCTTAGACAGGGTCCAAGTCGCAACTATAATAGAAAAGGAAACGATGACTTAAGCCTCGAAGTTTCATCTTTAGAAAGAAGCAACCCTGAGGACGCATCTCGTATAGGAGAAGAAGTCAGCTACCTTCGATCACTCTTGTCACATATCGAACCACCAAATAATAGAAGAGGCCAAAATCGTGAATACTATAAAAAAGCAAACAGCATAAGACCTGATGTGTCACTTATTGATAAATTAGATTCTGATGAAGATGCTGTCAACAGTCTGCTAAGTTCACCGTACAGGAGACGAAATTACCGCAAAGAATACAATAATCACCAATATGATTTATCCGCATCGCGTATCCACGAGCCGTCTCCCGTAAAAAATATTCCTGATGCCTATGTAGATTTAATTCTTCTTGTAACTGATGATGATAAACCAGATGAAATACCCATCGGAAGACCAAAACTAGGAAGCCCGGAACAATCAGGTAATAACAATCTTTATAATAGAAGACATGGTGATGGACTTAACCTTGATGGCAATGTTTCCAATAATCTGTCACCCTTCGGTGGACTGAAATCACGATTAAGAAGTCATAAATTAACAAATGATAGTCCGTTAACTCGAAAGCTTAACAGGAAGAGTAAAGACAATTCTGGTCATGAATCATCATTAAATGATGAGTTGTTTCCCGATGACGATAAAACTGAACAGTTAACACTTTTGCGCTTAGCAAGCTTGGAGAACTTGAACCTCAACTCTTCGTTGCTAAGAAGCGGTGATCGGAAAAATCATAACAATAGAAAAAGTAACCGTATAAACTCTCTGAGACTATCGCTGTTACCTAATAATAAACTAACTCTTGATGAGAGTGTCACCTCTGAATTGTCAGAATTACTTTCAAAGACTTTAGATGAATTAAACCTCGTACCAGTAACTTTAAGAAGGACTGGACCATCGAATAACAATTACAGTAAAAGAGAAAATAATAAGCTAGGTACTGAAGAGGATAATCTTAGCAATATTCCCGTTTTACGTTTAGGAAGTGTAGATATTCCAAACGGTGAATTACCAGTTCAAAGATATCATGATCTTGCTAATCGTAGTAACAATAGAAATTTAAGAAAACACGGAAATAACAGAGAAGCCCTTAAAAATTTGTTTGATGATAATTCTGTTAAGAATCTAGTACCTTATCATGAAGTCCAATCTAGCAAACTACCTAACAGTAGAAGAAATGAGAAACTAAATGATAATAGGATATATGATTTCTCTGATGAATTCAGTCTGGACACGTTGTTCAACTTCCAAAATGAAGATCATGATGACAGATTGGATCTTGATGAAAATTTTTCAAGTGATTTATTTGCCTTACGTTCAACAAACCAGAACCATTTGAGCCTTGAACCAGCGCTCCTAAGAAGTTCTGATGAAAATCCATCCAAGTCAAAGGATACTGATGATACGCTACATCTCGAATATCCGTGGAATGATGCACTGAGCTCTGATAATGAGGAAAGTAGTAAAGTGACTGCTCTCAGATCAAAATCACAGTTAAGGAACTCTAAAGAAAGAGATAATGCTAAGGATACTACTGATGTCCTGCATCTTGAATATCCGTGGAATGATGCACTGAGCTCTGATAAAGACAAAAGAAGTAAAGTGACTGCTCTCAGATCAAAATCACAGTTAAGGAACTCTAAAGAAAAAGATAATGCTAAGGATACTACTGATGTCCTGCATCTTGAATATCCGTGGAATGACGCACTGAGCTCTGGTAATGACAAAAGAAGTAAAGTGACTGCTCTCAGATCAAAATCACAGTTAAGGAACTCTAAAGAAAAATATAATGCTAAGGATACTACTAATGTTCTGCATCTTGAATATCCGTGGAATGATGCACTGAGCTCCGATAGTGACAAAAGTAGTAAACTATCTGCTCTCAGAACAAAATCCCTGTTAAGGAACTCTAAAGAAAAAGATAATGCTCAGGATACTACTGATGTTCTGCATCTTGAATATCCGTGGAATGATGCACTGAGCTCTGATAATGACACAAGAAGTAAAGTCACTGCTCTCAGATCAAAATCACAGTTAAGGAACTCTAAAGAAAAAAATAATACTAAAGATACTTCTGATATACTCCATCTTGATTTTCCGTGGAACGACGCACTAAGTCCTGTCATAAATAAAACTGGTGAACTTAAGTCACAATTACTTTTAAGGAGCAAAGAGCCAAAGGACGAGCTTAAACTTGAGTTCCCCTGGAATGACAAGCCAAGTCCTGACAAGCCTTCTAATAAAAAGACAGCTGTCCGAACACCAGACCCGTTCTACGTCCACCCATCCTTGAGAAAGAGAAATATAAAAAAACATCCAAATTATTTCAAACGATCATACGATGAGTTCAACGAAGGCATTAGGTTAGAAAAACTTAAAGATAGTCCATCTGGGTCACGTCTCCGGCATTCTAATAGAAGATTCAATGACAACCGAAACCTGGGACTGCTACCTCTCGCCAGAGAGGATCTTGAAAACGATACAGTGTTTAGCGATAGCGTTGAAAATCAAAGTGCCGTTATTACGTTTCCTTTAGATAGAAGACCTGAAAGACTTAGGACTCAATCTAGGGGTACTCCATCACTTCTGACTACTACGGAAAGACCAAATGATACTGAGTTCTTACTGAACCTTAATGGAGACGGAAATGACGGAAAAACATATAATGACACTATTATATTTCCAAAGAATTGATTTTGATCTTCCATCGTAGTAATATCTAAGTCAAATTAAAATGTGAGATTTAAAATGAGGCGATTCATATTATTATGAACATAACGTAAAGTAAGAATAAATGTTTAGACTATGGTGAAAGAAGACTTCCCCATCCTTCAGGATGATTGTTGTATGTAAGCTTTGGTACTTTTGGTTGAATTTGGTAAATTAGGTATTATATAATATTACTTCTCCAATTCTTCGATCACCCAGAAATTGGGAGGTAATTTAGAATATTTATATAAACGGGAAGGAGACTGCCTATTATTGTAACAATAACAATGTATGTATGTAATTATTTTTTTAAGTAGTTTTAAGTGTTAGAATAAAAACTAAAGTAAAGTGCATATATTACTAACTTGGCCGGCGAATGGTTAAGATTTTTATCTCTCAGTAAATCTGCCGTTACATAACGCCGCCGCGCCGCAGTTATTACTTATTTTCAGTAGCTATAGATCTCTAGTGCATAAAGCTTCCAGTAAAAAGGTACCTATGTAAGTAGCTAGAACTCCGTCACCATGTCCAATAATCATTTTAAGTGCCTCCATCAGAAATCCCCAACACAGAAAGGTGATTACAGTCAATCCTCCCAAACTTTACAATGAATTTCACATAAACTACAATCTCTCATTAATTAAAGATAATAACTGCCACCCATCATTTCCCCGACCTTATCATACACAACTTAACCTCACAAAGGGTATATAGTGGTCATTAATTCGGAGCATAAGTAGCGGTCGCCAGTGATCAGGTAGCGCGTTCGACGCCGTGCGGGGGAAAAAGAAAAAGGGCTAAGTTGAGTCTGATAAATGAGCGCCTATTGTCGGCTACTGGTATTGACGGAGAATCCGGTAGGCTGCTTCGTGATGTGGTTCTGTAGATTGTGATTCTAATTCAGCCTTATTTAGCTGTAGAGTGCAGCCAAAGAAAAATACATATACATTTCTCTGCAGATTTTAATCGTAGATATTAATTGTGTAAAAAATATAATAATAATACGTATAATACACACAAAAAATGTTAATCTGAATCATTTTGAAGAATATTGCTAATCCATTGCTTTATATGATCGAAAAATATGTTAGCTCAACCACGTAAATAATGCAATAAATGTTGTTTAACTGTGAAAATGAAGCTCACAGGCAACTGACATTGTTTGACACAACTATCCCGCCATCTTTGAGAGGCCAAATCGTCCATGTAGCAGCGAGAATCGAAATAAACCGTTACATTTCCAAAACCCCTATACGAAATCCTCACTTTCAAACAACCCTATTCCTTTCTATAAATATAAAATATCTCTAATCGTCCGTAAACTCGCGGGCCCCTAAGCGTATGAAAAATAAAAGAGTTCCGTAGCTTTTGTACGGCGGTGTATTAAACGTGGAGGCGAGTTTATTGACACTCTCGTACAAAGACTCTGCTCCATGCCTCCAGGGCCCGAGGGACTTATGTGTTGACCACAATTTCATATTATATGGCCAATTAACTAACGAACTTTCCAAGGTATTAGAATACGAGGAAATCGTATGGGGATTCGTTTTCACATTAGGGCTAATGTGGTATGATTATTCTTATTGTGATCGGTTGCTGAAGGTGTCAAGAAGATCAGAGTGTCAGTTTGGAACTTGTTTTTGTTAATGTGGCCGTTTCTAGAATGACACTCTTTTGTTTACTGTGGCCCTTGGCAAGCAACAAAGGATGGTAAATCAACAATAATACAAATCGATTACAAAATATTCTACTTAATATTTTTGTTTAACATTTTATTTAGTGAGAAAGTCATTGGATTAATCTACATGGTCTACAGTGCGGCCGATGAGAGAATCCGGTCTTGAGACCTGACAGTTTCATACAAACAAACACATACGTGTGCGTTTGCGAATTTAATCTTTAATAGCTATTAGAATTGTCGCATTGACAGCTGTCAAGAACGCGGTCTCTTGTCGGCCGGATTGTAAACGAATAACTATCTGTTTAGAATAATATTATATTAAGGAAGTATTGGTCCATAAGATCAAGACACTTTGATTGTACAACGTATAATGCCCTTTTCAGGTTTTAAGTTAATTCAATTACATCTATACATAATCTATACATATAATAAATCTGTAGAAGGGTCAATTCTGTACATTGAAAATATTGAAAAAATAAATAGCGGGGGGTGTTGCTGGATCGATACCAAACCCAAATATGTGATTAAAAAAATTTTTGTCTGTCTGTCTGTCTGTCTGTATATGCAGGCATCACGTGAAAACTAACGGTTCGATTTCGATGAAACTTGGTATAATTATACCTTATTATCCTGGGCATAAAATAGGATACTTTTTATCCTGGAAAAATACGTAGAAAAAAAAATCTTATTTTTCGGTTTTATTCATAGACGTTGTTCTGTAGAACACACGTTGCATTACCCGTAGTGGATAATTTTCCATTTCAATTTAAGAGAATACAGTTTCCTGTAGCTTTGTGTTACGCCATGACAATAAATAAGGCTCAAGGTCAGACCCTAGGAGTTGCTGGCGTAGATCTTACCGCGAGTTGTTTTTCACACGGGCAACTTTACGTAGCTCTTTCCCATGTGAGCAGTCCAAGAAATCTTCATGTTCATATTCCGGACGAGCTCACTAACAATGTTGTGTATGCTGAAGCTCTCAATTAACTTTATGTCGCATTGTCACGATCACTTTTTTATTATTGCAAACTTTTCGTCATTGTCAGTAATTTACTGCTACATGCTACTTATCAAGGTCGGAATTACTATGAAAAAAATACTTACTACAGAACGCGAGCTCAACAGCAGTAGCTCAATAGAGGGATCTCCTTAATTATTATAGGCTTAGCCGTATTTGGGTCCAATAGATATTTATAAGATGTCATTGTCAGAGTTACTCAAAATGGAGAAATAAACCGTCCACGCGAAGACCGACATCCGCGCGGACGGAGTCGCGGGCGGAAGCTAGTAATATAATAAATCTGTAGAAGGGTCAATTCTGTACATTGAAAATATTGAAAAAATAAATAGCGGGGGGTGTTGCTGGATCGATACCAAACCCAAATATGTGATTAAAAAAATTTTTGTCTGTCTGTCTGTCTGTATATGCAGGTGTTAGAAAACATAGTAAAATCTATCTATAAGTGTAGGTATATATATATTATATTACCCAAATGTAAAGCTTTGAATATCAGAATGGTTACTAGTTATTTAATGTGTGTAAAGTGCCCATGAATATGGTATGTATGTAGGGAAAGGATTTTATGAAATAAAGCACAGAAAGACAAGGCTAGACATTTATTTCAATTTAGTCTTGTCAGTAATTCATCAGAAAGCTAGTTGTCCGTTCCAAATCTAGGTCATCAAGGCGAAGAAGGACAAGAAACTCCTTGGAAACAACAATTAACAAATTTATTACATTGTCATACATTATCGTTATTTTAATAACAATTAATTCTATCTCTTGGTCCAAGGAACTCAGAATAATAGCAACATAATAACAATAGCTAGGAATATTCCAATAAACACCTTAACATATTAGCAATATTGGCCATAGGTATTACAACAATACAGAACAACATAGTTATCAGCAATAATCAAGATAATAATATTAACTTACATGACATCTGGCCGATCTATTCCACATAATAGGTATCTACTAATTAACTGAACGTCTACCGGACAACAACTGCCCTGATAAAGTCATTACTATCCTTTTTATATCCTACCAACGTCTTTTTACGTCAAACATCTTACCGCCATTTTGAACCAATCACAGATCATCATAGATTATGGATTAATATCTTCCAACACAGGTAATGATAAACAAATCTTATATAGAGAAACCGTTTTAAAACATTATTACGTGATTAGGCAATTTAATAAGAGTTGATTCGTAATTCTTACAAGTATTTAAAAATAATATAACATCAACTGACAGTATTGTGCCAATCATTTGAAACAGCCTACTATATTAAAATAGCAATATTAAATCTATGATATACTACAAGTGTTATTAAATATTACTTAATAATTTATAGTCATAGCATTTATGTGATTTTTACAACTTAAGACTTTATTTTTTTGTAAACACAATATTCAGTCAAATTAGGTACTTTCACATTGATACTATTTATATAATTCGTAAATGTGACAGATGCCATTAGCCAACAAACGATATTCTAACATTAAAATTATATCAGAAAGAATAATCACACCGCATTATATTGTAGTCTTTGGAATAATCCAACACAGGCATCACGTGAAAACTAACGTTTCGATTTCGATGAAACTTGGTATAATTATACCTTATTATCCTGGGCATAAAATAGGATACTTTTATCCTGGAAAAATAGGTACGTAGAAAAAAAAATCTTATTTTTCGGTTTTATTCATAGACGTTGTTCTGTAGAACCGCGAACACACGTTGCATTACCCGTAGTGGATAATTTTCCATTTCAATTTAAGAGAATACAGTTTCCTGTAGCTTTGTGTTACGCCATGACAATAAATAAGGCTCAAGGTCAGACCCTAGGAGTTGCTGGCGTAGATCTTACCGCGAGTTGTTTTTCACACGGGCAACTTTACGTAGCTCTTTCCCATGTGAGCAGTCCAAGAAATCTTCATGTTCATATTTCGGACGAGCTCACTAACAATGTTGTGTACGCTGAAGCTCTCAATTAACTTTCTGTCGCATTGTCACGATCACTTTTTTATTATTGCAAACTTTTCGTCATTGTCAGTAATTTACTGCTACATGCTACTTATCAAGGTAGGAATTACTATGAAAAAAATACTTACTACAGAACGCGAGCTCAACAGCAGTAGCTCAATACAGGGATCTCCTTAATTATTATAGGCTTAGCTGTATTTGGGTCCAATAGATATTTATAAGATGTCATTGTCAGAGTTACTCAAAATGGAGAAATAAACCATCCACGCGAAGACCGACATCCGCGCGGACGGAGTCGCGGGCGGAAGCTAGTCTTGAATAAGATCCTTTGCACACAAGCTAAAAACATCTCCACAATAAAAATGAAGTCCATTTCGTCATCTTGCTCAACAAAAACAGCTCTTACATTAGCATGAATGCTGTCACGACATCCTTGTTGGCTTAGGATGTTAAACGTCAACAAGCTGTCAAATCACACTGCACGTGAGATGTGACGCTGACATGTAAGATGTATCGCGACCTTTAGTTTCCGTTGATGGACCTGCTAATTGTTTTTACGTGTACTAATTATTGGCTTATTAATGTGAGAACCTGATGGTGTTCTTGTCATTTCTGGAGAGTAGTGGTGGTCCAGTCGTAGCGGCCGCGACTTACGAGTCGCAGTCGTGGGTTCGAACCTAAGCAGGCACTTTACTTTGTGTAAATTATTTCATTACCACTGCTCTCAAAACGGTGAAGGAAAACATCGTAGGGAAACTGGTTTGTCCTAGGACCAAAAATTTGAAGACAGTGACATCCTGCCCGCACTGGGCCCGCGTGGTCGATTATGGCCGATTCTAATAGAGAAGAGGCCTGAGTCCCAGCAGTGGGAACATTAGGCTGATTATGTTGATGGTGTTCTTGGTGAGATGGAGAATTTGATAAAGAAAATAGGAGTGTGGGTTCCATTGTTGCCATGTTATAAGTATTTTCGTCAGCCTGTCTTACCAAGCAATTTTGTGCTAATTTAAGCTAGCTTAGGCATTGGCGCCGATTCTGTTGTTCACAAACTAAACTAAATTTAAGTTCAGACATCTTTTTCTTTTTCTCGTAATGAGGAGATCCGCAGGAAAATTTTTTAATCTCGTCTAAATTGTGTTTAGTTCTGTCAAATTAAGATGCTCCATAGACAATTTAGACGAGATTAAAAAATTGGCTATTAAAAATACGTCAATTTACGTCAGGCGCTGACTAATTTGACAGGACTAAACTAATCTTCTGTCCTTTTCTTAATGAAATAGAAAGAAAAAGATGCATGAACTTAAATTTAGTTTAGTTTGTGAACAACAGAATCGGCGCCATTGTCTTACCCTGGCGGTTCAAAGGGACAACTTACAAACAAATAATACTGCACCCTACACACTATTACTCAGAATCTGAATAATTTTTAATGATATTGCTAATCCATTGCTTCATACGTTCTACAATATTGTCTACTCAACACCGTAAATAACGCAATGAATGTCGTTGAACGGTCAAAATGAAAGCCATTCCTACAGTTAGTGTGTTACGCAATTTCCCCGCTGGTCAACTCAAGCGACAACTAAGTTCCTATGATAGTGACTTTTTCAAAATCATTGTGTGCATTTTCTAAGTTAACTTACTCTAATTAGAGCCATTTTTACGAATAGTAAAATGGAGAAAGTTAGAAGGTTCTGAAAGGGCTCGTTTATAGTCACTGAACTAGGTCACCATATTTTTTTTATCTGGGGATAAATACCTAAATTCATATTCATTTATTCATCAAATATAAGCTAACAGTTTACACCACATCGCTTATATCTATGCTAATTCTACAAAATTACATTAAAATTTTAATTAAAACTTCTTAGACTAAAAAAAATAAATAGGTACCAAAAAAAAATGGAGTAACATAAAATTTGAAATCAAAACAACCTTAAACATAAAATTAGAAACTTAACAATTATTTCTTCATATTTAAATAGTGTAAATACCTACACCGTCTTTAATATTATTATTTCTTCCATCACCTCATCTTTAAATAGATAGGGGGACTAAAAATTAATACGGTGTATGTTTGCCCAAATTAATTTCATCTACACAAAACCTTTTTTTTCCCCAAAATTCGCATGTTGCAATCATAAAGCACTTTCATACAATTATCCAAAATCCGAGTTTCGACAAAAAAGCGGAACAATAATTTTACACGACATTTAAGTAGTAAGAATGGACTCTTAAAGCTATTGACTATTATAACGGGGTGGGCAGGGTGGAAAAAACGTGACTCTTTGATAGTACCTTTGTGTGACGTATTTCCGCTCCGGTTGCTTTGTGGAAGTGTCGCTGCGCTGTTGTTACCGGTACTTGTGATGGTGGTAAATTGTGGTGAAACGAATCTGGTCTTCATGCAAACTTTCTAACTGAACACTTTTAGTCACTTTAACAGGCAGGGCAGTTGTTATCGGTTCCATTGATTATAGTTGGTTTGGGACAGAACTGTCGTAAACTAAGGTTTTACAGATTAGAAAAACGGTGATATTTTATTGGAACTTAATTAAGCGTCTGTCATTCTATATTAATATAATTAATATAATTTATTTTTTTAGGTCATACATTTACAAACTTATAAATACTTAGTAGTACCACGTTCTTAACAGATTGGCTTAAATACTTATTTAAAAACTACTTTAATTTACACATTTTAATTACCTATGAGAAGTGCTTTGGTACTGACGTTTTAACTTGTGGCGACCCGCCTGAACTAGGTTAATACAAACCTGTGTTTCAGACCATCCCCAGACTAAGCGATCAGGTTATTTTTGTCCATAGTTTATTTATTTATTAAAATATTGCTATCTTAAAGTACTAAATACAAATTAAAAATTTCCAATTCAGTATCTACATAATTATTGAAGTACTTCTAGAAGTCTTTCTGTGTCTGTGTAATCAAGGTTACCCAAATGTTCGCATATTTTCAGACTACAATGTTTGTAACTGGCACTATAAATATTAAGTATCCTATTGAGCTTATTATATAAATGGGGTCCTAAATAGACATAGAATCGTATATTATAATTATGTCCAAGAAGTACAGAAATAACAAAAACAAAAATACACATAAAACACACACATACCCAAAAATTAACTGCGGGTTAAGCGAAAACCATAGGTAGTAATGAAATAGTCAGTTGTAATGTTTAACCAAAATCGGCAATTTTCAAAAACGTCTGAGGTCTTCCAACCAGCTGCGGCACGCATAGGAAAATAGTATATTTGCAACAATCGACAATTTCCATTGTGCAGTTGACTTTATTCGACAGTCACTGATACTTCTTGGGAATTATTGGCTTTGCCCGGATTAATGTATTTGATGTCGCACGTAATGTGACAGCTAATTGTTGGGGCAGATCCGACAGAAAGGAATTATCTATTATTTATTATCTATTTATCACTATCCTTTACATATGACATTCCTGACCGAACTTAAAGGACCAAATGTGAATCCTTTGAGTTAACGCGACATAATTTAATACTAAATAGGTACTCCTACCTACCTCTAAGATATTTATTACTAAAAAAACCAACGTAAGTAACATCAAGTGCTTCATCATATCACTCATTAGGATCATTAGTAATATTCCATAGTGGCATTTGTCCAAGTTCCTGACCATTTATTTTCTTCATAATTACTAACTAACTTGACACCGCAACGTCAACGTCAAGTATCATTAGCTTAAAGTTAACTGTCAAAAAAACGCGTTCTAAATTTGAACAAAAACCGTCTCGGCAGACAGTGTGGCACCGCTCAACAATGCGCAGGAGTTTACGTCGAGCGTACGTATCGTTTACGCGATAGGAAAAATAATAACTACGTAATGCTGTTGGAAAATGAACATACGTTCGAAATTGAACCTTATTTGGAGGTTAGGAAGAGTGAGGAGTGATTTGGTCAGGTGTAAATCTAACGTTGTTACGTCATCAATCGGAAATTGGTCCTTTGAACGAATTTTAACTTTGTTTGTTTATTGATAAGGTAGAGTTTAGTAATGGAGTTTTTAATGTATCACCACATAAGTGTCAGGGTATCCATTTAACTGTCAGACCGTAGGAATGTCATTCATGGTAATGGATCGCTGTAGGAAGGAAGTTGCAGGTAAACGTGCAGAAAAAACAACATGAATGGATGCGCGCGCGCAGGCTTGTATAGGGGGTGGATTTTGTGGGATCCAGCCGTTTCTATGGGTCCATTCATGGTTTTTATTAGTATTGCAGTTAATAAGTTTATGTTATTAGGATGGAGAAAAAAATTAAATTACTTTGAGCGGTGTGAAGCGAGGTTTATACGCACGGTTTTAATAATAGGGTTTAATATATTGGTGTGTGTAAACCTTAGTGGCTGGAGTAAGATTTGGACGGAGTTCAGGTGAACTCATATATCCAATTAGAAGATAACTTTATGATACCTTTTATATGGCTTCTCGCCATCAAACTGGAAAGTTTGGCGAGTAAAATTGTAAAAACAACAAAAAATATTGTAATAAAAAAAAAAAAAATCTGAGTCTGCAGTAATATTCACAAATTGGTGAAACGTTATAGATTGCACTGCATTAGATCTTACCTTTAGCTACATATGTATTATGTATATTCCATCGACTCGAAAATAAGAAGTTAGACTTTAGTAAGGTAACAAGTCTTAAGAGCGTTATACGCCGTACGGCATTTCATACAAACTTTCAAGCCCTTATTTTTCGAAATTAATGAACCGATTGTAACGAAACTTCATACGCATAAGCAGGATACAAAGGTCTAAAAAGTTAGTACAGAACATTTTCGAAATCTCTTATTTAAAAAAAAGATAACTGGAAATATCTGTTTCTATGGAAAATTTTAAATCGGTCTAATTTGGCTGTAACACTATTTTTCGAAAATGTTTTCTACTAACTTTTTAGACCTTTGTATCCTGCTTATGTGTATGAAGTTTCATTAAAATCGGTTCATGTATTTCGAAAAATAAGGGCTTGAACGTTTGTATGAAATGCCGTACGGCATAAACGCTCAACTGTCGTTGGTCGTCTTGCCCAAATTCAATGTAATTTTATTAGGTTATCCTAAAAAGACCACAGTAAAGAGAGTACGCAGAAATGCTAGGCGTAATGCAGGAATATGGATTTCTTTACTTTCATGAATCGTATATACCTACCTAGGTGTATCGTATATCTGACAAATGAGACTACCGCGTGCTTTGAAGATCGTCTGTCAAGGTAACTGCGCACCTAGCTTCTGACGCTTCATAAGTGCCCATGTAGGTTTATGTGAAATAAAACATTTTGATTTTGAAACTATTTTTATCATTGTTGATCAAGTCTGCTATTACAATAGTGTCAGAATGGTCTATCATTGATTTCATAATTGTTGACTTTGACAAGTTTGGTAATCTACTAATATAGTGGCGTCATTATGACTTTCCAATGGTCAACCACTGACACTCCATTGAAAGAAATGGCATAGAATGGTAATCTCGTACATAATGAAAAATTAATTTTATTACTGACTTACGCGGTAATCTGCTAAAATTTTGACAGTTCCTTTGAACAGTGACCTACCATTAGAACGTCATTGTGCAGTTATTGCTTTTAATTCGTTACGAGGATCTATATGTTCTGTGCCATTGACCGACCAATGATCGACCATTATGAATTTAGCAGATTACGAACTTTTAGCAAAATGACAATGGGATGGTGGTGGGATCGTGTTGGAATGACGAATTTATAAAAATAGCAGACTAGGGCCCCAGATCATGTTATTCATATTTAAGGCGACTACATGACCTAAAGCGCGGTCTTTGTCGGACTGCATAGAAAAGAAAGAGAAGCGCGATGTTACAACCCTGGTAATTTATTGCAAAATATGAAGCAATTATCTATTTACAAAAAATCATTGTTTGGACTAAAAAATTACTTAAAACACTAGTGCTTTAGTATGTTGCTTGTGGAATAATCTGACAAAAAATCATAGTGATAGTATGTATATTAGTATGGTTTTTATTGTAAAAAGAAAGTTTTTAGAGGTATATTCATGATTTTTTCTATCATAACAAATTAGTTGTATTATGTTTTCAATACACTATCTACCAAGCATATATCCTGAAGAATCATATATTTTTCAGATTTTGTTTACTGTAGTCGATCATATACTTTTATTGTTTCTAAAACTTGCGTTTTTTGCGTTTAGGTCCTGTAAGTACCCTTTAAAAAGAATGCTAAAGGGTGGTTGGTGGAGGAGTAGGGCTCCGAAAGCGAAACCTCAGCGTGAAGACTCTTTTCACGCTGATTTGCTAAACGGACGCGGAAATTATTGCTAACAGTCGGAGAAAAGAGGTGAAAGCCTCACTAGTTTCTCCTTCCTTTTTTCTAAATGGCATTCTCATCCAGCCTGTATCACCAAGTCCCAAAATGACAAAAGTGCCAGACTGTTCTCACGTTACAATAAACATGGTCTCATGTAGCCCGTGGGTGCGAGCGAGACGGTGATAGTCTTTGTATCGCCAAGATCTTTGCCACCGCTAATGACGCCTGAATCATTTATAATTAATATTAGTGGCTAGAGGTGGGACAATATCTATATCGAGTATCGAGGCAATATTTATGTTAAAGTTTTGAGCTCAATAGGATTTTAGTTCAAAATAGAGGTGATTAATATGAGAAACTTAGCCGTTTTAAAACCATTATTACCTACCATAATATTCTCAATTTGCATTCATTGCGTTCATACATATCTACTTAGTTGAAGATACCGAAGACATAGCAGAAAATAATAACCTTTAAAAAGACAAATTAATCTTTAAAACTAATTACGTTCCTCAATTTCTTCAAAAAGCACATCTCTTAAACTTGGATACGGGCGACGGTGATTTCAAATAGAATAGCATTAACTACATTTTAACTTAAATCACAAAACCTCACCGAGTGACCATCGACAAGGGACCTTGTCGATGGTCACTGGGCACATCCCTACCATGAACCCGTCAGCGCTACTTGGATACAAAACCTATAGGTAATCCTGTTGGCTACCGTTTTATACCACACCTTTTTATTACCAGGGATTAAAATACCCTCATATCCTCACTCAAATACCAACCATATCACCTGCGAGTTACGGTTGATTTTATAGGTGAACGTAAAACTGGCACAACAACGAATAGAGTTATTAATGTTAGATTTATTGGATCTTTGATGTCGGTTGAATTATGATGAGTTCTGTATTGTATGACCGGATGTCGGGCCGGACTTAATGAGCAGATATGGTTGGAATTAACTGACTTTACAGATTATTGTTGCTGGCAGTGGATGCTGGTGTCGTTGGGCAGGCTGGACTGGTCGGGTAGTTGGTTCAGGCGAAGGATTTTACATGTCACTATCATTTTCTCTTCATAACTTAACGTTTTCATAACTTAAGAGTAAACTAGTCGCGAGCTCGAACTCACTGCTGGTCATGGCCAAAAAGCACGCTGTCTCACCTGGCCTCGTGTCCGACAGAGCTAGTATCAGTGACGAGCAGTTAGACGCTAGTCTACACGCACAACGTCTAGTTCTCACGCACTGAAACACCGTTCCGAACTGATAGGCGTGTAAAAAAATTTGAAAAATGCTTTGAAAAATCGAGTTTTATGAAAAAACCACTGCATAAATCAATTATAAATAAAGTTGATTGAGCTCTTCGATAACTGAGCTTTGTTGGTATGGACTTGGTTTTGAAGATTTTACAGTTTTTTTTATTACGTACACACATACACCAAAATTGCGTTAAAGATAGTAAGAAAAACGAATCTTTATTGGCTCATAACTTTTTAATGGCTTTTTATTTTACTATTCTGTTTCCGTACATACAAAATCAATAATAAGTCAAAACGATTACATGTTTAACTTTGGATGGACAATGTCAAACTCTTCCGAAATTTGTATGGAAAATATATCGACTAGTGGCACCTTAAGTTGCTAATCGTTCATTATGTACACTCAACTGCATGTCCATGGTAACAATTTGTCTTTGACAGCACCTATATTTTTCATATTTCAAGTGTTTTAATCTACCAAACTTACCTGCTTTTACTCAAAGAAAGTTTTTTCAGGTCTGGAAATGGCACGATTTCTCTTTCAGTCAAAAATGCATGCTTATCGGGAAACCTGGGTAATAAAACAAGATATTTCAACAAACTATTTTATTTACGTACTTTATTAAACCCACTTAATGATAGGTAACTCTGAACTCGTTGTCTCTATGTCTTCTCCTATTGCTACCTGAACATGAAAACGATAGAAACTCTCCATTATCCAAACAAAAAAATAACAACAGTAAGTAAGAATAAAAGATAGTTCACTGTCGATCTTGATCATTGTTTGATTTCACCAAATCAACTGCTTCCTTTAAATTGATTCGCACCGCAGAACGTATCAACAATAGGAGCTACAAATTACATAAGAACCTAGTACATAGTGTAGACGTCATATTTACAAACTTCATAGTAATTCGTTCCCGGCAATTAGCTCGGCCGTGCTTTTACACCTCTTTGCTAAATCACCGTGAAGTTAACATGGATTGAATCGACGTTACAGGCTAGGTAATTATGTTTATTGTGAAAACATTGTAAGGGGAAGGTTGGTTTGTCTGTCGCAAGATTTTGAATAAAAAAAAACAGTGGCACTCCGGGAGTGGTGAACTGGTGACAGAAGTGAAAACAAAACTCAAACAGAATACTTTGCCATCACTCACTGGCATATCGGATATACATTAAAACCGAGTACATCCCGAGGACAGCCGAACACATCCGTAGCGGGTATTTTTTAATCGTCTTATAAACGAAACACGCGCGGTGTCGCTTACGGTAACAGTGTCGCGAGTTCAATGGTTTTTTCCTATCTCAAAAAATGCCCAACGCGCCTAAAGAAGTTTTCAATTTAAAAAAATCGGTTAAGTTTATTTATTTAATAGCTGCGCCCCGCGGTTTCACCCGCGTAATTGCCGATCCCGTGGAAATATCGGGATAAAAAGTAGCCTATATGTTAATCCAGGATGTCAGCTACCTCCATACAAAATTTTATCAAAATTGGTCCCGCCGTTTGAGCATGAAGAAGTAACAAACATATAAACACACACACACACACACACACTCACAAACTTTCGTAGTGTGATAATATTAGTGTGATTTAGCTTACACTGTCCCACTGCTGAGTAAAGGCCTCCCCCAAATCCTTCCAGGCATTCTTTTCTAGCGCCACCTCGACGCAACCCTTGCGGTGCGCGTCTAGGTCGTCTCTCCACCTCTTTCTGGGCCCGACGGATTATAAGTAAGGATTTTAAAAAAAATCATCTTTCTGTAGGTATTTTTTTCCTTTTTTATTGTGTTGTGTATTATGCGAAAAACAAAACTGTTGTAAATATAATTATTTAATTAACCTACATAGTAAATTTCTCAGTATCGGCTCGGAGTCTGAATTTGTGTCCGGTTGATGGCAATAGGCTCTCCCCCTGTTACATAGTACTTACACATAAATGGCGAAATGTAGATGTACAGACTCTGTCAAATTTCTTTAATAGATTTTCAACTTTATCGCTTAAGATTAAAGTTCAAAGTTGATTGGGAAAATTTGACAATTTCGGATAGCTTGATGTGCTGGCGTCTGTACTATAGGTACACCGGTGTCTAACCCTTTGGAGCAACACGCGTGATATTTTATTATGTAAAGTTTACTTTAATTTATGTAATAGCTATAATTTACCAAACATACTACAGTTAACAATTCTTATGGTCCTTCGATACATGAAGGAACGTTTTAAATGAATCCGCAGAGTAGTTGCGTAACACGCTATCAGTAACAATGCGTTTAATTTTGACAGTTCAAAAACATTCATTGCGTTACTTGCGTTGTTGAGTAGACACATTTTTCGAACATATGGAGCAATGGATTAGAAACATGTTTCAAATTGAGGGTAACAGTGTGTTTCGCAGTTAGGGTGCCGGTCGTTTATACCCAAATACTGTAACTTAAAATACACATTTTCATCATTTGAATCAACATGAATATGAATAGGTATGCGTTATGCTGTCATCAGTATAGCATAGAAATAAATCTAAGTATGCAGAAAAACCCGCGGGTTGCGGATAGTCTTTTCTAAATGAGGAAGTAAAAAACCTACCGATGTTTTTAATAGGAAATAGCGTTTGAATATTTTTATTGAGCCGATGAAAACTTGATTGCTTCAAAAATGTAAAAGATGGTATAATATAAACAAACAATAACACACTAGGATAGTTCTTTGGTTTCGCTTCCTTGACGAGTTGACAAACGTTGTTTTCAAAGTAAACATTCCTTTAGGATATATGTGGCGGATAAAAAAAGGTATCCCAACTCATTAAGTTACAACAAGTTGTGTTTGTTTATGTGCAAGTATAAGTTTTTCTGAATGTAATCTGTTTTTATGACACAAGTAGGTTTAGCAAGATGAAATTTTATGGTAGATAATTAGTGAAAAAATGATTTCTTTAAATGTCTATTTCATAGGTTTTCACAACAACCTGATTGATAATTAGTTAATAGGGACAATTTGCATTAAGTATGTAATTTTAGTTTTTATTTTTTATTAGGTAGGCACAGTCAACAAAAGAGTTAAGTATACAGGATCGTCGGATATAGTTCAAGTTTAGTAAGAAACCGATGGATGTTGTCAAGTGAAATTATTTGATAATGAGCTGTTGGTTTTCTATTAATAAAATAAAATTTTATTCGAGAACATCCATCGGTTTCTTACTAAACTTCAACTATCTCTTTTGTTGACTGTATCTAGGTGCCTGACCTCCTGGACCTTTAAAATTTGACCTAGGTAATTTTTAGACATCCATCAACTCAGTATTTCGCAGTCCACTGCTGGGCATAGGCCTCTCCCAAGCTGCGCCACAACACCCTGTCCTCCGCCTTCCGCATGCAGTCGGTCCCAGGTCGTCGGTGACGTCGGTCCATCTAGCTGGACTTCACTCCAGGACTCGTCTGCTCCACCGGCATTTTTAGACAAAAGGTTTAAATCTGTATTAAGACCTAATGTGAAGCAGTGCAGCTGCCAAGATATCTTAGCTTATATAAGCCAGGATCGAATAAATCTTCAGTTTATATCATCCCTCAGAATACGGAATAAAAAAAAGGCATTCCTTAACAAAATCCTAATCTTTATCGATATCAAATAAGAATGTTTACCCAAATTAAAACTTTGTTTAATATCCCCAAATAGATTAGACAATAAACATTTTAATACATCTCGATCAAGAGGACAAGTATAAAAAAATCTATAAAGCCGAGTGCAGACCGGACGGGCAATAAATAAATAACACATATAAATAAATAAATATAGGAATAAATCCGTCGTTATTTATGCTATTGTGAGCCGATGGTGGTTTAATGACGCCGGCCGACGGATTGTTAGTGATATTTGTAATAAAGCTCGGCTGTGAGCTCGTGTGCACCGAGCTTTATATGTTAAGACGTGGTGAGGTCATTTACACGTGATGGAGATGTATTTCCTTAGCTCAGAGGTTGGACGAGGTTTTAGTTTTGCTTAGGAACCCTGAATTGATCTGAAAGTTAAAGCAGTAATTTCTTCTTTCTGGAGATGATTAATTTGATGTTCTGCAAAACACTGCACTGTTCTACAAAGAACCAATAATTAGTGGACCTTTTATTCGCTCCAAAACCACCTATTTGGTTATTATTCCCTGATCCATCTTGAAAGAAATGGGACATGAAAATTCCTTTGCTTAAAAAACCTTCCGCATGGAACATTTGTCAAGTCCTACTATGATTTAATACTGGTCTAAAAACAAAAATGTATGTGTCAAAACAACAGCTCAATTTAGTACCTACCCAAGTATTCATACATGCACCTTTAGATACAAATAACCCCAATAACTATGTAATATGTTATCTACTACAGCCAACGAAATCTGAAAAAACATTCAACACATAATAGCTACTACAGTACTGATCAAGTTTTCAATAGTGAAGCTGGTCAATTGATCAGCTTTACTTTTCATCTTTACCTCCAAGTCCTGCTCACCCCTACACACACATGCTCATCTCTAGCTCCAAGTCCTGCTCACCCCTACACACACATCCTCATCTCTACCTCCAAGTCCTGCTCACCCCCTGCACACAGATCCTCATCTCTATCTCCAAGTCCTGCTCACTCCCTACACACACATCCTCATCTCTAGCTCCAAGTCCTGCTCACCCCTACACACACATCCTCATCTCTAGCTCCAAGTCCTGCTCACCCCTACACACACATCCTCATCTCTAGCTCCAAGTCCTGCTCACCCCTACACACACATCCTCATCTCTAGCTCCAAGTCCTGCTCGCCCCCTACACACACATCCTCATCTCTAGCTCCAAGTCCTGCTCACCCCTACATACACACACATCCTCATCTCTAGCTCCAAGTCCTGCTCACCCCCTACACACACATCCTCATCTCTAGCTGCAAGTCCTGCTCGCCCCCCACACACACATTCTCATCTCTAGCTCCAAGTCCTGCTCACCCCTACATACACACACATCCTCATCTCTAGCTCCAAGTCCTGCTCACCCCCTACACACACATCCTCATCTCTAGCTCCAAGTCCTGCTCGCCCCCCACACACACATTCTCATCTCTAGCTCCAAGTCCTGCTCACCCCTACACACACATCCTCATCTCTAGCTCCAAGTCCTGCTCACCCCTACATACACACACATCTTCATCTCTAGCTTCAAGTCCTGCTCACCCCCTACACACACACACATCCTCATCTCCATGGTAAGCATAAACCTCAGCATTACGAGGTACTCATTTACATGTAATAAAAAGTAGCTTGAAGTGAGCAGTTGATTAATAGCTGCCCGAACAGAACGTCGTTAAGGGAATTATTTATTGCATTTTAAAATGTTTTAATGTCCCGTCAGGCTTTATCGGAGGTACCAGATCTTGGCTTTTGATCGATGTGGTACAGTGCGGGACACGGGATGCGGGACACGGAGTAGATGCTGTTTTATACTTAGTTGTGATTGTTTGATGTCTGTGACGTTGAGGTTAGCCAGTTTTAGGGTTCGTAAGAAACAGAATTTCTAGAACCACCCCTGAAACTACGCTTGCTCTTTGCTTCTGATGAAGTTGAAATGATCTTTATTTCTATACAAGCCACGTACAGTTGTCCATGCGAATTGTTTAAAAAAATATTTAATATACAGTTTTGGCTTCGCTACGATTTTATTGTATGTATAGATAGGTAGAGATTTTTTTTTTAAACATTTAAACTTCAATCTGTTGTTCAATATTTTGAAACTAGCTGACTGACCTCTGAGAAGAAATGCCGAAACAACTCAGCGGTCTCTTTTAAAGGCCAAATATTATAATAATTATAATGTTTGGACTTTAAAAGTCATAATAATAATTGAAGTCGGTCTGACTTCAATTATTATTATGATTTTATGTGAGTAGAATGCTGTACAATCTGCGAAAGCGCCAGGGTAGCCCGCGAAATTCAATTTTTTTTACGTTTTTTGCAATTTGCTGGCCAGTATTACGTTGTACGTTGATTAAAATATGATTCGCGACCGTAACAAATATGTATTTACATAATTATATATGCACTCCGGGAGTGCCGACGAAGTGAAAACAAAACACAAACAGAATACAGTGCCATCACTCACTGACATATCGGATATACATTAAAACCGAGTACATCCCGAGGACAGCCGAACACATCCGAAGCGGGTATTTTTTTAATCGTCTTAGAAACAAAACACGCGCGGTGTCGCGTACGGTGACAGTGGCGTGAATTCAATGGTTTTTCCCATCTAACAAATGCCACGGCCAACGCGTGCAGAGAGAAAAGGCACACCGAAATATGACAGAAATAACAACAGCTCCCATTATCTGTGTTTGTTGTGCCTTTGATTCTGCACTGCAGTGTACAACGTTATACGTGTCGATACACTGGCGACAATAACTCGCTCTCCATGCACGGATATCTTGAATGTTTGGACTGACACCAGATCCGGTCAGAAATGATAGATAGGTTTGATTGTGTTTGCTGTACACATATAGCAGAAGACTAATTTCGTAGCCATTTTTTGTTTTTTCTAGCCACTGCGTGGCAAAGGCCTGCTCTTTTTCCACCTCTCTCTGTCCAGAGCTGCCACGGACCAATCATTATTAAAGGGAGTCCAGCTCATTCCGCCGTCTCTGTCTGGGCCTGCCGCGGTGTCGTTTGCCATTAAGTGCTACCCAGTGGGTCGTAAGTTTGGCCCATTGATCGTAGCCAATGATGATTCTTAATTTAATTAAGTCTCTAAAGCGCTTTCAAAAACATTGTCCTTAACTCCATTTATAAGGACTTCTTATTAGGCCCCTTGCGATGACAACCCATGTATCATCGTAATGATGTCGCTCACATCCTCATCCTATCACAATACCACTAATGTTGAAGAACAGCCGCTTATTGCGGAACCCACTAACCGTAGCTGTTTAGTTAGTTCACATATTATTATTATATAATTTATCTACATGCAAAATATTGTAAAACATTTTAAAAGAGTAACGGTGGAGTTTCTTGCCCATTCTTCTCCATATGAAAACTACCTTTTGGAATGGGCGACTAGAATCAATCTATTTTAGTAATTTTTGACGTTCGAAAAGGCACTTTCGAACGTCAAAAATTATGTGCCTATTTGAAATAAATGCTTTGACTTTGACTTTTAGCAGTAGGAATGGCTTTCATTTTGATAGTTCAATAACATTCATTGCGTTATTTACGTTGTTGAGCAGACATATTTTTCGGTCATAATATGAAGCAATGGATTAGCAATATCTTTCAAAATTATTCAGATTGTAATTTGAAAGTGTGTTATCCAATTAGGGTGCAGATTCCAAACAGCAAACCTATAATGATTATTCTTTCTTTTCTTTCCTTATTTAACTCTAAAGGTACCCCTTTTCCAGGCTGTGTAGCTGTGTCGCACGGCTGGTTCTCCACGTTCACCTTCTCTAATCTTTCTTTTTCATGTCCTCCGTTCCTCCAGTAATCAATAATAATGTAAATGTCAAGGGAAATATTTCAGTTAGTTTGTTTTTCAGGAAAGAAATACTCCACAGCCAGAGTCACTTTAACCGACTCGTATAGTCATCAGAAAACCAAAACACTGGGCAATAAAAGACAATAATTTGGGATTGTTTTAATTAAATTAATGACGTCGTACAGCAGTATAATGACCATACAGGCGCTCGTTAGGACTCTATAGAGCGGCGCGCGCGCTCGCCTGCTAATTGTTAATTACAATACGCGATCGTATTACCGTTGTTAAATCCCGACGCCTCGGGATTATTCAGTGGCTGTATAACTTGCAGTGGCGAAGGTTCCCAGGTTCGCTTGCTGAGTCAGGTATTATTAAATTAGGTTAGATGACCTCTCAAGTTTCGCTAATGAGACACAATTGATTTTCTGTTGTATCCTGCCACATGTAGTACCTACCTACGCGCGGGGCTTAGACGTCAACAACAGTAAATTGTAATTGTACCACTAGGTACAATTAATTAAATTCGTACAATGAGAAAAGTGTGTTGGCTTGGGGTGTAAAATCGTTGCTCGCAAAATGCCAAATGCAAATCATTTGGCATTTTGCGAGCAACAATTTTATATCAAAACAAGTTTATCAAGCAGTGTACGCCCACCAATAGAGAATGGAAAGACCAAAATACTGTTTTGAATTTTAGTCCTATGATACGTGAAACCGTAGCTCGTAAGTATAATAATAATAATAATAATAAACCATTTATTGAAACTACTACTGCTTATTACTACTACCCTACTTTACTTATTACCTAACTACTACTATTTATTTTTTGTATAACGTTAACAGAAAGAGCTTTAATAATAGATATCAAAGCCTACACATAAAAATCTATCCCAGACATTTGCAGACAGACAGACCTCCCATATAACTACAGCTCAACGAATTATACTCCCATTTACAGGCCACGTCCAGTCGAGTTATTAATTTTAATAAAATCCCCAATACAGACGACCGGCTGTAACAGGCGACCGGCTGTAACCGAGGGCCGCGTGGTGATACTTGCTATTGCTGTTGATGGATTGAACACCACCTCGCTGTAATGATCTCCTGGTAATTGGGAGGAATTACTGTTTAATTTCTTTGCTGATCTTTGGCTTCGTAGTAGATATACTTAATAAGTATAGTTTATTTCAGGAATCGTGGCACAAGTGACCAAGTACCAAACTATTGTTACTGTTTCTACAGTTAGATAAATTATATCTGGTAAGGAATCGTCTATCAAAGCTCATTTTTTTTCTTACAACGAGATAGACGAGCGAAATTGTTGTGAAAATATAAAAACCGGGCAAGAGCGAGTCGGACTCGCGCACCGAGGGTTCCGTAACATCCGGGTTTATGCATAAGGTTTATGTTTATGAAATTAAATGTTTTTTTTATTCTTGAGTTGATTGAATGAATGGTAAATTGCGGTTTACGATTTATGACGTATTAAAAAAACTACTTACTAGATCTCGTTCAAACCAATTTTCGGTGGTAGTTTACATGGTAATGTACATCATATTTTTTTTTTAGTTTTATCATTCTCTTATTTTAGAAGTTACAGGGCCCCCTGTAACTTCTAAAATAAGAGTATGATAAAACTAAAAAAAACACACATTTTACCACTTTGAAAGTGTCTCTCGCGCAAACTATTCAGTTTAGAAAAAAATGATATTAGAAACCTCAATATCATTTTTGATGACCTATACCCATAGATACCCCACACGTATGGATTTGATGAAAAAAAAATTTTGAGTTTCGGTTCTAAGTATAGGGAACTCTAAAATTTATTGTTTTTTTTCTATTTTTGTGTGAAAATCTTAATGCGGTTCACAGAATACATCTACTTACCAAGTTTCAACAGTATAGTTCTTATAGTTTCGGAGAAAAGTGGCTGTTACATACGGACGGACAGACAGACAGACGGACAGACGGACAGACGGACAGACGGACAGACGGACAGACGGACAGACAGACAGACTGTCATGACGAATCTATAAGGGTTCCGTTTTTGCCATTTGGCTACGGAACCCTAAAAAAGAAAGAAAATACGTTTATGTGCGGCAAACAGTAATTTGGTATTTGGTTCAGTTTTTCAAATCAAAGCTCAGTCACCCTTAAGTTAACAGCGTTTAAAATATTCCTCACCTCCTCAGATACTTTTGAAACAGACGGATCCCTTCGCCACCACTAGTCTCAATCCGAAGCTAATTAAACAAAATTCCTACAAGTCCGTCCGTCTCAGTGAATGAACTGCGGGCCCTCGGTTTATTGTGGCCATAAACCGTTTAGTATCAAACACTTTAGAGCCCCTAGTGTCGATTGATGACCAGAATTATCACCCTTAAGATTATCGGGTTTAAAAAATCAATTTGGCGAATTTTGATGGCGAATAAAAGTTTCATGTGTCCGGTTATATCGACCCCCGTGAGGTTTAGAGTGTTCATCAAGCTTGACATTTCTTGGTTATGGTTGGCAATTTTATTGTTTTTGGTACTTACCTAAACAATTTTGTTGATTATAAAATCTGGGATGATGAGACTTCTGATTATAATGTGTGGTCCTTGGATAATAATTAGACCTTATTTAATTTTAAGCAAAGTAATTGATAAAAGGAGTGCTTATAAAAAGAGCTACTACAACTTTTGACCAACACTAATGATGAGCGACGTAAACACGTCGACGTCTCGTCTCTTTGAATGCGTTTGATGGTTTAATAAGATTACTGGTCCTTTTGCTCGTGGTCTCGAAGGCATTACTAGCTTATACCCGCGACTATGCTCCCATGATCTACTTATGGTTAGTGCATATTTTCGAGATAAAAATAGCCTATGTACTATGCCTATCTAGATACTCTCCGATCCGTTGCTGCGTTGCTGATGTAAAGAACGATGACACCAACGAATCTGCATTATCTCACTGGGTGGGTGAATTTAGGCTACGTGTAATTTGTTTTTAATTTGTTTTGTACTACCTAGTCTTGTCTGGTTTAGTCTGTTATGATTTTTTTTTTTGTCTGTGTTAATTTAGCTTAACTAATTTATTAACTTACTACTTGGTCAGTGTAACTTACACATACATACATACACACACACATACATACATTCACACACATACATACATACACACACACATACATACACACTTCACATACATATACATATTCGCATAGTCTTTTATTTCTATTTTTTGTTAGTTACGACAACTTTACTATTTGTGTGCATGCAGAGTTTACCTATAAGTGATTGTTACACTTTACTCCTATTCGTTGCTTTTGTTTAAAATAGTGTATACAATTGTTGGTGAACCAAATAAATAAATAAATAATTAAATCAACATACACCCTTTCGCATTTACTAATTCTTTTTTTTATTCTGTGTAAAAGTATAGTCTAAGTTACTCCTTATAACATCAGCTCTGCCAGTGAAAATCCCGGTAAAATCAGTTCAGCCGTTTCGGAGATTAGCCGGAACAAACAGACAGGCAAAAATTTTAACCGCTTGTGTGCCGTAATTACAGACACTATTAAAAAGCCATTGTGTCTCGCGTAGATCTACGTTCCGGCAGACTAAGGGTTAATGATGTTTATTTTGTTATAAGTACCATATATACGTGTAAGCAATGTATGCATTTAGTAAAAGCTGTTATTTTGACGTTACAAACGGACACTTCCATTTAAGACAGATTTATAGATTATATTATAGATTGTATAAATTAGTAAGATATGCACCACATATGCTACTAATAGGTGGCAAAGTCTTTATTCTGGTGTCATAATCTGGTGCCAAGTGATACATCAATTATCTTTTATAGTACAGTGGAATCAAAGGTGGCAATTATACAGAAGTCATGTATGGATAGCAATTACGGATCATAGCCTCAGATTACTCTTAATTAACATTAGCATAAGGTACACACGTAATTAATAGGAATTTTAAGTTTATTATTTTGCCTTTAATAACAGTCGTTAAACAAGTAATGAAATGATGTTCTATAGATTGTTATGACTACAGCTAACCTGCTATTAATTGGTAACTTGTGACCCAATCATTGGGAATATCAGCCTTGTAGAACCATAAACGTCACAATCCAGCTGCAAAATTATTTAACAAGTTACTATAAACTACAAGAGCTACTAAATTAGCACTGGTGACCTAGTGGTAACAGCCGCGAATTATGAGTTATAGGTCGTAGGTTCAAATGTAGACAGACGCTTTACTTTGTGGAAATTATTTCATCTCCAATGATTTTTTCATCATAGAACCACAAATTCGAAGACATGTGACATCTACCAACCCGCACTGGGCCCGCGTGGTGAATTACGGCCCACTCCCTCTCACCGAGAGTTGGCCGATGTCCCAGTAGTAGGAACGGCTGATTATGTTATGCTAATGCAAGAGCTACAATACAATTCTTGTCGCTTGAGGGCTTCCCATGAGTTTATTATATTGTAGTAAGTTGCTATTATGATATGGTAAGAAAAATCGCCTTGCAGAGTTGTTACAATTTGAGGCAACCTCTTCAGTTATCTTGGGGTGATTAGTTATTTCTTTATAGACTGGTAACTTTAGCCGACGGCTGCATCCACTCGGAAATTACCCACAAGATCGTACTACCGGGAGCAAAAGTATTTTATGTCCTAAGCAGGTCATTGGCTATCCGTCTGCCAACTTACATCCAAATCCGTTCAGGAAGGCGTAAAAAGGTAACCAACAGACAGACATACAGAGTTACTTTCGCATTTAGAATATTAGTACGGATACAGCATGGTTGCCTGCATTCACAACAGCCGAAGTTGCGTTGTATCTTATCGATAAGATGGATTTTATATTCAAAATTTAGGAATCAATCTCAAGTAACTCCAGGTCATAAACTGCAGCATCATTACTTTGAATCAAGTAATTATACATGTCGGTCATTCGATACGTTTGTCTCGGCTTGATTTGCGTTTACGACAGCTGCGGGTGACGTGTGCCACTCAAACTGGCTTTATTTGATGTCTTATTTATGTGACCATGTCTTATTTATGTGATGCCACATTATTTACTATTAAAGTTTATATGAGTCTGTCGGTTCATGATTAACATTCATTGATTTTGATCGAATGTCTCTTTCTTAGGGGGGTCTATCTTCTTCTTCGTGTTAGCATAAGTTAGCGCAATCAGAATAACTTACTGAAGTGTTCTGCTAGCTGATTACCCTGAGTCTTTACATGTCAAATTACCAAATGAATACATTGAAAAGTATCCAATAGCTGTTTGGTATTCCCGTATTCCTTGGTGTAAAGAAATGAGAAGCATCAATAGTCGATTGCTGAACATGAGCCTCTCAATGACTAGTCAAAGAGGATAATGATTCCTTATTCAGCATCCCTTTGGATGGATTGATGATAACAGCTTCATCATCCGCCTAGCCTTTTCCCAACTATGTTGGGGTCGGCTTCCAGTCTAACCGGATGCAGCTGAATACCAGTATTTCAGGATTGATGATAACAGCTTACTTTACATAATGCTTTAGTCACTTTCTATACTCTCAGACCGTTCATGAGACAATACCTACATCTGTGTAGATACTGATGTATGAGCCAATACATCAGTATCTACACTCTATTATAACTCAATTATATGGTGCTCAATTTAATGGCAGTGTGGTTTTAGTTTTTAAGTTAATTGTAATTATTATTTTATAGTAATTCTAAATGAGTCTATCAGATAATTAACTATGAATACCTACTTGCAATATTGTTTTGATAATTAATTCAAATATACGAAAAATTGTGATGTCATGGTAAAATGCATTGGGACTATTATTTTGTAAAAAATGCATCTTACCCACACACTATAGCGAATAAAT
Organism: Mesoligia furuncula; assembly: GCA_916614155.1. Classification (NCBI taxonomy): domain Eukaryota; kingdom Metazoa; phylum Arthropoda; class Insecta; order Lepidoptera; family Noctuidae; genus Mesoligia; species Mesoligia furuncula. The sequence goes on along the minus strand of OU744812.1, from coordinate 946,977 downwards.
TATTTATACTTTTTCTTATTACACCACCATTCCTTTTCATTTTCATGCCAAGTTGTATTTTTTGTATGGTCTAATTAAATACACATACCTCGCTGCTTACCTCTTTATTCTAATAGGAAACGAGCATAAACATAGACCTCCCAAAGTCTTCTCTACCGCATCGTAAAAAAACCGCAACAGAGCTAAAGTCTTATTGGACGATTATTGTCATTCAATAAATCGGTCGGTTCCTAATGCCGGCCGGATCGCTGCGGTCCGGTAATTGGTGCGTGGGATATACACGCGTAAATCACGCGCGACGTGCTTTAAATACGTGCGTCTATCACTCACCGACTTGGAATGATGCGAGTTTCACAATTAGACGGGTTATTCTGGAGCGAAAACTAAATCCTAATCTAAACTCTGCAACTCCTCTGATGTGATTCAAGAGCGGCAATACTTAATGGTGGACTATTTGGTGGTCCTTGGACAGTCAACCACCACCTCGCTAACTGGCTAATGTTCTCACCCGGCAGGAGTTAAGTTGACTTTACTATCAAGTTATTTCTGCTTCTACTTCTTTACTACTATTTTTTAGAGTTCCGTAGCGAAATGGTCAAAACGGAACCCTTATGGTGAGACCCAGTCTGTCTGTCTGTCACAGCTGGACATCTCAAGAACTACTAATGCTATCAGCTTGGGAATAGTTTTAAATGACGTTTGCCCAACTGTTTTGCAAATAAGAAAGAAACAAAAATATATATTTATTTTTTGCAACTGGGACTGAAAGGGGGTCTGAAAAATTTGAAGTGGGGCTACTAGGGCATGTGGGGTATCATTTGAAAGAGCGCATTTTACACTTTATCAAACATTTTTTCTTTTCTTTTAGGCCGCATTATTTTCGACTTTTGATGAAAAATGTAAAAAAATATACAGTTGCCCCCCCATTTCTGATTTTTTTCTTTGCAAACTTCGGAGTTATCTCCGAAGTTTGCAGATAGAAAAACATCTGATATAATTCTATGTGATAGAAGTTTATGTAAAGATTACAGGAAAAATAAAATAATATCTCAAATTGCACACTTTTACAGAAATCATCAACAAAAGTTACATTAGTTCCACTATCGGTCAAGAGATGGCGCTGACCTAAAACGCCAATATTCTACACCGTAGTGCGCAGTATTAAAATTATCTGACGAATATAGGCCTCGCCGGTAAAATTTAAAAACATATTATTATGATGGTACCTTCGGTGCGCGAGTCCGACTCGCTCTTGACCGGTTTATTTTGACTCAGTGCGCACTAGATGGAGGTGTTCGAAGATATGTGACATCTACCACCCCGCACTGGGTCCGCGGGGTAGATTACGATTACAGCCAGTTTCTATCGGAGAGATCCGAGGAGCTCGTGTTCCAGCAGTGGGAACATTATGACTGATTATGTGCACTAGATAGATCTCATTTAATCAGCCTAGACATTGATTTTTGAAATCCGGATAAAGGTTACCCGATACCTAAACGATTCAAAACGACACTGGATATTCGAGACCGACTTAACTTGTCATGGTGGTATCCAGAATACGGCCGCAGGTCTGTGTGGCCAGTAGGTCTAGCACACTAAACACAAGGTTTATGTCCACGTAGGATCTTTATGACTGACGTGTGTTCTCCGACTCTTACGACTGTATCAACTATGACACGCTCTTTGTTTCGAAGTTAACCCATATTGGCTTGTTTTATTTGAGTCGTGTAGGTGGAAGATATAGGGTTTTTATTTTGGCAATTAAAACGGCGAAGATCAAATGAAATGTGTTTTTAGTGTGCGTTATTGGTGGGTTTCGGTTTTGTAGAGTTAGACAATTTAGAATTAGTTTAATTGTAGAGGTATATTTCAATTAAACCATAACATGATAATATTTACATAATCTATGCTAATATTTAAAATTATAATATGCATTTAATGAAAAGTACATTTATATGAAAAAATAAGCAAAATTAACAAAGGGCATCAAAAAATTCGTCCGCATCGCGGTCAACAGGAACAGTGCCCAAAAGGCTGACAGCATTGCCACGTTGTATGGCGATGCTAATTCTTTGGCCAAGAAATAGGCACGTGAAGAGTCAACAAATCGCTTGGCGATATCTCGAAAATAGAGGTAGACTTTTTTTTAAAATGGTGTGCGGATCTTAGTAATGTCAACTTGTGATAGCCCCACTGTAGAGTATCTTCTCATATAGACAAAAAACGAATACGATGACTGCATGCATGTTGGCGATTGCAGACAAAGTCCAGATTTCCCTACGATACTTACGATTCATCATAAGCCAGTGTGGATTGTGTCTTCAAAATATGATGAGTTTACTACCGCGATGACACTATGCAGGTAGAGGTAGGCCAGGTTTCCATAATTATCTTGCCTTATAAGCAGTCTACCGAACGTCCATCCTGTAGCGTTGTGAGGGGTCTCAACGGTAATTAGTAAGTTGCTAAGCACATCACTAAAATCATACAACAACACAAATCTAAGAACACTCGTCCATTTGAACATCCGCTGGCTTTGCTAGCAAAAGCTATTCTCTGATCCTCTGAATTTTGTGTGCTCGAACCTATGGATCTACTTCCAGGCTGAGGGCCCTCTCCTCATATCGCACGCTGCTCCAATCTGCACGCTGCTCCGAACGGCGCGCTGCACGCGTAGTTGTACTGTGTACCGGCGCGCAGCGTCCTGGTCCTACGGCTGCTACTAACGCTCACTTCCTGCACTTTCGCAGGCCAGACCGGCCGCTTACTGAGCCTGTGCTGGCAAGCCCTCTTGCGTCCCCTGAAACGAAGGGCGGTAGGTACCCTTCGTAACTTAAAGTGCGATAGTGCTCAGAGCAGATAATCAGAGTGACCTAACCTAGTACTGTAGAAATTATATGTATGAACTTTTCATAAGTGTTTATTTTATCTCTGAACACACTGATTAATAGCCTGTTAGTTAGCGGCCTGCGCTGCCTAAAGCAACAATCTGCCCTTGATAGCACCTCTTTCCTAACACTGGACGGTTTTCGTAGTACATATTATTTTATCATGAATCTATTAATCGTATACGGCATTATGCCAACCGATTTACAATAGCTATTATATTTCATTCTCTCCATATTCGTCAGTAACTTGTAAAATTGACTTAATCATCAGTATTGATATATTGTGGTTTGACATATATCTTCTTTTGTCTTGTAATTAATATCCTTGTAACATGGGAGTTTCTTAATTGTTTTAGATTTGACAATAAATGTTATGTTTCAAATATGGTTTGGTTGAATTACAACCAACCCATATTTAAAACATAACATTTACCAACCCAATCAAAACAACCGCCAATCAAAACATACATAATTAATGTATGTTTTGATTGGCGGTTATTGATTTACGATTGAAGATGTCTATTTAAAGTCAACGTTGTGGTAATTTTTGGCTAGATTCAATAAAGCTGTATTAATTCCGTTTATTGAAACACACCGCTATGCGAATGCCTGTCTATTATAGCCTTGTAGTGAGTGAGTCAGGTCATTGTTAAAAGTAGGTTTATTAACTTAGGTCTATTATATATGGCGAGTACATAACTCACCTTCGGTTTGCCGACGACATCGTAGTCATGGCTGAGACTATGGAGGACCTCAGTACAATGCTCGATGACCTCAGTAGAGCCTCCGAAAGAGTGGGTCTTAAAATGAACATGGACAAACGAAGGTCATGTCAAATGCCCATGTAACACCCACTCTCATAAAAATCGGAGACGCTACACTCGAAGTCATGGACGAGTACGTTTACCTGGGACAAACTGTCCAGTTAGGTAGGTCTAACTTCGAGAAAGAGGTCAATCGACGAATCCGACTCGGCTGGGCAGCGTTCGGGAAGCTACGCAATATCTTCTCGTCCCACATACCACAGTGTCTCAAGACGAAAGTCTTTGACCAGTGTGTGTTGCCAGTGATGACTTATGGAACGGAAACGTGGTCGCTCACAATGGGCCTTATAAGAAGGCTAAAAGTCACCCAAAGGGCAATGGAGAGGGCTATGCTTGGAGTTTCCCTACGTGATCGAATCAGGAATGAGGAGAACCAAGGTAACCGACATAGACCGAAGAATTGCCAAACTTAAGTGGCAGTGGGCAGGGCACATTGCTCGCAGAACAGATGGCCGATGGGGCCGAAAGGTTCTGGAGTGGCGACCGCGAACCGGAAGACGTAGCGTTGGAAGGCCTCCCACAAGGTGGACCGATGACCTTGTGAAGGCCGCAGGAACCCGTTGGATGCGGGAAGCACAGGACCGGTCGAAGTGGCGGTGCTTGGGGGAGGCCTATGTCCAGCAGTGGACGTCTTTCGGCTGAAATGATGATGATGATGATGATTATATATGTATTGTCTATTTATACTTACGTCCTATTCTTCTTATGTCCCGCTTTTCAGATCCTAATTGATTAAATTTTTGACGTTTATGCATATTCTGTACTAGCTTATAATTCTTATTCCTCCACTAAAAGATCTAGTATTTAAAAAAAACTGTGACTTTTAGTAGTTCATCTAATTCTGCTGTAGTAATATCATAAGTAATATCATACGTAATATCATAGTAATTTCATATTTATTCTCTACTTTATTCTGCATCTTATGAAACACGGCCCCACCACGGCCCAGTGGAATCGATACCACCTTATTAAACCACAGCCTCTTAACTGTTTATTTCTTCCTTTACATAAAAGTCGTGTACATATACCACATTTTACCCCAGTCCCTATATAACCAAGAGTCCCTCCCTCACGAACTCCATACAGAAAGAAGTGCTATCACCAAAATCAGTAGCAACATTATCTACAACCCCACCGTCAAATCACACGCTGAATTGCGTAACATACTCACCCCCGCTTTAAAATGTAGTCATAAATAAAAGGTAGAAGCGGCACCTTATCGCGCCAAGCTCGCCACAACAGATGAAAGAATACCCCCTTTCACCCCCTCCGATCTCTCGCTCTAACAGCCAGTAAACGATGTTTTACATTTATAACTACAAGCCGCTTCGCAAGTAGAACAACTCCAACTCCAACATTCAAAAGCCAACTCTATTTTACTTCAGATAAAGTTTGATTTTCTCTAAGTGCTTGTTTACCGTCTTGGTCCGTAGCCATGGCAACGGGTGGCGTCGCGATTTTTGTCCGCTCGCGCCTCCTTCGATTACCTAAAGGTTTTTCCGATGTAAGGCTGGTACATACGTATCGGTTCGATAAACGGGACGCCGCCGATGCGTACAATGTTTTATTGACAGATTTGAAACGGTTCAAAATTGAGGATTGCGCGAATTTCCTTTGTTTGGGAGGAGAAGAGGATTTTCTTCAGAAAATTGTGTCGGGATTGGATTTAGCTTGAGAATATTCTTCAGTGAGGTAATCTTACTGTCTCTACATTGTGCCATGGCTGATTATTTGAATACAGGTGGATTTTGTCGAATTTATTTGTATTTTCTTTGTCTTGACTAGATATTTCGTTAAATTTACGTTTTCATCAATTACGTAAGCAGTTTTACTGGAATAATACACCTTTGTCAGTCCATAAAACTGTGCAAGCAACACTGAACATCCTCCTCAGCTTGTTCTACAGTGTATATCCCATCCACTATTGGCTACCTCACGCCACCATTACGCCTACTATATATTCATGTAATATGTTCATCCAAATTGCAAGGTGCTTGGATTTCCAGCCGTAACACATGTATTTTCATAAATGTATTTCGGTTTGGTTCATGATTCTTCTATTTATTTACCTTATTGACAGATTTAAATGTTATTATGGCTATCGATAGGATTTATATTGAGTCTGGTAAAGAATTAAAACTTATGGAACTAAATGTAACGGCCTCGTACGCCTAATTACGTAACACGTTATCAATCACAATCTGAATAATTTTGAAGGATATTGCTAATCCATTGCTTCCTATGTTCGAAAAAGTTGTCTGCTTGACAACGTAAAAATCGCAATGAATGTTGTTGAACTGTCAAAATTAAAGCCATTGCTACCTACTATGAATGTGTTACGAAATTACGCCACAGTTCTCCTATAAAGGCCTTTACCCAGACTTTTTAGATTAGAACCACAATTAAGTAGGTACCTAAACTCCTTTTTTTAAATAAAAAAAATGCAAATCATGAGACTTAACCCTTATCTGCTCTTTAGTGACTACGAGCAGTTTTTAGAATTAGGTACAATGAAAGTGAAGATGAATGATAAAAATAAAATCAAAAACGTATAATATTTTTACTAACTGTTTATTTCAACCACAGTACGTAGAATGTCCACGCTCTTTAGATCTACACATGATTACTTTAAACGCAGGTTCTTCTGTAACTGAGAGGTCATCGCCCTCTAGCGCTCATTGTTCCAAGCTTTTACAGACATTTACAGTTATTCATATTTTGTGCATTTATAAGCGAATTAATCTCGTTATTTTTGAAGCTCATTTTCTATGTAAACTTATAGTTTTAGTGTTATAGATGTAAGTGAGTTAAATGTGCATTATTTGAGGTTACTAACTAATTTTTTTTTACGTTACAAATTTGTTTGAGTTTAAGTACAACTATTGGTGACATAGCTTTAGTTACAGTGGTCAAAGAAACACAGAAGTTATTATGAAAACATAACATATAACAAGACGCCTGTGATCCTGGTTATATAGAATACGTTGTTTATGTTTAAGTCCCATGACTAGGGGCGAACCTAGTGCCACCAACAGAGTAGAAATCCAATCAATCAGTTATGGAAACATTTCAGCATTATTTTGAGTTTAATAGGTATAGTCAAAGTTTTAATTAGCTGCAGTAAAATGATAGCTTATGTGTTACTTAAATGACTGAAATTGGCGTCTTTTTGTTTTTTCGCGGCCATCAATCAAATCTTGTTTTTCTAGTACAGAATAGTGTAACAAACGAAACTTATTTGACATGCATATATCTCTAAACTCAGTTCGAAATGAGTTATTAAGAAGTGTCTTTGCAGCTAATTAAAAGTCGGACTGCAGTTATTATTTTAAAAAAATCAAATGAATGTTCACTAAAACTTTTACTATTTATTAAGATACAAAAAAACGGTTTTTTTTTTGCTATTACATTTCAAAACTGTAACATGGCTTAAGTCACCGAACAGTGACAAATAATGCACATTTATCTTTTAAATAGTAATACTGTCGCGTGGTCTACTCGTAGTTTAGTTACAATAGTTAAATTCGTTTAAATATTATTATCTATTTACATCTTTATAGTTAAAATGTACAATATACATATTGCGATGCCTCGATGACATAAATGTTACAAATATTAATATTTACAGTTACTGAGGAAGAAATCTGTACAAGTTTTTGTCATACCCTAGAGGTGTGACTTTAATATTAAATATGAAAAAATATTATGATTACATAATGCTGTTTTTAAAGGATAAATTTATTTGAAAAGCGGACTGGTATTAACTTTCTTTACTTTAGATCTCATATATAATGCCAAAACACAGTTAATAATAATAAGTGTTTAGTTCAAAAGCTAATGAATTAAGTAAAAATACTTTCAAGTTCAGTTTAAGTTCCCGACGGACGGCAAAAAAATCTAGCCCTCATGAGTTTTCAGCAAGTGATGAGTAACGGCATGAAAATCTCTGATAAATAATGACTTGTTCACATCGTTATCGTAAATTACCTGTCATTATTTCCGCAGTATGCTAATGTATGTTAGATATCAAAATAATACAGTTTGAATAAGGTGGATGCACTCCGACGGAGTAGGTACCTATTATTACTTATATAAAAGCTTATTGCAGGATAGTTACAAAAAAGTCAATAAAAATAAAGCCAATAGTTAATCATTATGTGAACAAGCTTTTATGAAAGGGGAGAGCGGCGATAATATATGACACTACTATTCATAATTATTCTGACTTTACGAAAAATAGGAAAAACATAATACTTAACTCCAAAATAACATCTACTTTTATACTCGAATATTACTACAGATAGGAAATTGGCACCGGTATCAAGATTCATACAATTTACACGTTTATGCTCACAAAATACATGTAAAATCTAAAATTATCAATAAATTACTTATAATTTATCACATGACTACTTATACAATAAATATTTACAGTTATATAAAGCTAATTACTTTAATATAATCGTTTTTACATAGCGCTTACTCGTACAGTATCCACGACACTCGTCTTAAAGTTTTAACAAACAATGTGACTGTAAAAAGATATCAATTGAATGATAATTATAATAATAGTTCGTAAAAGTTTTTAATTTCTACACTCAAGTCGACAGAACCCATCCTTATGCAACACAATTCGTCCACAACACGTTAAAAGTGATAATACGCGAAGTTAATCGGTTGCTCCTCGTCGACACTGACGCCGTCACTGTTTACATTGTCACTGTCACCAGACCTGGTCATGTCCTCAAACCGACGAACTTGCCAGTTTGACAGGTCACAAGGAGCTTCCTCTTCTTTGTAGCCAGAGAAATCCTGGTAATAGGAATCGTTCTGGCTGAAAGTGGCACTGGGGATGTTCATGTCTCGGGCGGGGACATCGCCCGGGGTTTGTGATCACTGTCGGTGCGGCAGCTGGTGGTGCATGTGGTGGATGTCGAGTCTAGGCCTCTTGGCCTCCTCCTCGTCACTGCACTCGTTGTCGTGCTGCTCCTGGTCGTCACATTCCTCCCCGAGCTCCTCTTGCTTACGTTTCGCTGTCGCCATCTCGGCCGCGTGCTTTTTCCGCCATTTTGTTCTTCTGTTTTGGAACCAGACCTGCGGGAGAAACAGAGGGTTAATAACATGAACAGGTATTGCCAAATTAGTGATTTATACAGGTCGGATAATATGGTAGACTAATTTGTAACTTGGGTGGAAGCCTGCAGGTAGAACTAAAGAGTAAATGTGTCTTTTGTAAAATATGTTCAATGCTACAAAAGCAGCAACATTCTTACATGATCTTGTGGTTTTATTTTATGATAGCTTTGGTATAGCAATGTAAAATGGTTCAAGTAGATAGTTGTTTGTAGATATATATATCCGGAGAGAAGTTTCACGGAGCAAAGTTGAGCTGAAATAAATGGCAAAGTTCACAAAGCAAAAACAAATTCGGAAAAATAAAAGTTTCATTGCAAGAGCATTAAACTTAGCGCAATTTTAAAACCCCTATATTTAGTGGAGTGGAAGTCAAACACAGACGGTCTTGCTTTAAATCTGTACTAAATTCTCATGTTTGTTCGCCAGCCAAGCCAAATATAAAGAGAACAGCAAACAATTTTCATCTCCATGAGGACCTAATCTGCGCGGTCGACATCATAATGCCTCATTAAATACCGCCTTTAAAGTCGCATCACGAACTACCCGCCATCCCGCTCGCACGCCCATGAAATCTTTACAGACGACAAAGACGGCGATAGTAGCCGTGTTCTACGGTAATTAAGGGTCGTTTTGCAAATTACACGGTACTTAACCAGCCATATAACGATCATTAATCACTGGCCTGGGGAGTTGGCTGTCTCTTTTGCTCCTGTTGTGGTTGATATGTTCCGTCCTCGTCGCGCGGGTCGACATGAGTTTAATTAGGTCATAAATACGTTTTCATGATTAGCCCGTAGGACGGTCGTCGATTGTACTGAAGGTTGGGTATTCGGACCAGATGTCGATGTCATTATAAGGGTATCATGGCTGTCCGGAATTAGGTCTCCTCGTTATGTTAACAACAGCACTTAATTGGATAAAATTTTAGTTGATTTTGGCACATCGATGATATTCGGTGCTGGGAGTTTGGTTATGGCTTTTGTTGTTAATACGACGCGTTATTGGTTATCAAAACCAAGAGACAGAGGTGAAAATAAGTTTCTAAAACAACTTTGGGTTCAAGAATGCACGTCCATACTGAACAAGGTTCTATATTGAAAGGAAAACTGGCATGAGCAGGGTCACAGGACCTTTGAGGAGTAAAGATAAAGGTCCTAATTCTCTATGACCGCTTAACAATTCCTTACTTTAAAACCACGTCAATTCCTTAGCTATTCCCGCCAATCTCGCGTTGATTTCGCGCGGTGTCGTTCATTGTGTCATAGAGAATAAGGCCCTGATAGGAGTTGCTTCATGCTAAAATCTATTCAGTCGCATTTAGGTAACCTAGTGGAGCTGGCTATAAAAAGCTATATGATACGGTGATGATTTAAGACTATTACAGCACTATTACAACAACTTTATCGGCTATATTTTAGCCCTCAATGTTGATAGCCTCAAACATATAAGTTCATGTTACCGTGTGTACTTACGGGCGTCGGCAGAAGTCTTGTTTAACGACACAATGTACTCGTAAATATACCAGTTGCAGTCATTAAAATGTAGAGCTGATAAAATTATAGGCTGTAACGAGAATGGCACGGAACGGTTTATATTTTATGTCAAAATATACAGGGTTAGGGAGTAGGAGTGGGTGGAGCAAGGCTGCCAATGGTGATGCTGGTGAGGTAATGGACATGGTTCCGTCAGGTGTACAGGGCACGTTGTCCAAGTAAACTAAGCTCTCACAACACTATCAGTACTTCTGTTACGTCCCTTACGTACACAAAATACGCGCTTGGACGAGGAGTTGCGGACACCAGGGTTAGAAGCGTTATGATTACCTCTCGATAAGACTAAATAGCAGATATGACTTGTTCGCTATAGGTCTTAATCTCGATATGACTAGATCTTGTTAGGACTATATCGTGTTTCGACTAGATCGCAATAAGGCCAGTTAGCGTAACGACTATATTTTCGTTTGTTTTTTGGAGTACAGTTATCGAGTTATAGCATTAAGTTTTTTTCCTTGGTACTTATACTAAAATACTTAAAATGAAAGCATTTCATTGTAACATAATTATTTATTTATTTAAACTTACGCTTTAAATCGCTAACGTTTTTAAAAAAAGATAGGAGCGTAATCTCCTTCGTCTCAAGTTTATTTAATTCTCTTTGATACTTGCGATTGAATAATATGGTGTTTCTTCTGTTGTTGTTCGGTTCAAACAGAGTTACCAATTAACCTATTAACCTACGTCTGAAATCCCTCCAAAACAATAATCAAGCCAAAAACCAGGTTCTTCCAAACAAACGGACTCGCAACTCCATCAAAACTTCTCACTCAAAACTGCGACAATCCAACACAACTATCGACACTATAAATAAGTCCCGCTCCACATTTACGACAGTGCGACGTTACATAAAGTTATAAAAATAAATCGGCCGGCTCGATACACAATCGCAATAAAAAATATGCGACGGCAAAACAACACAATAGTAATATATACGTATTATCATTGGGCCATTTGGTTTTATATTCGCGGAGTTGATGGCAGTCTTAGTTTATGACGCGACTTGCGACTTGACGCATGGTGGCAGGCTTGTAGAAGGTTAAATGGAGATGGATCTAATGCTGCGTTAAGTTGAGTAGATTAGGAGATGCTGACTGGAGGAGAAGGTCTTATGACTGACGTGGATTGGAGTAGCATAAGCATTGCATAGTCAGCCTATAATGTTCCTAATGCTGGGACACAGGCCTCATCTCTGTGAGACAAATTCAAACTGGTTGCTAATTTAATTGTAAAATTTATTCTTTCTTCTTTTTTTCACATTGATTTACATTCTGTAATAACTCTATCTCACACCCTGACTTATTACTTGTAATTTTTTTATTTACATGAAAATCGTTTACTTTTACCATGTTTGTAAATATGTGAGGACCATGTATCATCAGATAATTAATTTATATCTCATGGTTTCATTTTTAATTCTTTTACCTATTGTGGTATAGTGATTTTATTTTAGGTGCGTCTTCACATATTATTATTATATAATTAATGTATGCAAAATATTGTAAAACATTTTAAAAGAGTAACGGTGGAGTTTCTTGCCCATTCTTCTCCATACGAAAACTACCTTTTGGAATGGGCGACTAGAATCAATTCTATTTAATTGTAATTTTTGACGTTCAAAAGCGCCTTTTAGGTTCCTATTTGAAATAAATGCTTAGACTTTGATTTTGACTTTGAGAAGGAGTGGGCCCTAATCCACCACGCGGGTCCAGTGCGGGTGGGTAGGTGTCACATGACTTCGATTTTTAACTCACCGTTTTGAGAGCAGTGGTGATGAAATTATTTACACAAAGTAAAGTGCCTGCCAACATGGCCAAAGATCGTACAAGACAGGGGGAGTTTGGAGGAACAAAAGGGACACAATATAGGCTAACAAAAAAAAAAAAAGAAGCGCCTGGCTATGTTCGAACCTACGACCTCCAACTCGTATGTCGCGACCGCTACCATTGGGCCACCACTGCGCTCTGGATTGGAGTATACAAATGTTAGATTCTACGGCTGCAGGCACCAGCTGGGTGCGGTGCTAGGGGGCCTATGTCCAGCAGTGGACGTCTTTCGGCTGAAATGGTGATGATGAAATGTTTCGTTGAGATTTGATTGGCTATTCAGTCTCTCATTCAAAAGGCACAACAGAAAAACAATGTCAATGAGCACATTCATTGGTAATTTTAAAGTACCAGTAACCAGCACATCAAGCTACCCGAAACTGTCAAATTTTCCCAATCAACTTTGAACCTTATGCTTTAGCGATAAAGTTGCAAATCTATTAAAGAAATTTGACACATTGTAGTAGCTTGATGTGCTGGCGTCTGTACATGGTATAATGGTAGATATTTTAACTGATTAAAAACAAGTGACATTTCATTTAATTTCCAATATTTTCTTACATACTGAACTTAATAGACTAGTCGTAAAAAATAACACGTAAAATAAAACTATTTTATAAAATACTTTACTCTGAATGCGAGATAGTGGCTTAATTTACATACATACTCAACGCGAAGCATTGTTTTCAAAACAACGTTACGTTATATACGTACTTACTGAAAATACATTACACGTGAGTGTTCTGAACTTCAGAATGTGTCATCAACGTAAGTGTATATTTAGTGCCAACAGCAGCCTACGAGTAAACACCTCAGTCCAAACGTACGCTCATCAAAGCTTTTTACGACCAATCCGAGCATTCCCGACGATTTCCGACCCCTTCACACGATACCCTTACTTATAATATTATTTTCCATTTTTCGTTCATACTTTTATACCCGTCTTACCCTCCGTACCATTCAATTACTTAAGTGTTCGGAGACGGCCCGCTGAGAATACGCTTGTCTCTTTCCAACGTTCGAATGAAGTGAGTCTGTCTCGTTCGCTCAGGGTAGGGTCGGGTAATTATGTGAATAACTATTATTTTTCACAAGAGAGCTCGGTAATGGCTTGATAGGGATAATGGTGTTTCAGTAGCCATGTCGAATAAACAGCGGCCATGTTGTACACAGGTAATTAATTTGAATGAATTGATGTTTTTGTGCGCGTTGTAATTACGTCTGTTGCTTCATAAGTTGATGCACTCGGTTCATGTGTAGCTTAACGTATCTAGTGGACTGTAGGCTTTAGCTTTAATTAATCTAACGAAAGTACTTTTACTTTAATATTATATGTTTTTGGAACTGTTTTGGATTCAGTTGCTTTTGGATACATTTCTGTGTACCTCCTTTAACTAGTCTTGTAAGTATTCAGCGATTTTTAATTAGAGTTTTTCAAGCTTTTTGATGAACTATTGGCGCAAAATAAGTTTTGAATGGCTTTCATCACATAATCATTTTATTTAGTAGCTTTTTATGTAAGGATCGTGGCGTTCTATAGTTTCTGCCTATACCCCCATATTTATGGATGTGTGTACTTATCGTATTTTAAAATCCTTTGTAGTACCTACCTAAGCCAAAATATTAAAATGCATATAGGTACTTAAAGTGTTACGTTTGCAGGCAGGTCACGTCTCGCAACTTCTCTCGCAAGATGAGATGTTTGATTTATACGAATGTATTGACAGCATAACATTGTTACAGTTATAGTTTTGTCGGTAGCTCGGGTTATGGTGTTAGAAAAGACTTTAAAACTGCAAGTAGGTAAGATAAATAGGTCATAATGTAGGCACTAGAAGATACTCATCTCGTGTTATACGAAAAAGAAACAAATAGTTTTCATTCAATCGACTGCTGTCTGTGAATTTTTCTGACCAATAACAGTCACCGCAGTCTAGGTTAGTATTAGGTAGATTCTGATACCCATTTTGAAAATGCATTTTAAAAATATCTGCTAAGTATTTTTTATCATGATTTAAGAGCGTTTACGCCGTACATTTCATACAAACTTTCAAGCCCTTGTTTTTCGAAATTAATGAACCGATTTTAATGAAACTTCATGCGCTTAAGCAGGATACAAAGGTCTAAAATGTTACTTAAGAACATTTACGAAATGTCGTATTTAAAAGAAGATAACTGGAAATCTTTGTTCCTATGGAACATTTAAAATCGGTCTAATTTGGCTGTAACACTATTTTTCGAAAATGTTCTTAACTAACTTTTTGGACCTTTGTATCCTGCTTATGCGTATGAAGTTTCAATAAAATCGGTTCATTCGTTTCGGAAAACAAGGGCTTGAAAGTTTGTATGAAATGCCGCACGGCGTAAATGCTCTTAAGCTGTTATAAGAAGAGACAGTCGCAGATGATTCGTCAAAACCACGAGCACAACAAAACAAAGTCACTTCAATACATATCTAGCCACGGGCGTAGCCAGGTTTTAGTATCGGGAGGGGTTCAAGAAAATAAAACGAATAAAAGTACATAAAATAACCCATAAATAAGAAAAATATTAAAGACTAGCTGTGCCCGCGACTTCGTCCGCGTGGAATAGTGACTTTTCGGGCAGCATATTTTGAATTACATATACCGTCTACAGACCGGGCATTTGCTGTCCGAACCCTCTAAGAACTCAGGCGAATTTCAGTGAAAGTCTCAGACTCTAGTGCTTGAGCTTCACGATCGGCAGTGAGACGTATTTCTCGTTCTTCCTGTGTTTCCTGAGACCGAACATTTGCTGTCCGAACCCTCTGAGAACTCAGACGAATTTCCCTATCAGTGAAAGTCTCAGACTCACGCGATAGTGTATGAGTTTCACGATCGGCAGTGAGACGTATTTCCCGTTCGTCCTGTGTCTCCTGGAATCGAGCATTTGTTGTCCGTACTCTCTGGGAGCTCAGGCGGATTTCCCTGACAGCAAAAGTCTCAGACTCACGCGATAGCGCGTGAGCTTCGCGATCGACAGACAAACGTGCCTTTCGTTGTTCCCCGTTTTCCCTATTTCGAGTTGTCATCATTCGAGAACGATTTCAACTCAGTCGAGATTCTCGCTGAGTCGAAGTTTCTGCACCACGAAACCTAGCCTGGTGCAGAGAGCCTTTTGCCTCACGACCTTCCTCAGATTCCTGTGATCGAACTAATCTCATCCTTTTAGCATTTCTGCTACATTGGGAGAGGTTGGATCTACTTCGAGGCATTCTTACAATAAAATAGTACTTACTACTTAACACACAGTTATTTAGTAAACACGTACTATCGTAAACAATTAAATTATAAATACTTACAGATTATTATACAGTCTAAAATTATCACAGTTTAAGTAATAAGTGTTAAGACGTGTAAACTAAACGTCATTATCATCATCATTTCAGCCGATACACGTCCACTGCTGGACATAGGCCTCCCCCAATTTTGGGGGGGTTTGCCATAATCGCCACGCTTGGCAGGCGGGTTGGCGATCGCAGTATGGTATGGTGGTGGAATGCATAGAGAACGCTGCTGCCCATTCTCCGGTAAGACCCTTAGTCGCCTTTTACGACACCCACGGGAAGTAAGGGGTGGTGCTATTCGTCTACACAGACAAACGTACTAACTTTATAAAACAAAAGAATTGCTAGAAAAAATAATTACTAACCTAAGCTAATGAACTTATACTTAATAAAGAAAATCAAGAAAAGAAATGCCTAACCTATACCAAATACTTATAATATTTATATACAAACCCTAAATACAAATTAAGATAAGTATACCGAAAATCAGGGAAAGAAATGCCTAACCAATAATAAATGCTTACAATATTTATTTACAAAACCCTAAATAAAAATTAAGATAATTAAATACCCAACAATCAAGGAAAGAACCGCCTAACCTATACCAAATACTTACAAAATTTTAAAGAAAATTAAGAAAAAGAACCTAACCTACAAACCCTAAAATATAAATAAATGAAATATGCAAACAGTCAGTATTCAAGTGAATCGCAATAATCGAATCCAACTATTCGCCTATACTCTCCAGGATACGTGCGTTCGCTACGAATAACTGAATCCTTATGGCAGCGGCGCGTTTTCTTTTGAAATGGTCATCTCGCAGTTCAACCTGAGGGGTTGTCGACTGCTTAACCTGGCTTTCCTGTGGATGCCTCAATAAATTAAGACCTCCAGCCAGGGCATAATACACAACTTAACTACACAATATAAACTTAAAAACTAAGCGACTACACGCTAAGGGCACCCCCTGTGGGGTACGGACCTCGGCTTAGGGCGTCGCTGGGAGAGGGCAGCAAGGGACAGGCTGGATCGGAATTATGGCAGCGGCGCGGCTCTCAGCGCGCTTTATACAAGGTGTAACGGAAAGGGGGTATCAACCCTAAAGGAGGTGAATGTGCTCATGAAACTGAACAAATTTCCCCAAAGAACATAGGTCGAAATATGAAAAAAAATTTGGACCTCCCATAGTAATAGTAAATCATTGATGTGCTATTACTATGGGAGGTCCAAATTTTTTTTTTCATCTTCATTCACCTCCTTCAGGGTTGATACCCCCTTTCCGTTACACCTTGTATATATAGCCACGGACGCGCAGGCGCGAGGCGTTTACGTACTCTGATAAAATACCTTAACAAATGTTCGCCGTGATTCTTTAAATTGACATAACTTTTTTATTTATGAACCGATTGACATGAAATAAACACTTAATGTTAAGTGAAGCTTACTACAATATATTAGTGAAAACCGCATCTAAATCGAATAAGCCGTTTCTGATATTAGCGTGCACAAACACAGCAGACAAACAGACAAACAGATAAACAGACAAAAAAAAAATGTAATTACATTTTCGGGTTCGGCATCGATATAATAACAACCCCTGCTACTTTTTTTTAATATATTTCCATTGTACAGACACCACTTTTCTACAATTTTATTATATGTATAGATATAGATATAGATGTGAAATATGTATACAGAAAAAAACTCCTCGAAAGAATTGTGGGAGTCCTTTTTCGAGCAGTGGGACAATATAAACTATGAGCTGAATAAAAAAATAACCTTCTGTTATATATCACAGAAACACAAAAAGTATTTACAAAATTAATCTTCTATTTTTCTTTTTAAATATATCCACTACTTCATTCGCATCATAGATATCCGTGATTCGCATCATTTTCTATCCCATAGTTCGGATATCTATGCCCATAGTGAATGTTTAGGAGAGCTAAGCCGTTCAGTCTGTTTTCACTTGTTGTGTTCTTATTTTGATTCTATGAATGTTAATATCTAAACTTTTCGGGGGGGGTTTGAACCCCCAAAACCCTCCCCCTGGCTACGCCCGTGTATCTAGCCGTAACCTCTTCCCCACGAACAATATTCACGCATTCCCGTAGAACAGATGTAATCAAACGCCACCACATTGTGACTAAGCCCGACATCATTAGCCGTGGCGTCATTTGTCACGCGCGACTTATCGCACCCCTTGCTCCAGTTAATAGTCGCGGCGATTTGTCGCGTCGCCTAATGTGTGCGGAGCCTTAATCACCGTGATTTTTTCGCATCTCATCTTGTAAGCTAATAGCGAAGAATTGAAGTAAAAAATGTTGAACTAGTCTTTTTTGTGAGAGATTGGTTTGATCAAATTATTAAGTCTTAATGTAGTTATTTATTAGTCTGCCGTATTTTTTTGCACACTTCATTCTCGACTTCATTTTCGTCTTTCTTTATGTACGGACAGTGAAGATATTTAGTGGTTCCTAAAAAGCTTTAGATATACTGTTCAACGTTAGGCTATTGAATTACACCGGCCTGCTAGTCATGGGTCAAAGTCAAATCATTTATTTCAAATAGGCACATTAAAGGCACTTTTGAACGTCAAAAATGACAACAAAATAGAATTGATTTCTACTCGCCCATTCCAAAAGGTAGTTTTCGTACGGAGAAGAATGGGCAAGAAACTCCACAGTTACTCTTTTAAAATGTTTTACAAGGTTTTGTAAAGACGCCAAGCACATCAAGCTACCCGAAACTGTCAAATTTTCTCAATCAACTTTGAACCTTATGCTTTAGCGATAAAGTTGAAAATCTATTAAAGAAATTTGACAGATTGTAGTGGGTTGATGTGCTGGCAGACGCCAGCACATCAACCCACTACAATCTGTCAAATTTACAGACGTACATATTATAATTTTGGAGTCTCCTAGTCCTAACACAGGCATTGTTTGCTTAAAAGGAGGCTCCAAACACTATACCCCTTTTTGTAAACTGAAGCATTAATAAACTTATTATTATTATTATTAATTATATGTGAAGACGATGCACCTAGAACAAAATTAGTCTACCACAAAAGGTAAAAACAATTAATAATGAAGCAATGACAGGTAAATCAATTATGTGATAGATACATGGTGCTCACATACTTACAAATTATTTACAAATATTCTAAAAGTAGATGATTTTCCTAGAATTTTAACGAGTGTGTTAGTTACTGTAGTCAGAAATTGTAAAAAACAATGTCATAAAAACACTAGTACTATATTATCTTTGTCATGGGCTTCTGCTTACTGCGCACTGGGATTCAAATATGAACCTACTCACTATTCACACCAATTTTAACTTGAACTTTCAATTACTCTTCATTATTACAGAATAGTTGCAGTTACTCATCATTATAATTTTCATAAAATACTTTCTCAGTGTACCCGGAAGTAATAACAAGTAATAATAGGGTAGATATATCAGGTTAAGCTACTCCTGCTGCAGTTGGTCCGTGGATGGGTGACCATGTTTGGATTTTTGATAGTCGTTTTGGGTCTTCAAGCCCGCAAGTCGGACAACCAGTCTTACCAATGGATTTCGTATCTATTACCCGGTAACTGGGTTGTGGAGGTCAGATAGGCAGCCGCTCAATTCATGTAAAAATATAGGTACTCAGCTGCAGCCGGTTAGATTGGAAGCCAACTCCAACGTAGTTGGGAAAAAGCAGGCAGATGATGACTTTCTCAGTGTGCACTAATGACCCGACGGCCTAGACAGGATATTCTACCAGCGATAACGAAGACAGACAAGTTAAAAATGTATTAGATTGACATCCTCAGAAAAGCTTTTGCCAATCCTATTGAAAGTCAACGCTTTGAAAGCGATTGCATCTCGTCTAGACCCTCTGATCTATCTCTCCATTTTAATCCGCGTGTGAACGATAAACAAAGTGGCTATATTCCATTAATTTTCCTTATAATATAGTTTTTATATAACATGTAGCAATCAATAAGAGATCAGGGCCAGTCCGGCGCCGCTAATAGCGAAATAATAATTATTAATAAGGTTTACGCTTCACTTGCAGTCATTAAGTTGTGGTCATTCGGGAGTATGATGTGAACTGTGGGAGATAGCGAATCTATTTTATAGTTTTATAATTAAGTTATACTACTGGCTTGCAATGATGATGTAGATAGCTGATTGTGTTTTAATTTCAAACGGAATCTATGTTAACCTGTTTTATGGATTTAAGTGTTTTGATTTGAATATATGTGTCCAGCGAGGTAATTTTTAACTGTGTATGAAAGAACTATAACTTAGCGCCAGCTTTGCTTGTGTCTATCGAAAGAGCGATGCTGATGTTTTATATTCAAGAGAAATTGGTTAGAAAAAGGCATTTATTGTTTTAAATATATAAAATGATAGCTTAAGTTTTATTTCAAGCTTCTCCTCTTGTCTTTTTTGACCAACATAGGTTGAAGTTACCGAATCTTCAGAATGATTTCTATATTTCCGTAAAATTTATAATGAAACCCGCTGGCGGTCATAACTTGTAAACTTAACGGTAATGACAAGTTAACGTTCAATGATTGCAACACACTATACACTACTACATCTACAGTACTTATGCGCTTGCGCAAGTCACAGCACAATGTTCATAAAATGTCATATCTATCATATTAGCTACTGTGCGAAGTAGAACGTTGCGATTGACAAGTGATTGGGATAATTAATTATGCAAATTAGTAATAAATTAAATTGTAACAAGTTGTAGGTGGTTAGTCGAATATGTAATTCTTGCTAAAATGAGTCATTACTTTTCTTTGAAGCTTTCACGAATAATTTAGATGACCCATGTTCTACTAGGAACTGGTCTTTATGCATGTAAATTGATTAATAACTATACAAAGGTAGATTTAGATGTGGGTAATAGCATCCGATTTTTTTTTGTTTTTTTACCAAATCATGTTTTCTTAGCTATGCTAAGACGCTTCTACTCATATAAAAAATTAAAGGGAGTAGCTATGCTTCGATGTGGCGAAGCTTGGTAAAGGCCTATGTCTAGCAGTGGACGACTCTCGGCTGAAACGATTGTGTCGATGTCGTCTTCGACACTATCATCCAAGCATCACGCGCGCAGCACATTGAAACGTTAAGAATAAATTTATAGAAAAATACATTACATACGCAAGCAAGTATAAGAAACAATAAATGTATATGATCGATTACAGTAAACAAACGCAGAAAAATATATGATATTCTTCAGGGTATATGCTAGGTAGATAGTGTGTTGAAAACATAATACAACTAATTTGATACGCTAGAAAAAAATCATGAAGATACCTGTAAAAACTTTCTTTTTACAATAAAAACCATACTGATATACATACAATAATTCTGTTTTTTTGTCAGATTATTCTACAAGCAACATACTAAAATACTAGGTATGTTTTAGTTTTTTAGTCCATACAAAAAATTTTTTGTAATTAAATAATTGCTTCATATTTTGCAATAAATTACCAGCGTTGTGTTATCGCGCTTCTCTCTCTTTTCTATGCAGTCCGACAGTGACCGCGCTTCTAGGTCATGCAAGCCCCTTAACTATAAATCATTTACTATAATAAATGCGCGTTGAACCATCAACAGTTATTTTAATTGAACAGAGCGGTCGAATGTTAATTGTAGCTGTAATCATCAGTTCCATTACACATTCTATATAACTGTGGCAGAGTTACTTGTGTTAAACGATCGTTGCCTAAGATCATTGGGATGTGTGTGCTATTATTATTTGTATTTAATATATGAAGGGGCTGTATAACGTCAGATTGTATAATGATTATACAGCGTTTTGCGAATGTTCACTTCATAAATATTGTTTTTAATTAACATAAGATCACGCCTGTTATCCCCAAAGGTTAAGACAAAAGTGCACTTACAGTACACAACACATATATTATATTTTCGAGCCGTTTGGGGTGGAAACCCTCGGGCCGTGTGGTCCGAACTCGCTCATGGTCTTTTTAAAGAAATTTCAAAACGGCTGGTTGACACTTCCCGTGACCCAAGGGCTGGCTTTTACCTTGGCCAGAGGCTGAGTATCGCCATACAACGTGGTAATGCCGCCAGTCTCTTGGGTACATTACCAGTCGACAGCGATGCGGATGAGTTTTTCGACGCCATTTTCTAGTTTCTGTGTAGTTTTAGTTAAGTTAGAATTTAATTTTGTTATTTTTACCTGTCCAAATAAAATGATCTTATTTAAAAAAAAAAACACTTAACAAATGAATAATGTTGTTATTTTATTGTAATTATGTCTAGAATTTGAAAGGTTTATTTAGACCTATGTATTTTGGATTTTTAGTAATCAATGAAAATCTGGCAGAAAACTTATCCGAATATTATTAGGAGGTAGTCAAACAAGCCATGGTAAGTATTTTAAATTTGATTGTTTATGCATACTAATATTATAAATACAGTAACTCTGTATAACTATTATCTATTTAAATGTACAGGATGAATTTTCCAAGTGGGCGTGGATGGCCAAATCCGAAACTATGAGGAATAGCGAAAAGTACTCAAAGGAGTCGCGGGCTCGATTTTTATGAAAACTAAAACTGCATCATTGGATTTTTGAAAAATCAATATTTCAAGCCAGGAATCGAACCCGTTGATTTTGAAAAAAAACACAGTGTATTATTACACCATTCGATAGTGTCGCTGATAAGGATCGAATTCTGGAAAATAATACCTCATTTTGAACAAAATTGTTTTTTATTTTTCTTATGTTACCTACTTATTAAACCTTAACTGATTAATTGTTTAAAAATGATGACCATTGTTTTCAATACATAGCTAGGATTCGACGTCTCAAGGATTGTACTGAACATAATGTTGTGAAGGTGACTGCGCTGCGGGTGTATTGAGCATCATTTCGAACAAGGCACAGGTAATGTCGGTATAAATACTTGAAAATATGAAACAGTTTATTAAAATCAAACATTTTCCTTAAGTTTGTCGTATGTCATTACTTCCCAGAATTTGATACTTATTAGGGACACTATCGAGTGGTGTAATAATACAGTGTGTTTCGGATTTGGCCATCCACGCCAACTTGGAATATTCATCCTGTATATCTGCCTGTTACGTCTCATGCCTAAACCACACCGATCGTTGTAAAAGACAGGTTGGTAGGAGAAGGCCGCAGGCTACTTTTGATCCTGGAATAGGTACAAAATACACGAAAAAGAAGTCACGGGAAACAAATAGTAAGACATCATTCCAACCTTACTGCATGGTTGCTTTGCTACTAACAACGTAGCTACGTATAAGGTTCCTTGTTATGTAAGTACCTACACACACTAAGTAACGTTCATCACGCTATCGCCGAAAAGGACAGCCCATAAAAAGCCAATCGCCCCGCCCATACATTGCAATTCCTATCTACACACGAATATAACATAGAGCGGCAAAAACCACCGCGGCACCGCGGCACGCCAATTTATTTTTTATCTTTATTTGCGCGAGATCGGACAGTCGTTTTGAAGAATTTGTGGCTTCGGGTAAATTGGAATTGTGTATTTGATCGATGGCTCGCCACTAATGGACGAGGGCAGGCAAACGCATCCGATGCATCCTATTGATATGCAAACATTGTTTTTTTTGAATTGTTATTGGCTCTGTTTTGTGTTTTTTTATTTTTATTCTGTGTCGGGGGACTTTTTTTGCAGTTATTTGCTGTGGAAATTGACTTTTGAAGTCATATTTTAAATGTTATTATTAAGTAATTTAAACACACATTGCACCTAAATGAATATCAAGTACAATCCAACAAAAACGAAGAAACTCATTTCGTAGATAACGCAGATTACGATTAAAAATAAAGGGTTGAATCTCATAAACAAAAAAAAAATTGGAGCACAAACTTCATTATCCAAGTATCTATCCGCATGACGGCTATAAATCATAAAAGGATTAGAGGAAGGCACGGCCGCTACAAATTTGGCGTTATTAAAAAAACTCATTTGCAAATTTTGAAAGACAAAAAAATATTAAAGCGATAAACTGAATTATCTTCAATTTGGCCGTCCCCAGTGGGCAATGAGAAAAAATACACCCCTTTTCTTGTGCAAACTTGAAGTGAAAATAAAATTTTTAATGTGGCGCGTTTAGCGAGGGCTCGGCCGTAAAGTCGTAGGGTGTCATCCGCTCTATACAGATAATGGTCTCCGGGATATTGCGTTATGGTAAGGAACACGGAATGACTTAAGACACGCTTAAGTGATCGTTCAAGATATTGTTCTTGTAATAAGATACTGTTGTTGTGTTGTACTCTTTTCTTTTGCTCACATCCTGAGGAAATATCTACGATGCTAAGAATCTGGCTGAAGTAAGTATTTTAAACTTAGCAGCAGCTCTATATATTTTGCATTTTGACATATGCGACCACCTCTGTTAACCGTGGTGTTAGTTCTTAGGTAGTTATTGCAGTCAAGATATTTCAAAGATCATGACCAGTCTATGGAAAATCTTTTTCTTAAATAACCATCATTTTTCCAACCGAAAATAGATGCTCAGTATTTATTCACTTATCTAAGATCCTCAAAGACAGCCTCAAAACTTAAATCCCATAGCTACTAACTATCCCGAAACCAGCACACGAAAAATAATCTAACATCCCAAAACACAAAGAGCCAGAACTTTACAAATTAAGAAAATGTAATTAGTGCGAGCCCCGTCGACATAATTAAGGCGAATCTTGTTGTAATTTTGACATTTAATTTTTTCCCTCAAGTCACCTCACCCCTATTAATTAATTTAGAAAAAGTGCCTTTAAAATTTAATCTCTGCTCTTTTGGTGACAGTTTCTTTTTTTTTTTCGTTTTTTTTAAGCTAATGAAACGGCAGAGATTTTTGTGATAGGAGACGAAGGCAACTAATGAATTCAGCCTACCTTTGTTATTAATTTCTGCGTTTCTTTTGTGATTACTTTTTTTCTGTAATTGAGAAAGTTTGGTATCAGTTTTTTTGGAAGTTTAGAATTGGAGTGTAATTTCTTTTTTGTGAATTATGAATATTTTTTGTTTGTAGCCTACCGTTTGGGTATTCAGACCCTTACAAATATTTCGGGTCTAACCGCAAAATATAGGAGGTTTAGATTTTTGTAGAAAACAAAAATTATTATTCTGGGAATTTAATTAATCCAAAACCTAACTCAATATTATTATTTAGTAAATAAGGGAACATTATTATTATTTAGTAAATAAGGGAACATGTCCTAGTCGAAAACCATAAAACTGGTCATGGAATCCGAGCCACCAAATCTTTTTATCTTTTACACATTCTAAAACACATACGTCACGGTCTCACTGTATTTCCTTATCTATCAACAAATCTTGAAATTTTAAACTAAGGGCGGGTGCACACGCGGCCACGGTAATCCCGCTTATCGCGCGTGTAAGCCTCTCATCAGTCGCTGTTAGCCGCGTCTACAAACTGCTCCACGCAACCGTAGGGGGAATAAATTGAGCATAACCGAATATAATTTAAGGGAAATAAAGTGATTTTGTGTTTGAGTATTTCATTGAAATCTTTGTGATACAATTTAGATACATTTTTTGAATAGGCGTGGTGTGAATAATTTTGTTAAAACGTGTTATTAATAACTTTACGATATCACTTATGTAATATTGGGAACTTTAATGTTAAGTTAAGATTCGTAATTCCTTTTCAAAAAAATATAATTTACGCTTACGTCAATTTTGAACTGAAACGTTTATACTTAGTCCTTTTTAAAGTATAAGCAGGTAAAAGTTTATATTAAAAGAGGGCTACTTCTGCTTTCCTTTAGCTACAAATTAAAGCCCACCAACTGCTACAAAACATTAAACAACCACGAAAATACATGAAAGCATTGAGATAACTCATCATCGGCCCCTCGTCCATGACGCGACGATACAATCGGCCGGAGCTTAGATGTCATTTAAATTTAAATTAAGGTATTACAGTGTTGTTATGAGCCGTCGCCGGATTGCTAATGCGCATTCGTTCTCTTATCGGCGGCGGGCGATTGTGGGTGAATTTTAAATTGTGTGTAACCAGCCTTATAATGGTTTAAGTGCTTTGTTACGTACGAATGTTTTAATGGGAGATTTTGTTGTTTAAACGTTTGGTTGAAGGCTTTGTTAATGTTAGAGGGGATCATTAATGCAGTTCTACTGTAATTTCACTTTTGAAGCAATCATTTTACAAGATTCTAGTAGAATAACTACATCTTAAACTTAAAAGAAAGATACGTCTCAATCCCTTTACGGTTATTCAAGAAATGAAAAACATTTTGATATGCTGGACAGATTTCTAATGCTCGGGTCCTTATATAAACAAAAACGAATCGTTTTGCTCATTTTCTATTGCCAAACGGCATATAAATAGATTCGTAAGCTAATTTTATTTGTGATAGCTACTTCCATATGGGAGGGTCTACTATGCAAAGCTATGATGTCCTTGCTTCATTATTAGTAAATATAAAAGAGTCTTAATTTTAACTAATAACGGTCCGTAAATTGGAACCGGCCATTACTGACAAATGATTTCGAAAAAAAAATGAATTTTCCCAATCGATTATTTTTCAAACCTCATAACTCACATCCACCCAAACCAATTCCATCCCCATCCTCATAACCAAACCACCACAATAACATAATAAAACAAATAGCCAACATAAATAGTTTTCGCGAAAACATTGGAACCCTATCTTAACTAGCGAACAAACACTTCAATCACTCATTTGGCATCCAATAACGTCCTCGGATCTCACAAAAACATCCTCGCATGATCCCTCAGTTGTCCTCATACGAGGCTTACGAGCCCTCCGTCCCCGGGCGAGGATCCCCGATAAAATGGGATCAAGCCGGTACAAATTGAAAATCTTACACATATGTAGGTATGTAAAGTGTTGTGTGGTTTGTTTGTTGAGGAAGTGTGGCGGTGCTTTGTGAAGTGTGGCGGTCCTTTGTGAATCAGTTTTGTGGATCGACGGTTTGGTTTGCTTGAATTTTTTGGTGTGAAGTCTTGCTTTGTTTTGTACCGAGGAAGGAGAAACAATCTTTCATATTAAATTAATTCATGTTTAGTGAAGAAGACATCCGAGACAGGAAATGAAATCTTAATCAAAAATAGGTACATCTACATACAAAACACAAAAACAAAATAAAATAAAAAATTAAATATAAATGTCGCTCCATGTAAAATACTGGTATTCAGCTGCATCCGGTTAGACTGGAAGCCGACCCCAACATAGTTGGGAAAAGGCTAGGCTGATGATGAATCATAAATAGGTACATCTCTACCTACACTGGTGCACTTCTGCGTTGCTTTCAAGCTCTGTGAGAGCAGAGGTGACCCAGTGGTAACGGCTGCGACTAACGAGTCGGTCGTTGGTTCGAATTTGAACCCAGACAGACGCATTTCATCACCTTTATGTAAATTATTTCATGCTCTCAAGACGGTGAAGGAAAACATCGTGAGGAAACCGGCTTGTTCTAGAACCAAAAATTCGAAGACATATGACATTCACCAACCCGCACTGGGCCCGCGTTGTGTATAACGGCCCACTCTCTCTCACCGACAGGTGGACTGTGTCCCTGCAGAGGGCACTACATAGGCTGATTAGCAATGCTATGCTATGCTACCTATTCGGGTCGTTTCAGCCTTATTCCACTGGCAACTAAACACTGGTTAATCTTGCCTTGTTTTTCTAAATACATCTACTTACTAAACAAAAGCCACACGGCAATAAACAAAACACACATAAAACTCTGTTTTATTATTTATCAAACCTTTAATCCGCGCAATAAATCTGTTCGGATACCAATATGGCGGAGTTTTTGGCGCGAAAAAGAATCATCCGCGGAAAGCAATGAGAGGCAGATTAGAGTCGGATAAATCCTGGTTATTAATGGACCCGCGATACACACGACAAAATGGATAATAAATGGATGTGGCCCCGAGTTTTTTTTGCCTAACAAATTTGTTAAACGTGACAGTTGCCCGATAGCGTATGAGCGTTCGGATATTCTGCTAAAATACAAAACATTTCTGATTTGTTGTTTAGCTGGACGAGTTCATTTATACACAAACATTTACTGAAATACACGGATTACTTACCTAGCTGAAATAATAGCGAATCAACAATTTATGACAACTTTTAAAGAATATTTTCAATTCCCGAAATTTCAAGAACATTCTCAGTCTTAATCTGTCAAAAATGCCTTGATTGTCGCTGAGATGAGATTACGACTTGAATTTGAACTTTTTTTAAGAACGAAAGTTCGCCTTCAGATGTTTAGGTTATTTTTTATTTTATTGATATGTGTTTTTAGAACTGTATAAGTATGTAGTACCTACTTAGAGCCTACACCCATATAAAGGTTATTTAAGCAGTTAGTACTCACACAATGAATATCGTAGTGTTCCCAACTTCAGCGGGATTGTCCGAAAGGGTTACCGCTGGCCCGGAACATAAAGGGCTAAGGAAGGAACACGGGTGGGTTTTAGTCAGTAAGAGTCTGACACTCCCTTCCGCTCCACCCAGAGCGGGAGGAGTCATTTGATGATTTCCCAACCGCAAAAAAAAAAAAAAAGTGTTCCCAACTGTATGCAGGTGCTGTGAACTACCAATGCTCTAGTTAGCACAATATGGGGCAGAATTTGAAAGTAAAAACAACTTTATTATACACACTAAACTAAAGCTGAGATAAAAGAAAATCTCCGAAAAACAAAAACTACATTATTTTACTTCCATCTATGTGTATAAACCATATTATGCTCCAAAGAAAGAGGTATTTGCAAGTCATATTAAGTTTTTAAAAGCAAATCAAAGAACTTAGAGAACGGAAAGCTTCAAAACATAATTTATTGCATATCTCATTAAGACGTTACACATAAAAACAAAATGAACATAATCAAAACAGGTAACATCGTAACATAAATAAAAACATCCTCATAATATAATAATGTCCCATATTCCATAAGACATAAACATTTGATCACGGACCACAGCACATCCAAACAGCAGTAGATCAACTGCGACAGAACACGCTATCGCGTCCAGTCAGCGAACTTTTTACGAGGGATTTACGCGCCGTATCCGACTTGCTTACCGACGTATCTGTTGTACTTTATTACATGTTATGATCGGAACTGGAGGACTGCTGGGCTGGGGAATTTATTGTCAAATATATTTTCTATAATACAGGGGAAAAGCTACGTGGAAATACATATTAACAAGGGTTGAAATTATTTTATAATGTGTCAATGGAGGTTTCTCCCTTAAAATAAAGTTTTTACCGAACTATTGAAGCTCTCATTCGTAAAAAAATAGGTACTTAGTTAGGTAATACTCAATAGCTATTATGTTCATACTTATTTTAACTAAAAAGTAATTAATTATCTTAACAGAGTAAATAGGTAAGCGAGGCTTTATACTTATTCACAGTGCAAATAAAGTATTGAGCAAATAAATGAAATAATATTTCCAAAGGGTCAAACCTGTTCCGTGGGTCGAACATACCAAAGAGTCAACACATTCAACGTTGAGAGCCTTCAACCAAGCTTCAAATAATCAGAAAGGAAATAATATAGAAGAGTACTTCTTTCAATAGATCTATACGGTTATTGTGTGAACCTCAGAAACTATGAGTATCATAAAACATTACCTTTAAACCCCCTCTCGAAGCTACACTGAACCTAATATCTAAATTCAACTAAAAACGCGAACATTAGCATACAAACAGCATTGTTAAGGAAGCGAGTGACCGCGGTGAGCGGGGCGAGCGCATTAAGCGGAGCTATTCGAGCGATGCGCGCCACCCAAGCGATTGCAGCTACATTGTATAGCGCTCAACTCCAAGTTTTCCAATAACATCACTAACACACGTATTACACTTCGGGCCACGGGAAGTACACCGCTTTATTTATTTTTACTTACTTTACTTAGTTAGGAAAGTTGGTGATGTGATAAAATCTAGTTTGTTAGGTCTCTTGTGTATTACTCTTTAGTTTACTTATTCTACGTATGATGCTGTGATCTATACGAAATGTTAAGTGTGATAGATGAAACTTTACTTTGTAGCTCGGAGTAACTTATCTGACATCTATCAGTTTTTCTTAGTCTCTAGTTAAATCTTTCTACAAAAGTTGAATTTACATTTTTCTTCATGCAAAGTATTTATCCTAAATGTTTCGACAGATTGAATACAACTCACAAGTCACATTGTTGAAAACTGTAAACAAAACTAAAATATTTTATCATGCATTTTATTTAATCTTGGCCAGCAGTGTACGGCACACGTGTGCTGTTTACAAGTTACAGCGACGGCACTTTCAGTGCAGCGTAGTGCCGATATACACCGACATTCTATGTTATAACGTAACATAAATAACAATACATTGTATTGTTCGTAACTATTGACTATCATTCTACGCGTTTTTCGCATACTGCTACGACGGCGTAGCGTGGCTACGAAAATTGCTACGAAAGTACGAAACCCTTTTTTGTAATTATTGAGTATTTCTAATTACATAGGCATTTTTTCTATGACTCTTAGTTACAGTTAAAACTAAATATTGCGGTAAATCTTCAGTCTACCAAAAAAAAACTGATTTAGATCATGACTTTATCGATTATAAGCAACTTTTTAAGTTCACTGTGATTCACAAATAAGGTATGTAGGTATGTGGTTCTTTTTTATGCTTTTTTAAGCTCGGAAATAATACTCTTCACTTCAGTAGAAGTATTATTGAATGAATCATACTTTTTAATGAACTTCACGTAAACAATGCAAACATTAGGTACTTTGCGAAGATTATCTTCAAAAGTTTTCCTCATCAAAATATCCTCCTTTTAAATCCTTCCTACAGCGATAGAACAAGAACGTAATCAGTGCAAAGTATTCATTATAGTGCGAGCACGGGCCAAGCATCGATATGTATTCATGAATCGATAGGATCGAGTGGCATCGAGTCGGGACGGCGTAATATCGATATGATGCCTCATCGGATTTTCATGTTCTTGCTATGTTGATGTAGGTAACATACTCGGGGAATTTTTCTTGGATTCTGTTGGAGAATAGGTAAAAGATTGTTTTGTTTTGTAGGTATTATTTGGAGATAATAGATTGTGTATAAATTATAGATAGGATACTCTTGTCTCTTTCTATTTATCAAAACACACTTCGTCAATTTGCCGTCGTATACACCTCTCAAAGAACGATAGTTGTAATTTGAATAAACGAGCAATTTAGGTTGGTAGTCAATTTCGTAAATAATTTAGGTCTTACCACAAACACTTAAATTCTTGTTTAACGCGTGCCTACTGCCAGTGTAACATAGAACTCCATACTTTAAACTCCTTTCGAACAGTAGTTTAGCATAAACGGCTCAAAAATACAATGTTGTTTAAATTTACACCAAATAAGCGAATAAAAAAACGACATAATTAACTTGTAGGATAGAGGTTAATGTTGTGGAATAACAAGAAATGATTAACTAAATAATATGTACTCGTAAGTTAATTAAATTCTTATATGACTAATTATCCCAGCATTCATTAGGCCACACAAGAGACGAATGTGTCTAGACACATTTGATCTTTACTATATTATTTGTCTGTGGCCTACTAAGTGTATATTACTTTCTTCTCGTTTATGGAAATGAATGGAAGTAATCAATTACATTGTTCTCTATTATTTTCAGAAGTCAGATTCTTACGCAATTCTATTTCAAGTAATGTTTGTCGAAATATTTGTTTGTTTGTAGAAGTTACTAGCTGCTGCTGCTGTTGCTGTTTGGATATCGTGAGAATATCGGGATAAAAATATTATATTTTGTAATTCAGGTCATGGTCTACCTATGTGCCAAATTTCTTCCAAATCCGTTCAGCCGTTACAGCGTTATAGCGTAACAAATAAAACTTACAAAAATCTAATATTTTCTCTTTATTTATAATAATACTAGCAGCGCCCCGCGGTTTGAACCGTATAAGTGTCGATCCCGTGGGAATACCAAGAATAAAACTATCCTATGTCCTTTCCCGGGACTCAAACTATCTCTATACCAAACTTCATCTAAATCGATTGAGCGGTTTAAGCGTGAAGAGGTAACAGACAGACAGACACACTTTCGCATTTATAATATTAAGTATAGATATAGTATAGATTAATTTACGTAAGTAGTTTATCTTTATTGTTCATCCTCCTTACATCTGGAGTAGTATAGCTTGATTCTATACTATAGGATACCCTCTGGTAAACAATGAATACCATGCCTAAACACTAACTGAAACTATCTAGCGAGACACTAAGCGAAGTCAATATAACTTGCGAAATGTGGGTGAACTGGTAGCTGCACACTTGCCTGACCCTTCAGGGATCACAGGCGTGAAGGTATGTTACCTAATCACTAATCAAAGCACTAGATGAAGAAATTGGTGATCGAAGATAACAAGAAGTACCTATAGAGGATCATAATCTTAACTTATCTGCAATAATCTCAACTACTTCATACAACACACTGAAACAATCGTACTAAGTTAAACCGGCCGATACATCGCGATAATATAACGATAATAAAACGATATGTATGCGGGAGCCGTCTCCTTTTATTATTATTTCCACATATTGAGTTTGCGTTGTCTATAAGGGCGGTACACATGTTTGGACGAATCGATAGCTAATGTGTTTAAGATTGGCACCGTGTGTGCGAGCCTTTGTTGGGGCTGTGGTGGTGTGCGGATGTTATAATGTGATGTTTGCTTGTTCATGTTCATGCGAGATCTTTATAGATCGTCATTATTTTGTTTGATGTTCTTATGATGACAGAACTGACTAGATTTAACGTAATGGTACTTGAAATGTAGGTACAACAACAAATGCCGATAGGCGGCTATCTTCGACTCGTTCTGCAGAATAACAACAATAGAAAAATAATAAGAGCGAAGAAACTTGAATAAGCATGATTTACGCCGTACGGCATTTCATACAAACTTTCAAGCCCTTATTTTTTTAAATGAATGAACCGATTTATTGAAACTTCATTCAAAAGCAGGATACATTTGTATCCTGCTTTTGAATGAAGTTTCAATAAATCGGTTCATGTTTCATTTCAGCCACGAGGCGTTTCTTTTTATTACAAGACTTAAATTTTTAACGATAGCCCTACCGACATATATCATGGACCG
Organism: Mesoligia furuncula; assembly: GCA_916614155.1. Taxonomy (NCBI): domain Eukaryota; kingdom Metazoa; phylum Arthropoda; class Insecta; order Lepidoptera; family Noctuidae; genus Mesoligia; species Mesoligia furuncula. Next base: position 914,231 of record OU744812.1, on the reverse strand, counting down.
CCTTGACGTCCCCGCGAAGATCAAAATCACCAAAATGAGCGTGGTTTGTTAGTTTATTCGCCGGAATGTGGTATGGTTTATAAAAACTTAACTTAAATTGACAAAAGTGCAATAATGACAGGACAAAAATTAATTTCTATTCCATCTTAGTTTTACACCAACTGTTAATATTAGAAAGGAATTTTCTTGTATATTGAGACCAGCAGCCTTCGGGTAATAAAATCGTTCAATAACTTTTGTGTCGATTTTTATTGATACTCCCCGCTTGAAGATTAAAAGTTTCCAGTTCCCGCAGGTTAGTCTATTCTTGGCATAGTTTGGTGTGTGCTCCTGGCGCCCGAATTTTCACTTCTACTTATTGTTTATTTATTTGGAGTACCACACACACACATTTAATAATCACATTTAATAATATACATTTTTAATAACATCCACTCATCTTAAATTATTTTTTTTTATTATTACAATTGGCATTTAATAATCACATTTAATAATATACATTTTTAATAACATCCACTCATCTTAAATTATTTTTTTTTATTATCAAATGTTACTAACTTTTTAGACCTTTGTATTTACAAAGGTCTAAAAAGTTAGTAACATTTTCGAAATGGGTTATTTAAAAAAGATACCTAACTGGAAATCTCTGTTTCTATGGAAAATTTAAAATCGGTCTAATTTGGCTGGAACACTATTTTTCGAGAATGTTCTTGACTAACATTTTAGGCCTTTGTATCTTGCTTATGCGTATGAAGTTTCATTAAAATCGGTTTCATCATTTCGAAAATTAAGGACTTGAAAGGTTGTTATGAAAGCCGTACTGCGTAAACGTTCAGTATTTTATGAGTGTTTTTTTTGTTCGAGTCACTTATAATGATATCAGAATAATTACAGTAGCTGCAGGTTTTATTATAGCCAGAAGTCTGAAAAAGTCAAAACCAATTGGCAAAATAACAGTCGTTCTACATAAAAAACTGATAATTATGTAGCTGCTTATAGTTAACCTAAAAACTGACGTCAAATAAGAATGGGAAAAAGCTTGTCAGATCATAATGAAATCCAATATCAGTCCTATTTCCATAATTCTCAAATAGTACGATATCAAAATGATACCAAATCTATAGGAAGTGTATTACATAAGTGAAGCTGTACATAAGAGCAGTAACATTTGTAGACGCGAACATCGTGACGCGACCCGTCGCGGCTACTGTTATCGTCCTAACTTCCACGCCGGACAGCGCAACCGTGGAGACTAACGTAATGCGATAAAAATTGTGATCCATAACATTATTTATAACTAGCTTCCGCCCGCGACTCCGTCCGCGCGGATGTCGGTCTTCGCGTGGATGTTTTATTTCTCCATTTTGAGTAACTCTGACAATGACATCTTATAAATATCTATTGGACCCAAATACGGCTAAGCCTATAATAATTAAGGAGATCCCTCTATTGAGCTACTGCTGTTGAGCTCGCGTTCTGTAGTAAGTATTTTTTTCATAGTAATTCCGACCTTGATAAGTAGCATGTAGCAGTAAATTACTGACAGTGACGAAAAGTTTGCAATAATAAAAAAGTGATCGTGACAATGCGACAGAAAGTTAATTGAGAGCTTCAGCATACACAACATTGTTAGTGAGCTCGTCCGGAATATGAACATGAAGATTTCTTGGACTGCTCACACGGGAAAGAGCTACGTAAAGTTGCCCGTGTGAAAAACAACTCGCGGTAAGATCTACGCCAGCAACTCCTAGGGTCTGACCTTGAGCGTTATTTATTGTCATGGCGTAACACAAAGCTACAGGAAACTGTATTCTCTTAAATTGAAATGGAAAATTAACCACTACGGGTAATGCAACGTGTGTTCGCGGTTCTACAGAACAACGTCTATGAATAAAACCGAAAAATAAGATTTTTTTTTCTACGTATTTTTCCAGGATAAAAAGTATCCTATTTTATGCCCAGGATAATAAGGTATAATTATACCAAGTTTCATCGAAATCGAACCGTTAGTTTTCACGTGATGCCTGCATATACAGACAGACAGACAGACAGACAGACAGACAGACAGACAAAAATTTTTTTAATCAAATATTTGGGTTTGGTATCGATCCAGCAACACCCCCCGCTATTTATTTTTTCAATATTTTCAATGTACAGAATTGACCCTTCTACAGATTTATTATATGTATAGATAAGACAAATGCCACTTTATTATGTGAAAGCTTGAAAGTATGAACCTTAAAATGTTTATTCCATTGTGATCTTGAGTCAAAGCTTAATAAATGCCAACAAAATCACACAGAAAAAATCAGATGTTTAATACAAAAGTTCAATACCTACTTGATCAAAATGTATGAAACAGCGGATTTTTTTTTCGTGATTTCAGAGTTGGTCCCATAGCGAAAGTTGCTCAGTTTAATGGTCTAAAGCACCTCTTAAAGTTTGTAAGGTTCATTTTTTAACACCTTATATACGATGGCCTCCTAAAGTAAGTTGACATTTTTCCATTTCAGTTGTGACATAAGTACCACATTATGATTTAAAATTCTAGTGATCCAAATGTTTGAACTGCTATAACGTTTTATTGTCTAAATCAACCACCAATTACTTATCATAAAAAATAATCATGTACTTAATATATTAGGAGTACCTGATGTTTTATTTTATTTTAAATCATGATGTGTCACAACTGCAGTGTAAAAATCTCAACTAACTTGGTTTATTGGTTTCTTTGCTAGAAATATTAAACTATAGATTGAGTATCACTATTGACTATTTTATAAAGGATGTTTCCCACAAGAGAAAATGCACTCGTACAACATTCAACAACCTTTTTATGACATAGACACCGACTGCATAAACTAAAAGAATTTTGTAAGATGGAAATCAGATTAAAGAGGACAAGGGACTTTTACTTATTGTCTAACATGTAGAATATAATACATGATCATAAAGACGTCTCCACAGTTTCCCCTATTCGGCAAGGCAGTTGCGTCGCGTCTCCTATGAATAATGTTCTATCGATTGTGTGGACGGCGACGCGACTACATCCGCTTATGTCTTCACCTCTCTTACAACTGCTCACTTATTGATATCTATACGACATTCCGCAGACCACTACAGTTGGTTAGTCTTCTAAGCAATGAGAAGGCAATATTTTTGAAATATTTCACTTTGAAACTCAAAGCGTTCATATCAATTAAACTGTTTACAGGTACTTTAGAATTGTCAAGGATTCAATCAGCCGGAAATATGAAGCTAGTTGCCAAAACGTAGTAGGTACTCTATGGAACAGAACGGGCAAGAAACTACATTACACTCTCTTGTCCAGTTCCAAGTCCTTTTGAGTATTATTTGTCTTAGAGTTGAGCATGTTTCTTTACTGAAATACTACGTAAGCAAGTTACGTCAAATAATAAAATGTAATTTATTCTCTCTTCACAATAGGTTGCTTTAGAAATTAACATTGTTTTTGGTTATTCGACTATATTCCACCATTGGTAAAGACCTGATGCAGGTTTTTGAGAAAAACTCTGTGTTACGAGTTATTTGTGTATTATCGACCGTGTGAGAGCAATACGACTAACAATCATCATAGTTACATATTTTTGTCACTCTACATACCTACGTTATTTTAGATATAAAATAGCAAAATAAAATAACAAATATCTTTTTGTTACCTTTCGTAGTAACAGTAAAATATTTTTATACAAGAACAGAAGTAGTTAAAATATCGTCTCCGTGGTTTTCTCTATCTTAAGGCATGTGGTACTTACGTCGAATATGAGTAATGTACTATCGATTGTGTGACCGCGGCTACCATACCCGACGAGCTGTAGTCTGCTACACTTTTAGAGGAAAACTGCAGTTATTTTGGTCCCAAGCATAACAACACAATATTACAATAACAGCACGCCTGTTATTCGCCAAGGGTTGGGCATACATTTCGTTTTTCGCCTTGATTTAAGTATCTTAAAGTCTCAATTCAGCAGAGGTTCAAGTTTGAGGTTTGCCGATTAACGGATCGTGTTAGGAACACAGTGCTGCGCTCCAAAAGAACAGAAAAGGAAAAGAGAGGAGTGGAAAGGAGAAAGGGAGGCATTCGCCCTGCAGTGGGACCACATAGGTTAAAAGTAGATGAAGTCTCATGTAAGTTATGTAAGTTATATTCGAGTTTAATGATGACCAAGTTTTTTTTCTAACATTTTTTTTGTATGGAATCTATCTAAATCGAAAATCTAAAAAAAGGCAAAAAATATTACCAGCCTTAAACTGAAATAACCTACCAAGTTAATATTGCTTTTGCAGAAATTTTGAACTGTATTTACAGATCTAGCAAAGTTGGTGCAGCTTTTGAATAATGATAATAATATATAGGATGTTTGGAGCTTTAAGGGAGTGATAGTTGACACCATTTACCTACAGCATTTTGAGCCACACATGTCTTAGACGAAGTATCTTTTTTGTTTTAACTGCAAACTTTTAGTCAGAAATAACGTAGGTACCAACTTTAACTGCGCAAAAACATCCTTTGTCTTAACATGTATGGCTCAAAATGCACTAAATGGTGTCAACTATAGCCCCTTGATGCTTTATTTCCAGCTTCCAAACACCCTGTATATTTCAAACCGTTCTTTTTTCAATTTTACTGTGACTTCACGCCTAAGTAACAAAAATAAAAAAATCCGAATTTAACCTGACTCAGATTAAGAAAATATATCTTTAAGATCAAGTACACAAGCACACAGTTCAATTCCCATACGTTTAAGCTTATCATCAGATCTGTCGCGATCAGATTGACCGCGTGATCTGAACGATTACGTGCCAAGCGTGTAACGCGTGCTACAGTGAAGCGTGTCGACTCACACGCTGTCGTAAATACGACTTATTAATGAGAACTAATTAATACGCACGGCTTCCAACTCTATTACAGATATTAATCTTGATGTTTAGAAAATGTAACTATGATTAAAGAGGTCATGTTTTTAAAGTTCAGTAAGCACTTGGAAATGTGCACTTGTCAGTGGATACAGTGGCTGTGGGAGAAATTATGATCAACTCATCATTTTATAGTATTTTTTTGCCTAGTCACATCTATAATTTCTACATTGGAAAGTTTATTAAAGAAAATTAAATGTGCATTTTATTAAACAAATTCCCATCCAATGACCAGTAAATTGAACTTAAAAAATCCTAAAAAAATCAAAGCCGCATTAAGTAGAATGATCCTTACTTAAAGCCAGAAAGCCTCTAAGGCATGTTGTACAAGTATTAAGGCACTACCTTATCTCAATCACGCGCATTTAGCTTCCAGAGCCGACTTAAATTCTCATTACTGTGTCTAATGTCATTAATGAAATCGTCGACCGCTACCGAACCCCATTCCGCCTTGTCGCCCGCCATCATTACCATTCTAACACGACAATCGACCGAGCCGCGGATGGTCACACCGACCTGAAGTTCAGAAACGATACATTTAAATTGGAATCTTAATTTTGTTACTATAGAGTTGGGATTTCAATGTGTAAGGTACAGAATCTCATAAGATGCTTGAAACATTTTAAAATTCGGTACAGCGATTAATTTTAATCTGTCCCCACTACAATTTAAGGTTTAATTTAGATCACAGATGTGTGCCTAGATAATTATCGGCGTTATTTCGATGAGGCAGTCGGCTGCTTTCATTTGTCAGGGCTGTCGAACGGACGGACAGACGGACAGATTGTCCGTGTTTAGCCAGTGATATATTAAACCGATGCTCAGATAAGGCGGCTACCATTATTAGCAGAGAGTTAATTTCGTTCGTTTAGACATCTTGTTCGAGATTAGTTTTAATTGATTTCTTTCTGTTTGTCGCGTTTTTTTGTGATAATCAGGTCGCGGTGGGCAGATACGATCTGTTCGAAGTGAAATGTGATATTCTAATTAAAATGGTTTCGCTTGATTATCGGCTCTACTTCACATATTTATACTGTGACACTCGCATTAAGTGCAACTGCGAAGTAATATTGTTTTTTTCCTGTTTCTATTTTATCTACTATCCACCCAGTTTGTTTATCATTCATCATAATTTCAGCCGAAACATGTCCAATACTACCCAAGGCCTCACCCAAGCACCGCCACGTCGACCGGTTCTGTGCTTCCCGCGTACAGCGGATTCCTGCGGCCTTCACAACGTCAGCGGTCCACCTTGTGGGAGGCCTTCAAATGCTTCGTGTTCCAGTACGCTGTCGTCAGTCCAAAACCTTTTTAGGCGCCAAAGTGGCGCTAAAGGCCAAAGTGGCCTTTTTAGGCGCCCTGGGGGTCCAGGGGGCCTAAAAAGGTCACTTTGGCAGAATCATAAAAGGATAACATAATGGACAGTTATCTGTTATGTTAATCATATCAAATCCCATTGTAGAAGCATTTTTCAGTTATTTTTTTTTGTCTGTGCTAAAATACCAATCAATCCAATCCAAATCCAATCCCGATCTCTTTGATTATACCTACGTAGTGCAGCGAAAAAAAGAGAAACATGGACTGTCTTCGCCATATTATGATTCATAATGTTATCCTTTTATGATACTCCAAAGTGGCCTTTCTAGGCCCCCTGTTCTGCGAGCAATGTGCCCTGCCCACTGCCACTTACAATCAAATCCTATCACAGTTAACTGCTACAAATAGGCCGGTTCTACGCTACCATACTACACTAACTGCGCCTTCGTTCCGCACCTAGTTACTTAATTTCTCGTAACTCCATGCCTTAGGAAATATCCCAAGCAATGTCTCCTACTTTAAATGTGAAGCTATAAAAGTCATCTCCTCACTTTGACTCCAATCAAAACTCCGCAAGAACATTAAGACACCCTTTGACTCACAATTCACGGACAATTATACAAATGTCGTAATTAAATTAAGTGTGACATTGTAAAAACATCCTAATGAACCCGGAGGCAGAGAATAGATGGGTACAGAAGATCAGCTCCATACAACGAGCGAAAATACACGCACACGTTCACGTACAGTGAATGCTAGCGCACTCGCGACTGGCATTTGTTTATGACAGTTTGAGATTTCCGTAGGTACGTCTAAAGTCTGTTCCAAAATACCTGATTAAAACGTAAGCAAATGGATCAAAAAATGTAGGTACTTCTGAATACCATTTTGTAGTGCTACTTACAAAGTGCTTTGGTTTGATTATTTGAATACTTACTAAAACCTTGAATATTGAAATTTCAAATCACCTTAAAGATGTTTTTCATTTGACAATGAGGTCAATTTTATAACCTCAATGTTTGTTGATAATTTTTCTTCAATTATAAAATGTTGTTCAAACAATAATTGGGAGTTGGAAGAAGTGGTGTGATATAAAAGATAAAACCTTCTAAAAATGTCATGTCGTGACATGCCTTTAAGTGAGTCATTGCGTGAGAATTAACCCCAACAGTGTTTGTTGTCACTTTCATCAGATACTTTTGGAACAGATCATAGGTATGTGTACGTGCGCCTGTTTTCGCTAGTTGTATAGACCTGACCTTCTGCACCTATATATGTCGTGCCGGTGGGGGGAGTTTTAAGGGGGGTCGGATTAATAGCGTGCCGCGGTTCCAGTTATTGCAACATTAATTATAATATTAATTATTAGCTAACTCTTGTACCCTAAAGGGACGCCGCAGAGTAGCGACAGCAGCAACTTTGATTATTAATCTGTATTTGTTTAAATACTAATTGGGTTGGAGGATGGTCATATGTTTTGGAGGACATTAGGAAGGTTATGGCATCCTAAAGGTATATGTCCTTTAATTAACGACTGACAACGACTATCAAATTAACAACTAAGCGATGCCTACTATGAGTGAAATACCGATAGAAATAGATCGTTGACAAATGAATAAGAACTGGAACCTATGAAACTTTGGGTCCCAATGTCAAGAAAAGACGCCTACTTTCTTCCAGTGTGTGTGTCTCCCTATCCACTACAACTTATCTTCTTCGTATATTTTATAAATTGATATAGACCGTAGGTACAGTAGCAACTACAGTTCTGAATAAAAAAGCCAAGACAATCTCTCTTTTTAAAACAGTACACAAAAATATTAAAATTAATTGCTTCAATTCTAAGATAAGCCTACATTTATTTAGAATATTCATTTGAGCTGAGAAATTGAACATCGCTCTCGAGCTCAGACTTAAATATCCAATAACAAATAAATTACATTACGAAATCAATGAAAATTTAATTATATTCTACCAATAAAAGCCTACAAAATCTGGTCCGATCACAGTAATTGCTCTGCGGACGGTACTTTAAACTGGCACATAAGCTCGAAGACGCGCGCGACATCTGTCGACGTAATTGAAGGATTAGGCAGATAATTGAAACTGTGCAACCGAGACAGACACACCACTCCACATACGAGCGAAAGAGACAGATGAAGCCACTCAACACCGTCTCAAAACGGAACGGTTAACAACGTGTCTTCTTGTATATTGTATTATCTTACGTTTTATGCCCTATTAATCTTGCTCGACTGTGGATCGGGGGCGCGTTGTTCAATTCTGAGCTCTATTTAGTTGCGTTAGAGTTGATATTGGTTAGTTTTGCGCGTTATATAGGGTGTACGGAGCAATAAATAATTGTTTGTTCGCGTAAAACTGTAGTGCCGTTTGTAAGTACGTAGCCGGGGATCGTTTTATTTGGCGACGTTTAAGGTAATCTGGGATAACGAGGCGCATGCGACTCGACGGAGCGGCTCGTAAACACGTGTCAAAACTGACTGATTGTCTGTTTGTACGCTCTAAGTGTTTGAGCAGAGCATCGCGGGCTGAACAACTGAACACCATTTATATCGTTACGTTGAGCGTGATTAAGTACGATATTATGAGAAAAATGGCTTTTGTTTTAAGGGTATGCAAATTGACAGGTTCAGGGCTGACGTTGTTAAAATGATTTTCAATGTAAAGAACATCCAATAATAACTTCGGTCTCTTGATAGGCTGGTCTGTGTGGTGCCGGACTTAAAGAATAGCACCACCCCTTACTTCCCGTGGGTGTCGTAAAAGGCGACTAAGGATCTTACCAGAGAATGGGCAGCAGCGTTCTCTATGCATTCCACCACCATACCATACTGCGATCGCCAACCCGCCTGCCAAGCGTGGCGATTATGGCAAACCCCCCCCCCAAAATTGGGGAAGGCCTATGTCCAGCAGTGGACGTCTATCGGCTGAAATGATGATGAAAGGCTACTGAATGTTACGGTGAATAAAAAACAGAATTTCAATATAGCTTAACAATCATCAGCTCATATAGTTTGTTAGATTACCTATCCTATAAGTATGAAGACCTATATGTGCCTATATAATACATACTCAATTCAATAACTCATACAATATCACTCACCTTTTCATAATTTCCATCGCCCACTAAAACAGCTTAGACCTACTCAATTGCCCTTTACAAAACCGATCATCAACTTCACACCCCTCTTTATTCCATCAATACGAATAATCCAATCGATTCCTACACTAATCGAATGCAAAGTCGATTACGTGAATGATCAGTGACATCGAGTATGTCCGTATAAGTCGGGTAAGCCGGAAGCCTCGCTTCTCTCTGACAAATGTTAATTAAAAATTATAATAATCGACGCTTACGTCGGTTTCATTGAAGAAAATTAATTGGATATTTTAACGGCGTGTATTTAGTAATTAAGTTTACCTTTATTAGGCATTGAGCAAATATTGATACAATGTAAGTAAGTGGGTGAAACATGTGGGCAGATCCTAGGTTGAACAGTAACATACATAGTCGTATTAAAACTAGTTCTATGCGGATCTTTGCTTTTTGTATGATTGACATTACCAATATTTGTCGCCAATAAATTGTTTAAAGTTATATTATTGAGTATGTAGGTGTCTACATAGACATAGGTAGAAAACCATTCTCAAGTACTTAGCCAATAGCTGTGAATCAAATAGATAATCACAAAGTATAGTTAAAGATACCTACTTATTAAATGATTAAGGTACAAGTTTTGTAAATCTGTATCAGAAACTTTTTTGTTCCATTCCAGACATTTGATGGTCCTTCAAATCTTATTATGAAACCTCTTATTTCGTAACGAAAGTAGTAATCAAGCCTTGGTACCCTAACAAAGGATAAGCCTGCACGTACCTACTACACGACCCCTGACAACAACACAAGTTAACAAGTAACAACAATCTTACACTTATCTTACACACACGAAAACAATAATCGCACGTTGTTCAGTTGTTCCCAAATCCGGCAATAATAAGACCTGCAGTGATTGATACTCCGGATCCCGTCGACACGCCATTTGCATTTTTATGGGCGCCGCCCTACGCCGCCCTAGCGCCCTGCCCGCCCGCCCTCGAGGAGGCTTGAGTTGTCTCTGTGGGTATGTGATAATGATTCTCTGTGTTATGTAGTAGTTTACAGAATATTGCAGTTTTGGAAGGTTTTTGTTTGTTTGTAAGTAGGTAACTGTTGATTCGTTACTTGTGTTTGAAATTGAAGTTATTTTATTGCATTGTACACGTTCTTTCAAAAAAATACTCAAACTTTTTACAGGCACGTTTGAAGATAAAGCTAGTTCTAGTCCATTCCAAGGCGTGGTTTCCAAGCGTGTTTCCACTCGAGAAGCACGTGCAAGAAACTGAAAAAATTAACTTAATAGGCTTTTGTTTACCAGTCAAAAATTTCTACTATTAGCTATGAGTTGGTAAATTCGTTAAAGGTGGTGTCTTGAATAATTTAACAAATATTTTACGCAACAAAAATGTAAGCACACAAAGACACTAAGACACTTATTAAGACAATTTTAAAGAAGATGCTTTTTAAAAGACCAAAATTTTATTTAAATTGCAACTTTTACTCTGCAAACTCAAAACGCAAAATAACGTTAAAATAACAAATACTGTAACCTTATGGGCAACTGCAGTTTTGAGCCGTTTGGGGTCGAAACGCTCGGGTCATGGGGCCTGAGTGCGCATCTCCTTATTAAGGAAATTTCTCGCCGGCTGGTCGACACTTCACATGACCAAAGGGCTGGGTCTTTGTTTGGCCAAAGAATTAGCATTGCCATTCAACATGGCAATGCTGCCTGTCTTCTGGGCACGTTTCCGGATGACAGCGATGCGGACGAGTACTTCGACGCGTATGTGTCCTTCTTTTTTGTTTTTATTTGTATAGTAAGTTAGAGTCATTTAATTTAGTATCTAGTGTAAATAGTTTGTATTTGTTTAATATGTATGTATGTTATTGTAAATGTTCTGTAATAAATACTATTTAACGATAAATATATTTCTAAACCAAATATCAAAACCAGAAATGAGGTAGCCCAACCCTTTTAGCAAAAAATAATTTCATAATCTCAACATAAATCACACATGTTATTTCTCCTATCGATTACAAAATAAACAGAACCCCACTAATAATACAATTAAAATGAAATAAAGCTACCATATTTGGCCAGTCACACCGCGACCGATCGCATCCATTCATCATGCGACTTATTTGTCGCAGGCGCACGCGCATTGTCATGTTAATGTTGCGGACAACAGTTGTTGCTGCTCTAATCGCTTGAGGCCGCACAACTGCGATTTGCGACACGCCTACGACTCATGGGGATGGAAAATGTCGTTGGTATGATGTTGCACTTATTTTTTTTAATGAGTGTACCTATAGTTTTTGTTTTTGAAATGTTCCAAAGGACCTGAATCATTTATTGAAAGCTATCGTTGAATTTTTTTTTCTACTAGTAGTTTCTTGTAAGTATATTACTTTTTTATTTGAAACTAGCTTCCGCCCGCGACTCTGTCCGCGCGGATGTCGGTCTTCGCGTGGATGGTTTATTTCTCCATTTTGAGTAACTCTGACAATGACATCTTATAAATATCTATTGGACCCAAATACGGCTAAGCCTATAATAATTAAGGATATCCCTGTATTAAGCTACTGCTGTTGAGCTCGCGTTCTGTAGTAAGTATTTTTTTCATAGTAATTCCGACCTTGATAAGTAGCATGTAGCAGTAAATTACTGACAGTGACGAAAAGTTTGCAATAATAAAAAAGTGATCGTGACAATGCGACATAAAGTTAATTGAGAGCTTCAGCATACACAACATTGTTAGTGAGCTCGTCCGGAATATGAACATGAAGATTTCTTGGACTGCTCACACGGGAAAGAGCTACGTAAAGTTGCCCGTGTGAAAAACAACTCGCGGTAAGATCTACGCCAGCAACTCCTAGGGTCTGACCTTGAGCCTTATTTATTGTCATGGCGTAACACAAAGCTACAGGAAACTGTATTCTCTTAAATTGAAATGGAAAATTATCCACTGCGGGTAATGCAACGTGTGTTCGCGGTTCTACAGAACAACGTCTATGAATAAAACTGAAAAATAAGTTTTTTTTTTCTACGTATTTTTCCAGGATAAAAAGTATCCCATTTTATGCCCAGGATAATAAGGTATAATTATACCAAGTTTCATCGAAATCGAACCGTTAGTTTTCACGTGATGCCTGCATATACAGACAGACAGACAGACAGACAAAAATTTTTTTAATCACATATTTGGGTTTGGTATCGATCCAGCAACACCCCCCGCTATTTATTTTTTCAATATTTTTAATGTACAGAATTGACCCTTCTACAGATTTATTATATGTATAGATATGAACCAATCCATAAAATATTACAAACGCGAAAGTAACTGTCTGTATGTTACCATTTTACGCCTAAACAACTGAACCTGGGACCTGTAGAAGGGCTTTCTGAAATATAGAACACACGTTAAAGAAGTCGTGTACAACAGATAAGTACGTACTCGTATCTATAAAATATAATTAATTGTATTTTATTCCACAAATAACGATCTGTAAACGAAGCAATATTCAAAGAGCTACCCCGTTCTACCTTCGGTCATCCAGACGCACAGCAAGTTACCATCCCTGCCTAGTTGCTATTCCACCAATTCGCACTAAGCGTTTTCAAATGTCTTTTATAATGCGCACAGCAAAAGAGTGGAACTCTTTACCTGCGTCTGTGTTTCCGAGCGCATACAACCCGAATCTCTTCAAAGTAAGAGTGAACAGGCTTCTTCTGGGTAAGCTCACTCCATCGTTGACTTTGTCTCTGTCACCTCTGACCTAGACTAGAGTCGAGAGCAAACCCATTTCACATAAAAAAAGAGCAGCAAGTAATTCTTTCTCGTCGGACATTTCGTCAAAGCCCCTCATCATTGCGGCTCAGCGCTCAGCTGTGCGCACCCTGCCGTAATTGATTCCACCGTACCCCGCGAGCCCTTGAACCACTGCGTTTTGTCTGTGTGTTGTAACTCTGGTGACTTCGCTACTCTGTGGCTCTTGATACACGAAAATGTTTGAGATTCTATCTTTCCCTGTATTACCTACTTAAGTTCTTGTAAAGTTCAGTTTTCTATTTATCCTATCGGTGTTAGAATATTATTTTATTGAACAACCTAGAGGTATGTTGTAGAGATACTTTTAAATTAGGTGATGGTGGGTGCAGGTCGTTAGCAATTTATAATTTTGACAAATTTATTTGCTAACCACCTGCAGAAACAATCAACAAGTATAGAGAACCAGTCGATCCAGGTCAAAGACGTTTATAAATTTGCTTGATGATAAATTTTTAATAATAAACACAATAAGTACAACTTCAGTTTGTGATAAGGGAAAATTCCTCCTATCAATGATAATCCATTTAAAACATGCAACTAACTCTTCGAAAGAACGGACGGGAATATAGTTTTTTCAGAAACACGAAACTCTTATCTACTTACGATAGGTACTCTTTGCTCTTGCATTTTTAATTTTTGTTAAAATAAAATAAAATTTCACCTCCCCAAACCCGTTAATTTCTCTCGCTAATCATGTCAGGACAGGTGCGTGATCCTCATCAGTCTAGCCGTCATCACACCCTCGCGATGGACAGATGTGGAGGTATTAGCACTGATGACATGCATTGTTTGTCATATGTGCCTGGTTGTTAGGTATGGTGCTTTCATCGCGTTTTTGTAAAGCGAGATAAAAACGGTTTGCCGATGTTTATTCGCTTTGTATCTGTAATGTTATACTGTTTATGACGCTATGTCTATCTGTGTACGTAAGGATAAACACATCTTCAAGTGGCTTGTTTATTGAAATGTAACCTGTCGTTTATTAAATTATAGATACCTATTGAAATTACTCGTTTATTAAATTATACCTGCTGAAATGACTCGTTTATTTGAGTAACCATAAACTTCAATGGAGAAGAATATCAAGGAAATTTTACAAAATTTCCTTGATATTCTTCTCCATTGAAGTTTACAACCCACATTTTCCCCATCAGAATTGTATCATAAATCCTCACAATATTGCTGATATTCACCTACAAAACACAAACAACAAATACTGAAGCACCCACTATTACACTTTAGCACATCCTCACAGTAAGTACACATAAAAACCCTTGCAGCCATCAAAATAATTTATAGACGATAAACAAGGCGATGGTCGCGACTACGGAACCCTAAAAACTCGTCGTTAGCGCGCCAATCAATTAGGGTTCCGTAGCACACGTGGCCCCTTGTAACGGCCTCATTGACGAGTACATATAACTCGACTATATATCTATTGTTTGTGGTATTTAGTTTATTGCATCAGACACGCTCTCTGGGTTCCGCCTACTTATTTATATGATGAAGAGTTTGTAGATCACGTTTGGTTCTGTATCAGCTTAAGAGGAAATGCGGCCCGGTCGTATCTCCATTAGTTTAATGTTAATGACCATAAAGCAATGATTTTTTACAGAATAATAAATGTTAACCACTTGTATAGTTGCCGGCACGTAACTTGGCAAGAGTTTTTGTAGTGGGGGAAGTTTGCGCACGCACAATTTCATACATTTTTATATGCGCGAACTTCCCCCACTACGAAAATCTCTTGCCAAGTTACGTGCCGGTAACTGTATGTCCCTATGTTTTCTTTTTTGATGATACATTATTTTTATAAGCACTCAAAAAATGCGATTAATGCGAAATGCGAAATGCGATTTAAAGCTGTCAACAGCGGGCTAGTGTACAAATTTGAAAACTATTAATAAAAAAAGAAAAACATAGGGACACGCTATATTATTATATCATTCTTATTCAGTTTATGAAATATCTTTTAAATTGATCCAATACTGCAGGAGGAAATGGGCGAGAGCCAAACCTCGAATTACGACTTTTTACTTAGGCTTTTTCAAAACTCTCTCCGACCCCATTTCCTCTTAATTAATGCTTCATCTAACAAAATTACGATGCCATGTTAAATAGGCATTGGTGGTGTGCCTATTTAGAATTGTAGATATTTTTTTTTGGTAATCCTGCCTACCTATTGCCTTTCCTAATTCCTTTGGTTAAGAAAACTGTAGATGAACAAAAAGTAAAATCTGAGAGATCTTTGATTGCTAACTTATTCAAAATATTTCTATATCTACAAATTGTTCAAAACACTCGCCAACAACAACTAAATAGAATCGCAATCAGCGCTACTACACTAAAAATATAGCTCGTGGATTATATTCGAAAACGCAGATGTGACACCGAATCGATTCACTGGCACTCGCATTCGACTAATGAGCGGCGATTATCGTTCGCTCTCGCCTGTCATCGAATCAATCGATTGATCACTTCACTAACCTCCTGCCACACAAACAATATTCAACTTTAATACCATCAACACAAAGTACAGTTTCCGTTTATGTTGTGTTGTGTATACAGGCTGAATGGAATCATGGATGTCTGTCGGATAGATTTAGCCGGGAATTTAGGCAGATATACGTCATCGGTGTCGCGTTTAAACAAATCGATTGGAAACAAAACATGGCTGACAGTTGTTTTGACAAATAACAGTCGGATCGGGAAGGCAGTTGTTTTTCGATTGGTACAATATTTGAATTGGTTACTAGTTGGCTTTTGACTGGAGTGACAGGGATATGATTTATTGGTAAATACTTCAGGGATTTGGTCATGGTTTCTGAAATTCATAGTTTCACAAAATTCTTTTTTGAAAATACAACAAAGTAAGTACGAAGATTATCCTAAACGTTTTTATTAAGTCAAAGTTGCCCTCTTCCTCTCTTCAGTAGAAGAGCAAAGCGGGCACAGCAAGGTGTTGGTGTGCCCGCTTTGTTTTTGGCTAGTTAACATACCTATTAGGTATATCTAAGCGCATTTCTGATGAAGAGTAGCCAACATAGGCCACTGTGCAACAGCCATCTATCCATTGTACACACTCATTCACGTGTAATCTGTACATGAAACACAAGTTGGCAACATATTCATACTGTAGGTAATGCACGAACATTGATTATGGTAATTTAATTATGACGTATACATACAACGGTACCACTTGCTGATTGTAATCGAGGAATCTGTTCGTGGCTCCGTCACGTCAGAGTAATAACTGATGATGACTATGCTGGGATAGATAAGTACCTACAACAGATACAAGATATCCCAATACTGGGCAAACGAGCTGTATCTTTTTCATGCCCATGAGTAGAAAACTACTTATTCAGTGAGAACGGATTTCATTTTTACTGAGCTGGGATAAACCGAAAGTAACCAAAGGCAAAGGATGCTATGTGAAGGAATAATTTTGAGATTCTAAACACATTATATACCAGCTACGGCATCGTTGTGGAAACTCAGAACTTTTATACATTCTCAGGAGTCTAGATCAAATAAAAAAAATAATACATACAACAAAATATGTTAATTTAACAAATTCTTCCGGTGGTTCTTCGAGACAGGAGCACAGCCTAGTGTAGCATTAGGTATCTAACGATGGCTAACAGTATGCTAATGACATCGTAAACTAACCAGAAGCTTCATAACAATATGTTGTTGTTGATTGAGTTGTTGGATCACCCTCGTGTGACAGTAATGGCGGTTGATAGCGCTAGCTGCATAAGCAATTTGAATGCTAGATTCATGATAAAGATTTATAAAAGTAGGTAATAATTCACTCCTGTTATTTTGCCACTGCTGGGCAAACACCTTTTCCCACACAGAAAAGGCACGAGCATTGATCACCACGCTTGCTCAATTCGGGTTGGCGATTTCAGATGTATATCCATACAAATATTATAAATGCGAAAGTGTGTCTGTCTGTCTGTTACCTCTTCACGCTTAAACCGCTGAACTGATTCAGATGAAATTTGGTATAGAGATAGTTTGAGTCCTGAGAAAGGACATAGTATAGTTTTTATCCCGATATTACCACGAGATCAAAGTTTATACGGTTGAAACCGCGGGCGCTGCTAGTTAACAGGCAGCAGCAGCCTCACGATTGTGTTTTCTTCACCGAAGACAAACTCAGGAAGTAGGTACATATGTATTGAAAATGTCATATAGTCCTTGCCCGGATTTAAACCCACAACCTCGTGTATGAGAGGCAAGGCATTATTACTGCTGGGTCATCAAGTAGGTGTTTTATATAAATAATTAAATCATTGTCTTTGAGAGAATCTTGTCCACCTATGCCATGCCAAACATATTGTGAAGGTTTTGTACTGTCGCAGTGAATAAACCTTTTGAAAAGGACAAAATCAAAATATAATATATATATATATACATATATATATTATGTATATATTATTGTACAAAGTGTGAACTTCTAAATATCACTTCAATTCTGCTCACCCCAAAAATTAAATCATGCGGAAATAAACTAAAAACATCACAAAGCACATTAACTGCTTCATCAAGTTAATGACTTCTATGCAAATGTCCATCACAACCATTTATTGGATCCATCCCTTAACAATGCGCCTCGTCAGCCATTTTGATTCATACTCCATCACTTTCCAATTTGCAAAAAAACAATTTTAATAGAAGAATATTAAGGGTCGAACATTTAAAATACACTAAAGAGGGGTATAAAGGGTCGTTTTATCAAAACACATTAAAATTAAATTATAGTGTCATCTATCAAAATAATTTAATATGCTGCACTGTTCCCCTTGAGCTCATCTGCATGATTGTGAACTGCATTTAATTTTATCTTATCTGTGACGTCATTAGGCGCTGATCGTAAACTGGATTGCTTTTATTATGTGTAAGGACGCTTTGTGATTGTTAAATGTTTCAAGTTAGCTGGTAAAGGGTTTTGTTTGTGAGTGTACTAACTGTACTCTAATTTTGTGCCTCTTGTATCTTTGAAAATAACAAAGAAGTTAAAATTCATAAAAAAGCTCCTAATTAATGTTAAAGTTTAAATGGTCATAATAACATATATTATTCAGATGTAAGGTGAAAACACCAATTACGAGCACACCATTAACATTATTTATTCCAATCACCTTATTAAATTTTACAACAAAATTATTACAAACTGCATCATAATAATATAAAATTCGCGAAACAGGACCATATAACCCGAATCAGCGTTGGAATAAAAAAAACAAGATAACACGCAATAAAATTATCTAAACGCATCTATCGCTGTGGGAACCATCCATCGCTGGCTCACAACTAATTCGACGCTGTTTTACAGCCACAATAAAAGGAATGATAGCGACACACAGTGATTTGCATTTTGAACGTGACACGAGTTATTGCCTAAAGGGCGACTTATTACGACTGCTGTATATCATAGTTGTAAAATAACGAACACCTCGTCCGAGGTGCGGATTATAAGATTATCTTTTATTATTTTTATTATTGGTGCTGTATAGTTTCAGAGGGAATAAAAAGGAGGTTTGATGCGTTCGAGGCTTTTTTCGTTTTGAGTTATGGGAAGCGGGGATCAATCAGTTTTAATGTGGATCGTATAAATGTTGGATTCTATGAAATGCTGGAGTGAATCATTCATAGATGGGTGGCTAACTGGCTATAGTTGAGTCAGGATACTAAAATAATGAAAGTGAGTATTGAATTATAAGTGAATAGACACGAAGATGATTCAGTTTGACTTATTGATTATTCTCGGTATGCTGGATTTAAATAAGATCTTTTAACAGCCATCGTTTGCTTTCTTTTTATTTGAAAATTGGTTTTCCTGAATGTTTAAATCTATGCCTATTTCTGTCTCTATGTAAATGACAAATTTTAAGACACCCAGTTGAGACACGCAAATACGGGACGATCAAATGGCCAAACTCACTTTCAAAACAAAGCACTTGCTTTATAACCATAACAAAATCAAATGAAAAGCCAATCCATTAACTCAATAAACGAAACAATTAAACGACATTAAAACTATGAAAGTATGAAATATAGTTATTGAATAAACAGTCGTCAAGAATTAATTGCATTACGTATTCCCGTTGCATCGCCTGCATCGCACATGTGTAAACACAGTTCCCTCTCTGTTAATCTTCCCCATGGATTAATTTTATCGAATGCCAAATGAGCTATGACACCCATGCAGGGGAATTGAAAGACCCTACCAACTTAACTTTGCTCTTGATCACACTCTTAACACAAAGTAATACAGTTGAAAATCGCATGGGGTGTTCAGAAATAAAGTGGTAGATTATCCCTTCGCACATTGGCTTTTGAGTCCAATTTGTGAATGTGTATTGTGTGATACGTATTTAGTATTGTAAAGGATTGTTGGTCTTTGTGTATTGATACCATTAGGTCGCTTATGGAGCTTAAAAGCTTCGGTACTGGGGTATTTTAGTTTAATCTATTCTTTTGTGTGTGACGAGAATTGGTACTTTTACCTTTCTCAAGATGGTTGTGTGAAACGTTCAAATTTTAGTGACAGTTTAATTAGATTAGATAAAACATAATAATTATACCTATTAGTTTTAAAGAAAAATGCCTTCATTCTTAGTCAATTTCAAGATAATAATTTGTGCAATTGATAAATCTCAAATTAAAACATCCTAGATTTTGTTACAGCACGACGGCAGCTGTATTCCCAATTCACATCCTTCCAAACTCGTCACAAATATTGAAGATTCATGATTATTGCGCACGACGCCACTATAAGTATGGCAACAGTTTCCGCGCGACGTGGCGCGTCCATTAATCTCATTGTGTGCGCTTCGTTTCACTCGCTTCACTTACTATTGCGCGAAACTTTATTTAGGCCGGCTGCACACGTAGATGCTCTTTTGTTGCTCGTTTTACTGACTTGTATTTATTTTTAATGGTTTGATCCTTTTGTAGAATGACTTTCTTGTTGAAATTTTGTTATAGTTTTTATGAACATGACTGTGTTTCTACGGAATAAGTTCAAAACTTTCAAAATAAGCGAACAAAGTACTTAATTATTGGTCAAATGATAACGTCATGCAGGCAGCTGTTGATTAAAATACCGTTTCTAAAAAAAAATCTACTGAGCAGTTGGATTTTAACAGCCAAATTATGTTTACATTAAGAGGAGCTGGCATCAGTGTACGGTTAACAGCACGTCAGAAGTACACTTTAATTACGAAACCCTCCCTTACTGCTACATAGAAAAGATGCCTCTAAAGTTATGTTGTTGTCATGGACGTGTGGTTGACTGTAAAACAGAAAATAAAAGCATCACGTCTTAAAAACTTTCAAAATCAAACTTGTCAACTTCCATCGCGCCCTGTGCAGCCGTCCTAACAGTAACAGTCCCCTAACAGCGCATATCACTTAGTATAATATGATTGTTCCCCTCGCATTACGAGGAAGGGTAGATGTGCGCGCTGCAGTGGGCACCTCATCAGAGTTGACGGCGATTATTGAAATTGTAGCGCGCTGTGATATCCATCTTAGTATCATAAGTAGTTGAGTTGTCTTGATGATGAGTACACTGTATCTACAGTACTGTTAAGTAGTAAAGATTTGAAAAGCCTCAAATCAGAAGAACTGTAATGGACTTTACCACAAACAAGGACAGTAATTTAATACACAAGTTCGCCGCTGTGGATAATTTTGGAAAGAATTCAATCGTCTTCATTCGATGTAAGTTTGAACCTGTATGTGAAATATGAATACCCATGCAAGTCAAGTGTCAGCTCTAATATGGCAGTGAATTTATATCAAGAGCATTTGAACAATGAAGTCCTAAATAAACACACGATTTCTGATCATTGTACCCAAAAATTAAAAGTCACCAAAATGTAAAACAACATCGCCATCCAATAAAGTTTCACTTGAAATCGCAACCGTGACCGCTTGCGGCAGGGTGAGCGCCGCAGTTGTCGTCCGTCCCCTCGGCGACCGCCGCGCCCCCTGCCCACGTCGCACCCCAATTAGTTCCATATAACTGCGCCTTTTTACGCCTATTTTATGTGTTTGGTTTAATTGAAAGATCCTTTTGCATGATGTGTTTAGTTCACTGTGCAGTAGACGCTTCATTTAAGATGGTAATTTGTATCTCGTAAAGTTTGGTGATGATCCGGTACTTATTGTTGCGTTTTACGACTTATACGAAGATAATTTTTACTACATGGCGTAATGTAACTACATTAGAAATTGGAAAGTAATATTTAAATAAATATTAATGTTTTCTAACTCATAAAACACGACACAGCTTATAAAACTCCCATAAAAAGTTGCCATCAAAAAAAGAAATGTAATGACAAAAAACTACGCTATCATCAAAACCGTGGCAGTGATTGGTAAAACTGTGAATCACGATATTAAATAGCATCGTGTGTAACAATAAAACAAAGTCTTTCGTCCACATGTCGCGCAGTTTAATCCTCAGTAATAGAGCTGCGTTTGATTGCGCCGCCCGGCTAAGTGATTGACTTTTCAATCTGTGTAATCGGATTATGCCGGAGTGCCGCGTGTTGGTGCTTGTACCCTACTCGTCGGTACTAGTGGTAATTGTGTTAAGTTCGATATTAATTTATTTTGTTCCACTATTGGGTTCGGATTGCTACTTGTATAGTCACGACCAATTATATTGACTTTCGATACATGAGGTGTATGACTGCCAAGTAACTAAAGTGTAGTCCGTCCTACGAGTGCTATTTCATGACTCTAAATACTTATCTATACTAATAATAAAGCTGAAGAGTTTCTTTGTTTGAACGCGATAATCTCTTGAACTACCGGTCGGATTTGAAAGATTCTTGTTGCATTTGATAGCCCAATTCTTGAGGTAGGCTATAGGCTATTTACCATCATGCTATGACCCTTAGGAACCGAGCAAAAACAAAATAAGACAGAAAGATCGCTGCGCGGGCAGGCGATGCGTTGCTACGGAGTGGGTTGGGGGAACAAAACATTTCACGCGGACGAAGTCGCGGGCAGAAGCTAGTATAATACATATTGCTGTTCTATCATTAGTCAATACAACGTTATTTTTAGTAACCTGAATATAGTTTGTTCAGAATAAGTAACTGAATCGATTCCAATAATTTTGACCCCATGTTATATTTTGTCCCAAAAATATTTAAAAAAGGTTAAAAGTTGGACACCGAGCCACACTAAGTAGGTTATCCGATCTCCGCGCAGAACGGTTAGCCAATTCATGCAGCCCACCGTAGGCTGCATCAATTGGGTACCCCAGTTGTATTTAAATTTTCATACAACTGGGGTACCCAATTGGTGCAGCCCACTGTACCTAGGTACTGTTATCAATGAGCGCAAGACGGCGCGGCGCGAGCGGCGCTGATGAGCATGTTTTTGTACGGACAAACAGGTAACTTGTGATTTTTCATGATACAGATTTGAAATTTTGTACATAGATTCTTTACATAAAAATACTAGACACGTGTTTCGGGTTTCGCATATACTAAAAATAATGTTGTATAAGGCTAAGAACCCAACCTTAATCCATTGCTTCAAATTGTTTGTCACTTGCCGCTGGGGCGGGGTTTATTATGTGAGTAGGTATACAAGTATGTCCTGCTCCCTAATTGTGTAACACACTATCAATCACAGTCTAAATCATTTTGAAGAATATTTTAATCCATTGGTTCATATGTTCCAAAAAATTCCCTGCTCAACAACGTAAATTACGCAATGAATGTTTTTGAACTGTCAAAATAAAAGCCATTGCTACTGATAGCTATTGTCTGAACGCGCTCGTAATCTTGTAGCTGAATTCCGTGCTGAAACAATTCAGATTGTTATCTACACGCTAAGAAGAATATGTACAGTCAACAAAAAAGATAAGTATGCAGGATCTACGGATATCATCATCATCATTACAGTCGAAAGACGTCCACTGCTGGACATAGGCCTCCCCCAAAAGGGGGGGTTTGCCATAATTGCCACGCTTGGCAGGCGGGTTGGCGATCGCAGTATGGTATGGTGGTGGAATGCATAGAGAACGCTGCTGCCCATTCTCCGGTACGCCCCTTAGTCGCCTTTTACGACACCAACGGGAAGTATAGCTATTCTTTAAGTCCGGCACCACACAGACAATACGTTTATAGTTGAAGTTTATTTAAGAAACCGATGGATGTTTTCGAATCAAATTTTAATTTATTAATAGAAAACAAACAGCTCATTTATTAAATTAAATTTCAATCGATACCATTTATCGATTTTTTAATAAACTTCAACTATATCCGACGATACTGCTTACCTATATGTTTTGTTGACTGTACCAAGATAAGTATAAAATGGAACTAACCTTAACTTGCGACTCGGTCATCCCGAGCGCGTACGCCAGCTTCGCCCGCTCGGGCCCCGCCAGGTACTTGGTCTGTTCGAAGGTCTTCTCCAGCGCGAAGATCTGCTGGCCGGAGAAGGTGGGCCTGGTGTGCTTCTTCTTGCCATCCTTGTCCATGCCTCCTTGGGAGCAAGCGCTCAGCGCGCCGTTGCTCACTGCAACAAAATCTGGGATGAGAAAAAAATAGGGTAAGATTTGAACTTTGTGTAAAAAGTTTTGTAAGTATGACGGTAAACAAAAAACCGGGCAAGGGCGAGTCCGACTCGCGCACCGAGGGTTCCGTACCATCATATGTTTTTAAATTTTCATTGGCGAGGCCTATATTCATCAGAGAATTTTAATACTATGCACTGCGGAGTAGAATATTGCAGTTTTAAGTCAGCGCCATCTCTTGACCGATAGTAGAACTAATGTCCTATTGTTGATGATTTCTGAAAAAGTGTGCTATTTAGAGACTTCGTTTTACTTTTCCTGTAATCTTTACATAAACTTCTATCACATAGAATAATTTCAGATTTTTCTCTTTGCAAACTTCGGAGATAAGGGGGGGGAGGTATTTTTTTTACATTTTTCATCATAAGTCGAAAACTATGCGACCTAAAAAAAAAAAGTTTGAGAATGTGCAAACTGCGCTCATTCATACATATGATACTCCACATGCCCTAGTAGCCTAACTTAGAATATTTCAGACCACCTTTCAGTCCCTGTTGCCGAAAATATACATATATTTTTATTTCTTTCTTATTTGCAAAATAGTTGGGCAAATGTCATCTAAAACTATTCCAAATTTCAAGTTGATAGCATTAGTAGTTCTTGAGATATCCAGCTGTGACAGACAGACAGACAGACAGTCTCACCATAAGGGTTCCGTTTTTACGATTTTGGTACGGAACCCTAAAAATGGTAAAGAAATGTTAAGCACTGTTACAGCAACATGTTTATGTGTTGCTGGGAGCGTAGTTGCAATTGCAATGTTGCAAGCAGCACGCGCAAGACGGTTGTGAGGTGCGAACAAGAAAAGTTGATGTCAAACATTGTTACTAGCTCCATTTGAAGTTACTGTCAAACGATGTTAAGTAACTGTTGCTCAACGTTTGTTTATCATCATTACGAGGCCTAACAAAGACAGTTTATAGTGAGTGTGTGAGATGAAAGGCAGCTCATGTCAATAGCTGCTAAGGGTATCACAATCAACAACACCTCATCTAATTTTAAAGTACCCATTACTATCACTTTTTGACGTGTAAAAGTGTTTTTCAAAATAAAATATGTGTGTTTTTTAAATTAATTTACTGTCATTTAACAAACTGCGTTCAGCAATCGAGTACGAGTACTCTAGTAATTGTATCTCCTAATTTTACATGAAAAAATTCATACGTCCTAAGTACCTATTTTTTTAATTTATTTATGGAAACAATTTTAAAAGCTAACAGTATTAAACTAATAATAATATGCAAGTATATAAAAGGAGGGGAAATAATCAAAGGGCATCAAAAAATTCATCTGCATCGCTGTCAACAGGAAACGTGCCCAAAAGACTGGCAGCTGATTCTTTGGCCAAAAAATAGGCCAGCGTTCTGGTCACGTGAAGAGTCGACCAACCGCTTGGCGATGTCGCGAAATACTAAGTGGGCACTCGGGCCCCAGCCCCCATGGCAATAGAGTTTCAACCCCAAACGGCTCAAACATATAAGTTCCAAAGAGATTGGAGTATTTGCGCCATTTGAGGTTTTCCGCAACTGCAGCAGCCGCCCCAGCACAGCTCACCGTGCTTGGAAGATGGGATGGCGCAAGGGTGTCGACACACGTTGCATCCCACACCAAAGGCCTACCAACCTTCCAAGGCATTATGGTCATTCCGTCTGGTCTCTTCCTAAGTATTGTATTAGATAATGTGTGTTATTCCGAATCTTCACTTATAATAAAATTGTTAGTCCTAAAACATTTGCTAAAAATGGGAAATAATATTGCTTCCGAAAAACAAATTAACTTCCGGCGATCTATGATTGAATGCAATACTAACTAAGCTGTGTTAAAATGAATTACCGAAAAATTAACACAAAATTAACTGAAAAAAAAAGTTAAATGAGTTAACAAAAATGAGTTTATAAAGGTTTTATTATTATCTCCTTTATTTCATCGTATGTACATATAAATTATATTTTTAAATATTAGAATATAAAAACATAAAAACATTTAAAAATATAAAAAATAGTAGCCCACCGGTATCGGGAACAGGGTCCAAGCTACCGGCGGTCAGGGCTCCAGAGAGAGAAACCTCCTGACAATGCGAGCCGTGTCCAAAAGTACTGCTTTCTGGATCAAGCCCTTGATCCAGCTGCCCAACGAGAGCCTCCTCAGGTGTTGGTCGAGGCTCTTGGCTATTAGCCCATTGGCTGTCACGACTATCGGCACAATGATCGCTGAGTCCACATCCCACATGTCGACAACCTCGCGAGCCAAGTCAAGATACTTGATTTGTTTATCTTTCTCGGCTTTCACGAGGTTCTCATCATGCGGGACATATTCATAAATTAGCCAAGGAGAGCGGGGTGAGGCCCTTGTCCACGGCGACTACATCTCGATGCATCCCCACGTCGGTTTCTAGGAAATATTCCCTGAGACTGCATATCTCGCGATTGTGGAGGGTCTTAGCGTCTAAAAACCCTCGACCTCCACACTTTCGCGGGATATACAGCCTCATTACCGATGATCGTGGGTGATGCATTCGATTTGCAGTTAGCAGCGTACGGACCCTCCTATCCAGGGCGTCGAGTTCGGTTTGAGTCCATTTGAGTATGCCGAAAGAGTATATCAAAACCGGCATGACCCAACCGTTGAAGGCGCGCACCTTGTTTCCGCCTGATAGAAGACTATTAAGTACTTTTTTCAGGCGGCCAAATAAGCGCTCTTTCAACGATTGCTTCATGTCAGTAACATTGATGCCTAACGCTTCCGACATACCCAAATACTTATAGGTTTCGGATGCGGAGAGGGCTCTAAGGTTTGTGGAATCCGAGAGTTGGGTTCCCACGGATTCAACAATCTCCCCTCGCTTTACATGCATGACCGCACATTTGTCCACACCAAATTCCATCCTGATGGCGCTACTGAAAGTTTGAGTTACTTTCAGTAGCTCCATCAGTTGCAAATTGTTGGGGGCAAAGAGTTTTAGGTCATCCATGTAGAGGAGGTGCGATATAACCTGACCACCTCTCCTCAGCCGATAGCCTAGACCTGAATCCTCCAGCAGTGTGCTTAGAGGATTTAAGGCTAAGCAGAACCAAAGCGGACTCAAACTATCACCCTGAAATATGCCTCGCTCGATCCTTATCGGTTCGCTATTCCTCTGAATATTTCGACATCCTGGATAGCGAAGGACAGTCCTCCATTGCCCCATACACGACATCAGGAAGGTGCGCAGAGTTGCATCAATTTTGTACAACTCCAACACCCTCATGAGCTATGTGGCACCGAGTCATAGGCCTTCTTATAATCTATCCAACATGTCGACAGATCCTTTCGGGAACGACGAACCTGTTGGCTAATGGCCATATCAATGAGGAGTAGCTCCTTAGTACCACGGGACCCGTTCTTACATCCATTTTGAGAGACAGACATGATGGAGTTAGTGTTTATATGTTTGTCAATTTTAGCTCTCAAAATGGATGTAAGAACTTTATAGACCGTCGGTAAACACGTGATCGGTCTATAATTTTTGGGTTCCGTGGTGCTACCTGATTTATGGAGCAGATGGGTAATTCCTGTCGTTAGGAACTGGGGTAGCGAACCAGACTCCAAAGCAGTCTGGAACTGAGATGCCAAGCGAGCGTGCGACCTTAAAAACCATTTTATCCAAAAGTTATGCAGCCCGTCCGGCCCTGGAGACTTCCAGTTAGGCAACGGACGGACTGCACGAGCTACATCTTGGGGGCAGATGGTGATAGCCCCCATTTCTGGTATTGGGTCACAGGCTCGCTCGACTTCCCGAGCCCAATCACCTTCGGTGTGACTGACAGGCACCGACCAGATACTGCGCCAGAAGGAACACATGGCTTCATCATCTGGCAGACACGTGTCAGCCACACTTTGGTCCGGTCGCTCCCAGCTCCTATAAACCCATCTTTCATCACTCTGGAAGGTGCGATTCTGAGTGTATCGCTCTACTCGCCGCTTATACCGACGAATACGGTTCGCCCATGCATACACTTTCTGCTTCAGGAAGTCGATGCGCTCCGTGACACAAGACCTATAGTCTTGAGGACTGATATCAGTCCCCAAGAATGCCCGTCTCACAAAGCGCATCACTCTAGGGCGAGTATTGCCTTCCCTGAAGCAGATTAGTTTGCCAATGAGCGCTCTGGCCCCACCAATACGGCGTTCAATTCTGCACTGCCAAGCTGGTATGGCTGGTTTCGGTCGTGTAGCTCTAGAGTCATTGGCAAATTTGACGTGAGCTACACGACATACCGCTACAGCCGCGCAGTACAGAATCGAATGAGTATCGGTGAGGTCTTCGCAGTCATCAAAATAGTTTGACAACTGCGAATCCAGAGCCGCCACCAGCGCCCTATTTTTGTTATGCATGGGCAAACGAGGTAAGCGTGGCCTATGTTCGGGCGACATGAAGCGATATTCCCGAATCGCATCCTCCAAAGCACTCCTCAATTCCTCATTACATTGGGTACTTACGTTTGTAGCCCTGTCATTACTCCCCTCGTCAGCATGATTGGTATTACACTGCGGTAGTAGTACAGCAGTCTGCGGCTGGGAGGCGATGACATGGCTACTCTGCATTTCATTTCGCAGGCGATCAAGTACAGTGTCATCCAACATATGATTACGCTGGATGACACGCACCTGATCCGATAGTCGTTGTGCCGAAACGTTGACAGCTGGCTCAAGCACCTGAAAAAGAGAGAGCATCCGAACACGGTACGCGGTCAGATTGTTTCCCCCCTCTGTAGCCCCATAGTATGAGAGCATGACATTTTCATTGATGGATCGTGTCCATATCATGCGCTGCACACTTCCGCCGGGAGCTGGGACCCTATCAGAGGCCGGTGGGCCTCGAGGTCCTAAACCGTCCGGCGGCCGGCGTCCTCCCCGTCGACGAGCAGGTGGTGGCGTCGTGGGCGGAGAAAAATACTCGTCGCTCGAGCTCGACGCAACTGCCACGGCCGGTGTCGTCACAGCGCTCACAGTGAGACTGGGTACCGGCGGCGGCGAGGCGGAGCTGAGCGAAGAGTCCGGAGGTGGTAGGCGTGCTTTACGTAAGGCTGACCTTGTCAACATATTTTCGTTTTATTTGTTTGATTTTACCGGAGGTGACATGACAGATGTCACCTCCGGTTCGGCAGTTTTTGACGAAACATTGAAATATTGTTCATGGTATTTTTCCTATTGATATTAATTTAAATTGTATTGAAATGGTATTTGGGTTTTGGTTGTAGGGTTTCACAATAAAACTGCTTCTAAAATTTAATTAAACTGTAAATTATCAGAACGAATTGATTTGTTGACGTTGCTGCGTTGGTGTTGCCAGCTCTTATTATTATTATTCAAATTACAATTCTACGAAAAATAATCTGTACTCTCAAATAATAAATTAATTTCCAAACAAAAAAACTAAACTTCCTAAAAAAATACTAAGTTTCCGAAAACATATTTATGAACGAGCGAAGGGCACCCCGAGGTTCGGTTTGGTTAGGTTACTTTAAACCTTTTACACAGAAATAGGAGCTCCGAGAAGCGGGGCTACGTCGACATAGGATGCAAGAGCGAGCCAAGGGCACCCCGAGGTTCGGTTTGGTTAGGTTACTTTTAACCCTTTACACAGAAATAGGAGCCCTACGTCGACACAGGATGCAAGAGCGAGCCAAGGGCACCCCGAGGTTGGGTTTCGTTAGGTTACTTTAAACCCTTTACACAGAAATAGCGCGGGGCTCATGTCGACATAGGATGCAAGAGCGAGCGAAGGGCACCCCGAGGTTCGGTTTGGTTAGGTTACTTTAAACCCTTTACACAGAAATAGGGCGGGGCTCACGTCAACATAGTATGCAAGAGCGAGTGAAGGGCACCGCGAGGTTCGGTTTGGTTAGGTTACTTTAAACCCTTTACATAGAAATAGGAGCCCCGCTTCGCGGGGCTCCGTCGACACAGAATGCAAGAGCGATCGTATGAGAATACAAATATCTTTACCTATGGGTATTTTAATTGATTAGAGACTCATAGTTTTCAGTAGAACGTAATTTAAGCTAGTCGAAAAGTAATACAGCAATAAACAGTCATGTTTATTTTTCGAAGATTTCAGTATCTCATTCGGTCGTTTCGTCATTTTCATTCGGACAAAAGTAGTCGGAAAGTTAGTATTTTTACAATTCTTATTTTTTTGTCGGAGCTTTTAATACTACCTGCTAAAAATTAGGTTTTAGTGACAGAAACGAATCGCTGTAAATCCGACTCTACGCAGTCTTGTCTGCCCTACCCCTAAAGTGTAATTTAGAATCGCGTAAGCACGTGGGACAGCCGGAGACCCGCAGCGCCGGAGCAGTGACAGAAACCATGCCTGCTCTGCTGCATGCTGAATGCTCGCTTGCATGCTGCATGCTTGCTGCATGATTGCTTGCATGCTTGCTTGCTTGCATGCTTGATTGCATGCTTGCTTGCATGTTGCATGCGTATTAAACCCATTATTTGGATAAATAAACATTAGGTAATTTGAATTTATGACTTGTAACTTTTGTTGAAAACGGTTTTAGGTCTTTTATATATTATTGATTGTAATATTTATGACAAATAAATTTATGGCATATTGTATTTAGAGATTTCAATTTTATGGCATTCGATATTACGTGACTTTAAATTCGGGCAAGCTATCATTCGGACAAATGATGATTAGTACAAAAAAAATTATGGCAGTTTAGATTATGGATAAAAAAGTTAGGTAACAAAATATAGAACCGATGCTCACATGTATGCATTCAGTTCATTATCATAAATGTTTCCCGCATCAAAACGCTAAAACTAATTCAGAAAACAATGTAGTAGTTAGCATTAATTACTTAATTAACAATATACATCGGTTGCTCGGTACCAGGCGCCCATGGAACGTGAGTACAACATCATTGTAGCCGATGACGTCATTAACATGCACTATCGATGATCACAGTGTTACGCCATATTGTTGTTGTATGCAATTCAGCTTATTACGCAATTAATTGAAGGCTCTATGTATTTGGAGGTTGGAATATAATTATGTTATGAAACAATCATTTGGAACAGATGTTTATTATTCGTTTTTGAAGAAAGAAAGATTTCAATGTAATGAGTTTTGAGAACTCTATAAGTCGAACTAATAACGATTGTTTGTGATTTATTTGCATTTCATGTGGTATAAAATAAAATCAACCTAGTATCGCTCCGCAGTTTAGTAAAAATGCACAGGTGGGTTGTCCGTGCTCCAATATTTACATTTATGAAAAGCAATCGGAGATCACAGAAGCGAAAACTAGTAAACGCAACATGACACCCCACCATAAAGGAGGAAAGACCATCTGTATGCAATGTTGCATATTATCATGGTGAGAACTAGATGAAGCACTGTACAGACCAAATCACACTAGCTAAATACTCACCCTTCAACATATATCTCATCGTCATTTCAGCCGATAGACGTCCACTGCTGGACATAGGCCTCCCCCAATTTTGGGATGGTTTGCCATAATCGCCACGCTTGGCAGGCGGGTTGGCGATCGCATTATGGTATGATGGTGGAATACATAGAGAACGCTGCTGCCCATTCTCCGGTACGATTCTTAGTCGCCTTTTACGACACCCACGGGAAGTAAGGGGTGGTAGTATTCTTTAAGTCCGGCACCACACAGACAACAACATATATCTCATGCAATCCTAAAAACAAAAAAAAACGAGCTACCTTAACAAAAATCAATCTACCTACTCATCCGAAGGGCCGCCGTCCCTTGACATCGTGTCGACGTTTTTATCATTATTTTCATTTCATTTTTCCACTCGTGTCCCCCTTCCCCCGCCTGCTACTCATCCCCCCTTCCCTCCCCCGTGGGTCCCCGAGGGGCGGTGACGCGACAGGCGTCGCTTCATCAAAACAATTTTATTCGCGATGATACTGCTACGCAATGCGAGAATGATGAAGAAGCTTCATTTTAAACGAATGTTTGCTACAGTGCAACGCGACTTCAGCTCCGAATTGCAACGAATGTTTTTCCAATAAACATAACAAATGTGGCTACTAATACTATCTATTCTATATCTACTATTATTAAGTAATATTTAATACGGGCTGGTGTCCGCAACTCCACGTCAATGGTACTATTACTACTCGAATTTTGCGTACTATTACTACTCAGTTGAAAGACGTTCACTGCTGGACGAGTTAAGTCAATGGACCATGTCAATAAATTAATACTTTTTCTGACTCAAGAACAATGGGCGCAGCCATTGTCAATTGACATGAAATGGTGTTATACATATTCTCCTGCTGCAGGATATATATAAAACCACTCTTGCGCACTGCGTTTTAGTTTCCCGTTACGACTATTTGAAGGTTTAAGACTTGCAAGTCGCTTACGAAGCGGGTCAGAATGCTATGACACGTACCTACTCTAGCTATATTAATTCGCCATTTTCGTCTGTTGCCTATTATTGACTTCCTTAAATTCTTCCTAACCTAAACCGCCTCCAGTAAGTAGATATGTACGTGCATTGATGTATAAAATATTTTTTTATATCAATGTATGCGTGGTTTTGTTTCTTTCTCCATAAAAGTTTATTCCGCGGACATTGGTGTGGGTTACATGTTTACCTCTATTACCCTAGTTTGTTATTTA
Source organism: Mesoligia furuncula (assembly GCA_916614155.1). Taxonomy (NCBI): domain Eukaryota; kingdom Metazoa; phylum Arthropoda; class Insecta; order Lepidoptera; family Noctuidae; genus Mesoligia; species Mesoligia furuncula. Next base: position 881,753 of record OU744812.1, on the reverse strand, counting down.
CCAAAATTGTAACGTGTAACTGTTTTTTGTCCCTATAAAATAAAATAAAAAAATAAATAAAAATTGACTGGTCCTTCTGCAGTTCCTGTGCGTTGACACTGCGGTGCGGCGGGAGGTTATGCTTTATGTGCCTTTTATATTGATGTACTGTTATGTACACTCTAGTTTTTGAACGCTATTGGGAATGGAATAAAATGAGTCTGGCGAGAGATTGAATTTATTGGCCGATGGAACAATTGAAGCTGTATCGATGTTTGTTTTATTTTATTGAAAAAATACAAACTCGTATCTTGTTTCGATGTTTACAATAAAACAAACGTTATTCTGACATAATTAGACTATGTTTAATTTTAGACATATTATCGCCAATACGACTTGAGCAAGCGTGGTGATCACTTCTCGATTATATTATTGTTATTATTGAAAAAGAGTTGTGAAGTCTTTGTCACCAAGATTTTTAACACGGAAAATCAATCCTATGCTGGACACAAGCATGTTCTACACTAAAAACTGCCTATATTCAGCAGCTTTATTTTGTTCTTAGGGCCTAGACAAGTTAGTGACAATCGTTTTCAAAGCGTTTCGTATTTCTACAACGAGTTTTACATAATACATTTTTCAGGTAGTTACATAATACATTTTTGACTGAAATCGTGACAAGAAAAAGTTAAAAGAAAGGAAGAACGTCACTTTGTCTGGCCCTTTTATGTATTGACGTTAAATTTTACACAGACATACAAATATTTTAATGCTAGCTGACCTAGCAGCTGTTGTCGTGTCCAAATCTCATAGAAAAAAACACCAGTATTTCACGAATTTTTCAATTTCCGGGCAACTTTTCCACTTTTCTTTCCCTATTCGGATTATAACTAAAATTTTGAATAAAACCATTACCCAAATCAGTACAGCCGTTTGTGAAGTGATGCGCTAACCAACGAACAGAATTTTTATATAGATTTAGGCAGTCTTATTATAACTGAAAGACGTGTATATTGTGGTAGAGATTTTCCCAAAAGATATTGTATTTATTAGCAACAAAGCGAGGTAACTCCATATTTACTAACAACATTATTTATATCTGTCCGCAAGACATACTGTAATAACATATAAATATTAATTTTATTTCTTCAGAGGTAGGTACACTTATATTTGTCCCACAAACATGAGTTATTATCATTTGGTATGTGCATGTCTTGAATTATTTACAATATACTTCATGTGTTCCCAAAAGTAACCTCTTTATTTAAATAAACATCGCTTTGATTTTGGTAAGGTATACAGTAAATTTCAGGCAAGAACGTTTCAAGTTTCTTCTTGACACACAATAGATATCTATGGCCTTTGGAAAACTTGAGACTAGAGATGTCGGCCGATGCATTCCAACAGATTCTATGATATATCTTTTACAGTTCAAGCAGTACGGTTATGGTATATCTTGCCCCTGTCGATACACCACAGACTATCTGCAAGATTGTCTCTCCTTTCTATCTTAGTCTATCCAAGAGTTGTCTTTAAAATATCGTTTTTATCGATAAACCGCCCATTGTGTCATCCTATGTAAAACGCTACATTTATATATGTTATGGTGTACATAATAAATAATATTCTATAATACATTACAGTAAAATTATAGACAGTAAGTATAGTGGAGTCTGTAAAACCCGATCATAGCTTTTAAGACCCTTTCAAATAAACCAGCGATGGTAGAATCAGGATGACGAAGAAAATAAAATAAGCCTCTCTGCTATATATCTCCACATATATAAGAATCCAAATGACATTAGAAACCTGCTGTGAAAGAATATTATTCAGATAACGTTAGAATACCCACAACTTAGGCAGTTAATGGAGACAGGATCAATAATCACGAAACTGACCGATGTTATATATAGTATTGGAATGGTTATGCCTTTTGTAAAAGCTCAGCCATTTTCCCACACGAAAATAGCTTCAAACAGGCCGGAAAAGCGCCATGTATCCTTCCAAAAAGAAAAGCTTGTTAAAAGCGATGTGTCCAAACATTAGTACTACAATAATACACGAACAGTCTACTTTCACCCAACGAGAACAATGGACAGCCGACAAATAACACATTACACACCCAATAGCTGACCGAAACCTCATCAAAACAAAGCAAAACCAACCCTACTATCACTTTTATAAAGTTCAAAACCAATCCTCTCTTTCATTCAACCTAACACATTCGAATATAAACTTTATTACAAGTGATCAAGGTATAAATTCGGGTGTTAGTTAGTCAGCAGTAGAGCCTTCATTTAATTTCGTGTTTGGTGTACAATGGCTGTATTTGTAGTTAATTGATTCACTTATGTTAACGTTACAGCATGTTGTTGAGGCTGGGTTTCGGATGGGTGGGGGTAATGACGGCGGAATAGTTTTGGCATACAGCTTGATACGTTATAAAAATAGATTCAACTGCCGTATAATCCTTGTGTACTACCATGAGTTCATGACACATAATATAATAGATATAAAAACAACCGATTTAAAAAAATAACTAAAGAAAACTCGTTTGCACAGCCAAAAATTTATTATGATATAATTATATGATATAATTTATTAAGTCGCTTTTCCGAAAGGTCTTTTTATTAGTTCACAAATAAACATTATAATTGTTATGACACTCTGTAATAGAGTAGATTTCTTAAGCAAATTAATTAAGCATGGAAATCTGATCATTATTTTAAGAGTACCGTAAAAGTACAGTTCCCAAACAAATTTACATCTTTTCAATAATCGTTTAGAACAGAATAATGGCTTTTAAAATAATAATTGCAAACATTTTGTACCTAACAAACTCGCAACAAACTACTATTCTATAACCAAACGCTACACCTTCATAAAACATCCCACATTTTCATTCCACCATGAAACTCGTGAACAAACTGCAGCGAAGTTCCCGCCAATATCAGTGACGTCACTTTTTGTCCGCCATATTGTGCGCTATGCATTATGCACCGCTTTGTTAATATTGTGCTCGCTGACCGGAGTTTCTGAATAACTTGCACACAATTTCAAATATATATATTTTTGATTCTGAAATGTTTGGGCGACATGTGGTGGCGGATATTTGATTTCGATATCAGTAGAAACACACTACTATATAACAGTAGTGTGTTGCTGGTTGAAGGGAAATGGCTACGTAGATGTTGGTTCAGTTTCTGTGATGCTTAGATTTTGAAATACGGTGAAACTACGCGTACATGATCATTGCCTTTTAGGAAAGCTCACATTTTAATATCAGTAGGTGTATGTACACACACACACACACTCATTTGTACTAATAAACCCCACTCCCACTTACAAAAGCGCACATTCTCCCAATCCCTCTCATCAAAATCAAAATATTTTATTTCTCACAAACCTTTATGAACCCTTATGAAACGTTAGAAGCTAGGTGCACGGTTCAAATTGGTCGTTTCCTATGGAGAAGAGCCGGCAAGAAACTCCACGGTAACTCTTTTATAAATAATTAACTTTTACAATGTTTTCAAATTACAGTTTTAACAGGTACGGTAGGACAGCGTAAGCTTATCAACCAGTACCGGGTGAAAAACCAGAGAAAAATCGTCACGCCAGCATTTTCATTTAGACTCTATGAACTTCCTAAAAATTATTTTTGTCACAAAAAAATCCATAATAATTTTAAATTTTGTCGAAAGTAAAATTCATAATCACCAACATACCTTATCAAAACCAACTCAAACAGACTCACCCTCTACAACCCTTACATTTACATATTATTATAAACAAGAAGAGTGAACAGAACCATCTTTCTTCACGAGTTGTGAAGCGATGTGAAACAATTATATGAAATACACAATTACGTACAAATCCGTGCCTGTGGGGGGCAGGCAGGGAGGGGGGGGTGACCGCAACCCCTTCGCGCTGGGACCACCCACTAGGGCTGTGCTACGAAGGCTTTCAGTGGCTGAATATGTCTGAATTGACGTAAGTTGTGTTAGTGCGCATATTTTGTGTAGTATATACGAGTATGTAAGACAATTCGGTAAAAAAAAAATATTCAAGGACAATATTGCTGTGAAAAATATGTATAATTATAATTAGTCATAATATAAAACAATAATCATTTCAGGTAGGTACTTACTTTTAGTCATAAACATGATTAACATTAAGCACCCGAAACGTACGGTCGTCCGTAATTGAAAAGTTACGCTCAAAATGTTGCTTCAATTATATCGAAAAGACAAACAAGAAGAGAACTATGCTCATCGATTTCAATCAAACGAAGCTGTTTAATACACTGACTCGACTAAATACAATGACATTCATATGTTCTGTCACACTCTAACATAAAACTCCTAAAAGCACAAAAATTTCAACACAACGAAAAACAATTTCCAACAACCGCTGCCATCCTCGGTATTGATATGGGAATTAAACAAAACAACAAAAGGTCTACAATCCTACATAAAAAGCCCATGTCGGTGTTCCATCAGCCCTACGCGAGGGCGTCTCAATTGGAGGGCTAACGAGGAGCCATTGCCCAGGGGAGCCCTAGGGCGCCCCTGATAACGTGCACGGATCAAGCCTTCTTTAGGGCAGACCTTTTGTGGTGCCCCATGAAAATGTGTAGGTTGCATATGTGCGTATGTGTTGGTATTAAGTCCTTTGTATGTAACTACCGAACTTTGTGTGAAAAATGGGAAGGTATCTTTAGTTTAAGTGAATGAAAAAGTAGGTGGTACTTTTGATGTGTTATTTTTCTTTAAAAGATTGTTTTCTTCGTTTTCATAATAAAGCATGTCTTGTATTGTTATTGTAGTTATTTCAAACTTTCGGTTTGCAGGAATTTGTACTCTTTCTGAAATGTGTATTATTTCAGAAACTGCATAAATTCGTGCAAACCAAAAGTTTTTCGTCTGTAAACTAACATAAACAATGTACCTTCCTTCTTAGTTTCTGGTAGTAGGTAAGTACCTATTTCTTTTCATCCCAAAACAATACTCAACACCTAATAAACACAACACACCTTCAACACACAAAATTAATTCAAACAACAGACAAACACACAAAATCTGTGCTCTATCATCTACAAATAACTCCCTCCCCACCCCCACGCTCACCGCACCCTGTATCTACGCGGGGGTGATACAGCGTGCTCTCAAAACGTTTTAATTGTACGGAGACTTTGGAGGGTAGTTTACACTTAATGTTTGTCACAGAGTTCTTCAGTTGTCCCTGTTTATAACCAAACCGCAGGCTTTGATTGCGCGGAGGTTACAGAGAGTTTGCTACAGGAAGGAGGCTTTATAACTCTTTTGAGACCCGCGGGGCGACTGAACAACTGTATGCGAAACAAACTTGAAATTGGTGGCTGTTTATTTTTGTTGAAAAGGTTTCGTAATATAAACTTGAGTGCTTGGCCTATTTTAGTACAGTTTTGCATTATTTAAATGGAGCAAAAAGAGATGGTGATTGAATGATAAAAGTAATAGTATACGTTATCTACTAAGAGAATAATTTTAAGCTACAATATAATCAACTACTTTTGTGCGTAAACTTCCACGTCCAAATTCATAGGTCTTTCAATGACCGCTACAAATGATCTTAGAACATATTGAAAACCCTCTTGAGATATCATTTGGGAGGAAATGATGTAATATATTTTACCAAAATGAATATGAATTTTCCGATTGCCCAATAAAATCCCAAAAAAACCGTTCAAACCATGTCCAAACATAAAAGTCAAAACACTTCCATTTCGCGTACAATGACAATAAAGGCAAGTCGACGTCATCACTTCCTTATTCGTAAGGCTTGCTATTCATGGCACGCGCGATCATAAGGAGCGCCATAAGCGTAGCGACAGGCGATACGCGTGTCGTACAAGCGATGGCTTGTAATAAAGCGATGTGTCGCGATATGTCGCCGTGTGGCGCCGACAAGCAACACACCTGTGTTCAGATAACGTTACATTTGACGCACAATCATAACTGATAAAGATTTCGGTTGTTTTTTTGGTGATAATAAATTGTTGAGATAAGGTTTTTTAGTTGTGCTTGAGATTATCTAAAATTATTTTTAAAGTATTAATAATTTTTGAGATTGTAATAGATGAAGCATTTACATGGAGTCCAACACCATCACAGGCACTCTGTAACTACTCCTTTGAGAAGTACTACGGACGTCGCTTTGCATTAATTTTACCAAAATAATGATAGGATTTGTATTCATTTTGAATGATGCACCAACAGCCAAATTGTTTGTGTTCGCCCTTTTAAGTTACTTACTTACAAAAAAAAAAATTAACGCGACATAATCGGACGAATAACGCATTTTAAAAACGATATTCCGAAAAGATTCAGTCTAAAGAAAGCAAACTCTCGACAAAATAAAGTTCCCGAAAACTATTTTGATAAGTGTATGCAGTGAGCGTGTAGCCGCCCTTATCGCTACGCCGTAGCGCGACATTTGTTCGTAGCGCTACGAGTTACGTAGCGGCGCATCATAGCTTCGTAGCACATTATTAAAATGCTACGCGTTTTATTTCGCTTTTTATATTTTTGGGTATCGTGTATGTGTTGATTGTATTATCTTAAACAAGTTTATTTTGTGTACGATATTGGTTTGAAATATGTTCGGGTTTGGGAATTATTAAGTGGTTTCCGAGGCGTTTATGGCGTTTAGGCGTAAATGAAGTAATGTATTTTAAATTAGCTTAGAATAAACGCTATTCCATTTTTCTTGTATATTACTTTTGATGAAAAAAATACGGTTAAAAATGCATTTTAAAATCAACCTTTAGGAATTTTATACTTGAACCATTTTTGATGCTAATTTAACCCATACCATCATGAAAGCTGTATTCTTTTGGTATTACTTAGAAAGTCATAAAAATGACGTCGAAACTGTCCCTTTAAAACCGTACCAAACGGGTATAATCCTTTAAAACTATCTCTGTTTACATCGATCGTTATCCCCTCATAAGCGCAGTTTTTGTGTCCGCCATCCGCCGTCCTCTCTGATATCACTTTGATAACTGTCCGCTTTTTGTCCGGCCGGACACCGGACATCGGACGCCGTACAACTTGCGGGCTGCGACCATCTCATATAACGATATGGGTGTATTAAGAGACATTTTATCTTCGTGCATATGGCCTTATGAAATGTCTCCTAAGTGTATTGCTAGCTTTAGGAATTGTAATAGTCTTTGTATAAGAAGTTATGATCAATGGTGATTTGGTAATGGGAGTCGTAGTTTCATCAATTCATCAACATATTAGTGATTCTCATTGAAGAGATGTTGCAACTTACTATAATAGGTTGTGTAGAAAATCATGTCACCTTTTCGGAGTTAACACTCGTAATTAAGATTTATAAAGTGTGGTTTTAATTAGATATATTACAAAGCACAGAATAAAGCTTTTTAACCATAACAGAACTATAAAGCTACTTTAGTTTCTTGCTCAAGCTTTGTTCGAACGATACTACCTTTAGCCTATAAGCTTGATCTAATAACAAAAGTAACAGATAATCGATGAAACTACAATTAAGTTTTGATTTTTGAAACTAACTTTTACGATTTAAAAACAAAAGCACCACTTATTTCTTTCACTTAAAAATCCTAGTCTGTGCGCTCACTGATACAAGATTGCCTATGAGACACACGATCGCTCTACGAAAACAATGATGGCGCCCACTCGCAACAAAACAGTATCATTGGCTTAGTTCTCAAAGTGTACTGCAATATCTGTTTAATAAAAGAAAAAGCTGCCCAGTCTATGATAGACCAAACTACTTCGTTACTAGAGTGAGCATAGTCTAAAATAATCTACAATCAACGGCCAAACCCCATAAAATAATTAGCCTAACAGTAAAACTATGAGCGTCCATTATATCCTGAAGAAAACAACATAATACATCGACACAGCCCGTAATAACCGTCACCTCATCGCGAAAAACAAAGATGGAGGCCCGGGGTGAGGGGGGGGCGCTCCCCCCCCACCGGGAGAGGTGCAGGGCTGTACGTATGGTTAGTGGTAAGAAGGGTTTTAAAAGATGTGCTAGTTTTCAGTTGGAATTTGGGTTTTTACTGAGTGATAAGTTATTTTATTTAAAAAAGTCACTCTTCTTAACTGATATTCCTAACTTAATTTTTAATTATAAATGATTAATTGATATGTAATTTTGAAATGGGTACCTACTCATTTTTTAAAGTTACACGTAACTTACGCAAAGCCTTTGCCTATCCTTTTGGGAAAACTGGTGTTTTATGATGATGTTCTGTGTTTAATATTCATTTGAAAAACGATTTTTGCTAGCACACAAATCTAATTTTAGGGAGGTCAAATATTTTTTTAAATGTAATTGTTTCGGTTTCAATACTCAAGTTACCATTTATTAAATAATTCTAAATATTAAGCCATCGACAGCCCTAGCTAGGAGCTAGGGGTGTACGCGAAAATGTGCGGTGAGCGGGCGGCGCCGGGCGGCATTATGTTATTTCTTAATTTAATTTCATTAGGCCAGCGCGGTGCGGGGGGGGGGGGGAGCTCGGCAGAGATTGTGCCTTTGTGTCCGACGTGTAATTGTGCCGGCCGGGCCTTTCATGACCGCCATGAAAAGGCTATGAAAACAATCATCTATTTCAGGAGGAATTATTGAGATATGATTTTTTTATACAATTTTCATGAATGTACTGTTATAACGTAATTACAGTATCTGGGCGTTAACTTGACAAAGAGCTTTAGAAAGAGATTGTCAATCAGTTATGCGAGTGACAGAAGCGACGTTTTACTGAACTAATTCCGTTTTGGCAAAATGTGACAAGGAATATGGAGAAAAACTTTGATAGTCAAGGATACATTACAGTCAAAAACAAAATTTCATATCAATTAGAGGTGCACCGAGTACTGTATACAATACAGTTTGAGAGATCATCGTCATGATCATGATCATTTCTGTTCTTTACGGCATACAAGCTGTTGTTTGTACGATAAACGTTTCATGGTAAAATATATGGGATTCTGCAGGCGTCGTCTGTGGGTTAGTTATATAGTTTACCTCTTGCTTGAAAGTTGCACGTTTTGAAGCTTAGTATGATCGATGCACTATTACATTTTATTTTCTTTTGGTATCGACAACTTTGCATCTTCTACATTATAAATCGTTATCATTATAATGTTTGGGCCCAGTAGATGGCCACGTTTAAAATAAATGTTTTTATAATTCATCACAGTAGAATCAATCGTTAAGGCTATAATAATGTGTTTATTTACATTGTACGACTATTTCCAACGTTATTGACAGCAATGTCGAAAACACTTTTTTTTTGTTTTAATTACTTATGTCAGATTAGGTTAATTTATTTCAAATCAAACGTTGAGCTGCTAAAAGTTGTTAAATGTTGATCTAGAGGTTAGCTATATTACAATTAATTCCAAGATAATATCAGAGCGAACTCGTCATTATTATGTATTGCGACATAACATTTGTGTTACCAAAAAATAAACAAGATTCATTGCTTTCCTCCATGACGTGTTAAAAATATTAGCCAGTGAACAAGATGGAGCGGCAACTGTCTGCTATAATAATTTAGAGTTCCTAGTTCAGGTGTTATCCAGACGAACTTCCATGTAGAAAATATGGCCGCAGTAGCACATAAAACAGTTGCAACAAAACCTAATAAAACGAACCAATTTGCGGTCTTCTCGCGACCGGCGACCGACGACCGACGACCGGCGACCAATTACCATACTTCACCGTCCAACTACTAACAAAAACATACTTTTTGCCAAAAAACACTTCATTTAACTGTCCCACTATCGAATAACTGGACACAATTGAATGTTGCATCACAAACGTGAATTTTAATTCCGGGCGACATATGCTGGCCCCCGGCCCCTGGGCCTCTGGGCCCCTCGGGGGTGGGCCGAGGTGGGTGTGGGGACACACTGTAATTAAAAAAATGTGTGGCACTTCATTCGTGCGCGCCAGTGCGACCGCAGCCTAACGCGCCTCGCCCTAACTAATTAATAATTTCCCCAATGTTTTTGGGATTTTAATAATAATCTCTTAATGTTTTGTGTAGTGCTTTCTGTCTTTGTTTATGTAGGTAATCGGCCAGTTGATTTAAATTTTGTATTTTGGACATTATCCCTTTAATTTTACGTAGTTTTGACTTTAAATTGGCCCGATATTATTGTGCAACTTATTACAGACCATGCGTGTACATAAAGATAAGCAATGCTACCAACTTGCCTAATGACACTGTATAGCATTCATTTAGGTTCACCATAGTCAGGGCTTTAGGTAATGCGTTATGTTTTTAATTATTTATTGAATACATTGTCCAATCTATTGTTTCGCTGGTAGGCTAAAATACAGTTCAAACACATGGTCGACTTGATATTTCTCTCAGTTATATGACCAAATTTTAGACAATAGGTACAGTGTGGTTATGCACGATATTGTATATTTTTATATCAAATTAACTAATAACGATTATTTAATAACAGAATGAAATAAAAAGCCAATGGTGACCCGCATTTCCGTAAGGTAATCTAGTTTACCAAAAATCAAATCAATTTGCTATCCAATACGGTAGCAATAAGTACAGTCGCCCCCAAAACTTTCCATCCAGTTTTAATAACATCATATTTTGACACTTCTAATATTGTCATAGATAAACATATTGACGTACATTTTAATTATATTGTCCGTTTATGATTGCACTCTATGCGTCGTCAATATTATAACCCTCTAATGATACGAGGCTACATTGACAAAGTAATTGCGTTTTGTCAAACGTCAAATACTTGAGTTTACACATTATTACCTGATCACTTATCAACTGATAACAGTATTATGTTATCGTGTGTCGTTTAATAAGCTCTCGCCGTGACTATCTATAACTCGACGTGTTTAGCTTTTTATTAAAATCTGTCGCGATCCGTGACGCAGCGACATCAAATTTTATTATATTTTGTGTGCTTTTAATAAAACTGATACGATGAGATTAGGGAATTTTGTGAGTTTATCAATAATAATATAATTGATTGGAGCTATAGGGAATAACATACTTATTAGTTTCTGTCGAAAATATAATCAGCATGTCATATTCTGACGATAAGTTTTGTCAATTACTGTACTTTTCCACAAATACCAACTCTATGGATATCTATATTTAAATGTGGTCAACTTTATGAACTGATATGACCACTATCGTGATTATTTAAAACAAACATCTCAAATACGATGTCATTTAACCCATTCTTGGGAACCATAAAGAAATTATATTAATATCTTAGATTTTTCCAAAGCCTTGGCAAAACTATTCCACCATTACCTCATCGTATATTTGCATCATATGAATATCACCATAATTATAACAACTACTCATTACACAATTGCAACAAATACCGACATGCGGTTATCTCGAGTATCGAGATTAGCGCGTCATATCGCATCGTTTTTGACTCGGAACGATATCGATTGGCGGCGTCGTCGCTCGAATTAACCGAGTACAAGTTACAAATTAATTTAAGAGGCTGTTCGCGTGTAAGAACACTTGTTACCCTCGTTACGGTAGCGTGATGTGAATTGTAATGACTAAACGATGTTTTTGTGACATTTTATTGTTTCATTTTGGTTGTGGTATTGGTATTGGAACACTAACAGTCTGAGAAGATACGTGTTAATGATAATACAGGCAGAAATATGTCTTTTCAATGCAAAAGTCAATGCACTTATTTCAATTAAACTATTTACAGGCTCGTAAAAATTGTTAAGAAGTCAGTCAGAAAGATTAAGCTATTTGCCCATCCCAAAGCGTAAGTGGTAGGAGAGAGTTCTATGGAGAAGAACGGGCAAGAACCTCCATTTAGACCCTTTTTTAAATCAAAATGTTGATATATTTATTTTTTACCTGCTATCTTATAATCTTACCGACTGTAGTTTGTTCTTGTTTAATAAATTGTTGAATCTTATTGAGTTAAATATTTGGATCAGAAATATCAATTGTTTTGTCACGCGCCTTGATCAAGTTAGCAGGTAAACGCAATGATCTGGACGAAAAATTAATTTATCTCGGGTTCAATAAGACTCTTTGCTCCATTTGTCATTAGAAAATTAACGATTAACACTCTTTCATTATTTCGATATAAACATACAATAAACTCCGTTATTTCACGATAAATACAAAGCAATGTAATCTATTAACCATTTCCATAAAAAAGTGTAGTCATTTCAGCAATAATACACAATTATTACTTGTTGGTATTTAGCCGTTACTTATCTAATGATATTATAAATGGTGTATAGTAGTACCTAAATATAAACCTGTGGGCACTGTCAATTACCTTCTATCTGTGTTTATATTATAAATAGAGTAGGTAAAGGCTTTCAAGAAAAGCCCTGTATGACAATACCCTAAACGGATAATACCTACAACACAAATATTTAACCACGCACGTTCTCTTTTAAACACTATCGGCCCTACTTCTTCGTTACATAACTAAGTAGTCACTTGTACGTGTTTCATGGTCATTATTGTATATTTTTATACATAAGTATAATATGTTGTAGATATGTATTTATTGTATATATGTTACTGGAACACCACAGACTACCTGCAGTATTGTCTCTATCCAAAGGTTGTCTTTAAAATTTCACTCTTAGTGATAAGACCGACCATTGTGTCAGTCTAAAATGTCTACATTTATAACTGTAATAATTTTCATGGTGTACATAATATAGAGTATTCTATCTGTCTAGTCATAATAATTTTGTAAAAATGGTCACATTTTCATCAATGAACAGCGACCACACCCAGTTACCTGCCATCTCTCAAAGGATCCTCTGTTATTTGAAACTGATCTCATTTATTGACACATTAAATTACGGATTCGTTTGACAAATTGTCACTTTTCGCGAATTAATATTCCTAACTATTTCAATTTACTACTCAAAAAAGCTTGTAAATTGGTCATTTGTGAAATAATCCAATTTAAGTCGACAGTTGAAAGAAAAGTTCGCCGACGACGAGAACCAAGACTATTATTATAAGAATAGGTGCCTAGCAGCCTATTGCTTAATTGATGTGTCATCTTACTTTAAAAACCTAAACGAATAGGTGATGATCGTACCTACAATAGCCTCTTTCCAAACAAAATTGGACCTAAATTAGTTTAACACGACTTGTGTTCTGTTTTAATTAGTTATTTTTGTTATTTTGAAATAACAAAAATAACTAATTAAAACAAGAATTATATTGGATTTTGCTGAAACGCATTTGAATACGTTTCAGCAAAATCCAATATAATTCTAAGTAATAACTATTATTCGTACTTGCAATAGTTGCAATGTTAAAATAATTACTTTTTCATAGTGTTTTTGCATTTTTTAAGTATTTAGTCTTCAAATTTGCGAATTGTATAATCCGATGCAATCGATAAAACACAAAAATATGTAGGTATTACGCCAACCAGTATTGTCCCTTACCCTTAAGGTATAATAGATGATCAAACGAACTTCCTAAAGTGAAGTTCGATCATTATTATATGAGTCGCTTCATTCGAAGATATAATGTATACTAAGTAGTCCCTTTATCCTACAGGCAACATCGCACGATTTTAGAGAGTAATTCGATTTATTTTTTTTTTTTTTTTCTACTACCTACAGTACGTTTCTTCCGTCTTGTCTGTTTGACGTTGTTCATTCTTTTTAGAGATCCGTCATGAACAAAACTTCCAGGGTTAAAATTACTGAGTTTATGAAATGTGATTTGATAATGGGAGAGGAGGGTTCTTATATCTTCGAATGAAGCGACTCATATAATAATGATCGAACTTCACTTTAGGAAGTTCGTTTGATCATCTATTATATATTCGTCGCTTCATTCTTCAGATATAATGTATACTAAGTAGATTTTCAGAGAAACAAGTTTTGTTCGGGTAATGCATCTTTTTATTAATGAAAATGAAACGTATTGTGAATCACAGCTGAACTTAACTCTTAATTATTGTAAGCGTCACCAATAATTGCTTAATGTACTTAATCAGTTAATTACTTATGGGAAATACAACCGCGTTTGCGAAATCATCATCGCTTGTGACTGGTCGGTCATAAAATCGGGCAAAAGCTAAAGACGTGCTGGTCCATCCAGCTGTCTTTCTAATCTTGTCGACACTGAGTCCGGCAACGCGAGCGGCCGACGTGGCGGCATGTCGCGTGCTGTGTGCACTGAATGTACTCACGTCTACGCCGCTTTCTGACATCACGAGCTTAATCCATCTACTGATGGATTGAGCTGTGGCGGCTTTGTGTGGTTTCTTATAAGTTAATAAGAGATTTCCTACATTCGTTGTCCTCATATTTTTTGTTACAAAAATATAATCTTTGAGGACTGAAGCAGGGCATATATTAATATTGTCTCGAAAGAATGGTAGAAACAATACCGGTTGATCTCGCCCGGGAGCAGAGGTCTTAATAATATCTGTTATGGCTATCTTAACTCCGCTTGGAGTTATTGTTATATTTTCTAATTTAACAAGGGAAAAAGTTTGCACCCTGTGGGCTGTGCAGAGTGCTAGTAAAATAACTAATTTTTTGGTGATTTTTTCGATACTTAATTCTAAATTAGGGTACCAATTGGACACGTGATTGAGCACCAGTTGTGGGTCCCAAGTACACGTATACTTGGGCTTATTGGGCTTAAGTTTGTAAGCTCCTTTCAATAATCGTTTTATACAATTATCGGACCCTACGTTAAAGTTTAGAATCAACGACAACGCGGACCGATGGCTATTAAGGGAGCCATATGAACAGCCCTTATTAAATTGCTCCGTTAAAAAGGAAAGAACAGACGTTTTTGTACCACTAAAAAAGTCAATATTATGCAAGGAGCAATACTGCCACCAAAGTTTCAATGTGACATTATACTGTTTGATAGTATTGTCGGCTAGCGAAGCCATCATTAGATTTAATGAGTCGCGCGGGGTCCCGCGGCGGACGAATGCTGTCCGCAAAGCCTCGCGACACCCAGGGTAAGCTTGCTGTGCAGCGGATGGTACTCCCTGAAATGAGATTGAAGAAGAAATTTGCTAGGGTTCAGATAAAGTATACGGGAGTCAAGTAAACTTTGTAGAAGCGGGTACCATGGCTGCGAAGGCCAATGGGGAAAAACTAGAATTCCCTTGGCATCATCTTCAATAACCTTGCGTAAACATTTTAAAATTAAGGAAAAAGGCGGAAAAGCGTAAAAGTATTTGGATTGCCAGTTCAGAGTAAAAGCGTCTACGGCGTATGCATCTGGTTCTTGTTTCCAAGAAACAAACGAGTCACATTTGGCATTGTTGCGAGAAGCAAAGAGGTCAATATCAGGACAACCAAAGTGTTTTTTAATAATTTTATAAGCGTGATCTGATAATTCCCACTCTGTATCAGGATTAATCTTTCTGGATTCTTCGTCAGCATAATTATCTTTCGTGTTCACGTAAGATGCAAACAACCAAATATTTCGCTCCTCACACCATTGCCAAATGTGTCTTGTCAGATCGTTTAGATGCGGGAACTGAATTCCACCTAGGCGATTAATGTAACTTATCGCTGTAGTATTGTCTACCCTCAACAATATTGTACAATTATAGTCATTATTGGCAAAACTTTTTAATCCTAAGAATACGGCCAGAAGTTCTAGGTAATTTATGTGGTGTCTCGCTTCTATGGTTTTCCATTTACCGTGGGCTTTAGCGCCACTACAGACGGCACCCCAACCCGTTCTAGAAGCGTCTGAATATATTTCTTTTTTATAACTTTGATTTCTAATAGGACACATGGCTGTGAAAATATGATTACGCCACCATTGAAGGTCTTCTAGAACCGTGTTTGGGATATTAATCTTATGTTCGTAATTATTATTATGTTGTTGTAATGCTAGGAATTTTTGACGTTCCAACAATTTAGTGTAGAGAAACCCATATCGAACTGCTGGACAGGCTGCGACTAGAACACCTATTAATTGCGCAAACTCTCGAATTGTACATTTTGGCAACCTCGAGAACTTTTTAACTAACTGATTAATACTATTGCGTTTATCATTAGGCAATGATAAGGACATATCATATGTATTATACATGAATCCTAGAAATTTACATATTTTAGATGGTTTTAATGAACTTTTATCATAATTAACTACGAAACCTAAACATTCTAGAAGTTTTAGGGTTTCACGCACATTAATGATACATTCCTCGTAATTATTACCAATACATAATATATCATCTAAATATATTACTGATTTGTGTCCCTGTTTTCTAAGGTGGGCTATGACCTCCTTCATGATTTTTGTGAACACTCTTGGTGCCACTGATAGGCCGTACGGTAAAGCAGTGAACTCGTAAGTACATACATTCTTAGAAATAGGGGCCTGAAAATTAAATCGTAAGTATCTTCGATCGGATTCGGATATAGGAACTAATAGGTAGGCCTCTTTGAGGTCAATTGTTGCTAAATATCCGTCTTGAGGGATTAATTTAGCCGCCGTCCTATAATCCTCCATTTTAAAATGTGTATTTGTAATAAACTTATTTAATGATTTTAAATTTAGAATAAATCGCTTATCTCCATTAGGTTTAGGTGCCAAGAATATTTTTGATATGTACTGGTCATGAGATGGGATACATCGTGATATAGCCCCTAGTTCTAATAATTTTTTAATTTCTACTTGCACATCTCGAGCCTCATCCGCAGTAAAGTTACAAACAGGTACAATAGGCTGAGTCACAGGGGTACAAAAGGGAATTGTGAAACCATGTTCTAACCATGATAACACAACTGCGTTACTAGTTATGTGAGACCAACAACTGAGGAAGAATCGTATTCTGCCTGCATGTACCTTGGTTATTTCTGTTGTGCCGCACGGGTCTTCGATGCGTAGGAGCTCTTCGCTTGCGCTTGAGACTGCGATTGATATGACCGACGTGACGTCACTGGTGGTCTCCTCTGACCTCCCCGCCCCCCCCTGTTCGGCGGGTACCGAGGAGGTCCTGACCAGTTTCCCTGGGTGATAGGATGAGTGACCGGGGGTTGAGGAATAATATTTTTCTGGTTTGCCATTGTTTTTCTTATTTGAGTGCCTTGTTTTTCAATGGCCTTACTGGCTTTTATTTTTTCGGACAGCGAGTTACCATATAGGGTATCATCACGTTCTGAGTCTTGAATGACGTGAAGAAAGTTCTTTTCCAGACTCGGGGTAATTAATTTTATTCTGTCTTTAGTCAAACAATAGTGCAAATCAGTTAACAACCGGCAACCATCGCTTAAATGTTTCAAGGCCAGGACTTTGTTTTTTGTTTTGAGCAAAGTATCCATTGCCTTGTTTATTGCTGCGGTACCATTTCCTAGTTGTTGTTGAAAACCGACCAATTTTTTGTCTCGACCTCTGACTATGTCTGATACGGCGGCTGAAATCTCCGCGTTCAACTTCGGAGCTTGCAATAATTTGCAATTGGCGGGTATAAGATGCTCCTTCATGAGCCTATCTTTATCCTCTTTGGCTAACCCTTTTTTCAAGAGGGGAGTCCATAAACTGGCTAAGCTCTCATGGACATCTTCCCCAAAGTCTGGCGTACAAGACGTAGAAGACCCCAGCGCAGACAATAAATCCGGATCCAAAACTTCTGGGGTTGTCTCAGCTGACGGGGCAGCCGGATCCTCCACGAGGTCTGGTATATCCTGCAGGGCAGGGTTTGGCCCCGATTGGCCTTCTTCGCATGAATGGGTTGGCGAACCATCTTGTAGTTCGCAGGGCTCGGCGTCGTTCGTATCTATAAAACATTAGTTGATATAGCGAACGAATAAGGAGGTAGGTATGTAACGCGTTGTGCGTTAGTATTGTCTCGCGGACAATAATTCATAGGTAGTTAATGTGCATATCTATTCAAGATTACACATATTTTCTACTAGTTTGTCATGCGAACATGACTCACAATTAGCTCGCAGCTAATTATGTTATCGCAATTGACTCGCAGTCAATCCCGATTTTCGTTTAAGTTAAATTGATGTAAACACTTGTCACTTAGTAATATAATTATTCAACTAACCTGCAACGTTTTCGTCCTCCGATGAATCGAACGGTCGTCGTATCCGACGCCGATATTCCTCCTCTTTTTTTTCTAATTTTCTAATCTTGTGCTTGTATCTTTCCAATTTCTCCTTTGCACTACGTTTCGGCATTTTTATTAGGCGTGTGCGCTCGTTGCCTCGCACGAAAAAGGAATGAACAACGTCAAACAGACAAGACGGAAGAAACGTACTGTAGGTAGTAGAAAAAAAAAAAAAAAAAAAATCGAATTACTCTCTAAAATCGTGCGATGTTGCCTGTAGGATAAAGGGACTACTTAGTATACATTATATCTGAAGAATGAAGCGACGAATATATAATCCCAAGAAACGATCAAAGCTTAAATAACATCATCAGAAAATGAAAATGTTGCATCCATTACCGGATTAAAAGAGACTTCATCAAATCTTGAGTGAATAACAGGCAATATAACACGATTACAAATACCTACATTTGTAAGTATTAGCTACAAATCAATCGATTTGGTCTGTGGGCGAATTTATTAATTCCGAGAACAAATGACTTGCCTGAATATTTATTAGTTTTCAATCGATAAAATGTCGATTCTTCCGTAGAACCTTAGTTTTATTTTATTTGAATTTTTTTTATTGTAAGTCCGGCTGAAAGTTTTTTCTTTTTTTTTTTGGTTCGTGTCTTTGTGTCATTTCCTCTATATATCTAAGGAATAAGATAAGCGACAGGCCATACAGGTTTTTCTAATTACCGTAGGTGCAAAATTCTTATTTCATACGATAAATAAATGTATTTTCTTTTTTCAGATTTTGTTTCTATAGCATTCGCTGCTTCAAAAGTATATCTCACTAATATCTATCATTTTATTGTTTAATTGATAATAGCTGACCCAGCGAACCTCGCACCGCCTCAGAATATGAATAATCTTAATTTTTTTTTCGTGAGTTTTTCCCATATTTTAATAGTTATTCTGCTATTCGGGGCGGAGACAAATCCAACAAATCAAAGATCATAAAAATCTGTCCAGCCGTTCTTGAGTTATAATAAACAGATGAAACATGATTGTTATACCTAACTTGAATAAAATGTATGATAATATGAAGTTAATAATTGTTGTAATTTTACTCCGCTTGCATGTAATAAGAGAAATTAAGATACTACCGTAGATAAAAAAAAAACTTATCCAGTACAGTTTTTAGACTCTATTGATGCACTACAGAAAACTGATAATCTGAGGAAAAACTAATCTCCTTCTGATATCTGAGTTAAAAATCTTCATCTCTAACAATCGTATAAAATAAAAATAATGTTTCTTATACAGTATTTTGGACTCTATTGACATACTACTATGCACAACAAAAAATAGTACCTACTAGTAATGCTATAAAGTATCCAAGAAGAACTGAATCACCTCCCGACAACATCACTTCATCCCGACAATAATGTTTTATACCAAAAATTAAATCCATTCAACCACAATTCCATCTTCAACAATAACCAAGTACCTAAACCAATTCTCCACACTACAGTAACCCGTACGTGAACAAAGCCGTAATACCGGCCAAACGGCCACAAACGGCCCTAGGGCTATAACCCGCCGCTAAAGGCCGACGGAACACGGCCGACGGCCACCGGAACAAGGAAGGAGGCTGTGTAGTGACGTAGTTCCGGTTTGTGGGTAAGATTGTTACAGGCTGAGATTTGAGTGGGTTATATTGTGGGCTTGTTAGGAGCAGTTATGTGCTTTGTGACGATTTATTTACTAAATAATTTAGATTATGCAAAACCAAGTCATTTATTCAAACTAGGCTGAGAATCAGCACTTTTTGAACCTTAAAATTAGAAATAAAGAAAGAAAATACATTTATCTAGCACAGACTAAAAGACACACAATACACCAAATAGTCAGATAATAGTCGTACATCAGTTAAAAAGAAAGACAAAAATAAAAAGTGCAAAGTCCGATGTAAGAAATTAGCAGGAAAGTGTGCCTCACGGCTGCGCCAAAAAGGCGTTCAGCAAAAATTCCAGACAACTAGTGCCTGACGCTGGTTTTCAACTGGACCTGAATTACATAAAACAGTCCCCCGGCACGCCCGCCAGAAGAAGAAGTGGCACAACAAACTCAGGCAGCACACAGCTGTCTGTTCAGTTAGACATGAGTAGAACTTGATTATGTATGTCTGAAATCGCCATGAGCAAGCACCCGTCTTGAGCAAGCATGATAATTGATCGTTATACCTTCTCTGTATGAGACGAGGCCTTTGCCCAGCAGTGGGACAGTGAAAGGCAGGTAATAGTTATGTAAAATTAAAAGAGTAATGAACTTTAGTACATACTCTGTGTACGCGGCGGTTTTAAAAGAAACTATTCTACACTACCTTCGGTATGTAAAACAAATCAAATATAATTTGTAATCAGAAGCAGGGCGATAGAAGTAGGCATGCGTGTGGGAACTAATTACTATCTTAAGGTAAACGTTTTCAATTGTGTTAGTAAAGGATTTCTTTAGAAAATAAAATATTATTAGGAAATTCATTTAATAATAAACAGTCAATCAAAAGTTAATCGTCATTAAACCTTTTCAGAATCATAATTGACATGAAATCTTAAAAACACGTTTGTAATTTTTATTTAATTTATTCATTGTTATTTGGCGACCATCTAAAATAATTAGTAGGTAAGTATAAATACCACATTAAAAACTCATTTAGTTTTTTTATAAGATAAACCGCCGTGACGCGTTGATGTCTTTTATACGTCTACTGAGTTTTTGTGTTATTTGTATAAAAGAGAACACTCTAATGAAACATCCAATTAATATAATCATTTAAAATTCTGATAAAAGGATGTTATTATACCTAATATAAAAATCTCATTAGGTAATATTAAACACGTTGCTTTTATAATTTCATCTGCTACAGATCTTTGTCAAACAGATCAATTTCATTTTCCACCTGTAGATTGTTCAAGTTTCACCTAGCAGGTAAAATACAAAATTTTAATCGGCTCAATAAAACTCTCTCTCAATAAAACAAGTTAGCTGCCTATGTAATTAACGAATTTCTAACTAGGTCATCTTCCATCACATGTGGTAAAAGATAGGTAACTCGACATTGCCCATCAAACACGTACAGTAAAAAAAAATATTTTACAAAAAGGGAGATACAATGGACCATGTTACCACAATCAGCTATTTCTAACTTGTTAAGATTGACGTAACTTACCCCTAGGTACCTATAGATATGAACGAGGATAGTCTGCAACGTCACGATAAACAATAACTTAAAGATCTAAGATAAAGAACGAAAATTACAAAAGTAATGTGTACTCACTTGACTGTAACCGCTCCCTCCACGCCATGGGGTTGGACACCAGTCCCTGGAAGCCTGGCCAGTACAGTGGCTTGTGCTGCAGGTAGTGGGCCATGCCGGCCGCCGCCGCCGCCAGCGACAGCCTCGGCGCCAGCAGACCAGCGCCCACGCTGGCGCCCACCGTCGGACGCGACAGGATGTGGTCGATCCCGTGAGGGTTCGGCGCAGGAGGAGGTGCCTCTGCCAGAGAACTCAACGCCGCCAGAGGAGCCCCGAAACCATTCTCCAAACCACGAGACAAGGGCGGCGAACCACGCAGCTCAGACATCTTAGACAGTTCACTGCATATACTATACACCACAGAGTCCGATGGACGTCACTCGGTCATTGCACTCTCAGAGCACCGTCCGCCCGCGAGCGCGACCCGACACCAAATGAAAAGCTCTCACCGACGCTTTTGCTCGCAAACAGAAAAAAACTTGAATAGAGAACGCCGCCCAGTCAATCTAAACCTTATATCGCGGACGCCGCCCCTAAACCAAGCTGTCGCCCCGAACCTACTGGCGTCCCGCTCCGTTCCGCATACGTTAGAGCGGGAGAGAGCACGTGTGGTGTTAACACGAGAGCGTAGATTTAACGAATCGCTATTTAATGGCGCTTCTTGTCTCTTTATAATTAAGTCGGGTGCAGTTTTTGCGGGCCGGCCCCCCCCTGCACCCCGCGCCCGCTAAAAACTATTGTGCCACGAATAATAAGCTGGAATGGCAGAGTTTACGCGTTCGGATAATAGCGGAAGGATCTCCGGTAATTTATGTGACAAATATAATATTAATTGACACAGCACTCGATTTGTTAAGAAATAAAACACCCATAGAATTAGAGACATCTGCTGAGGGTGCCGTACACTGTCGCTCGCCGTAGTTTGCAGATATTAAACTTGATGAATTGCTTGTCGTCTCCGTTATTATACACTCGAGATAGCTATTTGAAAGGAGTATAGAAATTGCTGTTTTTTTTTCTGGGAAATTGGAGATATAAATAAGTTATAAACATAAAATAAGTATAGGTAACGGAAGTTCATTATGCCTGAAAGAATAATAAATAATCTTTTTAATATGTAATAAGTAAGTACTTGGCTGATGTAAAATTGAAGACATAAATAAATGAATGCACTTACATAGAAGAGTTTTGCTGACGTCTGAAAGTGTTTTCCTGGCTTAGGTACCCAGGTACCTACCTATTCAAATCAAGCAAGCAGGATCTCCATTAAAACATTTTAACTTACTTACTACTACTTATTTTACACCAAAACATCCTCACCAATAATTTATTGAAAAAAATATTCAAATATATTTTTACCAATGTGTTAAATCGCCATACTGGCGTGCTTACCTTCATATAAAATTCTTTACAAACCCAAAATACTATCAACAACAAAAATAAAAAACCGCAAAATATAATCCGCGAAAAAATAAAATTATCTACAATTACTTTTTTAAAATAACCGATCTTATCACCAACAATAAAAATAACACACACACAATCAAATTCTCATCACAAAGCCACACTTTGACGTTTATAATTCGTTTTTTAAATCCCCTAATAATGGCGACCCCCAATAAAAGATGGCGGAACAATAAACGGTTTTTAAACTATTAATAAATGGAATGGCTTGCGCATCCTGTTTGGTGGAAATGAATTGGGTTTGGATCGACCGACCAACGCAGGCGCAGGATGTGTTTTGTATTTTGATTGATAATATTTGGAGCTGCTATTTTCTGAAAGATAATTTTGTAGATTATAATCAGCTTATTTATTTTTCCGCCTGTTATTTTCTTATTGTTTGAATCACTTGAGTTCGGAAGCAAAATTTATGAAAAACACTAAATATTCAGTGCTTTTCTACTGAAAAGCAAAAGAAAGAAAGTGTTCAAAGTAAATTATTTTAAAATCAAATCTACTGATTTGATTTTAAAATAATAATAATTTACTTTGAACACTAGGTACCTATATATTTAAAAGACTAGCTTCTGCCCGCGACTTCGTCCGCGTGAAATTTCACCCTCCCCCATTCACCCTCTTAGGGGTGGAATTTCGAAAAACCCTTTCTTAGTGGATACTTACTCTTCACAAAGAACACACACTCCAAATTCCATGTCTCCAGGACCAGTGGTTTAGGCTGTGCGTTGATATATCAGTCAGTCAGTCAGGACTTTGAATTTTATATGTATAGAAGATGGCAAGTAGTCATATTTAAATTAACCTACCTACTAAGCCTTTTTAAATGGCCCTGGGCATCAGATATGAAATATTGATCAAGTTTAATAAACGTTTTATTTGATTTGATTTGAGCATAAACCACATTTCAGGCAGTTTAAAAACGGACGAACAGAACATACTTTACCATCGTCATTAATCCCCTTAATCACAACATACTTACCCCCATCTTAATCCTCATATGAAATAACAACACATCAAGCTGGCCATCACAACATGAGATAAATATCTTCAACTGCTGCCACACAATGGACCTCGGACCGGGTCCCGCTCCTCACACAATAGCCGAGGCTGGACCGCGGGGAACCGGCCGCGGTATTGTACACACCGGATGTAATATAACACAGGAATTGAGGGTAGGTGCCACTGAGAGCGGGTAAGCAAGCTTTGGGTGAAGCAATCATTGTGTTGGTAATAAATCTTTACTAATATTATGAATTCGAAAGAAACTCTGTCTGCCTGTCTGTCTGTATGTTACCTTTTCACGCCTAAACCACTGAACGGGTTTTGCTAAAATTTGGCAGACAGATAGATTGCATCCCGGGGAAGCACATGGAATAGTTTATATCGACATACTTCGCAGGCGAAGCTACGGGCGGAAGCTATCAAGCTAGTATTTCATATTTTAGATGTTTTCCTAGACTGAACTAGGTAGGAATAAAGGCCTGGTGTTTATTTCCCTAGAAGGGAGAGTATATTAAGCCACCATTTTAGGTGGCTTAGTGTCCGTATACCGACTACTGAATGCTTTTGAATTTTCTAAGAATTCCTGGGCTTAGCAACCCTAATGGTACTTACGTCTAGTATTAGTTTGCATTATAGAAAATTTGTAAGTATGAGATTACTAATCATGTCCTCGGTAAATAACGTGGTAAATAAGGTGCCAGGATTTTAATTTTCTTGGTCCAATCTAGTTTCCAAATAGAGATATAATTTACTGTTAAGTATTAGAACACAACACTTTCAACACAATCTAACTACAGAGTTTTACAAATTCTCTAATCGAAACTGGTCTTCATCCATCCATAACCCGCTTCGCTCATCACACCGCTACCCGCTTCCACTGGCACCACGCCCTCCCCTCTTGTCCCGGTTTCCTTCTCACCGCGTCAATTAGCCGACACCTTTGCTTTGTCGGCCTTTTATCATCTGCCTATTACACACCTCATACACCACCACTATAGACTAAATGACACCCTATCTTGTGAGAGTTAGAGTTAAAAGTAGGGTGTGTTTTGTTGGAATAAAGGTATTTATTGACTTGAAATATAAATTGGTCCGATATTTATTATAAGTAATATTTATAGCACCGTTACTAATGTTCAATTTAGATTAAGGTTAATTTTTATGTCATCAATTGGTTGATATGTTTCTGTAATTAGATTTATGTTAATGAGGAGGAAGTTGGTTGTATACACGTTTTTACAATAATGTGTTATTTCCTTACAATTTGTGGAATGAATGAAGTTTTATTTTAGATTGTTTGAGAGACGGAGACGTTAATGAAACATGTTCTTTAATCATATGCAGTGAACTCCACGTTATATTATTTTCAGCATGCCTTGAATGTTAGTGACGCTTCATATTTCAGTAATGCTGTCTATTGTTAAGAAAATACTCCATTAATAAATACTTTGTAATGTCCTGGATCTTTGTAATTATGGATCTTATTATATGTAGTATGTACCTACCACTTACTTACTGATGAAATTAAAAGCGGTGCATGTTTAATTACTAAAGTTGGAGTAAAAATTTTTTTTTACACAATTCGCCAGACACTAAACTAGCAAGCTGTAAATTTTAAAACTCGTGAAGTAATAATTCTCTGTTAATATATTGTGCATATAAAAACTAGTTGCACTCAGTCTACTTAGTCGCCATTTTAATGAAAGTAGGTAGGTACTTATCCTCTTGATTTATAGCGTATTTAATAGACAAAGATTGATGTCATAACTGTCGTTATCAATTTACCTATATTTACAACTCTATGAAATGTTCAACATTGTAGTGTAGGTACCTACAAACTAGATTCTGCTGAATGTAATGGGGGTAAAGTTATAAATTATAATTCAAATTAATTATGTTTTGCAATATTTTATCAAAAAAAAAGGCGTCAATGAAAACTAGAGGTTATTTGCACCATGGTGCATAATTTAAAACTAATGACTGGACTTGATAATTTAGTCACAAAAACTTCACGTAGGTAATTCATGTGTTTTTTCAAAGAAAAACGATGAAAATTTTCAAATTTAGTTTACAAAAGCATATGGCACAAAAGCCAGATAAAAATGTCATTCTTTATAAAAGAAAAGCATTTAATAAAAGTTTATCTCAGAAGAAGCTCTTAACGTAATACAAACACACTTACATACAATTTGGCAACATTTAAACACAAACTGCGGACTCCACCATATTTGCCAACTTTAAAATGATAATAAAAAAATCATACTTCAGTATGAAGAATCGACTACGGTAATCTATGAATTGGAGGGAGACAACCACCCGTGCAAGCGAGAGAGAGGATAAAACCTGCACCTTCATTGGCTGGTTGCCTACGTAAGCCCCGCCCCGTCGTGTGGAGTACCCCACGTGTTTTTGTTGCGCTCAGACGATGTTTGGCCGCGATCGAGGCCGGACGTGACGATGCTCTGCAAAACTTTCAGGAGTTTACGTCCATATAAAGTATTTTATGCACAGGTGTAGTTTATTGTATATGTGAGAGAAATGTTTTGCTATGTTATTTAGAACAAAGGCGTACTTTAGTATGCTGCAGTATAACTATTTTGTATTTTTCTACTGATTACTATATAGGTAAAATATTATGAATTATGTACATTCTTATCAAACTTATAAGAAAATTAATAAAACCTTTTAACTAATAAGAAGATGACTTTTAAACTTAGTACCTACTGTTCTAAATTATTGTTGTGGTCGAACTAGGCCTTTAATAAGATAAGACCTCATAAAACGGGTTGAAAACCTCGAATAAAATTTAACTTAATCAAAAATTTGATAACGAATCTCCACCCCTTAAGAAAAGACTCATTGACGTGTGCATACCTATTTCCCATCCTCACATATGGTGGTCAAACATGGTCTTTGGCAAATCAGCAGAGGTCCACACTCGAGGTTTGCCAGAGGGCTATGGAACGGTGTATCAAACTAACAGACCGGGTTAGGAATACGACTCCGTTCCATCACAAAGATAACTGATGTCACTTGGAAAGCTGCCACGCTAAAATGGAACTGGGCTGGACACATCTGCCGCATGTCAGACGAACAACGGGCCAAACTTACGACCCAATGGGTCCCTCTTAATGGCAAGCGACATCGTGACAGGCCCAGACGAAGATGGCGGGATGAGCTGGACTTCTTCAACAAGAACAGGTCCTTAGCAGTTTTGAACAGAGAGAAGTGGAAAGAGAGTAGGAAGGCCTTTGCCCTGCAGTGGGACATCACAGGCTAATAATAATAAAAAACCGGGCAAGTGCGAGTCGGACTCGCGCACCGGGGGTTCCGTACCATCATATGTTTTTAAATTTTCATCGGCGAGGCCTATATTCGTCAGAGAATTTTAACACGCTTACACGCTGCGGTGTAGAATATTGCAGTTTTAAGTCAGCACCATCTCTTGACCGATAGTGGAACTAATGTAACATTCGTTGAAGATTTCTGAAAAACGTGCTATATAAGGACATTGTTTTATTTTTCCTGTAATCTTTACATAAACTTATACCACATATAATAATTTCAGATTTTTCTCTATGCAAACTTCGGAGGAACGGTATTTTTTTTACATTTTTCATCAAAAGTCGAAACTGTGCGGCCTAAAAAAAAGAAAAACTGTTTGAGAATGTATAAACTGCGCCCTTTCATATGATGCACATTTCACATGCCCTAGTCCCCCCCAAAATTTTGCCCCCACTTCGAAATTTTCCTTTCAGTCCATGTTGCAAAAAATATATTTATATATATGTTTATTTCTTTCTTATTTGCAAAATAGTGGGCAAACGTCATCTAAATCTATTCGAAATTTCAAGTCGATAGCATTAGTAGTTCTTGAAATATCCAGCTGTGACACACGGACCAGACAGACTGAGCAGCACCTTAAGGGTTACTTTTTACCACTTTGGTACGAGACCCTAAGGAATGTCATTTATACATTCAACCATAAACACACACGCGCCATAGATACCAACCTACGAGTTAAATATTTTAAAATGATAGTTTTAGTTATTCGCAAGTAATATCCAGCACATGCGCCCTCAGTCGACCACAGCCACCCTTATGATCGCTATCCCCCAAGGAGCCTGGCTTACCCTTGTTTTGGAGTTGGAGCATGTAATGCAATACTTTCTGTACGGGTTTTTGAATCTGTTACGCTAAAGCCACTAACTCTACTTTTGCAGATAATTATGGTTTTTGTTGTGTTAAAAGAAACATACGAGTGTCAACGAATTTGCAGATGGCACGATAATCATAGATCCACTCACATACATTAGAGTACTTAAAAGACAAGTATATTATCTTAACAGCTTTTCTCAAAAATTAACCTACTCGATTTATATAAAAGACTGACATAAAGACCATTAATTATTTTAAAACTGAAAATCAAAACTTTGCACTTGTCTCTGTTTGAGGAAAACAATTCAGCTGGACTTTATCAAGGACTGGCAATTGACTCAAGCAATTCATTAATTGGGTACCCCTCATGCATAGCTGGTAACTAAATAATACAGGCCTCCATACATAATGTCACTTATATTTCAAAGACTTATTAAAAAATATAATCGACACTTCCAACTATTCGGTGCATGTAATAAATACTTTAAAAATTATTTCCAACCAACTACCCCTCAAATACCATACTCAATTTAATATTTAATCTCCCAAAACGAAGTAGAATCAATCGCAGCAGCACTAAACAAACTCAAATTAAATCAGCCGAACCCCCGGGTTCTGTATAATACCATTATTTAGGGTTCCGCAACCCTCGCGTGTTAAAAGTTAGAGGATATATCTATTGTCGTTCAATGTAATTATAACGCACCATTTACGCACAGTTTTGTAAACAGATTAATGAAATGGATAATTCAATTATGTTTCAATGATATACAATTATTTTCAAGTCGTTTTCGTAGTTGTTAAGCTGGAATTTAATTTTGAATAGATTAATATTGCTTTTAGTTTGATATGTGTGGGCTAAGTTGAACCCTGCAAGAGTACGTAGGTACCCTTGCAGTAGCCATGCATGCGTCATTCTTGAAAGACGAATCGGAAATTGGGCAGCATTTAAAACATCAGTTTGCATCTGTTACTTTACGCACGTCATGTTAACTACTTACATACTCAAACCATTTACCTAACTAACTGGCGCTTAAAGTGTTAGGTGGCTGATACCTATCATAACTGTTTTAACGTTTTGCTAGTTACCTACATAAACTGTTTCAAATTAAGTATATTATATGTTACGGCTAATAGCCGAAGTGCCACTACACCTAGTTTTAGCCGGGTACAACTAGGTGCATCCTATGTCGGCTCCCATTTCTGTGTAAAGGGTTTAACCTCTCTGCTCGACTAGATTTTGACATATGACATACCAGCTGACTCGACGGGATGTTGCGAATTACGTCATGATTTTCAGGAATTTACTTCAACTTTCAGCAATCGAATTTATTAAGAAAAATGTGTTACTGCGCCTATTTGGACAATAAGTTTGTGGCAAATATCTTTAACTATATGCTGATGTCGGTCA
Organism: Mesoligia furuncula; assembly: GCA_916614155.1. NCBI lineage: Eukaryota > Metazoa > Arthropoda > Insecta > Lepidoptera > Noctuidae > Mesoligia > Mesoligia furuncula. The sequence goes on along the minus strand of OU744812.1, from coordinate 852,328 downwards.
AACCGCGTCATTCTACTGCGAAAAATGTATAAAATAGATATTACTACACCTATCCAAAAGGTAGGCATCTTAAAATCGCTGAAAATACGGACATAAACCACATAATCTCTTGATGAAAATATCCAAAATGGAAAAATAAAGATATTTTCATTCTCTCTGCATTCTTACTTTTACCCTTTTTCATACATAAGCTACATAAAAAACATGATCAAATCTTGATAAAAATTACTTAAATTGTGTTGCGGCGTGACACTTCTTAGTGCTGACCATCCACCCAATTTTGTTATTTCGATTAAAAAATGTCTTAAAGCATAATAGATAATCGGCATTTAAAAAAAATAAAAATTTGTAGAAATTGAATAAAAACTCTTTGGTATATTTTTCATGAATTATATATTTATTTAAATATAATCATTTTATTTTATAGGTACTGTGTGGATAGGCGTGTAACTTTTTATGGTTCCCTACGTCCGAATGAAAAAACGGAACCTTTATAGAATCACTCGTGTGTCTGTCTGTGTAGGTCTGTCACAACCGATTTGTTTCGAATCTACTGGACCGATTAAGTTGAAATTTGGTACACTTATAAATTTCTGTGACTCGAACATGGCCGTGTAACATAAATAAATTAATTTATAATATGGGGTCACTTTTTGGGGTCACATTAGAAAATTTAAAAAGCTTTGCATACTGTAGGTACCGTGTGATATATCAAATGAAAGGGCTTGTAGTGAGGGTCACAAATATATTTTTATAAGACCACTGAGACTAAAATAAAAAAAAATACAAAATATAGTTCTGTGATTATAGATTCCAGGAGATCCTATCAGAAGTCTGGTCTTAAAATAACATAGCAAATCTATCAAACAAACTGCGACAAAACATGTTCGGAATGTTGGGGATGTATATTCAATTTAAAGTCGTTATTAGGGTTCCGTACCAAAATGGTAAAAAGCAACCTTTTTTTTTGGGTGGGAAATCATCATATGACCCCTCCCGCTCTGGGCGGAAGGGAGCGTCAGACTCTTGCTGACTAAACCCACCAGTGCTTCTTCCCTAGCCCTTTGTGTTCCGAGCCAGCGGTAACCCTTGCGGACAATCCCGCTGACCCGGCAGGCTTCGGCCCTGGCGGGTACGTTCCACGCGCGCTTCAAAGAGATGTCAGCATCACGTGAATAAGGAACCCTTATGTTGCGACTCAGTATGTCCGTCTGTCACAGCTGGATATCTCAAGAACTACTAAAGCTATCAACTTGAAATAGTTTTAGGTGACGTTTGCCCAACTATTTTGCAAACAAGAAAGAAATAAAAATATTTTTGTTTTTTTTTTACAACCGGGACTGAAAAGGGTTTTATTCTGTTTTAGTATTTGTTGTTAAAGCGGCAACAGAAATACATCATCTGTGAAAATTTCAACTGTCTAGCTATCACGGTTCATGAGGTACAGCCTGGTGACAGACGGACAGACGGACAGTGGAGTCTTAGTAATAGGGTCCCGTTTTTACCCTTTGGGTACGGAACCCTAAAAACTACCAAGTTCATACAACTAATAAAACATATTGAAATGTAAAGTGATTACGGAATACCCAATTTATCCAATTAATTTATCATCATTCCCAAACTTTTGTTAAGCCTACCTAAAAAATGTATACTGGGCATTCTGTAGCAAACTATTGGAAAGTATCAAAAATAAATAATTGTACATTTTATAAAAATAATTTGAAGCGGCGAGCGCATTCCGAAGATAAATTCAAATATAGAACCAATTCGGCGCGAAATTCAATGAATGACTATGGTCAAAGGCCCTCAGTTATTGACTCAGTTTTAATATAATGTCCAAAAAACTATTATAATTACATTAAAAAATCATAAATCATTGTTATAAACAATGCTTTTTATATTAAAATGATTTTATTTTAATTTCTGAGTATCGATTTCCGACATTCGACATATTAATTACTCGAGTCAATCGAAAAAAAAAAAAATCGTTTATCATAATCGCTTTCACACATCATTACGATAAAAAAAAACAATAATGGACAGCGATTCTGAACACAAATTGAGTAGTGGTAATGAATAATACGTGTTATTGGACCCTGTGTTTCAATATTACGTTAAGATTTGGGCATTGTCGTGTTGTTTATAATATTTTCAATAATATTTGTCTCATTTTAAATCTTATCTACATGTGTATGTGTGACATTTGTGAAAAGTAAAAAAACATTTTTACAAAAAAAAAATAACCGACTTCCAAAAAAAACACTACAAATTGAAAAATAACTTTAATTTCTGAAGTCGGTGTCTTTGGTTCCGCGTTTTCGTTTATTGACACCGACTTCCGAAATTAAAGTTATTTTTCAATTTGTAGTGTTTTTTTTGGAAGTCGGTTATTTTTTTTTTGTAAAAATGTTTTTATTTTTCACTTTTTAGTGGGTCAGTTTGTAATTTATCTAAGTTACAAAAGCCTAATGCCAACTGTTCATCACCTTTTACAAAATATTGCTTTTCCCGATGCTGGGACGTTAATTGTTGAGGAGTTCTCCCGGTAAGAACCAGGAGATCCTCAACAATCACTCGCAATACGCATTGTGACGAGCATAAATTGCTTAGCAACCATATTAAAGTAATCGAATCGTAACCCGTGAAATATTTGTCAGTGAGTAGTTCCGATGGCCATCTGTGATCTTCATCATCAGCTCCACTTTACCAAGTGATGATTTTCGAGAGCAATAGCTCAAGTTACTTTAAAAAATATCCAAATCGCTGTAGCTTTGCCTATAAAATTTGAGGGTTGCCCTCGATTTTCATGGAATCCTCTCATCAGATTCCAACTTGATGATAATGGGACCACCTCGAGAGTACACCCTTTCAAATAAAAAAATAACTTTTGGAATCGGTCCAGCCGTCTTCGAGTAATCGGTGAACATACACAAGGTAGCTACTGTAATCTGTTGAGGAGTTCCCTTAACTGTCCTTCGTCTTCATCATCAGACCCCTAATGACAGTCGCAACCCATCTAGGTGTAAAGTTCACATCAATACAAATTAATCAAGCCCAAACACAAGTTAACTGCTGTAAATCGTTGAGGAGTCCCCTCGACTGTCTTTCGGCTCCATCATCAGATCGACTCCAGGCCTTCATCAAATTGTAGTGCTTTAAAATACTTAATGAAAAAATTAACAAACGCACTAGTCGCTCCTACGATTTTCGAAAGCTCCCCTCGATTTCACTGGGATGCCATCATCAGATCCTGGTTTCCTTATCATGGGACCACCCTTGGCATATCCCCATTCCAACAAAAAAAGAATAATCAAAATCGGTTCATAAACGACGAAGTTATCCGCGAACACACATAAAAAAAAAAAAAAAAAAACATATATACGGTCGAATTGAGAAACCTCCTCCTTTTGAAGAAGTCGGTTAAAAATGTAAACACGCACGTTTGGCGCGAAACTTCGACATTAGATATCAAAAAACTTCATTACCGCTACTTATTTAACTTGGGCAATGGATGAATTCGTCAAATAATTAAATGATGTATGCCCCACTGCCCCTGTGGTGGAGTTTGGATGTTCGAAATTCCCATTTTTTATGTTTTTTAGCCTCGACTACCTCTGTCAACAAAATGGCGATTATCGCATTTACAGACTTAAATTTAATAAAGGTAAATTAATAAGCTTGCGCGCTAAATATGCAATATTTATTGGCGTTAACATATGAGTTTTTTATCCAACTCTCTTAATTAACGCACATTCATAAGATTTGATGGTTAGCATAATAAATATTTACATAATCAATGAAGGGTGTCGTATGTCGTAATCCCTGGGTCCAATGGGACCCAGTACCGAGCCGGCGGAGGTTCGTGTGTTCGGGTCCATTCGGGGGCGCTACCGAACTATACGGTTAAAGTAACCTAACCAAACCTAACCTCGGGGTGCCCTTCACTCGCTCTTGCATTATACGTCACCAATCGACCGACCGCAACCATGCAACCGATGGCACCCGAAGTAGGTACACACGAACCGCATGTGGCCGGCTGCACCTAGTTGTACCCGGCTAAAACTAGGTGTAGCCGCACTTCGGCCGGGTAAAACTAGGTGTAGCCGCACTTCGGCTATTAGCCGTGTCATATATGTTACCAAACAAAACATTTGTTTTTCAAAATAATACCAATTTTGGTCATCTGTCGTAATTTTCACCACACAATCGAAATGCTCCTAAATTATTGTTTTAAATACACACTACGAGGTACTCAAGTACTAACTTAGTTATTATGCGCCAATCCACAGAATGATATCCTAGTGTTGAGTCATCACTTTTCTCTATAACAATTACATACACACTTATCCGCAGCCTGACGTCACCTACTGTGGGGCATCTTTTCTTGTGCCAATCCCCACGCTCCTGTGCCAATCCCCACGCTCCTGTGCCAGTCTCATCCAGGTTTTGTCCGCGATGGCAACAAACTCGGCGCCGGACGACCGACATCTCGTCTTCCAGCAGTCCTTTGACGCCACTCTGCATGTCACAGCCTTACTCCACCTTTCATCACTGCACCGGTGTCCTGCCCAACTCCATTTGAGATCCATAATCCGACAGAAATACCAAACCCGACAAAAAAAAAATTAATATCCGGCTTTTGTCACAATTAAATATCACGCTTTAATAGGTAGTCGCAATATTTGAGCATGTGTAGACAATTTCACTTAGTTCTGTGTACCTACTATAAATCTACCATTTTCTGGGTACCTAAAGTCTTTCATTGACTTGAATGTGCTCTGGCGGCTGAGAGTATGTCATGCTCACTCAAATGTCACGCTGGCGGGGGCGCGTGTGTTGTATCATTTAGCTCCCTTCGAAATGGTTGAGCTAAATGGTGCTAATCCATACGTCATGTTCGTGAACGGGCTGGCTTCAGTAGGGACTGGTCATTTCTCAGCTGCCATGACTTATTTTAATTTAATTTTTGATTTGTATTTTTTAGGGTTCCGTAGCCAAATGGCAAAAACGAAACTTATAGATATTATGGATTCGTCATGTCTGTCTGTCCGTCTGTCTGTCTGTCCGTCCGTATGTCACAGCCACTTTTCTCCGAAACTATAAGAAATATACTGTTGAAACTTGGTAAGTAGATGTATCCTGTGAACCGCATTAAGATTTTCACACAAAAATAGAAAAAAAACAATACATTTTAGGGTTCCCCATACTTAGAACCGAAACTCAAAATTTTTTTTGTCATCAAACCCATACGTGTGGGGTATCTATGGGTAGGTCTTCAAAAATGATATTGAGGTTTGTAATATCATTTTTTTTCTAAACTGAATAGTTTGCGCGAGAGACACTTCCAAAGTGGTAAAATGTGTGTGAAGAAGTTACAGGGGCCCCCCCCTGTAACTTCTTCACACACATTTTACCACACATTTTACCCTGTAACTTCTAAAATAAGAGAATGATAAAATTAAAATAAATACATGCTGTACATTACCATGTAAACTACCACCGAAAATTGGTTTGAACGAGATCTAATAAGTAGTTTTTTTTTTAATACGTCATAAATCCTAAACCGCAATTTACCATTCATTCAATCAACTCAAAAATAAAATAAAAACATTTAATTTCATGAACATAAACCTTATGCATAAACCCGGATGTTACGGAACCCTCGGTGCGCGAGTCCGACTCGCTTTGCCCGGTTTTTCTTTTTATTACGGACCCTTTTAACGTTCTGCGTCGTTCTCACACGTGTCATTTCAACATTTGATGAATCTACCTAACAATATTTTAATTTAAAAGAATGTCCGTGGAGTTTCTTCCCTTTCTTCTCCATAGGTACCTACTATGCTTTTGAATGGGCAACTAAAGTGTTTTTCAAATAAACTTGCGATAAATGTCATTCAACCACCCTGTACCAAAAAGTCCAAATAACTTACGATAGATATCGTTCGTCATACAAAACTGTCGCTAACATTGCATCGGTTGAGTTTCATAATACCAAACACGGAGTAAGTCAATGTTTTGATCGTGTTACCGACACTGCCAATACATTTTTTTCGTATGGTTTGGAAATATTGGGATACATTAGTAGAAGGAGGTGAACAAACTTTATCGCAAGTTTATTTGAAATGAACTTTTTAGCTTCATCTTTCTGACCGACCGACCCTTTGACAATTCAATAGTGTCTGTAATTGGTTTATTTGAAATAAATGATAATTATGAGTTTGATTTGAAAGAGTTTATTAGAACGTTGTGTTGACTAATGCTGGAACCACTGGCTTTTTCATCATCATCTGCCTAGCCTTTTCCCAACTAGGTATGTTGGGGTCGGCTTCCAGTCTAACCGGATTCAGCTGAATACCAGTGTTTTACCCAGTTACTGGGTAATACGATACCCCTTGGTATGACTTCTAACCACTGACTTTTTAATTCTCGAATTACTCGAAGTTATACTTAGTCCGTCGGATAAAAAAATGTGTTTTCGGTTGTACATGTCATTATACTTCATTTTTAAATGTCAAACACGAGCAATTTTTTTCAATTGACAGCCCACTACACTGGAAAAAAAATCTTTTTTACAAAAAAAATCAACCGACTTCCTTAAAAAAACACTACAAAGTGAAAAATAATTATTAATTTCGGAAGACGGTGTCAAAAAACGAAAATGCGGAACTATCGACACCAGCTTTCGAAATTAAAGTTATTTTTTTGGTTTTCACTTTTTAGTTTTACCCCACACAAATTCATTTAACACTATTTGCTATGTAAATATCAGTGACAGGAAGTTATTACAACATCATCAATATAAACTAAGTGGAAACAATCGAATTTGTGAACCACCCCTAAGGTATACCTTAGGGGTGGTTTTAATTGGTAAGGTATATATAACCTTAACAATAAAAAAAATAATTTTGCAAATCCTTCTTTAAATGACGGAGTTATGCCCGAATATAAATAAAAAAAATATATATATTATAAACATCCGAATTGAGAAAGTCCTCCTTTTTTGCAGTCGGTTAAAAAAATATATCAATAATAAAATAACGACTGAAGCACATTTTGTCGACAGAAACAGCAAATAAATTCTTAAGCCGATTTATTGGGCACTAAAACTACACCGATTTAAGTAGATACTGAAGTCGATGCAAAAGGCTTTCGCCAAAAACAACTTCAGCTTAAAGTTGGTACCTATTGTTTATTTCTGTCCACCTGTCCCATTCAAATCCTACAATACCTACCAACTTCACTGACTGTTCTAATAAAACGGCTTCAAACAACATAAACCCCTGTGATAAACCCTCAAAGTGTGCTGCCTCGCTCACCACCTCACCACCACAGCACCATGGCCGCCACGCCACAAGGAATTAGTCGTTGTTAATGAATCGTAATCCGGCACACAATAAACATGGCGCAGGTGCCGCCATCTATTGGAAAACTTGGCCAGTTAACGAACGGTGCGAGGCGGGGACAGGGATGTGTAGCGGAAATATCGATAATATGTTTGACGATTTTTTAAGAATTAAAGCTTATCTATTACTAATGCTCATTACTCACAAAAAAAAATTAAAAAACTAATGCTAATTAACAAAAGAACTTGTCTCTATGTTAATTAATGTCATTGATATTGTACTGTTTTAATGTACTTTAAACAAATAATAACTTATGCCTGCCTGTGCCTATGCATATGCATAATCAGCCTATACTGTTCCCACTGCTGGGACACAGACCTCCTCTGTACCTATGCAGCTATGAGTTAAAGAATGATGTCGATTTTCTGATTTTCTAATGACTTTTTGTTTAGGCAAGTTTTGAATATTGGCGCCGATTCTTTTGTTCACAAACTAAACTAAATTTAAGTTCATGCATCTTTTTCTTTCTATTTCATTAAGAAAAGGACAGAAGATAAATTTTATTTTTTTATTTTACCATTTATGTACACACATAAATAAACAGACAAGAAAAAAACAGAGCATAAAAATAAGTACAAAGGTGATGCTTATTTCATAAGAAATCTCTTCCAGCATACCTGGGATAGGTTTTAGTTTAGTCCTGTCAAATTAAGATACTCCATATAACATTAGACGAGATTAAAAAATTTACTATTAAAAATACGCCAATTTACGTCAGGCACAGGCACTAATTTGACAGGACGAAACTAATATTTATCTTCTGTCCTTTTCTTAATGAAATAGAAAGAAAAAGATGTCTGAACTTAAATTTAGTTTAGTTTGTGAACAACAGAATCGGAGCCATTGCCTACTCTATCAAAGAATAAACTAATTTTAAAAGTATACAGTTCAGGGGTTTCATTTCATGAAATGTCTGACATTTGCTACTGTTATCATGTATACAAAAATGATTTATTACAAAATTTGGTTTAAATTGCGTAGCGTTGACGAAACATTGTAGTAGCATTGCCGTAGCAATGTCGTAGCATTTTCGTAGCGATGGTGTAGCGTTTATGTAACGTTTTCGTGGCGTTGGAGAGCCTTGGCGTAGCGCTGCTGTCCTAGCGATGTCGTAGCATTTTCGTTTCTAGTTTAGCATGTCCGTAACAATGCCGCAGTGTTTTCGTAACGTTAGTTCGCATCCGTAGCGATGTCAGAGTATTTTCGTAGCGTTAGCTTAGCGTGTCAGAAATGATGTCGTAGAAATTTTCGTAGCGCCAGCTTATCTTGTCCGTAGCGATGTCGTAGCAATTTCGTAGTGTTAGCTTAGCGTGTTTGTAGCGATGTCGAAGCATTTTCGTAGCTTTAGTGTACCTTTGTTTGATGTTGCGCTGGCGTAGCGTTGTTGTAGCGAGTTTTTGAACAGTGTTGGAGTAGCACAGCTTTACAACTGCCTAACGATTGTCATCGTACCGTTAACGTGGCATTGTATTAACGTTGTATGAAACTAGAAACAGTTAAACCGGAAACTATCGACACTTCCCCCATCCCTAGCCGCAGTGCAATAGCTAAACATTTATTTGATGGCGTATCGAGTGATTGCGCGCCTCCGTATCGCCGCCACCTGAATTAAAAACAATAAATTGTCGACAACACACCCCCGCACCCCCTCGCCCCCCACAGACCCGAGCAAATGAAACTTAAGACTGAGAAGTTTCTATTAAAAAAGTTTCCAAAAAAATTGTTTATATTTATCGATTTCTAAATTATTACCGTCTCATTTCGTTTTCACTATAAATTAGGGTGTTTTAAATAATGGGTATATTTTCCCTTTAATGTTGCCAATAAGGCTGTTTGTTTCAAGTTTTATTTTGAATGTGTAACTTTACCAGTGTTTCTTTTGACTCATGAGTAAGGGTAAAAGATACTTATTACTATACAGTCTATTGTTGAGGGAATTGGTGTTTCATTTTGGAAGCAGACAAAGGCACCGATTCTGTTGTTCACAGACTAAACTAAATTTCAGTTCAGGCATCTTTTTCTTTCTATTTCATTAAGACAAGGTCAGAAGATAAATATTAGTTTGGTCCTGTCAAATTAGTCAGCGCCTGGCGTAAATTGACGTATTTTTAGTAGCAAATTTTTCAATCTCGTCTATAGTTGTCTATGGAGTATCTTAATTTGACAGGACTAAACTAATATTTATCTTCTGTCCTTTTCTTGATGAAATAGAAAGAAAAAGATGCATGAACTTAAATTTAGTTTAGTTTGTGAACTACAGAATCGGCGCCATTGTCTCGCTATGGACTGTACACTCGTGAGCAATGGTTATTCTTCATATTTGTTTTGTAATATTTACGCATGTTTAGTTACTGTTATTTTAATAAGCAAAACAAATCAAAGCTAAGTAATTTCATGTTTTTTTTTGTGGTATTGAATAGGCTTTTTATTACTGTTTAATTGAGTAAGCTAGCATTTTTAGTTTACATATATTATTAAGGTTTCTGTTGGTACCTCGAATTCATTACCCACGATCGTAGTTAGCTGATATACTCGTAATAATTATAACGCAGCTACTGGTAAAAAAATAACAGCATATACATAGCAATAAACAATTACATGTGTAGGTAATTAATTAAAGAGTTAATAATGTGACAGACCATGTTAAGTTGGTTAGTTGTTAACATTTAAGTTTATTTCAAGAAAGGGCCCGGGGTACGGTATCCAAAAGCGGTAGCCTCGAAACTTCTCTTCATTTGAGTAGGACAGACCTACCTACCTGTAGTTTTGATAATTATTCTGAAACAAAGTCCTTAAATCCCTAGTACCTGTAATAATATTATTTGCTCAGCACATAAAACCGTTTACCATTGTCAACCACATTTTTGGCAACAATTATATCCTTTCCTCTTCCTCACATCTATTCCGCATGTCCCAGAATTGGAGACCCTACTTTATATCAATCAGCTAATTACACGTTAACTTATGGTAATGCCGAGCACACACTTAGCGTGGAAGCCGTCCAACGCGGCGCGGGCTAATAAAAAGCGCGGGTGACCGCAGGCGCCTGCTAGACGCGCGGCTAAAACGCACGCCTCGTAAATCGCAATTTGTCGCGAGTTGAGATCGACGCGTTTGGTTTAATATAGAGTTGCGAATATGATAGAAGTTCCCTCATATTCCTCAGCATATAAGCTAATTCCAATATTATTATTTTTGTTTTATCGTTTTTAACTTATTTATGGTTGCGTCGCGAGACATAATTTGTTACGGTTAAAAATACTTTACTCAAAATTAATATTTCACTTTATATTGAATACTTAATATTTATTAGTTAAGCAACGATTTCCCTGGAAGATAAAACTAAAACAAAACTAATTAAAAGTTACAAGACAATTAGGTACTTACTTAGTGAAATATTTTGATTTAAAAATGTACAATTTTTATTCCCACTTTTTTACGCATCATGTAACTTGTATTAAAATCATTCTAGAAAGAATGTTAGCTATTCTTGTTTTCCCTGTCTTCCATAGGTCCATTCCCAATTTCGGACGCGTAGTCACTTAGGTCATATTCTTTTCTACAGAAATACAGGGGCTTCCTAATGAATGATTTATAAATATATCTATTATTAACTATATTCTTGTGATAAATGATTTTATTTCTGTAAGTTGGTTTGTACCAACCCTTTTATACTTCAATCGTTATTTTAAAAACTAGATGAGCTCGGCCTTTCCTTTCCGACTATAAAACATATGGGCTATGTTGTAGAAGAGAAATTTTGACGTATATAGCTTGGATAGTTTCTAATAGTCTGAGGTTGAATGAGAAACTCCTCTTTTTCAGTTATTAACAAAATATGCCTCTTCTAATTTTCCAACAGTTTGATAAACAATTCTTAAACGATCAAGCCTCTGAAGTTCAGAATTTGGTTACAACTGCATCGAGCTGCAGGTATGCATCTGCACACCTTCAGCTCGATGCTGTTGTTCATATTTTTGACATGACATACTCGTCGGAAGAGAGATTTGTGTCTGATTCACAGTTTCACACTTAAATCATGATAATTATATTAAAATCACCTATCATCATATCATATGAACACGGTAAACACATACACACCTCCACTCTACATTTATACTACATAGTAACCTCCACATAGAGTCTATTCTCTTTTTTATTCCTGTTTGAAATGTTTGTACTTAATTCTTTTAATGATTAATTAGCTTTCTTTGGGAAGTCTGGAACAATGTCTTTGTATATTATTTTGAGTTGGGCGTTGATAGCTGCGCTACAGAATCTTACTTTTGTGGCTATCTTCGTTTTCCTTTGTAAATTGTAGACTTAAGTTGTTCCAAATAAACTTTATTTTATTATTAAACTTTTTTACTTTAAATCCATGAGTTCGGCGTTACCTATCCGACTTCTCTGAGGAGAAACACCGAAACAACTCAGAGGTATATTTTAAAGTTCAGACATAATCTTCTTGTCTTCTGAGGAAAGAACCACACATTTTTGAGTGGACCTGTCCGTCCAGTCTGTGCACGTCTTAAAATCAAAAAATCAAAGTCATTTATTCAAATCAGTCATTAAGTTCATATACATTTATCAATAATCGTGTGGCTCAACTCATTATCGGGACGATGATTAACACTTGGTGTTTGGCTTGCTTCCTCTTAAGCTAAACTTACTCATATTATCGGATCTACTGCGGTAAATCCAACTGAGCAGCGTGTACAGATGCCCAGCTCTACGCGATTGGCTTTTAACCCAGCGTACCTACTTCCGCTGTCTCCGAACGTTACAATATTCGCTAATTTGACACCCCCCTCTCCCCCCAGCCCCACAGCCCCACACTACCACATACACCACCATATAGAACACTAATATAACACCATAAGTGTATTTTTGGCACGAGAACACTCCACATACGGTAACGTAGTTTCAATGGGGTTTTTATTTATTCCCTTTTAGATGGTTATCCTTATTATGTCTACTCAAGTAGTTTGTCAGTAGAGCACATTACTATGTTTTAAAAGTATAAACATTATAGAGTCAGAGGAGGACCCCGGAGGAGGGGCCCGTGGCTAAATAATAACAGCCGCACAGGTCGATCGATCAGGTTAAGCTACGCTTGCCGCGGTTGGTCTGTGGATGGGTGACCATCTTTACATACCGTGACCCCTCCGTGCTTCGGAAAGCACGTTAAGCCGTTGGTCTCGGCTGTCATTCGTGTATCTTTGACAGTCGTTACGGGTAGTCAGAAGCCCGAAAGTCTGACAACCATGTCTTACCAAGGGGTATCGTCGTTTCAGCCGATAGACGTCCACTGCTGGACATAGGCCTCCCCCAATTTTGGGAGGGTTTGCCATAATCGCCACGCTTGGCAGGCGGGTTGGCGACCGCAGTATGGTATGATGGTGGAATAAAAGAGAACGCTGCAGCCCATTCTCCGGTATGACCCTTAGTCGCCTTTTACGACACCCGTTAGGGGTAATACGATAGTATTACCTAATAACTGGGTTGTGGAGGTCAGATAGGCAGTCGCTCTATGTAAAATATCGATCCGGTTATACTGGAAGCCGACCCCAACATAGTTGGGAACAAGCCCTTGCATTTGATACCCATATAAGGGAATTGTGAAAAAATATGTAATCCGCCATTTTGTGGCTGCGGCCATCTTGGACCGATTTTCATCAAACATAGCTAAGAACACTCCCGACTAATTCACCTTTCAAAAAAAAAAAAAAAAATCAAAATCGGTTCATCCGTTCGGGAGCTCCGATGCCACAGAAAGACACACACAGACACGTCAGACTTATAACACCCCGTCGTTTTTGCGTCGGGGGTTAAAAAGGCTAGGCAGATGATTTAACGTTATAGAGTCACTTACCCCTGTTTCTGAAAGACTGGTTAAGTTTTGCAGGTCTATTCTATATAAAACTCACTCCTGTACGAACGAAGTGAAGTGAGCTTTATGTGAGCTGCCATTCCACCTGATCCTAGAGATTGTCTCTATTGACAGACTCTATTGACTCACTTCACCTAAGTCTTCACGGTGAAATTTTTACAGAAAACATCGACTGTTTTCAGAGAGGCAATTCTCGTAATTTTAAGAACGTTCACAGTCTGATCTCAGTTTCAATCTGTCAAATATACCTCCAATTTCCGTAAATTTTGTCAAATTTTTGACATTAGTTTGTCGCCGAGATGAGACTGGGACTAGATTTTGAACGTATTACGGGAATTGTTCTCATGTCAAGTGATTTGATTGGCTGTGGCCTGTGTCAAGCGAGTCATTGTCAATCACAGTAGTTAACACGAGTTTGATAGTCTATTAGGTAACTTTTGTGTTGATTGACCTTTTAGACGGATACTAAAAGGTAAATTAGGTTTTGCTTGGTCATTTGTATAATCATTTAAACTAAAATAACAGAGTTAACATTACCTAATCAGTGTTGTAGTAATAATTGTAAGAAAATATGAAACCAATCAAGGTTAGCATGCATTTATTTGATGGTTGTAGTAATTCGGGCAATTTATTAATGTTTATTTATTTATATATTACATAATGTCACACAGTTACAGGGTACGCCTAGGCTAAACTTACGAGAACATGGATATTGTTATGGCGAACTGGTAAAGCTATCATTTTCGCATACTTCTTCTATACCTATAGAAAATACCTAATAAGGACAGTTAACACCACTGAACCACACACACTCTTTTTCACAAAACATTTTTTAAAAACGAGAATCCTCTCATCACACCACTCAAGGAACCATACCTACTCAGTAATTAGATAGAGCAAACATCACCATGTTCTAAAGGGTTGCAAATTTAATTTATTTGTTCCACCCCCCGCGTCCCTCGCCGGGAGCTAAGTGTCACTTAATGGCAGATTTAGTGGCGCGGTCGGCTGCCACTTGACACTTGACTCTAATGTACTGACACTTAGTACGGAAAATATGGGGAAGCATGTTGTAGGAGAGATTTAGTTGGCTTGTAAGATAGGTTCTAATAATTTCCTTCATTGACGAGGAATAAAAACTCTTATGTTCCAATGAGCGAAGATGGATGTGAATAAAATCAAAACAAGCAACGATACCTTGGAATGTAGGTAGGTCTTTGGTGTGGGATGTAACGAGTGTCGACACTCTTGCGCCATCTCATCTTCCAAGCACGGCAGGCTGTGCAGCTGCTGCAGATGAGGAAAATCTCAAACGGCGCAAATAGTTCAATCTCTTTGGAACTTACGAGTAGCCGTTTGGGGTTGAAACACTAGGGCCATCGGATGGTCGACTCTTCACTCGACCAGAGGGTTGGCCTATTTTTTCGCCAAAGAATCAGTATCGCCATACAACGTGGCAATGCTGCCAGCCTTTTGGGCACTTTTCCTGTTGAAAGCGATGCGGACGACTTTTTTGATGCCCTGTGATTATTGCCCCTCCTTTTTATATACTTGTACATTGTGTAAATATAGAGTTATTTATTAAAACAACAACATTATCATACGTCCTGTACTCATCATTATTATCATCTGCCTGCCTTTTCCCAAATATGTTCGAGTGGCTTCCAGTCTAACCGGATGCAACTAAATACCATCGTTCGTACTCTAGTAAGAAAATATGAAACCAATCATCGTTCGCTCTAGGATCCGAAAAGTTCCAACTGGAACTTCAAAATCGATTCACCCTGTTGGAAACCATAGGTAATATTGACGAGAAAGCTGACGAGGTGGTCAAAGCACTACGCGACGTGTCCCGCAGACTTTTCCCGTCACGGCGAAAAAGTAAGGTGTCCAAACTTTCCTCGGAAACTCTCGGACTTATGAGGGAAAGGCGAGAGTTGCCATCTATGCAGCCGTCTTCGTCAGATAAGAGGGCCTTAAACCTAAAAATTAGGAAGCTGATGCGACGCGATAAATCCTTGCTGAAGAACTATAGACCCATCTCACTTCTGAGCCACGTATACAAGCTGTTCTCGAGGGTAGTCACGAACCGTCTCGCTAGGAGACTTGACGAGTTCCAGCCGCCAGAACAAGCCGGTTTTCGAAAAGGCTTCAGTACCGTAGACCACATTCATACTGTTCGACAAATTGTACAGAAGACCGAGGAGTACAATCAGCCGCTGTGTATGGCATTTGTGGACTACGAGAAAGCCTTCGACTCCATCGAAATATGGGCAGTTCTGGCCTCTCTGCAACGATGTCGAATTGACTGGCGCTACATCGAAGTGTTGAGATGTTTGTATGACGCTGCAACGATGACTGTCCAGATCCAGGATCAAAAAACCAGACCCATCCAACTGCTCAGGGGGGTGAGACAGGGGGATGTAATATCCCCTAAATTGTTCACCAATGCTTTGGAAGACGTCTTCAAGACGCTGGACTGGACTGGACAGGGTATTAACGTGAACGGCGAGTATATCTCACATCTTCGGTTTGCCGATGACATCGTCATAATGGCAGAGTCGCTGGAACAGCTAGACCAAATGTTGCACAGCCTAAATGGAGCCTCACGGCGGGTTGGCCTCGGCATGAATTTGGACAAGACAAAAGTCATGTACAATTCGCACGTCTTGCCGAGTCCAATCCACATCGAAGGGTCGCTTCTCGAAGTTGTGAAGGATTACGTCTACTTAGGGCAAGTCATCCAGCTCGGTAGACACAACTTTGAGAAAGAGGCCGACAGAAGGATCCAGTTGGGTTGGGCAGCATTTGGAAAACTCCGTCAAGTCTTCTCGTCGCCTATCCCGCAGTGTTTGAAGACTAAGGTCTTCAACCAGTGCGTCCTGTCCGTCATGACATACGGTGCTGAAACGTGGACACTGACGGTCGGGCTGGTACACAAATTCAAGGTCGCTCAGCGCGCTATGGAGCGAGCTATGCTCGGAGTCTCTTTAAAGGATAAAATCAGGAATGAAATTATCCGGAAAAGAACCGGAGTTACCGACATAGCTTGCAGAGTAAGCAAACTGAAGTGGCAGTGGGCTGGCCATGTCTGTCGAAGGACCGATGGCCGGTGGAGCAGACGAGTCCTGGAGTGGAGACCGCGTATCGGCAAGCGTAGTGTGGGACGCCCCCCAGCTAGATGGACGGACGACCTAAAGAAGGTGGCTGGGGTAGACTGGATGCGGAAGGCGGAGGACAGGGTGCTGTGGCGCAGTCTGGGAGAGGCCTATGTCCAGCAGTGGACTGCGATAGGCTGAGTTGATTGATTGTACTCTAGTAAAAAAACCGGCCAAGTGCGTGTCGGACCACGCACAATGAAGGGTTCCGTAGTTGGAATGAATTTATCCCAAGAACAAACTTAACATTGTAGTTGAAAAACATGTTAAACATTCCAACTGGAAATGTAAGTTTGTACGCACAATATTGAGAGATTTACCATGTTGTTTTAAGACCACAGACTTGTAACAGGTTTTTCTGTAATCTATAGGTTATTTTTTTTTTAATTTTGGGCTGAGCAGTTTCGGAGATAAGGGCCCGAATGGTGCCGGGCCAGCGGGATTGTCCGTAAGGGTTACCGCTGGCCCGGAACATAAAGGGCTAAGGAAGGAACACGGGTGGGTTTTAGTCAGTAAGAGTCTGACACTCCCTTCCGCTCCACCCAGGGTGGGAGGAGTCATTTGATGATTTCCCATCCAAAAAAAAAAAGGGCCTGAATGGTCAATTTTCTTTTATTTTCTTAAATAAGTTTAATACAATTTACTTTAAAATTATGAAAAAAATATATTTGAGATCCTCACAGTAAGGCCTTTCATTTGATATGTCACACGAAACTTTTTTTTTTCTATTTGCCCTCCAAAAATGACCCCCATATTCAAAATTCTTTTATTTACGTTACACGTCTGTATTTGAGTCATAGAGATTCATATGTGTGCCAGATTTCAAGTTAATCGGTCCGTTAGATTCGGAGCAAATTGGGTGTGACAGACGGATGGACAGACACACGAGTGATCCTATAAGGGTTCCGTTTTTTCCTTTTGAGGTACGGAACCCTAAAAATAAAATAAACATACTAGAGTCTGTTTCACGAAAGAAGTCTCGCAGAAATGCCGCCACTGGCGTGCGGCGGAATCCTAAATATTGATTGATTTATGTATCTCGCCATCTTAATAGAGGCACTGAGTAATTAAATGAACAACCTTAAATAGAGAGAAGTGTCTGAGGTAGGAGGGTGGTGTAGGAGTGTTGCTAACTATATAATAATTATTAGTTCCACTTATTGCCGCGGGACTTCTTTCGTGAAACGGACTCTACGATGTCCGTTAGACTAAAGCATGTTTTATTCTAATAAAATCTTTGCCTGCACTGGTGTTTCTTGCAGTTTTTGGGCACCTAAGTATCGTAGATCATTCTTTATTTGTTACGGGAATGGAAACCCAGCAAGCCCTTCGCTTAGCAACACCAATCCATCGACTAAATCTGAAATCATGATAATATTCCCTGACGACCGTACTTTGCAGTAGTTTAATTTGATTTTGATCCTTATACAAAACGTTTCATGATGATGAGGCTAATGGTAATTCAAATAGAATTGCCTGAACAAGTCTACAAAACCATCTGAAATTTCTTACTAATTGACAACACTAATGACTACCAACAAGACTGTTTAAGGCCTCAATCAATCACAAACCATTTAAAACCTACTAGTAGTTGAAATATAGGGTATTCAGATCACAGATCTGAATATCCCTATATTTCACAGTTCGACCATTCGAGTATCCCTATATTTCACTATTCGAAATGAGACTTGACTAAATTCATTAGCAGGGGAGAGTAAATTTGAAATCTGAATCTATTCAAATAGTAAAGAAGATCTTCTACTAACAATATTTTAGAGTTATCTATTTAATAACATTTTTTTAAATTAAAATCCTGTACCTATAGTAGTAGTGTCGCATACTCATCAACAGCATCTGTTCGAGTGTGTAAATGAACAGAGCAGTTCAATATGAACTGCTCCGTATAACAAGCTGTTCAGTATGAACTGCTCTTTATAACAAGCTGTTCAGTATGAACTGCTCATTATAACAAGCTGTTCAGTATGAACTGCTCATTACAACAAGCTGTTTTTACTTTCAATGTCACAGATCTGAATACTCTTTTCATATTAATATTGTTAGTGATTAAGAAATAAAACTTATAAGAAGGTCAAGTTTAAATATTTATTTCTACATAGGTACTTAATTATTAAAAAAAATATTATTTAGTACACATCATTTATTCAAATACATTTTTTATTATGTAATATTACATTTCTTACATTATTATTATTTACATTTTCACTGACCTAAACAATAGAATATGTGTAGGTAAGTTTATAGATTAGACATTCACACTTAGATTGATAAGTTGGTTTAACATTATTTAATAATTAATACATAAAACTAGGATAAATATTCTTATTTTATCTTACTGACAAAACACTTGATTTTCTTCACACCATTTATTAAGACAAAACACATTTTTTAAGGCACATATATTGGTATGATGCATACAACTTATAATGTCAGATGAATCTGAATAATTGTCATATAATGTCACCAAACTTGGACAGTTCTTACTTTCTAAATTGTATACATTATTAATTCGGAATATATCTTTTAACCATAACACTTTTTCGTTTCCTTTAGTAAATATAGATTTATTTTGAAAAAAAGTGCCGAAGTTTGATTGATAATTAAAATATGGTACAAATCCTTCGTTCCAGTATATTCCTCTGTTTTTTTCAATCCAAGCCACTTGTAACCGTTCTTTCCTCGTCAAGTTGTAAAATGGTCGTGGTGGTTTTATCAACAGTACTTGTATATGTCCTTTGTACATTATTGCTATTTCTTTTGGAATAAACTCGTTTCCTTCACTCTTAAACCCTTGAACATCTACGATGACATTCATGATAGTTTTCTCACAATATTACTCAACGGCTTGTATTCGAACAGTCGATCGTTTATTATTAAACAATAGGCAGATGTTTTATCTTGAATATCATCAGAGCATTCAATTTCTAATCGCACGTCAACTGGTCCAGTTTTAAGTGAATCGTTTTGTCTTGAACAGTCAATCACAAAAAGTGGAGCAATTTCTTTAAACTGGTTTATGCTAAGCAACGGATCAATGCCTAAGTTGTAATACGACTGACGAAAATTAGCATACATTTCATATAATATACTATATTTACCTTCATCAAATTTCAGATTAAGTGAGTCATACGGATAGTATTGAGAATTCAAATATAATTTAATATTGCTTACATTGCAGTGATCAAATATCGAAGAACTTTTGGTTTTATTATTTTTTCGATCTGTTTGCAAACCAAATATAACAAACCTCGGTTTTTCTAGCTGGGAAGTTGTCTTTACTGACCAGGAATGTTTTGTTGTTCTTGGTAGTAATGGATATTCATACAAATCCCAATTTCTAAATGCTATCTGTATAGAACGATCTCTTTCCAAGCTTTTAAGCAATAACAATTTATTACGATCAGAAACTTTAATATGCGGCACACGCCATTGTATTTTTCGTATGTCTATTTCTACGTTATCATTTTTATCTATAAGGACACAGTTCAATACTGAGCTGCTTCGTTGTAATATAAGTTCATGTTTACAATTGATTATTATTTTGTTATAATCTTCTGCAAATCCCAGTATTCTGTTCAATGGCACGATAACACTAAAATATTCGTTTCTTGATTTCGTACCACCTAAGTTCCATCCCCAGACTGCTGCAGCTTTACTTTCACCTTCATTCATAGATACATACGATTTTAAGGTTGTTGTAATACCAACATTTTTAATGCGATCGATTTCAACACCATTTATTTCATATCTAATATCTTGAAATAAATATGAAATTGGATTATTGATAAAATCAACATCTTTTTTTATTAATTTTCCCGCTGCATCTTTAGTTGACACATTTACATATCCTTCTATATAAATGGAACTACCTGCTGGCAATACATATAAATCTTGCTGTTGTATGGGTATTCTAATTTCATCATTTTCTTTAAAGCTATTATTATATGGATTGTAGCTATGGATCTCATAAGCCTCAATAGAGGTCTCATATTGTGGTAAATCTGTAATTTGAAGCATGTTATATTTTAAAACCAATATCTTGAAGAAATCTTTTGTTTTCCTTTGAAACTTTTTTAATTTTCACTGCACTGACACGTCTCACTTCTTTGGATATTGGCAGTCTTATGTTATATTTCCCCCTCTCATTAGGAGTTTTATTAAGAACTAGCATGATGTTAGTATGAATAAAATGGAGGAGGTTACTTTAAATTGATAATAAAAAAATACCTTTACAACACTAGTGTTTGTTATCACCAACAACAAAAGAATGCATGTGTATGAACTAGCAATGTCATTTATATTTTTCTTGTTTAACGAAATTTGGAGAGGTAAGAAAATAAAAATCACTCACTTAATTAATAAGTTCCTTGTTTACTTTTCCAAAATAACTTAAGAAATTTTAAACATAAGTGCCCACAATTATACAAGTGATCATGTTGTACATTTTCATAATTATACTGAATATTGTTTCCTAAATATTTTATAAATTCTTTGGGTGGTTTTAAGTTACCATAACTGTCAAAGTATTCAATGTGATCATATATTTTGGCATAGGCTACCCAATGAGTGCCAGAGTTTTTAGAAATATCAAGATTAATCACTCCACATTCTAATGGTAATGGGTTACCTGGTAATTCATCTCTCATAAATACACCTCGAAAGAAAGGTATACTATTTGAATGCTTCAATATATCAATATTAGTTAAAGCTCTATTGGGTAGCCGACAATTTAGTTTTTTTTTTATTTGTAACGTAAATTCCTAAACCTTCTTTGTACGGCTTAAGATGTAATCCTTTTCCAATAATTAAAGCTTCTATTTGCTTGTTATGACGTTCCGATTCAAGGAACTGTTTCTTAGCTGTTTTATATGAATTAATAGCTTTCGCAATCCCAGCAGCACCCCCAGCCAAACTTCCAGCGGCAGATAAACCAGCAAATATTGGTACTAAAGGAAGAAATCCTCCAGTTTTAGGTACTGGTATTACTCTAGGTAATTTTATGGGCAAATCAGATGCAAATTCATGAGCTGCAGCGCAGGCTAATTCCATTAATGCTTTCTTACAGGTAGGTTTTAGTTTCTTGATGTGTTTTTTGGTATGTGATACAATATTTTTAAGTGTTTTTCTAAAACCCGCTCCAGATCTTACTTTATCCATTTTGAAAGATGATAAACCAGCCATTTCTTTATTGCTTGTACATAGTCCTCGTGCTTTCTTCATTGTTATTATATTTTTTAAAGAATTATTTTTACATAAAATTGAATTATATAATATGTCTTTATTGCATTAAGAACAAAGTGGAAGTGAATAGATAATTATTTGTCAAATGCTTAAATATCGTTCAGGAGTTATAATACATTTAATTTATCAATCCAGCTATTTTCACTGGTCGGCAGCCCCAACCATTTAACGTATACTCGCTTTCCTTTTCGTTTCAAAACTTTTTCAACGAGGTATATGTCAGGATGATTGGTTTTCTGAAGTTCTTGTGCATAAAATGCGCCTAGTATTGGTCGACATCTATCATCTTCTATTAAATAAGTAGTTGGATTTGTTTCTTGGATTTTTTTTATTTTAAATATTTCGGTGGACCAGTTGGGATAGTAGCCTTTATCAAAACATCCTTTATATTTACTTATTCTCACAAAATCTCCTACACTAAATTTCTTACACGCCACTTTTTTTCGAGACTGAGCTGCGTCTAAGTATCTTTGTAGTATATTTGTTTTATTCCTTTGATTTATTGAAGCAGGTGACTGACCGACAGTTCTATGTACGTCATTATTGTATTCATGTAACTTTTTTTTTAACGTACCGTTAAACCATTTATAATTTCCATTCAAACTAAATTCCTTGTATAGTTTATTCTTTAACGTTCTTATTAATCTTTCAACAATCGAGGCCTTTTTAGTAGAATAAGTAGAATAATGATTAATTTTATACTTATTAACAACGCTTTTAAATTGATCATTATAAAACTCTTTCCCAAGATCGGTTTGCAAATTTTTTGGAACTCGTCCTTTTTCTATAACTGTTTTAAACGCCTCTGATACCTGTTGCTTATTTTTTTGTTTTAGTGGAATGGCCCATGCATATTTTGAAAAAGTATCTATAATCACCAGGATGTATTTATGACCCGCATTCACTTTTGATATTGCTTGCATATCCATCAAATCTGCTTGCCAAAGGTCATCTATATCTTTAAGTATTACATTTCTTCTTGGAAAATTAACTCGAGCGTTTTTATGGATTTCATTTATGACGTCTATTTTGCTCATAATGCTTGCTTAACTTCCCTGCTATTTCTTTTAAATCAATGGTTTTTTCAACGTTATTTAATCTACTATTTAAACTAGCAATTAATTTGTTCAATTGTTCTATTTTAATTAATATTTCAATTTTGAATTTATTAATATCTTTGCAATATTCAGTTTCGGTTGATTTGTCTAAGATATGCTCAGAGCTTATTTCGTTAATAGACAGCGATGTTTGTTTTGTATGAACCTTCATGGTCTACACGCTTTATATAACTAAGTATAAAATTAGCTACAATGCTTATTTATTATTGTATAACACCTGCTTCTTTTAACTCTTCAACAATTGATATAATTTCATTGTCATGATTGGTATTACCCGCGTTTTTTGAAGCCATTAACAGTCTTAATCTATCGATTAATTCATTAGGGTCATCCCAATAAACATAATCTGTATTACTCTTATACTTTTTTTTCAATTTAGGTAAGCAGCCGCCACTTTTTGACTTAATAACTTGTTCTGCATGTTGAACGTAATTTTGTTCAGAAAATAATGGTTTAATGATTTGACGGTATTTCAAACCTTTGTCACCTTTTAATTGGCCGTTTGGATTAAAGTCGCGTTTGTGGGCATTTGTATTATTGAGCATATCTTTGTAAACAATTTTATCGATTTCAGTTACCAGACTTAGGTCAGGTCTATTACGAAGTAAAAGTTCTTTTAGTCCAGGAGTTATTTCATAATGTTTGTCATTAACTGTGGCTATTATTGATTTGAGGGAATTGTTAACATTGTTTGTAAAAGAAAATGATACTTTAGAGTTCCCCATCATCAAATTTTTGTTTTCACTTCGAATCCCAAATGGTACATTCATGTTATTATCATAGATTTCAATCATATCTTCTTTATTGAGTGACATAAATGTGTCGTTCTCGCTATCATTACCTGTGCAACTATAGGATTCAGAATCATCTTTTGAATGTTTCTCTATAAATTCTTTAAAATTTTCAAAATCTACGGATGAGCTACATCTTCTCATTATATTATTGTCACCTTCACTCGTATCCAACATAGTTCTATTCTTATCATTAACTTTAATTAAAGTCTCTAGAGGATCTGTTATTGGCTTAAAAAGTTTCTTAAGCTTTAAATTATCGGCATCTTCTGCATTTTGTATTGTTCTAATTTTATTTTTTATACTATCTACTGATTTTATCAATTGTTCTTTTATATTGACCTCCATAATGATTCCCGACAATATCCAACCGTCATTTACATTAGACTACGATTGATCATTTTTTTACAGTAATATGGTTTATATTATGGATGTTCAAAAGTTACGAATATATCAAACCCCTGTCTATATCTACCTTCATTTAGAGAACAATCTTTATTTATTAATACAAAATCAAACCGATCTTGCCATATAGTAGAACAAAGTTTTTTAAATTGAAGCCACTCCATATCCGTATTTACATGTTCATTGTATATATGTTTTAAATTTATGTCGTCTTGTTTAAAGATTAACAATAGATTAACATTATCTCGTATTAGTTGCTTAGGTATTTTGGAATAGGTTTGTGATAAGTAAAAACAATCTATCTGTTTGTGTCTTCCCATTGCAAAGTAGTTACGAATATTTATTTGATTTTCACATGCGACATCATCGAAAATCATTATTGAATTGGCTAAAGCATCATTAGGATGTATAACTTCTTTATTATCATGGAAGATAAATAAGTTTGCATTGGGTATGCAATGGATGACCTGTTTTAAAAAACAATATTTCGGCTGGAAAACTGTCTTCGAGTATAAATAAATATGCTTGAATTTTACTCCATTTTCATGTAATAGTAAATTAAGCATTATATTAGTTTTTCCACAGTTAGATGGACCGCATATAATACATCTTATAGTGTTAGGTAAGAGTGTGCTATGTCTCACTTTTTGTGAATGATTTTCTAATTTTATATGATTTACTTTGAAAGTCTGTGATTGCTTAACGAACTTCATTGTGAAATGTGAGGTAATAAGAATTGACCTGAGTATATATACTATTTATTTTACTAAAAGGCGCTACGTTTTATTTTTATACTAATTCTTAACTTATAAATAAAGTATGGAGAATATTGTGTAAATGGAAATTTAAATAAAACGCTCATAGCTATTACACATTAAACATTTATTAAACAGTAATTTTATATTATTACAATTTAAATGTAATTTGAGTACAAACACAGTAAAATGCTTTACTCTTAGTAATAATAATAATAAGCCCTTAATAACATATTTACAGATTATACATCACTGGAATAATCTACAAACATAGAATCACAATGCCCCCAGGGTAATGTATGAATTTGATCCTGTAATACTTGAACTTTGTCATCGTTCCTTTCTAAAACTTGTTTATCTACTTGCTGAGTATATAAAACATGTTTAATTGATTTTATCATATTCATTTTACATCTATGCGCTTTATTTGTCAGTAGTACATTGTTGTAATCATCCAAATTTAGCTTACAAGTTACAGACTTAGAAACACCTTTGGCTTTTTTAATTTCAGTATTCACACTGTTAACAAAATATAATTTAGCTCTTAAACCGATAAATTCTATAATTAAATCGTCACCAACCTCATGTTTCCATAATCCAGGAATTTTAGCATTAAGTTGTGGTATGTGGTATGGATTATTCATTCCAAAATTACTAGTATCAAACTTTGAAAGATCATCATGCATGTCATAATAAAAATCATCTGTATGAATTAAATATAATAGGCTATCAGTGTCTGTGTAGCACAACTCAGCATTGTTTTTGTATTTATTTTTGATAACGTCATAATGAAATTGGTATAAATGTTGCTTCGAATATTCCAAAACGGTAAATCCAATATAAATAGGTCTATCTAAAACGACCTTTTCACGGTACAATTCCACAGCTACAAAATTTTCGGAAAAAATTGATACAGTTTTTAAGTTTGGTTTACATATCAATTTTTGAGCGCCAAGATGCTTATTTGTTTTGTTTCTGGTATCTATCCATTTTGTTACTAATTTTACATCGGCTTGCTTACGTTTATTTTCGATAGTTTTTCCGAATATGGCATTATTCAATAATTTAAAAAAATCCTTCTCGAACGCAGTTTTGGAATTTTGACGAAGACTAGTATTCAGATCAATGTATTTTTTGAGAAAGCATTCTTGTCTGAAGCTAAGTATACGATGAATCTTTTTTAAAATCAGACCATTTTTCAAACATTCTTTCAAGTGAACATAATGAATTACATAATTTTGCTTATCATAAAGATTTGCAACCAATTTTACTGATTTTCCATAAGGAGGTACTATTTTTTCAACTGCAAAAGGTAAGTCTTTATGCTTGTTATGTAAATAATTTGGATATTTTAAGTCTACTTCCAAAATATAACCGTAATCATTATCATCTGACACAACATTTACATCAAACTTGCTAACTTCTTTCAGACTCAAGAACTTAAATTCTTTAATAGGAAGTTTCTTCATCATAGCATAGCCATATAGATTATTACAATCAAGATATATTAAATAACTACTTGGTTCGAACTCATTAAAATGTGGTAAATATTTATTGTTTGCTACAGCATGACGTAGAGAACACTGTGCAAGCCCACCACGAATTCCTTTTTCTAATAACTCGTACATTTGTAAATCACTTATTAACTCAAGTTCAGTGCCTGTATATAGAAGCATTGCATCCCAACTTAAGCTCGGTGACGTTACATAATAAGCCGGATCCAACTTATAGAAACGTAAGCTTGTTTTTCTAAATTTTTCAAATATATCGCATAGTAAAAGCACATCACATTTTATGTATAAATCTGTATATTCACCAAGATTTTTTATTTCGAAAATATTCCAAACTGTTTGAGCGTGCAAATATTCTTCTTTAGTTATATGTTTTTCACGCAGACTGTTATAAAAATGATTCTTTGAAGGAAGTTTCGTCTCATCAAATTTAGACCAACAATCAATGTAATCATAGGGATAAACACCTTTTTCTCGCATTAAATCAAATTGTCTTTTATCATTAAACTCTCTTGATAAGTTAAAAAAATCGTTTTCTGACAAACTTTTACTTAATGCATCTAGACTAGAACTAAGAAACTGAAAGGAATCAATAAATTTTATTTGTATAGGCTGATTTTTTTTTTCAGTATTTATTACTTTTATTATTGAAAGATATTTTTCTTTAGTTTTCGGTATTATATTAATAGAACCTTCATACTTTGCTAACTCTTCAATGAATAAATGTGAGTCATAGCCAGACAAATTATGAAAGACAACAGGAATGAATGAACAAACTCTATACATCAAATTACAATGGGAGTGCGCTGCCCCACGATACTCAGATGTAATATGATCATGATCTCGGACTTTATCATTCAATAATAATTGTTTGCAAATGTGACATGTAGTCGAATTTCGATAATCCATATCTTGCTCTGCTGATAATGGGGTCATTGGTTTTTTACTACTTAAAATCTCATGAATATTTTTAACGTCTTTTATTAAATATTTAACAAATATTTCCACACAATCTGTACCTCGATATGTAACATACTTGTTTAATTGATCATTATGTGCACAACAAATATAATAAGCGAAACATGAAGGTTGATGTGTTTTTAGTTTCTGTGTATTCAAAGAGCTACTTTCATTACAGTCTATTAACAAACATTCAAAATCAGCATAAATTATGAAATTAATTTTTTGCTGCCTCTCGTAATGTTTGAACTTTAGTACAGAATTATTTTCAGGTAATATAGTCAAAATCTTAGAGCAGTCATGAGTCTTGTGTCTATTTTCGTTACTAAATAGTTGTAGACATGCATCACATAAATAATGTTTTCCTTTAGAACGAGTCACTTGACGTCGCACTAGACGTATTAAATCTTTAATTAGACAGTAGTGTCCGATAGAATTTTTTTCGATATAAAGTAAATTATAATGATTTTTTCTTCTATTTTTTGTTACATAAAGAGGTCCGGTCACAATATTATTTTGTATGCCATATATATTTAAACTGATGTGGGGATTATTTTTTTCTAACGTTTTAATATCATTTATTGTAGGAGGAAATGACATTCCCTCAATATTTAAAACAGAGGTATAATGAGGGTATGAACTTGTTCTGCATACATTGTTTTTAGCTGGGTATAATCCAGCAACTATACTCCATAGTAAACAACAATTATCTTTATTTTTAATATTTATACAACTTTTCGAGTACTTAATAGCTGACGGCAGTTCTATATAAGACCCACCTCTCATAGGGGAATACTTGTTTATATTAATTTCGAGATGACTCATAGAAACAAATGTCCAACCAGATTGATAGTGCTGGAACTCAGTTAATTTATTATTTAGTTTATTTATTACTTTGGTTAATAATTCATTCAAATCAGTGTTCTTATATATAATTTCATATTTGGTATTAAACGACTTCAATTGTTGTTCGTCTGATTTTGATAACATAAAATAGGCAAACAATTCGAAATTCAATTTTATGCAATTGTGTTCATTAAGTGACATATTTATCAATTCTGTTATATTTATTAGATGGTCACCCAGGAACGCCTCTAAACCCAGGTACTCGTCTTCCTGAGTGACATTCAATCTGTATGTCATTAATCTGTTTTTGAATGCTGTTGCAATAATATGAATATCTGTGAACTTGGTATTCAATAAACAATTTGCTTTGTGTATATTCGTTCTCATATGATAGGAATACTGATTTTCTGGTATTTCAATTTTACATTTATGACAGGTTATTGACTTTCTAGATCTCGATTTGCTGTTGAGGTGTGTAACTGTAAATAAGAAAACCAATTACCAGATTACTTACTTAAATAATATTTATTTATACTATAATAACATAGTTATAAAATACAGTACGATTATTAATAAGACATAATTATGTATAAATAGGTAAGTACAATTAAAAGAAGATACAATTTAAAGTAAGTATAGAAGCAAATATTGACGTATATAATTTAATCAAATAAAGTCGTTAAGTATCATAAGCACCCATGTGGGTGATAGCACAGTTTTTAAAATCATTTTGAGTTGCTTTAACAAACTCCTTTAAGTGGGCCCAAGATTCTTTATTTTCGTCTAATTTTGTCTTGATGGTAGTTATGGCCGAGCGCCATCTGTTAATAGGCATTATTTTTTTAATTTCTTCCGTGTTGTAGATTTTCACCTCTACATAATATTTCCCTTGTTTACTCTCGCTTATCTGTCGAGAATATCCCTTAGCCATCCTTCTAGTAAAATATGAGTAAAGTGGGGGTATATTACCAGTTTTGTTGGATCTCTGTGTTGGGGTGACGCTTTCTTCATTATCACTGTCTTCACCGAATAATTCACTAGCTGTGACTCGAGCTGCTGGCGGTGTTACTGGCGAAACGGTGGGCTTCGATTTTTTTGCGCTTGTTGACTCTTCACTCGACTTGCTGGACCTTTCCCGCTTCGTTTTTCTTTCCTCTGTCTTCCTCTTCGGCGTCGTCTCTTGCTCAGAATCATCGCTGGAGAGGAAAAGGTCGTTGCTAAGTAGTTTCGACCTGTGAACAAAAAAAATGATATTAGTGCATTGCAATCAATCCGATTCCTTCATAATTCCTACATTTGTGAAAAGGAACTGATCATGACGAATATAAATAGTTAACAAAATTAATATCGTTCGATTTGTGCTGAATGAAATCCGAAAAATCGATCAGTCAGCCACTGCACGGACCATGTAGAAAAAAAAATTTTAATAGATGATTAATATACCTACATAGCATTTGATCTCTGCACGAATCGAACCTGCAGCATAGAAAAGCATCACTCAGTCTCTGAGCCAAGCGTGCTAACTGACGGTCAACATTTTAATACTTGATTATACTTATTAATACATTACTCAGACTATTCGATATACAATAAAACATTACTCTGACCATTCAATAGTTAGATATGATAATGAATAGGTACTTACATTCTTGATTGATGCTTAGACAGGTAGCTTGATGAGGAGCTCGGAGCGTTGATTCCTTGAAGAGAGGATTCGTTGCAGAGAGGACTCGTTCCAGAGAGGAATTGTGCCGGAGACTAATTTGCAAAGCGTTTTTATAGGCCTAAAATCACGTCATTCCATCCAAATTTGTAAAACTGCATACTTGCAAAAATTGACAATTGCGTACACGAGCGTACAAAATCGTAGCGGTTAAGGTTTTAAGTTTACAGCGTTTTATATAAGACGAATAAAAAGCGATTTTGAATCTTATGTAGGTGCTTACTTAAATCAGCAATAGGGGAATATTATACTTAGATTCTTACAATTACAAAAAAAGTTTAAAGGTTGTTTTTGCTGAATGTTTTTGACGCCGACGACGATACAAACGCTGCGGTTTGCACGCTCGCATGCAACTCCTAGACACGTGGAGGATTAGAGATGACGAGTCAAAATCTCATATTTCGGTATGTAAGAATAAGCTTGTTTTTATCTTATAATTTTGAACCTTATTAAATAAATAAAATAAATCTGAACAAGTATAAAACCAGTACAATCTCGAAAAAAAAAATCAGTATCTATCTCGTAAGCGGGTCTTCATCAATAATGTCGGTAAGTAAATCAGCGCCATTTTTATTAAATTAATTATTTTTTCGCAACTTCTATGTTAAGTTATTTAAATATAATTTTAGTTTTTATGAATAAAGAACAGACAGTTGGACAGCCGATATTAATAAATAATCATAATTGAATATAAACTTATCTTATTTATTCTTGTTTCAGGAATCCGAGCAACTTTTCATTTCAACCCCATCATACTCACCGAATCCAGCAGCACAACAATTACGTCAAAATGTGATGAATTATTTGGAAAGAGAGAGACCGTCTACATTATACTCTCCAATTTCACCACCATTATATCAAAATGGGCAGAGAGAAGCATCACCCCAGTTAGAAGAAAGGTTGAACAGCGTCAATGCCACCAGAAACAACATCAACGATAAAAGACGAGGGAGCAAGATTATGTATTCGTATGTTAGAAAGTATGTAAAGGGTCCACACCGTAAAATAATACGTATTCAAATCTTTGATGGTGAAGATCTCAATGGTTCTAGATTATGCACTTGTAAAGCTAAAGTATGTGCTCAGCATATTGTTGAAAATATATTTACTGATGATATATACGCGTGTGCTAAAGACATGATAAATAAAATTCAAAAAAAAATATAGTTGAGTTTGTACAAAATGGTTAGATAGACATAATGGTTGTAATGTATAAACTATGTATTATTCTAAAGCAAACGTAATTAATTAATTAATAATAATATACTTAGATAATACACAGTTAAAACTATTGTAAGTTTGTATTATATTATAATACGACTTAGTTATAATATAGTAAGTAAGTAATTGAGTTTGTACAATATACATTAAATATAATGGTTTTAATGTATAAAATATGTATTGTTCTAAAGCAAATGTAATTAATTAATAATATTTAGATAATAAACAGTTAAAACTAATGTATGCGTTTTAATTAACATTAAAAAACTACTTAGTTATAATATAGTAAGTAAAACCGAGTGTAGCCATAGAATGTATAAATCACAAAATAATAAGGTACTACAGAAAGCCAGCTTCCTATAACGAGCGATACCTCACACACACATACAAGTGGAGTGCATGTGCTTACGCGAGTTTGTTGCGGCTGCTCTATATTGCTGAGATCCCTGTAACTATACGTATGTGTGCGTGCGCACGTTTGCGCACGCTGTAGGATCTGTACCTATTTACTCTGCGACTATGCTGCTATTTTGTTTTGATCGGTCTCCATAAAAAGAATTACTTACATTGCAAAACTCATGATTAATGGTATACTACTAACATACGATGACTTTGCCTGCCATATCTTCTCAATAAAATGAATGGGAAAAAATACGATGACTTCAACGTATCAGTTCTACTCCATATCAAAGAATTGAATACCAGATTACACGTAAAAATAGTTTAAATTGATTATTATGGGATTTGAGAACAAGTGTCCTAAACACACTATGCCGAAGGTAGGTACGCGAGCGAAGTTCGGCATGATTACGTCTGCAATGCTATTTGAATTACTGACGACACGTTATGTCGAAATTACGTTGCGTTGTAAATCAACCAAATCAAATCAGCCGCGGAACTTCGGTCGCGTTCCTTCGGCATAGTGTGTTTGGACACCAAGAGTCATGTCACAACGTAGGTAAATACTGAGTATTCGGACACAATATGATTATATCTGCACAATAACTCTATACACAGACTGCATTTTAGGTACGTAGGTAACTAGATGCTACCTATATAACGTGTCAGAGGACAACATCTGTGCACATTCCACTCCTAACACCATCCATATATGAATAGACTATTCCTACAAAATTATCCAATGATAGGTATGAACTGTCTGCGTTTTTCGTTCACATTAAACAACTTTTAATGAATTTAGTCAGTCTCATTTCGATTAATGAAATATAGGTAGGTATACTCGAATGGTCGAACTGTGAAATATAGGGATATTCAGATCTGTGATCTGAATACCCTATATTTCAACTACTCCTACTCCAACTTCAATCAAGTTACAACAATTAAACTATTCTCAAACGACAGTGTCGTCTAACGGGCATATCATGACCTCTTATATAAGTGAGCCGAGTTGTGGCGCGAACAGTGATTGTAAATTGTAAGAGAGAGGAATAATCGTAATGTCTGGAGTTGACCGCGGTCACTGAGGTTTATTGCGACGTTAGTGAGGGGACTATTCGTGGTAATCGACTAAAGAAGGGATAGACTCATCGACTAATAGGTAACCGGTTTCTGAAAGACTAATCAACACCTATATCAGCTTAGTAGTCTTTTAGACTGTAAGGGGCTCGTGGCTAAAAAATAACAGCCGCATTGGTCGATCGAAGGGTAAGCAACGCTTTCTGCGGTAGGTTCGTCGATGGGTGACGATCTATTACATAATATGTAGTCCTCTCCGTACCTCGAAAAACACGTTAAGCCGTTAGTCTCGTCTGTCATTCACATCTTTGACAGTCGTTACAGATTGTCCGACAACCAGTATTACCAAGGGGTAACGTGTTACCCAGTAAACGGGTTGTGGTCAGATAGGCAGTCGCTCCATGTAAAATACTGGTATTCAGCTGCATCCGCGTAGACTGCAAGCCAAACCTGCAGATTAATTAGCTAAGACAGTGGCGCCGATTCCCTTGTTCACAAACTAAACTTAAGTTCAGTACATCTTTTTCTTTTTATTTCATTATGAAAAGGACAGGAATATATATTAGTTTAGTCCTGTCAAATTAGACCGCGCCTAACGTAAATTGACGTATACTTAGAAGGCATGTTTTTAATCACGTCTAAACTTGCTATGGAGTATCTTAATTTGACAGGACTAAACTAATATTTATCTTCTTTCCTTTTTTTAATGAAATAGAAAGAAAAAGATGCACTGAACTTAAATATAGTTTAGTTTGTGAACAAGGGAATCGGCGCCAATGTAAAACTCATGTTAACTGCTGCGATTAGTTGACTGAAATAACAACATCTAATCAAGTCACATCAAGATAAGAATGTTAGCTTATTTTTTGGTGATTCACCATACAGAAAGCAGTGGTAATTTAAATGATCAAAAGTGCCTATGAAAGATAAGTGAAATTGTCACAGCAATACTTTTCTGTTTTAAGTTACAAGCCTTTATACACGTGTTTGTATATGCTAGTTGCCCGGTAAACTTTGCTTGTGAGATGCAGGATTTTCCGTGATGTCAGTATGACGCGTAGGCCGCATGTGGCGTTCTAGATACCGCTACACGGTTTCTTTACGGTAAGGCGGATGAACCGCATAGAGAAAACGTGTTCGTCAACAAGCTTCCACAGTGATCAACAACACTAACGACCGTGCCCGAATAAACCGTAGTTCTTCAGCGCATGAAAAACGTGTGTGTACAGGCCTTAGTAAGCAATAAAACGATTTTAAGTACCTACTCGTATTACCAAATGAATAATGCAGCAGCTTCTTTACTAGACGAACCTTATTGGCCTCTAGAACTAACTTACTACAGGGACTTGGAAAACTAATTTTAGTTTACAACTTGGTGTGTGCTGGGTGCACACACCAAGTTGTAAAACCCAACAGCAAAACATAGAAAATTTTTCATAAATGCTATAAAAGCAAATGAAAGAGCATCAATGTTGGCCTCTGAAAGTCTAACTTCTGCCCAGGAAACCTGTCATCAAATCATATGTAACTATCGGTTAACACATTTATGTATCCAACAGACTAAATACCTCCAAATGTCACCTACACAGCCCTACACCGAGTAGGTACTCAATGATGTGCAAATGGGAGACACTTTTCGGGACGACGACACGTTGGTCTCTATAAGTCTGATCAAATGTGTCTGTTAGACTAAAACTGTTGGCTACCTACATTTATTTATCAAAACCGACTAAAAACCCTTCAAAAGTCACCTACACACATCCCTACACCGACTAGTCTTGGCAATAGTGTAGGTTTATGTGTAGATTAGCGCAAAACAGGCAGTTAGCGACAGTCGGCGGTCATTAGCGGCCCGAACTTTCACACTTAGCGCCGGTTCATGTGGCGCTGGACAACGAGGGATCGCTTGTTGATGCGGTGTGCTGTTCATCATGGTACGCTGTTAATGACTTGCTGACCATGGAGTATCTAGGACAGGGGAATTAGAAGTTGACGTAAATTCTGGAACGAAAATTGTCGACGTATCAAAATTAAACGGAAGTCAAGTGATCCGATTGGCTGTTGATAATTCAGTCAACCAATCACAGTTGAGGCACGCTTGACAATTAGTTATCTTTTTGGGTTGATTTTCGTTCCAGAATTCGGGCGTAAGTGAATTTACCTACTTACATATAAGTAAGTACATTCATTTACACAGCCATCCATCCATCACATCCACACATCCATCGCTTTGCATCAGGCCTGATCGAGGTCAAGAGAGAGCCCATTCAATAAGAAAAAAAATTTGCCGAATTCTAGATCAATCCGATTTCAAAATATACAAGAGATATACATACTTATATCTTCTAAGAAAATTCTAGTAGGCCACCACCATTCTAATTAGAAGGCAAGATAATTACCTGTTAGCCTTTAAATGTAGGTATATAGCAACACTAACACAATCGTAGTGTTGCACCGGTCGGCGATCAGAACGCCAATACCGGTAATTAAAAACCTTTAAAACCTAATCGATCTCATCTCAGCGACAATCAAGGTCAAAAACTTGTCAAAAATGTAGGAAATTTAGAGGCATTTTTGACAAATTGAGACTGATCAGGGGGCCTAAAAAGGCCACTTTGGAGAATCATAAAAGCATAACATTATGAATCGTAATATGGCGAAGACAATCCGTGTTTTTTTTTTTTTCGCTGCCTTACGTAGGTAAGTATAATTAAAGAGATTGGGATTGGATTTGGATTGGATTGATTGGAATAACTGATAAATGCTTCACCAATGGGATTTGATACGATTAACTTAACAGTTAAGTGTCCATTATGTTATCCTTTTATGATTCTACAAATTGGCCTTTTTAGGTACCCTGATTAGACTGAACGTTCTTAAAATTAAGAGAATTGCCCCTCTAAATCTTCGCAAAAATCAAGTCTCATTTCACCAATTAGAATAAAAAGCACACAAAAACTCCAGCCCTTTACCAATCCAGAAAGTCAATTAAGAAAATTAATAAAATCGAAAAACACCTAATCCTTTTCCATTAGTACGAAAACACGGTAAAAAAGTGCGTTCAGTAAGCGCGTACTAAATCTAACTGGTCAACCTATAACTCATACTCGAAAAAACAGCTCATCTACAAAATGGAATTGGAATAAGTTCCAATTCTTCGATTCCAATTCCAGAATGAATCCATTCTGATATTTATTGGATATTCGGATTAATCTTTAATCTGCCCTCTTGTGATCCGGTTTAAAACGCGCTTATGAGTTTATTTAACAAAGGAAATGCAACTCTATCATCGTCGTTCCAAGGTCGTTTTTAAAACGGTGTCGACTGAGTGGAGGTAGTAAAAGTGGGCAATATTTATGAGCTTTGGAAGGAAATTCTTTGTGAATGTTTGCATTTATGAAAATATGCTCGGATGGAGGGCCGCTATACGGGGTTGCGGAGTTGCGACATTAAATTGTGCAAAGTAATATTACTTTATTGTATTAAGTAATATGAATATTATTATCATTTAGCTGGGCTTTGTTCAAAAGGTTTAGGGAGTTCATTCTTAATATTGTACAATGGTCTCACCATAGAGCCCGGAATATATATAACTTGCACAAAAGTATGCAAGTAACCCATACCAATATTGTATTCACCAATCAGAAGTTGTTATATGGCACACGGTATGCAAGCTACTTGCATAATTTTGTGCAAGTTACAGGCATGTGTATGTATATAGCATGGGCTACTTACTCATAAAAAGAGCAAGAAGACAATCACCTCTAAGAATAATTACATTATTTTCAGTAAATAGAAAAAATTTATCTAGATATTATCGGTAAGTAAATCTTTATCCATCAAACAATTAAAGAATGCGCCTTTGTACATACTCAAAAGTTAGCTTATGTCGTTTCTCAACGTGTTTTACTCTGTGTAGGTACATCTATTCTGTACATAATATTATAAAATAAACTGGCTTTTCTTGTCTATCTGACCGCGTTGTTTTTCAAATAATTTAGATGCGATTTCACCATTATTTAGAGTATGTACTTATTCCGGAAAGTTTATGTGTATCAAACATTAATTTTTAACTTAGGTATACATACAATAGAAAAATCTCGATGATTTTTCTTGGCGTATAAACCATGCGAACAAGGGGCATCACCATAACAGCACCCTGTACAACAATGGGTTCCGATCGACGCGACGCCTAAATAACGGACGCGCACTTCGGTAGCACCGCCTAATTGTGATCACCCTGTTTTGTAAACACTTTCGGGATTTTTAAACTGAAGTTGCTTTACAGATATTAATATAGAACGTAAAATATCGATGGGAGTCTGTTTGCCAACTAATTTAGGATTTCCAACAAAAGATGTAAGTACCTAGGTGATACATGACACACAAACAAACAACAACAGGCAACATCCTTCACTTGTAGGAAACCACAGCATGCACAACAAAGTTAACAACTAAGCTAACAAAGTTAAAATATTAATAATGTAACATTTGGAAGTTAATAAATTATTGAAAGGCATAAAAAAAGAAAATATCACATTTAGAGATACTTCAATCTGGCAATGTCCAGTAACAAATTATAGGCGACTAAGGGCGGATTTTTCAATCGACAGATAATTTTTGTTCGTGGAATAAAATTGACTTCTGACAGTTTTTGTATGAAAAAACTGTCAAAAATTCAAAATTATTCCTCCGATAAAATTATCTGGCGTTGGAGAAATCAGCCCTAAATGACCTAAAGCGCGGTCTTTGTCGGACTGCATAGAAAAGAAAGAGAAGCGCGATGACACAACGCTGGTGATAATTTATTGCAAAATATGAAGCAATTATCTATTTACAAAAAATCTATTGTTTGGACTAAAACACTATCTACCTAGCATATATTATCCTGAAGAATATCATATATTTTTCTGATTTTGTTATTTTGTTTGCTGTAGTCGATCATATACTTTTATTGTTTCTAAAACTTGCGTTTTTGCGTTTAGGTCCTATTAGCCCGTTAACTACCTGCAACAAAGCACAAAACCGGTCGAAGTGGAGGTGCTTGGGGGAGGCCTATGTCCAGCAGTGGACGGCTTACGGCTGAAATGATGATGGTGATGCAGCAAAAGTAAGTAGGTGATATTCTATTCTATTGTATTTTATCAGATCTATCGAACTAGATAAACGCTGGCTGCACTTAGATCAGTAGCAGGTGGTTGCCAAGGGCGTGGGTGGACAGACCTCAACACCAATCAACTGACTTCTTATGATTATAATAGGTAAACAAATTCAGTTTTCTCTCGAAAGAAACTGATACTTTTATTGAATTATTTTTAATTGCCTACTCAGAAGCGAAAAATGTCCTTTCGTGTCACAATCAATCATTATCGCTGTCTCTATCATAGACGCTAATAACGAAGAGGACCAAGCATCGAGACAACTCCGCCGTCTTACAAAATCCCTGCATTCAAATGTTGCAGCTAATTACCGTGTGACGTCACGTCGTACGAAGGTGTTCGCGAATTTTTTCCTCCTCTAATTAAGGGGGAGTCCGCACCGAGTGCGCTTGGCGTCGCGTAAATCATCCCGACTTATTAAAAGAATTCTCTACGAATCGAACCTCTTTAAGATTCCAACCTCCTTCTCTCAAACACAAAGAAAAATCCACTTTAAAATTTGACAGCTAAAGCTGACATTCCAACGCCAGTGTTGCCAGGCAATCATCGCGTATGTTCCTGTATAAGATTTGCTATCGGAAAAGTAATGCTTTTTAATATAAAAGCTAAGGTCGCGACTGCGAATGATTTTCTGTGTATTAAATATTGAATGGCGGAATTTATGACTTATTTTAGGGCGGTTGGAATAATTTGAAAATTATTTTTTTTGTTGCCAGCGTAATAAATTTTTACGTCGATAGGCGTTGGAATGAATGCGGATTATTGAAAATTGAGAGATGAAATTGAAATTGTGCAGAACTTAATATTGAAATATTAAAACAGTTTACTTTTATGAGCATTTTATTAGATTTCAAGTTTAAGTATTTTGCACGACTATTTAATTACTTTTGTAAACCTTCATTAATTGCCAAGCTCGTTTGAAGTAAATAGGCATACCTTACCGTGAAGTAAGAGTAACTACAACAACATACAATAACACTAGAGAACAACGTAAAACTCAATCTCTACCAATATAAAACTAAATCAAATCAAAATTATACCGCGTCTTTGTCATCTCACAATGAAAACAAAACATTGACATCCCTGATTCCATTGACGTTCTAACAAAATAGCGATAGTCAACAGCCGGAGGGTTGTCGCTTGGCAAATGATAACATGGTGTGGTCGGCTTTTGATTCCACCCGCGGCTCGGTGGCTCGGTAGCTCGGCGGCCACTCGCGCTCAAATCAAAACATACAGGTAGGAATATATCAAACATCCCCTTAGTGTAGGGTAACCATGTTCAGTTTAAACAAGTTTAAACCTTAGTGGTTTTTGGTTGCTATTTAGTATGAATAATCCTGTATTCTTTTGTGTAAATGATAAAAAAAAAAAAAGTGTAGTTAGGTTTACATTGTTCCTCTAAAATGTTCTGGTAGGTATGCCTCGTGAGATGATCAGCAGTGATTGATAGACTAGGCTTATGTTCTCTCTTCTAGGTATAATTAATAAGTACCTAAGTAAGTACAATGTATAAGTTGGTTAGTTTTTAGTAAAATTTAAAGTCACGCTTATACACGAGTAGATATGGTGTCATTTCCGAAGAAGGTAAAGAAATAAATATTTAAGAAACAATTCTAAAATTAAATGATAATACATACTTAATCGAGAACAGCATGGTGCTGTTCTCGCCATTCTTAAGATATCTATGCCTAAGGCTAAGCCAGAATACCTATTTTACACATGTCATTTTTTTAACATATTACTGTATCATACCTACTTTTAATGTGTCCCACTTATACACTTATGGATTAATTTCAAAATATCCATATCAACAGGAAAATTATCTCTAAAATATGAGTAAATTGGTCATCCCACCCTCCACATTCAAACGGCCTCGTTCTAAATAAAAACATTGCTCCCAAATCGGTTCTATTTCCCCAGCATCTGTATCTGAAACCACACTATCTATACCATCCTAAATATCAAACACAACCTTAAGTCCAAGACAAAAGAGTTTCATTACAAAATTGTGGCGGCAAAATAAAGATTGCCATGTTATAGGTATGAGATTGCAAGGAGTCGTGTGTGTGGCAACATTAAGGCGAATAAAATTTAAATATGGCAACACTCGCGCGCGCTATAAAAGAAACAAAATAACATAAAGAGGTATAAAAATATATTTATATAGAAATGGTTTAGGTGTTCGGCTCACCTGGCGCGATGCTCGCAGGTTTTAATATCAAACTATATTGTTAGATACGGGCAGCACATGTAATTGTATCTCATAGGTTCTATTCGGTAAAGTAAATCGGTATTCATGGGCTTAGTCGTGGAGATTAATAAATATTGATGAGTACGGATACCGGTGCGCGGTGCCCTGACAGGCACATCAGACATTTCCGCTTTGTCTCTGGAATGATAACGCATCTCAACGTTCCTTCGCTAATAATAAAGCTGATAAATTTGTTTGTTTAAACGCGCTAATCTCGGGAACTAGTGGTCGGATTTGAAAAATCGTTGTAGAATAATGATAGCCCAATTCTTAAGGAAAGCTACAGGTCATCTAACATCACGCTTCAATAATAAGAAAATTCATAAAGAACTCTACATGCGCAAACGCAGTGATAGCGCGGGCAGGCGACGCCATGCGACGGGGTAAGTCGGGGAACAAGAAATTTCACGCGGACGGAGTCGAGGGCAGAAGCTTGTAACATAATAAAATGGAACACCTATTTTTTTTACTGTTTTCAGGAAAAAATGGTAAAATCAATCAGTCTAACAACATTTGGAATAATAATAATAATAAACCATTTATTATCAGGTAACAAAGACCCATAGATACATACCTTAACCTAAGTATACATAATAATATAGTAACAATTTTGTTACTAAATAAAACTTAATAACTATGTTAGTATCACTTAGTTGCACTAAGTCTTTGTGCGTTCTGGTGGCACTTGTCCGCGAAAGCGGCGGAATACCACATCCTGCGGCGGAATAGGCAACGAAACCAAATCAGACACAACGGGATTTCATCATGAGGAAGCAACATGTACGTAGGTACCTACATCAGCTACTTATGATTCTGCTCATGTTGTGAGTTTCAAGCAAGGAAAAGATGGAAATCGTCAAACCTTTCACTCTGTATCTTCATTTAGATTTATCTTTTCACAGAAAGTCAGTTTTCAATTCTTGAATTATTTTATTGGCCGTCAACTGTTTAAAGTGAACAATAATAAGTTTT
Organism: Mesoligia furuncula; assembly: GCA_916614155.1. Taxonomy (NCBI): domain Eukaryota; kingdom Metazoa; phylum Arthropoda; class Insecta; order Lepidoptera; family Noctuidae; genus Mesoligia; species Mesoligia furuncula. The sequence continues at coordinate 811,427 of OU744812.1, read as the reverse complement.
TTTTCAATAGGCGGATGGTGATATTCACCAAAACAATGAGGAAATAGTTTCTAAATAAAAGCTCGCCTGGTTTGGGGCCAGTGTCAGCTCGATATTTTAGTAATATTTTTGAAATCATTATTTCAGAACATTATCATAGGCATTTAAAAGGTAGATAAATGTTTACATAAGTATGTTTGCACTTAACAGCTACAATAAACTTAATGTTTTATTATGCTGAACCTAACAAAAAAAACCTGTCAAGTAATTCTATTTTACTCAATCATGAAGATATTTTTCTTCTTTTGCCATGAGCCCTGCAATTATTATAAACTTTATGACTCAATCAATGAAAATAACCCAATAATTAAACCACCCATAACAAATGTTTGTCCAACATTGGTCACACACACAGACGAAGTAAGAAGTAAATATTTTTGCGCGTTACAAGTAACATTCGGCATTGGTCGTATTATTCAAATGTGCACCAATAACACCATTTACGGCCGAACATAAAACTACAATCGAACCGTACGAATAAATATCAGACCTCTGTAACTTATAACCTCAGGGACCATGATGTACTGCCAACATACTGGAAGAGCCAGTGGGAACATAGAAACGATCAGAATTAAATTACGATCGAATACAATAACATACGGTATTATCTAATGCCATCAAAAACATAACTTGTAAAAAAATCCAAATCTCGCAACTCAGTTCTTCTACCGTAAAAAATTGTGGAAACATGGATTTCCCAAGTAATACCAAGTCGGTTAATTTATTCAGTCCCTACTTAGGGGACCTTCTGTCTTGAGTTATTACGTAATTAGCTAACCTAACAACATCTTATAGTGACCATATCAATATTAAAAATCTTTTATGTTTTAAATAAATAGATCGACTTGGCCGTCACATGAAAACACAATGTATCTCACAAGTACCTAATACATATTATATTAAATTAGATTGTTTAGTCCGATTGCAAAGTCATTGTGTTTCTTTTTTTTTATTAACTAACGAGTTATAGGGCATAATTAATTAAGAAAAATACATAACTATTTTGGCATAAAAAACCAAAGATCCGAAGAAGACCGAAGTTAACCGACATAGTTGTAGTGGTAGGTCAGAAGTGGAAACAGCCGGCAAATGAGGTAAAAAGGTGCTGTAGTGGAGACCCAGAACTGGAAGTAGGCACGCGGACTGGCGACTTGCACAAGGTAGCAAGCAAGAGTTGGATGTGGGACGACCAAGACCGGGCAAATGGCGTGCAATGGAGGAGACTTTCACTCAGCATTGGGTGGATACGGGTAGAGAGTGAGATCAAAACTCATTTATTAAACTTAGGCTAAGAATCAGCCCTTTTTTGAACATCAAAATTGCATAAGGCAGTCCCTCAAAACGCCCGCCCTTCACTCCTCACTTTCTAGTCTTTTATCTGGGGAGAACAAGACATGTCATTCGTGGAAGGAAAATGCGTCAGCGAACAGAACTCCTCAGCACATCTAGGCGATGATGTCGGTGGGAAAAGTTATAATAATACAAGCTATAACGCGGGTTATGGTTTAGGTCGTAACCGGCGAAACAACCGGACCGAGGTTAATTCCACACCTGTACTTATTTGCCGAGCCTGATCGTCTACCTCCCCGCAGTACCCACATGTCTCTCTATGTACATGTTTATTTTCAGCCACACATGCTATAATAAACAATAAAAACAATACAATACATACTCGTAATTATCTAGTTTTCATTAGCAATGGTTATGCTAAAATGTACAAAACCACATACTTACTTAGAGTATTCTAATATCACATTCTCTGAAATTATTGTAAATAATAATAACATTTTGGATGATTAATAGTACATTAAGATACATGTGTGCTATGTTGATCATTATGCTCGAGGCGGTATTATTCGCGCGAGCCGCAGGCGAGTGCGATAAGAAAGCCGAGAGTCTAATGATCGATGCACACGCGTTTCATACGACGTTTTTCAACACACTTGCGAGGCAAAAAACAGACTTGTATTGTTAAATATTAACTTGTATGGAAAATGGCGCGCTGGTTTTGTCTTTCCGCATAGCCAGCACTAGCAATGCGCGCGCAAGTGTAAATAAAAGCACTGACCACAGAGCATGTAAAAACAATTGTAAAAAAAAAAACAATTATAGTTTAGTTGGTATGGAATTAGAAAGTACTATTGGCATAGAGAAATATACCTACATTAGTTCAGTGAGAATCCGCAATGATAGAACGCCAGTCAGGGTCTTTTCCAGGTTTCGGGTAGGGACCACGGACAATTTTAGGTGGATAATTAAAATTTTCTTACGTTTTTTGTAATTTGCAGGTCAGTATCAGGTTGCATCTTGATCAAATATGATTCGCGACTATAATATACAGAGCGTTAGGTTAAACGAGGGACACACTTTGAGGGGAGTTAGTACTCATGAAAATGAACAACTTTTAATATGGGATTAACCCTGAAATCGCGAAAAAAAATCAGCCGTTTCCTACATTTATGTTCGCATAGCTCGTCAAAATGTACTGAACAGCTGATTTTTTTTTTGCGATTTCTGGTTCGGCCCCATAGTAAAAGTTGCTCATTTTCATGAGTACTAACTCCCCTCAAAGTATGTCCCTCGTTTAACCTAACGCTCTGTATATGTATTTACAGAATTATAGTCATTAGAATAGAATCTTTCTAGTTAGATTTTTTCCCTAAGCACTTTTCCATAAGAAAGATGTATTAATGATTCGAATGATTATAATTCTGTAAAGATGTAGGTACCTGTTAGAGTCGCAAATCATATTTTGATCAAGATACAAACCTGACACTGACCTGAAAATTGCAAAAAACCTAAGAAAATTTGAATTTCGCGGTCTACTGCGAAATTCAAAATTATTTCGGACAATTTAAGGTAAATAAATATTAGTTAATTTTGGGACCAAGGACAATACAGAAAATTAAAAAAAAAGTGAATTGATGAGATTAAAAAAGCGCGCGTCTCCGACTAGTAAATAGTTATCTGTGGAAATAAAGCACATGTGGATTAAAGTAAAGAAAAAGCACGCGTTTTTAATACACTGCATTATGGACCTAAAAGCGGTTCAATAAGAGCCACTTTACGAGCAAGTGTGTTGAAATAGTACATTATGATACATGTGTGCTATGTTGATCATTATGCTCGAGGCGGTATTATTCGCGCGAGCCGCAGGCGAGTGCGATAAGAAAGCCGAGAGTCTAATGATCGATGCACACGCGTTTCATACGACGTTTTTCAACACACTTGCGAGGAAAAAAACAGACTTGTATTGTTAAATATTAACTTGTATGGAAAATGGCGCGCTGGTTTTGTCTTTCCGCATAGCACTAGCAATGCGCGCGCAAGTGTAAATAAAAGCACTGACCACAGAGCATGTAAAAACAATTGTAAAAAAAAAAAACAATTGTAGTTTAGTTAGTATGGAATTAGAAAGTACTATTGGCATAGAGAAATATACCTACATTAGTTCAGTGAGAATCCGCAATGATTGAACGCCAGTCAGGGTCTTTTCCGTTTGGTTTCGGGTAGGGACCACGGACAATTTTAGGTGGATAATTAAAATTTTCTTACGTTTTTTGTAATTTGCAGGTCAGTATCAGGTTGCATCTTGATCAAATATGATTCGCGACTATAATATACAGAGCGTTAGGTTAAACGAGGGACATACTTTGAGGGGAGTTAGTACTCATGAAAATGAACAACGTTTAATATGGGATTAACCCTGAAATCGCGAAAAAAAATCAGCCGTTTCCTACATTTATGTTCGCATAGCTCGTCAAAATATTGATTTTTTTTTGCGATTTCAGGTTCGGCCCCATAGTAAAAGTTGCTCATTTTCATGAGTACTAACTCCCCTCAAAGTATGTCCCTCGTTTAACCTAACGCTCTGTATCTGGGGGCACGGGAGTGCCCCCGCCAAGACCAGCCAAGCGAAGCGCAAGGGCACTACCTACCTTTTCTCGAAGCACTTCGTCGTATTTTTGAACCCTCTTAACTTGGGTTTGGATTATACCAGATAAACAAAATTTTCGGAATATGATGCCAGTGGTTGACTTATTAAACCTATAAAGTTTCAATTGCATAGCTCTTATACTTTAGATTTTATTGATATCTAAAATACCCCGATTTCGTCACTGACTCACTGACTGATGATCATCAAAATTCTTAAGGTACTTCCTGAAGTCCTAGAAAGCTGAAATTTGGTATGTAAGCTAGTAATAGTACACAAACAACAAAAAAATATTAAAACTTGAAACTTATACACCCCCAAAAAAAAAAAAAAAATCCGTAAATTTTGATGCTAGAGGTCTGAAAATTTATATAGGGGGTCCTTGTTATAAATAAACCCCAAAAAAAAAGAAAGAAAAAATGAACAACAGCAAAAATACTCGTATAAATATCATAAGCAACTTACAAAAAGAAATGAAATCCCACAAAAACATTTCATGTTAAATGTTGCCAAGACGAGACCATGTAGCTCGCACTGTCAAAAAGTAATCAGATCTCATGTAGAGCCAAGCTTCTAACTCTACACGCCCTAACTCTACAAGGCCTGACTTCGCAAACTCTACACCTTAGTCAAAATAATATGGCTTGGCCATTTCGCTACATTCACATGAGCGTAAGGTGAAAAACTCTCATACTGTTAATGGTTCTTGTAGTAACGAAACGGCCAAACCAGATATTTTGACTAAGGTGTAGAGTTTGCGAAGTCAGGCCTTGTAGAGTTAGGGCGTGTAGAGTTAGAAGCTTGGCTCTACATGAGATCTGATTACTTTTTGACAGTGCGAGCTACATGGTCTCGTCTTGGCAACATTTAACATGAAATGTTTTTGTGGGATATGTATTTACAGAATTATAGTCATTAGAATAGAATCTTTCTAGTTAGATTTTTTCCCTAAGAACTTTTCCCTAAGAAAGATGTATTAATGATTCGAATGATTATAATTCTGTAAAGATGTAGGTACCTGTTAGAGTCGCAAATCATATTTTGATCAAGATACAAACCTGACACTGACCTGAAAATTGCATTCATTAAATTGTCCGAGGTCCCTGCGCATTCACCTTAAGGTAAATAAATATTAGTTAATTTTGGGACCAAGGACAATACAGACTATTAAAAAAAAAAGTGAATTGATGAGATTAAAAAAGCGCGCATCAAATAGTTATCTGTGGAAATAAAGCACATGTGGATTAAAGTAAAGAAAAAGCACGCGTTTTTAATACACTGCATTATGGACCTAAAAGCGGTTCAATAAGAGCCACTTTACGAGCAAGTGTGTTGAAAAGATAATTATAGAATCTGTTCCAAGCATAAGTTTTGGATGTATCGTTGACTGTTTTTCCTTTGGCTTCTTCATTACAAAATGAAACTGAAAAAATTGGTTTATTATTTAACAAGTAAACCTCAACAACTAGTGATTGCAACCTCATTTTAGGGAATATTGGATGAGTTTGACGTACTTACCTAATTAATTGTGTCTATGTCTATCAAAAGATTGTGGGCTAGTAGGTAATATATGTTTTGGTATACTTAACCGGGTAGGTAATTAAGTCTTACTGAACAATCTAATTTTCCAAATTACACAATTAATATTTTTTTTTTTTCAATGTCTTCAAATCTATCTAAGTATAATAATGACGGCTTAGTATATATAAAGTTGTTAAGGATAACATTCAGTTACAGCCGTCGTGTTAGTTATCTATCCGAAACCTATTACCTACGTTTTATTGCAATTACTATAACGGTGGAATCTGAAGCATTTCCTTTCAATTAGGTACTTGATAGACGTAATAAATACATCGTTATTCTCATTGCTTTATAAAGCTAGGCTTGTCATTCCTCTAAGCTAAATCAATTAGTACCTACATCCTTAACTTAATAGTAAAATTATATTAATTAACACATATTTATTTGTTTAATACTTATTCCTGTTATTAACAAAACTGTTGTAAAAGGTTGTTGTAACTGTTGTTAAAGGTTGACTGGTAGAAAATGCCTATGGCATTAAGTCCGCCTCTGTACTTTTATGTGCTTGAAGTGTTAAATAAATAAATAATAACAAATACAGTATTGCTCATGCCTAGCTGTACGTTTTCAAATAAAATAAAAAAATAATGAAAAAAAATATTTAGGTTTTAATTTAATTCTGTTGTGTTACAAGGAGCAGTGTTGGCCCAGTGGTAACGGCCGCGACTAGGGGTTGAAGGTTGTAGGTTCGAACCCAGACAGACACTTTATTTTGTGTAAAATTATTTCATCATCACTGCTCTCAAAATGTTGAAAAAAAATATCGTGAGGAAACCGACATGTCCCAGAACCAAAAATTGAAGACAATGGAATCTACCAACCCGCTCCGGGTCGGCGTAGATCACGGCCCACTCCCTTTCGCAGAGATGAGGCCTGTGTCCCAGCAGTGGGAACAATAGAGGCTGATAATGCTAAGCAGATAGGTAGGTACCGAACGGTAGGTATAGAGAGCTTTCTAATGTAGGTAACATTAGAAAGCTCTCTATACCTACTGTACTGAATGTTCCATAGGAGGCAGGAGGCTTCCAAACTAATAACTAAGTATTCAGCTCTTAAGTAAGTGAAGTAACAAAATAGACAAACAATGAGTGTGAGCAATAAATTAACTGTAACTTAATGCCAGTTAATGCCGCCGAACTTAAGTACCTACGGAACTTGAAGTTTTTGCAACTAGCGTGTAAGTAGGTACGGCCGTATGGAGGCTTCACTGACAATTATCAAAATTAATTATTTCACGATTCATAAAAATCAAATTACAAATGAAAAGCCTAAGCTTAAACATCTACCTACTTACTATGTCGCTCCGTTTTTACGTTCGTAGAAGGTACTTTAAGTAGGTATTTCATTGACGGGTTAATTGCGCACCATTCTTCGGGGTCGGATCGGATGCGGTGCTCAAAGCTCAAACGCTCACTTAGGCACCCACCTCGTTTATTACAGCCGGGTAAACATTCACTAAAATTAACTTTCCTTTCAAAATAACAATGGTTCAAGTACAAACCCTTAAACAACTTCTTCAAACTTGTCCAACTGTATACGAAAGACGAACATTATTGATACGTAATTAATAAGGCTGAGTCTTTCTGTCACTGAGGTAGGCAGAGAGGGAGGCTTTGGTACAAAAGCTTAGTAACTGTAGGCTCTAGGATGAAGTACTTCTGTGAAGGACTTATTGATATGAAACTATTTACTTGGTTTAAGTTGAGGAAGCTCTTGTAAGTATTTGTAAGTAATAGTTGTTTGTAAGTCGAAGGGTATGTTCTTGTTTAGTTAGTGGTTTTAATTAATGTAGGTATTAGGTACTCTTTTCTAATTGATAAGCTGTTGTTGGGTAGGTAATTCGATTACTTATCTAAACATGCTCTATGTACTTTCTGTCGGTCTACCATTTACTTATGAAGTAGTGCTGACTGTGGTACCTATATAATAAAAATATGGTTCACATTTCGTTTTCTATATGCATATCAGACATTATCAAGATGTCATTGCAGCATAGGAAATATCTGCAACCAAATACTTAGAAGTGTTCTGTCCAATGGGAGAGAGAGTTGTCGAGAAAATTTCTAATGAATGAGGTTAAGTTGCATCTACCCTATCAAAGTCTGTCATTCCCATGCCACAGTAACTTACAACAACAGAAAACATAATCAAATAATTATTCTACAAATGTAATCCCCATTTATCTTACATCAGTTACATCGCCCCCAATAGATACCTATTATCCTAATCAAATACCCTTTAATGTCGCCGCCGTGGCGAACATACACACTGTTTACAAACATTACCCTTTCAGGCGCCATTTGCCGTCAACGCCGCCGCCGCACGGCGCGCGTTGCACGCGTTGCACGCACGCGACCGCCACGCGTCCTACGCGCGCAACGCGTGACGTGAACGAAGTAATACTTGTAATTATGTTAGCGGATTACACGCATGATTGATGTTGGCGTGTCTAACGAATTTATTAGTTGTTATCGAATAACTCCGTTGATATGGGAATTAAGGAACATTAAACTTCTGCTAGCTCCGGAAATAATAGTTTACTAGTACGGCAGATCGATATAAAATTATCCACGAGGTTTCAAATAAGTACAAAATAATCATAACAAACGCTTTCCTTCTTTCTAACAGGTGCAAAGGAAGATCAAACGGAGGCGCATAGAACTTCCTAGCGACGGCACGTCACTGTCAGTATACTACATGTAACATGGTACATACCTACTTCATAACAAAGGCATCCCGACCACCAGGTACTTGTTTTATTATGATAGGTTTTCTATTTTCCGGGTTAATCAGAAATGGTTAAAATCTTATTTTCCTTCGTCGTGTCGGTTATATTTTAAATAAGTTTCGACCAGAATTCGGCCACTTCGACAGCGTCAGCGTTGGCCTCGCAAAGGTCTTCCATAGTGCAAGTGTTTTTGCACTGCGAGCACGACAAGAGGTGAGGCATCGTTTGGAGTGTGCCTCCGTAGTCGCACTGTTACTCGTCAGACACTCACCTGGCTATGTTGTACCTGCAGCGGCCGACCTGGCTTCTTAGTCGGTTAAGAGATATCCAGGGAGCCCGCTGGCAGTTTTTCTGCAGCTCAACATAAACTCAAACTCAAAGCATTTATTTCATTTAAACCATTTACAGGCACTTTTGAATTGTCAAGAAGTCGGTCAGTCAGAAAATATGAAGCTAGTTGCCCATTCCAAAGCGTAGGACCTATGGAGAAGAACGGGCAAGAAACTCCATGCAGGATACTCTTTTAAATTATATTTTTACAAAAACATTAGTTACATCATTAATGTTGAATTTATAATTAAATGTGAGAATTATGTAAAAAAGATGTACGCGTTAACAGCGTCCACACTCAGCTGGAGGGGGATGTTTAAGCAGCCACAGTTTTAATCTTGCCGCACTATAGCTACCGTCAATTAGTGGCTGGTCAACATCTTACATGCTCTGTGGTCAACATTGTTTATAGTTCAGTGGGCACGTACGGATAGGATAGGTCCATATAATTCATCATCATCATCAGCATTTCAGCCGAAAGACGTCCACTGCTGGACAACAATTATTATTATAATATCCATATAATTATTATAAAGAAAATAAGTTATACTCATCATTTTTAGGGTTCCGTACCCAAAGGGTAAAAACCGGGCAAGAGCGAGTCGGACTCGCTCACCGAGGGTTCCGTAACATCCGGGTTTATGCATAAGGTTTATGTTTATGAAATTAAATGTTTTTTTTATTTTTTTATATTTGAGTTGGTTGAATAAAAGATAAATTGCGGTTTACGATTTATGACGTATTAAAAAAAAACTACTTACTAGATCTCGTTCAAACCAATTTTCGGTGGATGTTTACATGGTATTATACATCATGTATTTTTTTTTGTTTTATCATTCTCTTATTTTAGAAGTTACGGGGGGGGGGACACACATTTAACGACTTTGGAAGTGTCTCTCGCGCAAACTATTCAGTTTAGAAAAAAATGATATAAGAAACCTCAATATCATTTTTGAAGACCTATCCATAGATACCTCACACGTATGGGTTTGACGAAATAAAAAAAATTTAGTTTCAGTTCTAAGTATGGGGAACCCCAAAATTTATTGTTTTTTTTCTATTTTTGTGTGAAAATCTTAATGCGGTTCACAGAATACATCTACTTACCAAATTTCAACAGTATAGTTCTTATAGTTTCGGAGAAAAATGGCTGTGACATACGGACGGACAGACAGACGGACAGACAGACAGACAGACATGACGAATCTATAAGGGTTCCGTTTTTTGCCATTTGGCAACGGAACCCTAAAAACGACCCTATTACTAAGACTTCGCTGTCTGTCCGTCCGTCTGTCCGTCCATCCGTCTGTCTGTCACCAGGCTCTATCTCAAGAACCGCGATAGCTAGACATTTGAAATTTTTACAAATCATGTATTTCTGTTGCCGCTATAACAACAAATACTAAAAACAAAATAAAATAAATATTTAAGGGGGGCTTCCATACAACAAACGTGTTTTTTTCGGCGTTTTTGCCTTGTGGTACGGAACCCTTCGTGTGCGAGTCCGACGCGCAATTGGCCGGTTTTTATCATTATTTTATCAACATCAAACCAACATCCTAACAAAAACCAACAAAATCACAATAACCACTGACCTCTATTATACAGCACTGTATTATAGAGGTCAGTGACATTATCACATCAAAGTTCCCAAAGACAAACTGTTTAATTTTTTCGCAAAAACATTATCAAAGGAATCAAAGTATTCAGATTGAAACATCAAGTCCCCGGGCGATGACAATGCCGCTGGCGGTCGCGTCCGGGTATGTTCGAAACTTCAGATATATCCGATCCTCGGATTCGTTCGGATACGTACATCGAACGAAGATGGCGACACTTCAAGAACTTCGCCCTTTTACAATTTTACAAATCCGAACGTATATTATTGCGCTGACCGTTAGTTTTATGCATTCTGTATGTGGATGCTCGCCTTTTCTTATTGGGAATAAATAAAGAAGAATTTAGTTTGTAATAGCAACTTCCCAATTAGTGCTATTAATGCTAGTGATGTCATTTTTAGGGGTCCGTACCAAAATTCACACACATAGAGACAGACTGACTTCTGTCTGTCCGCCTGTCACAGCTGGATATCTCAAGAATTGCTAATGCTATCAACTTGAAATTTGGACTGGTTTTAGATGACGTTTGCCCAACTATTTTGCAAATAAGAAAGAAACAAACTTTTTTTTTGCAACAAGGGCTGAAAGGAGTTCTGAAAAAATCGAAATAAGGCTACTAGGACATGTGGGGTATCATATGAAAGAGCGCGTTTGCATATTCTCAAACATTTTTTTTTTATTTTAGGCCGCATAGTTTTCGACTTTTGAAGAGAAATGTAAAAAAAAATACCGTTCCACCCTTATCTCTGCAGTTTGCAAAGAGAAAAATCTAATATAATTTTTATGTTATGTCTCTAAATAGCACACTTTTTCAGAAATCACCAACAAAAGTTACATTAGTTCCACTATCGGTCAAGAGATAGCACTGACCTAAAACTGCAATATTCTACACCGCAGTGCGCAGTGTTCAAATTCTTTAACGAATATAGGCCCCGCCGATGAAAATTTAAAAACATATTATTATGATGTTACGGAACCCTCGGTTCGCGTGTCGCGCTCTTGACCGGTTTTTAAAAGAGGCGCCTGCAGGTACGTGTAAAATTGCAGGTAAGTGCAAATTGTAAAACATGGCTTCAATGAGATTACATCACATGCCTTCATAACATGCTTAGGTAGTTCAGTCGCTTTTTGCAACTTTTAAGCCCTTGTGTACAGTCACGAGCATTAAGTATGTATACACTTGGCTTTATTCAAAGACGATTTTCTCCTTTAGTTTGGAATTAAATTTTATGTTATTACGAACAAAGTATTTTTGAACCCAAAGGTATGTTGTAGTGTCGTATTTCAACGCTGCATTCGTTATTTCACGAAAAAATCGACATTGAAAGTTGCCAAGTGTTGACATATTAGTGCTCCTGACTGTCTAACTTCAGTCAGTTGCAGTTAGTTTTGTACTGGTAAGTAACGGGTACTTAGTTAAGTACTGCAAATTTTAAGCAAATGAAAAACATTAAATGGTGTTCTTTTTTTCTTCCTCTTTGATTCAAGTTTTCTTTCAAATCATCGAATTAGCAATATGAAGGCGAAGGCCTGTCCAAAAAATATTATGAAACCATCCAAAAACAATCTCTCATAAAAAAAAACAGGCCATGTCCATACAATCGTTCGTCGTATCGTTCTATTGATATTCAATTCGGAATCGCGCAGAGAAAGATCGCCCCGGGACAGCGGCCAATTGAATTTGAAAACAGAACATCGAACGCGCCCTCCCCCTCCCCCCTGCGAGCCACCCTCCCACAGAGATACCCCATCGTGGATGCACCATGGAGCAGGGAAGTTTGAGGATAAGTAACGGACTATACATCATTGAAATGACTAAGTATTAATATTAGGGAAAAATATGATAGGTAACATTTTTGTAAGTACTTTTTGTAAGTTATTTTTTACAAGGGGCCTAAAAAGGCCACTTTGGCAGAATCATAAAAGGATAACAGAATGGACAGTTAACTGTTAAGCTAATCGTATTAAATTCCATCAATTTATTTATATGTAATTAGGTATATTATATTATATTCATAGTTCTGATTGGTTTATGCGTATCAATAAATATTTAAAATATTTATTCCTCAATGTTCTTGATTGCACCTACCACTGTTTGTCTCTGCATCACCTAAAGGTTGACTGGTAGAAAATGCCTATGGCATTAAGTCCGCCTCTGTACATTTATGTGCTTGAAGTATTAAATAAATAAATAAATAAATAATCCCATTGGTGAAGCATTTTTCAGTTATTTTTTTGTCTGTGCTAAAATACCAATCAATCCAATCCAAATCCAATACCAATGTAGTGCAGCGAAAAAAAAGAAAAACACGGACTGTCTTCGCCATTTTATAATTCCTTTTATGATTCTCCAAAGTGGCCTTTTTAGCCCCCTGGTGTCATGTAAGCCCGGCTTAGAAGAAACCAAAAGTCGTAACGATAGTCACATACGTAGGTACTTCGATATGTAAAAGAACGTTATAGGTATGCAATGCATATAAACAAGCGTATGCCGTGTGGAAGAGTGATTTTCGATAACTTGACGGTGCATTTTCCATTTTTCAAAGTTCATTAAAACACACACACACACACACCCACCCCAACAAACATAAAAACATTTTTTGTTATTTTGTAAAAACTCACCGGTATCTACCTATACCTACATTTAATTAGACATTGGCGCCGATTCTGTTGTTCACAAAATAAACTAAATTTAAGTTCAGGCATCTTTTTCGTTCTATTCTATTCTATTTTTAATTATGGCAAGTAAAGCCGATGTCGACTATTCTGCCAATCTTTTTCGTTATATTTCATTAAGAAAAGGACAGAAGACAAAAATTTGTTTAGTCCTGTCAAATTAGTCAGCGCCTGACGTAAATTGAAGTATTTTTAATAGCCAATTTTTTAATCTCGTCTAAATTGTCTATGGAGTATCTTAATTTGACAGGACTAAATTAATATTAATCTTCTGTCCTATTCTTAATGAAATAGTAAGAAAAAGATGCATGAACTTAAATTAAGTTTAGTTTGTGCACAACAGAATCGGCGCCATTATTCTATTCTATTAATTAATTGATGAGTAAACTATCCCCCGTCCTTCACAATCATGGTCACCATTGCCGCCGTGTGCCCAGCGCGGCCATTTCCCTGCCCATAGACAACAGTTTTATTGTTTTAATATTTATTTATCAGACGGCGTTTTTGCGTTATGCCCGCGTAGCGTCGTAGCTGTGTAGCGGCGCGGCGTAGTCGCGTAGCTGAGTGCCGGCGTATCGCTCTATGACGTAGCAAATGGCAATGCGAGCGAGATGGATAAGCGATGGGATTTTGAAGATATGACCATTGGTTTTTAGTAATGCTTTGTAAATAGAAGAAGATTGCTTGATTTAATGTTTACGATACCTACTCTATTTTCTGGTTTCTCGAAACTAAGTAAATTAATTAGGTAATTAAAAAACAATTTTATGATTTTTGGCAAGGTTTAGTTTTGCAAAAACTTCATTCTATCCTAGACGAATTTTATAAAATTGTAAAAATCATAAGCATCACATGATACATTTTATTATGTAGCTATTTTTGTAGACTTTATCAGGCTTTAAAAGTACCTACTTAAGTCATTCTTTAATCTTTATAGGTCACGTCTTCCTGCATGTGAAGAAAGTAGGTACTTAGTCCTGTAGTAAAATCAATCCACCAACAACCCCCAACGTTGTCGTCACATCCTCTCTATGCCAACAGAGTCAGGTGAACAAAGGTCCGGCTTGATACGTCAGCGCGATTTAGAATAGCCACCCTCGTTTTATCGTAAACTCCACCACGTTAATCACTACACACCACCACTCGAAAACTAACCTTATTTCAACACAATAGAGATTAGGACAGCTGCACGCACAACTTTGACACGTATATGACGTTTTTATCAATTTGGTTCGATAGATTTTGAACTTTATGCTGTTGTGCTAAGAGTGATAATAGGTGTAAATGTAAGGTTGTGGTAGTGATGTCCCCGCGTCCGGTAGTTCGGATTCAATTCAATATGACAGGCGTTTGATCGCGTCGTTTGGCGGATATTACTCAAACAATGTTCAAGTGCTTTTAATACAAATGCTATTGGTTATTTGACGCTTTGTATATTTTGCTGTACGACTTTTCTTGGAGTTTTCTTTAATGGTTTCCCTTTACTAATTCGACGTGCTATACATATAATTATGCCATATATGTATACCTGCATGGAATAATTAAAAGCATGTTTGTCACCTAGTGGGCTAACTAAGGAACCAGAATATTCGATTTACAACTACTTAGTTACTACGAGTATTTACAACTAGTTACTATTTACAAGTATTTACAACTAGTTATTATTTACAAGTATTTACATCTAGTTATTATTTAGTCCAGTCGGACCCTCGGTTTGATTCCCATGTCGGGTAAAGTGTATTTAAGTGGGTTTTCCTTTAGGAATTTCTCAGTGCCAGCCTCATAGAAATGTACTTCTTTCTTATGTCTATGGCTAGCCGTAATAGGTACCTACTTACTGCATTTGCGTTTAATAATATATTGTGGGTAGGTGTAGGTAGGTACTAAAAGTTATCGAAGGCCAGTATCAATGTTATTGCTTGCACAACTTCGCCCCTCCAGCAAATAGGTACAGGGTGAATTTTTCAAGCGGGAGTGGATGGCCAAATCCGAAGCTATGAGGAATAGCGAAAAGTTCTCAAAGGTGTCGCGGGCTCGATTTTGATGAAAACTAAAACTGCATCATTGGATTTTTGAAGAATCAATATTTCTAGCGAGGAATCGAACCCGTTCATTTTGATAAAACAACACACACTGTATTATTACACCACTCGATAGTGTCGATAATAAGGATCAAATTCTGGGAAGTAATGACATATTATGCGGCAATCTTAAGGAAAATGTCGGATTTTAATAAACTGCTTCTTATTTTAAAGTATTCATACCGACATTACCTGTAGTCTGTACCACAAAATACCTACTGCCTGTAGGTACCTTGTTCGAAATGATGCTCAATACACCCGCGGCGCAGTCACCTTCACAATATTATGTTCTAAATTCAAATTTTGAATGCAGTACAATCCTTGAGACGTCGAATCCAGCTATGTATTGAAAACAATGGTCATCATTTTGAACAATTAATCAGACAAGGTTTAATGGTGTTACGAGCTTCGGGCACAAAATACAGACAGTACTTCGGGTTCGTGACAGTAAAAACGGCCGACTAATTAACCTAAAAAAATGCCACTTTAACCAACAACACTAATTACAACTCAAACACACTAATTATAACACCCAATTGCACTACTGATCGCTCTAAGTCGCACTTGAAGATCGCTTCGATGTCTTCGCTCGTATAGCTGTATCCAAACTGTGTCGCTCGCGGCCCACACCGGCCTTATAATAGTGCCGCAGATAGTTCTAGAACCTTCCATTGTAGAAACATCTAGAATGTTCGAGTACATACAGGCCCCGACCGGCCAGATGTCGATAGTTCGAGAAAGTTCTAGAAAGTTCTCGCATCGAAATTTCTAGAAGGATCTTGACTACTAGTTTCGCTACTCGATACTAGATGGCGCTAGTGGTAACTAATGTCACCATGTACCAGGAAATAATTGTGGCGCGCAACAATAGGTAGGTAACATAAGAAAAATAAAAACAGTATTTTGTTAAAACAGAGCTTTTTTCTTTAGTTTCCCATAAGTCATTACCAGAGATCGAAATAGGCAGACTATATCTACCTAAACTTCGGAGAACAGAGACAGAAAGTGGAGACTTCCTTACGACGACATTTTTTTTTTCACGGAATTCGGGAAAAATCTTAAATAAGTTGAAAATAAGCTTTATTTAAGATGTGTAAAGGCTATTTTTAACTAAACTTGCAATTTATAAATCTTAGGAACAGACTTACGCACTCGGAAGACCGTAAAACTAAAAATCTATATTCTAACTTATTTTTATTATATGATAAAGTGTTTGATACTAGTATAAAGCTGTTATATCCATGTTTGTAATGATTTTCTTCTATTTTAAGTATATATACCTACCCCTAAAAAAATTTGTTCAATCCTGTATCTGCATTGCTCAGTCTCAAATTGCGACACGAAATTCGTGTCAGAAAGTTTCAGGACACCGGCATTGTAGTTAACTAGGGAAAGAGTAAATACGTAATTTGTGTATTTCACAAAAAGATAATGCAATAGTTTTATAATCCCGGAAGAATTTTCGTAAATCTACAGTACCTACGTTTGAAATACATAGGTAACGAAGTCCCTTATATGCAATTAGAAATTAGTTTTACTTAGGTGTTACACATTGACAAATGTTACCTATTGAAAGATTTGATGCCACAACGGTTAGTTTTAAGATAATTCTCATACATGATTTAAGTTAGATTAGTTTAGTGAAAATTCCTAAGATTTGTTAATTGCAAGTTTAGTTAAAAAATGGCCTTTACACATTTTAAATAAAGCTTATTTTCAACTTATTTAAGATTTTTCCCGAATTCTGGGAAAAAAAATGTCGTAAGGAAGTCTCCACTTTCTGTCTCTGTTCTTCGAAGTCTAGGTAAATATAGTTTGTCTATTCCAATCACTGGCTCATTAGGTACTTCCCAGAATTCGATCCTTATCAGCGACACTATCGAATGGTGTAATAATACAGTGTGTGTTTTTTTTATCGAAATCAAGGGGTTCGATTCCTGGCTCGAAAAATATTGATTTTTCAAAACTCCAATGATGCAGTTTTAGTTTTCATCAAAATCGAGCCCGCGACTCCATTGAGTACTTACTTTTCGCTATTCCTCATAGTTTTGAATTTGGCCATCCACGCCCACTTGGAAAATTCAGCCTGTATATTATACGTCGAATTTCGCTTTAAACTTGCCCGCCTATTTCTAACTAGCAAGCAACATAGTCTAGACTTTAAAACCCCTTTGACTTTGATATGATGATGCAGTCTATCCCAAAACTTCCTACCTCGTATACCTATATGTAAGTTCCTATAAAGGTACCTACACACATAGGCCGCTGCCTTGATCGGCAGTAATTGGTGGTGATTGTCCATTTATGCCTTAATTAATATTCGTTGAGATAATACAATGCACATCAAGATTATCGTCACATAGCATGTAACAAACACTCTCGAGCAATCTTCTAACAACACTGTATTTACTGCGTAGAGCGTCATCTGTGTTTTAACAATAGCACTAGATGAAAATTGTTACAACTCAGATGATATAGATGGCAACACGTGACATTCTAGTTTGAAACTGTAATGAATAATTTAATCAGTCTATTTTTAGTAAAACTTATCTTCGTTAAAAATAGTATACGAATTTATTGAAATTAATATCATTTTTCTTTCATCGTTGAAAGAATTTATTTAACTACCTGTTGCATTATTTCTACAGTTCAGTTCGTTGACCGATAAAAAACACGAATGAAGTGACAGCTGTTGTCAATTGTTTCATTGTTTGGCGTTTGTCTGACTCTGTCTGTCATTGAATCCGGCGGCGGGCAAGCGACCGGTCGTAAATAACGTGGTTATTAGTTTTTCTTTGATTAATTAACGCTAAAAACATATCCAATATGAAAGGCGACAAGAACGTTGACATCCAGGCACTGAAAGACATCGCCAACAAGCTGAGAATCGACAGTATCGTTGCTACTAACGCATCCAAATCGGGGTGAGTGGATAACCCTAACTATACATTCGCCGCTTCATTGAAGGTCCAATGAAGGTTATTTTGCCGATTTCTTGCCTATTATAATCTTGTACCGTGTATTCCTACTATTTTTCTATAACCTGAACATCAAATTGGACAAAATCAACAAGGCCAGTCGACAGTTCGCCATACTTTTTTCAAAAAATTTCATATAATTTGGACTAATTATTCGGTTTCTCGTAAATCGCCGGCCGGCATCACCGCCTGTTGGGTTCATAGGTCACTTACATAACAATTCATTCGCACTTTCGTAACGTTTGTCGGCGGGGGTCGCATAATTTTCCATTGTAGGTTAGGACGCGACCACGTGATAAGTGAAGCCGTTGCTATCACGCCATGGCTCCAAGGTCATCGCCCTTAAGATTGTGTCACTATCAAAAATCGATTGTTTCATTGTATTGGATTATGTTATGCATTGCTAAATAATGCTAATAAGAATTTTTCCATATCTTGTTTACCCATTTACTTACATTTTATCTTCCATAGTATTTTTCATGCTATGTATTTTTGCATGCCTAAGTACCCACTGATATATTTTATTTGAAATGATGGCCTTCATAATTATTATACTTAGTCATTCTAATTAAAATTTTCTGTAACAACCTGTTAACTTTCATTACAGAATCTACATGCTTAAGTAATAATATACACTTTACCTAGACTTCTAATCACTAGCTGATCATATGAATGCTGAGTGTGAATGCACTCAGCATTCATAGTGATCAAGTTGAATACAATCATTACAGTACTTGCAATAATAGAACTTATTACAATTTATTTAGCATTTCAATGAATAAATACGATAAAATCATCAAAGATAACATATACAGGGTGGCGGCGACATCAACATGCAACTTCTTACCATGGATTCATTGAATCATATATTATACATACTGATGATTCTGAACCCTCATGTTGATACCTATTTCTAGTTTATATTAATGACCTTCCTTACATGATGGCTAACTTGTCGGATATCATTTTATTCGCTGATGACACTTCCCTTATTTTTAAAATGGATAGAAAAGATACAGATGTCTTACATGTTAACGATAGTCTGGCTCAGCGTTGCCAGATGTACGATTTAAATCGTATTCATACGATTTTTTTCATTTATTTTGCATGTACGATCAAGGGGCAGAAATCGTACGTAAACATACGACTTTTTTAGATTTCATACAACCAAAGTACTAATACCAATACAGCACGTCACTATTTATTATTTTACTTACTAAGTACCGACCCTTCACATCACTAGTTAGTTACATTTGTCTATGGTTAGGGGATTTCCCTTACATGCCTTATTATGCCTTCCTCACTCTAACGCAGATTGTGAATGCTGCTTCAGTTTAGTCAATCTAATAAAAACAAAGATTCGAAATAGGCTGAGCAACGAAACATTAAATGGCACACTTTAGCCAAACAACATATTATTAAGCGCTATGGGTGTTGTGTGGATTTTTCACCAACGCGAGAAATGTTAAATAACATGAACAGAAAAACCCTTTACGGGGATAAATAAAGACTTAAAAGTGTGTGTTTAAATTGATTATTTGCTTTAATATAATAAAACAAAGGTTTTTTAAAACGTACTATTTTTTTTTTTAGTAGCCTTCTTAGGGAATACGATTTTTTATGCCATCGTACGATCGCTCATTCAAAACGTCTGGCAACACTGGTCTGGCTGTTCTTTCGAAATGGTTTGCAGCTAATAATCTTTTACTTAATGCGAACAAAACTAAATGTCTTAAGTTTTCATTACCAAATGTACCTCAAGTGGGTCTGAATTTAGAACTTGATGGCAAAAGACTAGATGCTGTTACGGAAACTGTATTTCTAGGAATTACTTTAGATTCAAAACTACAATGGGGCGCACACATTAGAGCTCTCTCAAATAGATTAAGTTCAGCTGCATATGCAGTAAGAAAAATAAGGCAGTTGACAGATATAGCCACAGCTAGGTTAGTATACTTTGCTTATTTCCACAGTATTATGTCTTATGGTGTTCTGCTGTGGGGATCGGCAGCTGACGTAGATTCAATTTTCATTTTACAGAAGAGGGCAATCCGCGCAATCTATAAAATGGGTCCTCGCGAGTCTCTTAGAAACAAATTCAAAGAAATTGATATACTAACTCTGCCTTCTCTTTATATTTTTGAAAAGTATTTTGTATGTTCGCAAAAACTTAGGACTCTTCAAAATAAGAAGCGATTTCCATAATATAAATGCACGTAGTAAAAATGAAATTGTGTTACCTAAATTTAGATTAACTAAAACTAGCAAGTCATTTCTTGTAAACAGCATCCGTTTTTATAATAAGTTGCCAAAGCCGGTTACAGAACTTAGCGATGGAAAGTTCAAAACCCTCATCAAACGTGTCCTAATCAAAAAAGCATATTATAAGATTAAAGACTACGTTGAAGACAAGGTAGTCTGGCAATAATTCCTTCTGCACATGTGGCTTCCCTGGCTTCTCATTAACGGCATAACTATGTAAATGTCTATTAACTGCTCTCAAATTACGATGTAAAATTTTTATTTTTTTATTTTTCTTTTATATACTCTTTGACATAATTTCTTTATTATTCTTTATTATTTGACATTATATACTTTTTGACATAATTTCTTTACTATTTGACATTATATACAGACAATTCAAATTTTCACCTCTTTATTAGTGGTTTTAATGGGAATCATAACACTTGGTTTTAGTAGGTTTTTATTAATATTTTTTTTATTTATCCTTTTGATAGATTCTTATTTTGTAAATGTGAGGACTTTGTAGGCCTTATACACTTAGATCTGTAGACCATTTTTTATTCTATCAAGTACTTGGTACTTGTTGACAGGCCTGCGCTGTCCTCCCATACCTACTGTAATCTGGAAACATTGTAAAAGCCAATTATTTTTAAAAAGAGTAACCGTGGAGTTTCTTGCCGGTTCTTCTCCATAGGAATCGATCAATTGGAACCGTGCACCTAGCTTCTGACGTTTCATAAGTGCCCATGTTGGTTTATGTGAAATAAAACATTTTGATTTTTATTTTGATATTTTTCATTGGTTATTTTTTTTATATAAGCTTTTTTATACTAATTGACCACGAAGGTATTGCACCTTCTATGTGCTGATTTTTAGGGTGCCATACCTCAAAAGGAAAAAACGGAACCCTTTTAGGATCACATAGTTGTCCGTCCGTCTGTCTGTCAAGACCCTTTTGTAGGTGGGGTCAGTCATGTGCGGAATTCATGGTTACCTACACTTAGCTTGTTAATGTCGCTGCCCACCTTGTATGTATAAAATAATTCAAGTGTTTGCATTCATACCTACTTTTAAATGTGTAGATTGTATCAGCTTTCTATTTTGTGTATATTTATCATGATCCTTAAGAAGTTTAATAGATTTGCCAAATCATAACTTGTGATGAATCATCATGTTCATATTGCAAAAAGTTGAATCTAATACTGAATAATAATAAAATACTTCTTGAGAAATCAGTTATTCAATCAAAATAATTTATTTTTAAAAATTTTTTGCCTTCCATGTTCTAAAACTAAGAGATACTATGAGCTTTAGAAGAAATTACATACTTATGACTTTAACACATAAATATTATCTGATAGAGAATGCTTACTAGTTCAATGTGCCTTTCATAACACTTTCCTGCTTGCTTCCGTTCAATCATTAAAGTTAATAATAACTTGGTTATCTGTAAGATAACTTAGTTATGTAAGAGAGTGGGTACCGGCTGTAATACAGGGAGCAATCTCAGGTCAACTGATAGGCAGGCATCGACTGTCAAGGTGCTCCGTAATGTCAAGTTAAGGTTACTGACGGTAATCTATTTATTTGATTAACTTCTGCAATTAAATTCTGTAAGAAAAACTGGATAGGAACACACAATTATCTGTGAAGTTATAATATCATTTGCTTGCACAAGCGCACCCTAATTACATAACATAATTTTTATCAACCACAATCTGAATAATTTTGAAGGATGTTGCTAATAATACATTGCTTTAATGTTTGAAAAATGTATTTACTCAACAACGTACCTAAATCACGCAATGAATGTTGTTGAACTGTAACAACGCAAGCCTTTGCTACTGATAGTGTGTTATGCAATTAGGTACCGCGTCGGTGGTATTTCACTTAACTTTCAACTTGGCTGCTGGTTGAACCATGATAGTCTGAGATCCAGCACAGTGAGATGCACATACAATTTCCAAGATCTTTTCATGATGCTCTGTAAGTCCAGCAGCAAACTGCAAAGCAACCTGAGAAACATTTCTTTTTGATTCTTTCATAATTATGTGAAGCCAGGGAAATTAATTGTTAAGCAAATTGACTACATACTTAAATTGTCAGTTTATTCAAATCACAACTGTCATTCTTTGACAGTTGTGACAGCTTATTGACGTAGGGTGTATATTTGCTTAACAATTAGATCTTTGAAGGCTAGCACCAGTTACAACCATGTTATGTTTATCATTATATTCCATACATAATATGTATGTAGTTACTGTGAGTACATAATAATGTTTATAGTATCAGTAGATGTTATCTTAAAAAGGAAATAAACCCATTACCTACACCTTAAATAGATATGAAAGATAGCACATATATTGATTTTTGCTTATTCCAACACACATTATTTACATTTGTAGCATGACTATTATATTATTAATGGGAAAGCGATTTACCTATGAGTAAAGTATGAATGAGCTCCAATTATTTTCTTTTATGTAAATTATGGTCATGCATGACTTTTGATCCCGTATGCAACACAAGGTCATAGCAATGTTTCACATGCATTCCAAAACACTGATGAAGTACTTATATGATTTCTGTCTATAAAGAATCTGCACTGTAGCTCATTTGAATCTGGTACCTACTCATTAAAAATAGACTTATGATTAATTTATGTATTAAAAATACGTAAATGAAGCATTAAGTAGTGGTAAGTATTTTTAGAGCATAACCTAACTCCTGCGTTCATTAACACTAGCCGACACCTAATTAATGCATAATTAATAAATAAAAACGCGCTCTTGGATTTTGAACTTTCGACTGTGAGCCGAGCGTTGAAAATACAACAGCGTCGCCTAGTGTTAGTGGAAACGAGCACAAATGCCGTAATGCTAACCTCATGAAATTTGAAGTGACAGGGCAGTAGTTTATCACCATTACTGTAGTTAAGTATACAATGTTCTTACACACTACAGCACGAAAACTCACAGCTACACAAAATCTGCATGTCATAGATGAGTGTATAGTTTGAGTGCTACATCAATCTGTTTGTCGTACTCACGCCGATACCTTGTCGGCCGTGGGCAGTAGCATTCACACACTTGTTTACTTTATTTATTACCTACATATCGAGTTACTATTTACTCGACTATTTAGCTAGGTAGGTGCTTTAAGTGGTGACAAAATTATTCGCTGTATGTTGCGTACTTCTAAACCGCCTATTTATAGATAACCAGCGACCCCGCTCTTGCTCCGCACGTTTCTTCGTACCTACCTACTTGACAAAACTTCGAGATTTCTCAGTAGGTACTTAAACAGGCGATCAAGTCACCGACACCCGTCAAGGGGGGGGGGGGGGGGGGGGGATTCTACCCGTCACAAAATAATTTACGCTATGAAATCTCATATCATTCGTGGAAAAAAACGAATTCTTATAAAACAGTAGATTCACCATTTTTTTTAAACCTTTTCTGTCCCAAGTATGTGTCAAAGTGTGGGCAAATGTCTCCCCCATAGTTTTCCAATTTTCCTGTTGTGCCTTCTCCGGCTAATCGGTCTGAAATGACACACTACTTGTTTTTTTTTTTACGAATGGATAAGCGACTTCAGTTTATTAGATTATGAATGTCTCCATTATTACATAATGTTAGTAAAGTACCGGAAACCAAATGATAATTTCGAACTAAATCATACAAGCATCGATGGTTCAGTGGTAGAATGCTCGCCTGCCACGCGGGCGGCCCGGGTTCGATTCCCGGTCGATGCAATTCTTTTTTGTTTCACAGCTTATTTTTTATTAAAGGTTTAACATAGTCGATGCTATAGCTAGAATATTTGAAATAATTCAAGTACATATCTACTATTTTGTGATCTTATCATTGTTATTGTGAAAGTTGTGATATAAAATGTAGCTCACCTAGACCTACTATCTAGTTACAATTAAAATCAAGTTATTTCCTTTCATTAAAGTCTCGGTCTACTTCACTTGGTCATGGTTTACAAGGTTGGTTTATTTTGTGTATTTTATCTATGGTCCTTAGTTGCCTGATAATAATAGGATTATTATTATTAAAATCGGACAGTAGGTATGCTATTTCGCGAAAATTTAAAAGAAGTCGTTCATTTTATGTAACGATTAAATCAAAGGTGAATGACCAACAGACGATGCCAAGGTTTAATCAACATACATTACTCATCTTCCCTACGGTTTAGGGCCAGCAAGTTCTTTTTCCCACACTGAAAGATATGTGTTTCTATTTCGTTATATCAATTTCATCATCACCATCAGCTCGACCCTTGGCTTCTTACATCCAGCTGCTACCAGTTACCCTGCGAAGATCATTGCTCCACCTAGTCTGCTGTAGATTGCGTTCTACCTTACAACACTAAGCTCTTTGACAAACGCCGTAAAGTTGCTTTTCACTTACTCTATTAACAACACTTTTCTTCCTTGCACTCATCCGTTAAACGTTACAGCTTTACGTAAAACGGTCTAAAGCTGAGTTTTTCTTACTTCCTCCTCTTGTTGACAGCCACCCGACATCATGCGCGTCCATGGCAGAGATCATGTCGGTGCTGTTCTTCCACACGATGCGCTACAAGATCTCCGCGCCGCGCGACGCCTCGGCCGACCGGTTCATTCTGTCCAAGGTAAACATTTAACTTTCATATACAGGCAGGCGCTTTACTTCGTGTAGGTAATTTATTTCATCAGCACTGCTCTCAAAACTGTGAAGGAAAACATCATGAGGAAACGGGCCTATTGGCTCGCGTGATAAATTAGGGCCCACTCCCTCTCACAGAGGAATGGACTGTTTCCCAATAGCGATAACTTTATAGACTTATTATATTACGATGAATATAATTTTCATGCAATATATTGACCAACGTTTTCGTAACGTGATTACTCATACAACACTTAAAATTAAAATGTGAAGTGGACTATGTTGCCTATACAAGTACCTACAATCAGAAGGGCGGGCGTTTTGGGGGACGGTCTTTTGTAATTTTGACGTTCGAAAAGTGCTGATTCTCAGCCTAGTTTGAATAAATGACTTTTGATTTTTGATTTTGAAGGCTAATTCCCCTAATTATAATTCCCCTAAGAAATTAGAGGTACATATTTTTGAAAGATTGAGACGGAGATTAGAATGTGAACTTTCCTAAAATTACGATAATTGTCCTTCTGATGCATACATATTTGTCCGACTGCGTTAGGAGATTTTATTAGAACCTTGGCAAAGCAATGCGGTATCTTGATCATTTAATATTTCATGTACAAAATGCGCCATAATTATAGAGACATCGCGACATCTGCGCCATAATAGATAAATAGAGACATCGCGACGACGTCTCCTTTATATGGAAGCCGTGTCATGTTGCGCTAGTGTCGTACTGCAGCGATACGTACTAGGCTTCGTGTACTTTAATCATGATGTCTAGTGTGATGTAATTTTTATCCCTTGATATAATTTCAAAAGACTCATACAAACATTGCACTAGGGGACTCAAAATCCTTTTTCCAGTACAAGTGTTTAAACAGATCTTTTATTTTTCAATTATATTATACATTCTAAAGTTTAAAATTATTATATTTTGACGTAGTAACTCGTTAAGCTCGAAATCTTCTACCGTCATTAATTGTCTATCTCTCTTCTCATTCACACGTGACACATCATGACACACTTTCATTTTCACGAATAGCTGGGTTACTATGCGATACTTATCGATGCATTCAGAATTACATCCTGCACTCTATGTAAATCAAGATTATTTCTAAAGTAACTTTCATCCTGACAGGGTCACGCCGCCCCCATCCTATACGCGGCCTGGGCTGAGGCCGGCCTCTTCCCAGTGGAAGATCTGAAGAACCTTCGCAAGCTAGAATCCGACCTGGAGGGCCACCCCACTCCACGCCTGAACTTCGTGGATGTGGGCACTGGCTCGCTGGGACAAGGGCTCGCTGTGGCAGCCGGCATGGCCTATGTTGGCAAGTACTTCGACCAGGCGCCTTACAGGTGAGGATGTAGTGGATTAAAAATTCTGAAAAGCCAGCAAAGTATAAATGCCTAACTAAGACATTAAATCCGCCATTTTACAGTTATTTTTACGTTTGCAGAAATTTTAAATAAATAAATCGACTTAGAAAATTAACAGTGTAAATAAGTAAGTAATAGAAATAAAAAATTAAAATAAATGATTTGCGTTAAATTATTAATCATAGTTATATCGTTAGAACGTCACATTTTCATTCTTCACCCCGCGAAATTGGGACAGCAACTGAAAGGAACACTTATTTACCGTTAAGGTCATATACTTACAGACCCTTTATTGAAACCTTTCTTCCCGACCATACAGCAAAACCCAAGGAAGAGGGTTATGTTTTCTATAGTTCTAACAAATGTCTCCACATTCCAGGGTATACTGCCTGGTGGGAGACGGCGAGGCGGCCGAGGGCAGCATCTGGGAGTCGTTGCACTTCGCGAGCCACTACAAGCTAGACAACCTGGTGGTCATCTTCGACGTCAACCGACTAGGCCAGTCCGAACCTACGTCGCTGCAGCATCAGGTACTTATATCAAAGAAGAAACCAGTTTTTATTTTTCGAACAAAATTGGAGACCTTGGTATAGACATGTTTTGGGAAACGGTGTTCTGATACACTTCCCTGTGTTATTATTGAGTAGGAACTGAAATGGAATACAGGAATTGTTCCTCTTTTCTTTTTTGCTTCATTGGGTAATGTCGTTGCATTAATTGTTTGATACTCCTCAATTAAAGGCCTTAGAGAGCGCCAGTACTTCGACTAGATTAGCTGTCGATTATTGAATATGCCATAAGATGTGTGGAACAAATTTTGATAAGATCTGGCTTCTAGGCTGAAGTTTTATTTACGGAGTAATAGTGTAGTTTGACGGACGCAGGAGACAACTATTTGCAGCAGTTTAACACTCGCGGAGTGTCGGTAAGTTGTGCCATATGACTGTACTACTCGATTAGATAACATTGTGTTTAATAACCATACAATATTATGGGGGCCCGTGGCTAAATAATAACAGCCGCACAGGTCGAACGATCAGGTTAAGCTACGCTTGCCGCGGTTGGTCTGTGGATGGGTGACCATCTTTACATACCGTGACCCCTCCGTGCCTCGGAAAGCACGTTAAGCCGTTGGTCCCGCCTGTCATTCGTGGATCTTTGACAGTCGTTACGGGTAGTCAGAAGCCCGAAAGTCTGACAACCAGTTTTACCAAGGGGTATCGTATTACCCAGTAACTGGGTTGTCGAGGTCAGATAGGCAGTCGCTCCATGTAAAATACTGGTATTCAGCTGAATCCGGTTAGACTGGAAGCCGACCCCAACTTAGTTGGGAAAAGGCTAGGCAGATGATGACAATATTATGTCATGTGATACGGACATTTGATTCACAGCATTTACTTATTTGGCTCTAATTCGATTATGATTCGATAAAGTTAGATATTTATGCCTAAGTTCTTCTGTAAGTGATGGTTATGAAACACTGTGTCACAGTAAAGCACTCGAATACACAAAATCCAATAAGGTACACCTAGACAGCAGGCATAACGTGATGAGCTGTGCAAATGCGTCAATTTCGAATCGGCGCAGTATATACCAAACATTACGGCGATGTGTGTTGTAGCTTTGGAGATAAACTAACGAACTCAAAAGTGAACTCGCTTATTTTGACTTACATTTTTATTAGGTTTAAAGTAACTAACATTACTATCAATAAAATATTAACAAGCTTATAATTTTAAACTTTAATAGCGGTTCTGCACTACATCCAATCCGAATCCGAGAAATGCCGGTCCGAAGTGACCATAGTCCTATTTGTATGCGCACTAGATCCGAACTCTATCCGTCCGAATTTGAACATTCCCAATTCGGATTGAAGTCGGATCTTTACTTCGGATTCGGATCGGATGTAGTGCAGAACCTCTATAACTGTTACTAAACTACCTATCGAGCTCCTCCAGTATTACTTGACTTATCAACACCGTTTGATGATCTTATCAAAGCATTTTGGATGGAACATAAGTACTAACCATAACTAATCTACCTTGTGTGAAGCACTCTCTACATAGTGTAATGATGTACTGTGTGTAGTACATTGTCTGTGGTCGTGCAATAGTAACTGTGTGTCGTACTCACGCGCTCTCCGTGGAGCGATGTGGGCAGTAGCATTCAGACAAACTTTGAAAAATGGTAGTTCCATTTTTAAAAGGCATAATTACATAAATAGCAAGTAAGTACTAATACAAAAAAAAATTACTACTTACTTACTACTTAATTTTTTTTATTAACACCTCTTTTATTAAAAAAACTATAATAATGACATATTATATGAGAGTAGAAAAGACGGTTACGCAACCCCAAATAGATTGGGATAAGGGCAGGAGAATGATGATCACGAGGGTAGAAAAAGTTATAGAACGCCATGTTCGGCACCACTCGCTCATTGCAACACTGGTACTTAGCAGCATCTTGGTTACACTGGAAGCTGGCTCCAACATAGTAAGTACGGAAAAGGCACAATCGGACATTCATTTAGAAATGCAGGCCTCTATAAGGATGTTCTATTTCAAGTTATTTGACACGAATCATTTTCTTCTGCATGCAAATGAGCTAGCGCCACACAGCAAGTGTTGTGCCAGATTATGCCGTAGGTACCTGCGCTACCCGATTAGATAACATTGTTTAGTATATAACCCACCACGCATGGTACGTTATACTGACATTTGATACACATCAGCATTTACTTATTTAGCTCTAAATCAGGTATGATCCGTATGATTCAACCAATCAATGACTATTCATATTTGTCGATATGTGTGTTATCTGTGTGGTGCCGGACTTAAAGAATACCACCACCCCATACTTCCCGTGGGTGTCGTAAAAGGCGACTAAGGGGCGTACCGGAGAATGGGCAGCAGCGTTCTCTATGCATTCCACCACCATACCATACTGCGATCGCCAACCCGCCTGCCAAGCGTGGCGATTATGGCAAAGCCCCCGTTTTAGGGGAGGCCTATGTCCAGCAGTGGACGTCTTTCGGCTGAAATGATGATGATGATGATGATATGTGTGTCGGTCATGACCTTGAGTACTGTTATGTCATCTTTTATTTATGAAAAAATGTGATGATGCCGACGGCTGTAGTACTTAACCGAATAACGAAGCGTATTTGTATGCGTTTTCCGATGACTGAAAAATAATACCTACCTACATTTTTTTTATAAATAATCAACATTCATATTCATTCACGGAAGCTCGTCCAAACAATGCGATATAATCTTACCAATGTACCAATGTTGCAATGTAATGTTTTTAAGCAAGTTTTTACACCTACTGGCAACTACCGCAAAATTGGCTGTTGTGATGACCACTCACTGGTGCAATTCGCACATATTTGAAACATCATTCTCTCTGCCAAACAATTTACAAAAATGTCTTGACGTCATCTACTGAGTTCTCAACTTTTAGCAACTTTCGGCCGAACGCAATTACCTACCTATCACCAGTTTTGGCATACTGGAAAAAAAAATCAGCTGTTCCCTACATTTTGACGAGTTACACGAACATAAATGTAGGGAACAGCTGATTTTTTTTTCACGTTTTCAGGTTTGGTCCCATAGTAAAAGTTGTTTATAATGATGAGTACAATGACCTCTTAAGAGGTTGTTAATGTTTTACCAATAACCCTGTATAATTTAACTGGCTACCATCAGTAAGTATCTGCCAGTAGGTTATTGGGTTCGGCCGTTAATGAATAATGGAACTACTATTACTCTACTATTTCGCTACTACCTAGTTTTATTCCCAAATTACTCAGCACCACAATCTTTCCCCAGCTGGAGGTGTACGACGCGCGCATGAAGGCCTTCGGCCTGCACTCGCTGGTGGTGGATGGGCACGACGTGTCGGAGCTGGTGAAGGCCTTCGACGAGGCCGCCTCCGTCGCAGGCAAGCCCACCGCGATCGTCGCCAAGACCTTCAAGGGTAAAGGCTTCCCCGGCATTGAGGATCTGGAGAACTGGCATGGAAAGGCCCTGGGTGGGGATGGGGACAAGATTATTAAGGTATGTTTAAAAACTCCTTTCTTCCACATAGTTACTTGTTGTCTAGTCCAGCCAAAGATTTGTCAAAAGATAAATCTTTCTGTAAAAATCTTCACCAAGAAAACTTAAGTAAAGTGAACTGTCAACATTGTGCATCAGGTGAAACTCACTTCACCTATACATATACTCACTTATAAGTTTTCACAGTGAGATTTAACGGAATAGACAGTCAGGTTTCCAAGCGTGATGGTCATGGTACAACTGCTGTTTGCTTTAATAACTGATTTCTTAGAAAGAGGTTGCATCTGCGGATTTGATCTTAAAAACTACTCAACCATTTTATTATAATGACCTCTGCACTGACTACATATTAAATAATGCATAAATTAACTATGATGCATTATTATCTGCTAGTGCAACATTGACTGTTTGTCGTACTTACGCGACCGCTGTCGGTCGATGTGGGCAGTAGCATTCATACACGTGTATTTATCTCTTAGGTATCCATGACGCAAGCACGATTACTGAGAATGGGCTCCTAGGTGCAATTCCCAGGTCGGGCGATTAGTTTTCAAAAAGTAATTTCTCAGTTCCTACAGAGAAATTGCTTTGTTTTAAAGTTAATTGCCCGGGCACAAATCCACACTCCTGGCTGCAGCTTCGAGTGTGGATTTGTGTCCGGTTAATGACAAGAGGCTCGCCCCTTATTGCATGGGAGTTAATAGAGCTGGCGAAATGTAGATGTACTATAGTATAGCTGCTCCTGCTTAACCCTTCCGAGGGTAACAGGCGTGATGATTTCAAATCAATTCACACACAACTTTATTAATTTATTCAAGAACACAGAAAATTCTTTCACTTCTCGATTGTAACAATAACAATTCATCAGTATTAACGTAATGCTCATTTTGATTTGGTAATACCACCAAAGGACTCCGCGAAACGGGGTCGACCTAGTGTGGCGTTCATAAGCAAATGCTTCCTATTTGTACTTTTTAATGTAAACCTAGCTACTAATGTACACTATAAAGAAGTGTAAAGCACTGTTGAAGAAGAGCAATTTTATAACTTTTCTATCCGTTCCACAGCATTTACAATCCCAGATCAAGAACAACACGATCACCCTGAAAGCCAAGCCTCCCATCAGCGAGGCTCCCAAGGTACACATCGGCGACATCACACTGTCCTCGCCGCCCGCCTACAAGGCAGGCGAGCTGGTCGCTACCCGCCTCGCTTACGGAACTGGCTTGAAGAAGATCGCTGATACTAATATGCGGTGAGTTTGTCTTAGTGTGCATACTGCATTCATCAACACGTCGGCGGCTGCCGTCGACCACGCGCCGCTCGTGTATGTCGGCGTGCGGGCGGGGACGAGCGGCGTGTTGTCGACGGGTGCCAGCGACAAGTAGACGGCCGCGGTGGCTTCTGTCTTCGACGCGGGTCGCTCGTGTGTACGAGTACTTACGGTCTGTTTTTACTCGTACGGTCGACTTACGAAAACCTAACCTTAATTAGTACTTGTCACATTATACGATGCAAACGGGAACGTCAAAATTTGAGGTAGTGTATCAAACTAAGTCCAAAAGAGATCTACGTTTTCGTAAGGTCATGTACAGATTTAATTTTGTCTAGTTGCTGAGGTTAGCTATTGACTCGATAAAGTTATCGCTCCTAGCAATTAACCGACAGATTTGAATAGTCTTGTCAGAGTTGAACCAATAGCACTGCCTAATAAACTGTTAGGAAACTAGACAAGTCGCCACCGTTTATACCACGAATTAGATCTAACTGTGAAAATGCGATTACGTCAATGTGTGTTGGATATAATAATTACCTAACTCCAAAGTTAACTCGCTTATCTTTACTTACGTTTTTGTCTGTCTTAGCAGGATAACAACTAATAACAAGCTTATAATTTTTTAATATTTTTTATTTCTACTACCTAACAAGTTGCTCCAGTATTGTCTGACTTATCAACACGGCTTGAAATCTCTTATCAAACCATTATGAATGGAGTATTAGTACTAACCATAAACTAACATAATATCTAATGAAAAGCACTTGCTACATAGTGTCATGATGTACTGTGTGTAGTACATTGTCTGTGGTCGTGCAATAGTAACTGTGTGTCGTACTCACGCGTTCTCCGTGGAGCGATGTGGGCAGTAGCATTCAGACAAACGCTTCAAAGAGTACTAATAAAACAAAATAAAAATTGTGACTTTTAAAAATAAAACATCTTTTTAACAAAAAAATATTATTGGCATATTTTATGAAGGTAGGAAGAAGTTAAAGAACGCCATATTATGCTAAGGACCATTCGCTCCATGTAAAACACTGGACCGCTGCATCTGGTTACAATGGTAACCGACCCTAACCTAAAAAAAAAAGTTAAAGTTAAGTAAAAAGTTTCCTACTAATTAAAAGCATGTGGTTTGGTTCCCAGTGTGATCGCGTTGGACGGCGACACCAAGAACTCCACCTTCAGCGACAAGCTGCGCAACGCGTATCCCGACAGGTATGTACTCAACAACACAAAAACATTCATTTTATCACCGGCTAATCAAAATATTCGGAAAGGATCTTGTTTACCTATACCCATTCGCACAACGCTTTTCGCGCGTTACATTGACCGAATACAGTGGAAAAATAAAAATTGTTTCCCAACCCTATGTTCGCACAAAGTTACTTAGTTTGATGTACAGAATGCGTCGGTGACTTCGTTGTGGGCTTTTATACAACTTGTTTAATACACATCGGTCTATTCCTTTGAGGAATATTGACTTGATTATAAGAGTGATGTTATAAAGAAATTCTGTTTGTTCCTAGATACATCGAGTGCTTCATCGCAGAACAGAACCTGGTTGGTGTAGCGACAGGCGCCGCGTGTCGCGACCGCGCCGTGGTGTTCGTGTCCACCTTCGCTGCCTTCTTCACCAGGACCTTCGATCAGGTGAGGACACTACCTCTTTAGGACACTACCTCTTAAGGACACTACCTCTTGAGGACACTACCTCTTGAGGACACTACCTCTTAAGGACACTACCTCTTGAGGACACTACCTCTTGAGGACACTACCTCTTAAGGACACTACCTCTTGTGGACACTACCTCTTGAGGACACTACCTCTTGAGGAAACTACCTCTTGAGGACACTACCTCTTAAGGACACTACACTGTGAGGACACTACCTCGTGAGGACCCTGTCTCCTCTCACAGCTCGCTTGCCACCCGCGCGCGCCGGCCACGGTTTGTCGCACCTTTAACTTCCGAACTCCCGGCTGTTACTGACAAATTGCTAATGGAGAAACCCAATAACACTTTGCCCGAGCTGGAAATCGAACTCAGGACCCTCGCTCAGCAGTCACGCTTGCGACCACGAGACCAACAGGACAGTAGGTACTATACAAAACTTGTAGCTCCATATATTTCCCACTGATGTAATATTAAAATAACTCTGCTGGAGGAGCTGCCAGGTCTGGCAGCTGTAGTCCTCGGCCCCTCGCCACGTGTCTGTCTTCATGTTCGACATTATAAAAGCAGACCAAATATTGCAAGTCAAATTAAATTAACTGGTGAATGTTTTCAGGGTGAAATTTAATTTATCGGTGTAACATTCATGTCTGCGAATGCAATCTGCCTGTAATCGTGATCACGGGAGCAATAGAATTGCATCACAATGAAATAGAATAATTAAAAACCAATTTTAAACTTTCACTGATCTATAATTTGCGCCACTATTTGACTAACCATAAACTAACATAGAAATATGGAAGAAAAATACTTATTACGCCGACCCTAAATATATTGGGGTAAGGGCAAGAGAATGATGATGAAACTAACATATGTGAAGCACTCTCTACATAGTGTAATGATGTACTGTGTGTAGTACATTGTCTGTGGTCGTGCAATAGTAACTGTGTGTCGTACTCACGCGCTCTCCGTGGAGCGATGTGGGCAGTAGCATTCAGACAATTTTATTTCAAATAAATTATAATTACAAGTACTAACAAATTTAGGTATTTACTAACGTACTCAATATTCAATAATAATAATAACTTATCGTTTACTAAAGTAAAACAAGTCACCCAACGTACTACTTTTTTGAGTTTACCGAAGATGAGAACTAAGTTTGGCAAAAATATGTTAACTTTTGATGGAGCACAATTTATATACCTAACAAAATACCCTCATGTATAAAAAGTTGCACTCATTCAATGCATTCAAAGCTCAATTAGCTGCATATTTAATCACAAATAACACCCTTCCTAAAAGCTAAGCATTGGATGGGTGTATCATAATTGCTACCGTGGCGTCTGTGACGAACTTTATATAATTTACTTTAAGCATTGTTCTCATGTAAGTGACTTTGTGTCTTATTTGAGAGTAAATATCTTCAAACCTAAATATGTTTCACGACCCGAACAAATATGTAATTACAAAAATAAATCATTAGAATCATAAATACAACTCTCGCAAATCATACTTGGTCAACATACAACTTGACACTGACCTGCAAAATACCAAAGTCAAATCATTTATTTCAAATAGGCACACTTTTGAACGTCAAAAATTACAACTAAATTGAATTGATTCTAGTCGCCCATCCCGAAAGATAGTTTTCGTATGGAGAAGAATGGGCAAGAAACTCCACCGTGACTCTTTTAAAATGTTTTACAAGGTCTTGTATACATAATATAAATTATATGTGAAGACGATGCACTTAGAATAAAATTGGTCTACCACAAAAGGTAAAAAGAATTAAAAATTAAGCAATGACAGGTACCAAAAACGCAAGAAAATTTCGTGGGCTATCTTAGCGCATTCTTCTTAACCCAGACACTGAACGAGACAATAGAAATTTTATTGCTATTACGTTTAGTGTCCCGCAAAGTGTTAAAAGACGTTTAAGTAATGTGTTACTACACAAGCACACACAACATAACATCGCGCACTGTATTCCCGAAAGGTTAGGCAGAGATCTATATAATTATATAGTGCACCCACATGTTACAGTTATGTTATACCGCGTTATGACTGTGTGCAGATCCGCATGGGCGCTATCAGCCAGTCCAACATCAACCTGGTGGGCTCGCACTGCGGCGTGTCCATCGGCGAGGACGGCCCGTCGCAGATGGGGCTCGAGGACATCGCGCTGTTCCGGGCCGTGCCTACTGCCACCGTGTTCTACCCCTCGTGAGTACACAGCTAGAGTTTCTTCACATCCTTGTTTCCAATTGATTTTATTTCCTTTCAGAAGGTGTATTCTAAAAATTGGCAAAGTCCCAAATATCTGTCAAATATTTCGCTGTTTAATAAAATTATCAATATTACTAAAAAACAAATAATGAAATAGCTCTAGACTAAAATATTGATTATGAATGTCAATAATTAATATGGCAATAATTTCGTTTTAAGTGTAAAATAAACATTTCTTTAACTAATATCATCTTTATGCTAGTGTTTGCAAAGCTGATTTTTTTAGATTCTTCTATTGAAAAAGTCATAAAAATGTTTGAAACTGTTGCGCAAACTAAACTTTATGTGTTTGAATTAAAGTTGTTCTTCCAAAAGCACGTGTTTGTTGACACGTTTGAAAAAGTAAGTTTGCGAACGCAATACAGTTAAATGACACGTAACCTTTAAATCTCTGTCACCAGCGACGCCGTGTCCACGGAGCGCGCGGTGGAGCTGGCCGCCAACACGCGCGGCATCTGCTACATCCGCACGTCGCGGCCCAACACCGCCATACTGTACGCCAACGACGAGATCTTCAAAGTGAGTAACCGGTGGCTCTGCAATAATGTAGCTTTCTATCAGTGAAAGAATTTTTGTAATAGGTTCAGCATTTTCAGAGATTACCTCCTACAAACATTTATAAACAATCCATGTTACCACTTTATAATACTAATAAATATTTGTTACTCAATCACACTTGAACTGCTCGATGGTGTAGAAAACTACCTTTTGAGTGAATCTTGTAAGTTTTGATATTGTAAAATGTCTTGATCCAATTGAAGTAAACGGTTAGGCTTTGACCAAGAAGTTAACACGTACGATACATTATATCGGGATACGTGCAGCAGTTTCCTTCAATCCGTGTGATGCATATCGTCAGCCAAAATCGGGCTGACCAACAATACTGTACATGTACTTTTAGTTAACTTAGCATGACGACATTACCGTCTTCACTCGTGTTGTGTCGTGTTGTTTGGTGCCGTGTTGTCCATACATCTTCACTCACTACTCGCTAGTGATGTTCCAACTTAGTGTTCATGCACACGAGCGTACACGTCAACATCAGAAGCCACTTCCTAACCATACTACAGTCCATACTAAGGATGTTATGTTATAACCAAGATTACCTATTTGTTAAAACTGTCTTCGTCATCGTGTTTCCAGGTGGGTCAGTGTAAGATAGTCCGCCAGTCACCGAAGGACCGCGTGTTGCTGATCGGCGCGGGAGTCACTCTGCACGAGTGTCTGCTCGCCGCGGACAAACTCAAGACTGAAGGTAACTTACAACATTACGATTTTATTTTACAACATTAGATTGATAGAGAGAAAGCGCTGACCGTCGTCTATAGGTGTGAGGAATAAGCATGTTTGAGCGGCTGTGTGATGACTTCGTGTGAGCATACATTGAAGTGATACAGATGCTAGCATAAAATAATATTGCAGCGTGCAATTATGAGTGTAAGCACCTCTAAGCTAGATTTTCCCAGTACAGCCGTGCCGCCACATAGCGGCCGCAATTAAGCGGCGAATGGCGTCACGAAAACACAATTTATAAGTTGGTGTAATTTCTTAACGAGCGTTTTTTGACACCGTAAAAGAAAACACCGGTGCCGCTATTTTCACGACAGCCTGACTATTACCTTTTTATGTTTGACACAGTTAACTTAAGAAACTCTTAAGCTCATCCCCTGTTTCTGAAAGAGTTTTACAATTTTATTATGGTGTGTATCGTTCTGTGTTATAACTTCTTAATTTAATTAAAAGCGTAACCGTGGGGTGGGGTGGAAACGCCAATTGGAACCGTGCACCTAGCTTCTGATGTTTTTTTAAGCAGCAATGTAGGTTTTTCTAAAATACAATATTTAGAATGTATAAGTATGTGTGTTGTGCAGGTATCGAGGCGCGCGTGCTGGACCCGTTCACCATCAAGCCGCTGGACGAGGCGGCCGTACAGCTGCACGCGCGCGCGGCCGGAGGGAGGGTCGTGGTCGTGGAGGACCACTACCAGGCGGGTCAGTGTGCACTTTATTTATTAAGCATTGTGCAAGGCGGACTTACTTACGCATTAGGTATTCTCTACCAGTCAACCAAGGGTAGTGGAAAGGTAACATGCAGCAGGTTCATTATTAGTGAGTGGAAAAAATATTTAAAAGGTATATTTATTAATGAAATAGGTGCAGTCACGAGCATAAA
The DNA here is from genome assembly GCA_916614155.1 of Mesoligia furuncula. Taxonomy (NCBI): domain Eukaryota; kingdom Metazoa; phylum Arthropoda; class Insecta; order Lepidoptera; family Noctuidae; genus Mesoligia; species Mesoligia furuncula. The sequence continues at coordinate 773,721 of OU744812.1, read as the reverse complement.
TATATTACTATGGACAATTCTGCAATAATATAGGATTTAATCATTCATCCATCTGTCGTGAAAATGACGGCAAATATATGTAATTGTTTTTGTAGTAGGCATGTGGCAGCCAGTGGCGTGCATTGCATAAATCACCATAAGGCTGTCAATTACATTTTAGTGTGTGTGCCCCACAGTTAAGAAACTCACTAAATAATCAAACTTAACAGAAAACAAAATCTTCATACAAACACGCGCGCCAGTAGGCAGTCGCCAGACGACGTACTCGGCTCCTGTACTATTCGCACATTGTCATTGGTCTTTACTCGTTCAAATTAATACGACGAAATTAAAAATAAGTACTTCTCACGCGTAATACCGTGATGACCTTCGCAATTTATCACCCTGAAGTGGGCATGCCTACTAATAACCAACTTAAACCAACCGAGTATGTATGAATGTTAAAATCGTAATTTGTAATTCGTTGGCCGTGTGAAGAAAGAAAGGGATGGATATTGAGGTCGCCGATAGTGAGGTAAAAATGAAAATGCAAGATGGCGGCTGCAAAAAATTTAAAAATTTTCGTCATGGGTGTCGTTTTCATGGTTTTGGAGGGTGCTAAAGCCGATAGTGGCGTCAAATGAAAATCCAAGAGGGCGGCTGTATACAGGGTTATTACCCAAGTAACATTGCATTCGGGCCTAGGTTGTAAAAAATGCCTTTAGGTTTTATAAGGGTCGTAAAAAGGTTAATGCTTTGCTATCTGGTCATATTAAGTACTTGAGAATGATTAATAAGTCCTAAAACTAATTGTTTATTATTACAACCTTGGAGCCGATGACAAGAGTTTAAATTAACGTTATTTTGACTTGTGTTTCAAGAGCATATAGTCCTAGGATCTTATAGTTGTCGTAGACTCCTGATTAAGTTCTGGAAAGGCTAGCATTATGCTAAAGTGAGAAGGTTTAATTTTTAACTTTGATATAACCATAAAGTTATGGAATGTTGAAATCGCTTATTATTAATTTCTAAAACCTACTTTAAACTTTTAGGCTGTATTAGAGTTGTCTAGGTAAACAAATTAGGACTGTGTGGTGAAAACCCAAACCAATAAGCTATTTTTATGAGCTGAAGGCATGCTTAAAGTCCTACAAGAATATTTTAAAGCTTTAGAAGCATCCTCTAAAAATGTTAGTGGTGTCCGCGACTTCAAAGCATTACGTTGTCTTGCAAAATGAACCGACACTCTGTTGTTATCAAAAAAACGGAGTGGAAGTTTCAGCACTCTTGTCGAACCGTCGAACGCACGTCCTCCTAGAACCAAAACTTAAAAGCAAATAATTGTGCATAGAGGTTTTTTTCGCGACTCGCAAGTCTTAAAGGACTCCTGGAGATAAACTTAAAGCTGCGAAAATACCCTTGTCGTTTTAAGTAGCTCCGCGAAATTACCTTTAGCTCTTATTTTCGTAAACAATAAGAGCTTTTAGCTGTTACAGTTCTGAAAATGTTAATTGTAATGCTTTCTAGTAATTTCCTAACGCCAGCCATTTTCTTCACTGAAATAAAAAAAAAATCTAAACAAAAACCAATATTTTAAGTCAATAAGGCAAAATTAAGTAACATGTGCTATGTGATTTAAAATATATGTTTTTTGTATGAATAGAAGTTTTATTTCTAATGCAAATTACTACCAACCACCTAATTTTATAATTTTTATTTCATTAAAATATCTTCTAAATTTTTTACTTTCGGAAGGCCCGTCTCGTATACAGCACTATTATCCTAAAGTGTCACGATAAAGTGCCAGTCGCATTATTTTTTTGATTTTCCCTGACTTCAGCAAGCTATTTATTACTTTTTATGATTATAACACTTATATCTAGCCATTCTGAAACTTGGTATAATGATAGGGAATGGCGCCATTATAAATAAGTATTTAAATCCATGATTGGTGTTTCTGTGTATAAAAAAATCTTACAGAGAAACATTTTAAAACCTGAGAGTCCTGGAAAGGCATTTATTCATGTCCATCACAAAGGTTTTAAGTTGTCATTGAGTTACATCCATGGCTAATTTAGAACTTAAAAGCTGCCTTACAAGGTTATATTAACGTTAAATTAAGGTTGTGAAGGTTATATTTGGGTTCTGTGTAAGTAGTTCGAAAGGTTCTGGATTTGAGCTTTAGGTTCTGCTGTAGCTCCCAGAAAGGTTCTAAAACGTGGGCCCTTTTTGCACTCAGGAGGTTATTATAAGGTTAATATAACGTTATTAAGTCTATTAAGACTTACGAGCAGATGTCCATACAAAGGTTCTAGAACCTTTTCAAAACCTTTCTAAAACCTAAAATGTTACTTGGGTAAGCTCTATAGTAAGAGAGAGAGAGGGCAGATATTTACATTGTGAATATTAAATTAAAATTAAATTCAGCGCAATTTTTTCATCCCAACTTTATTAACTATAAATCAATTTTGAGATAATATGTCGACCTTGTAGCAAATGAGCGACATGTCAGTTTACTAAGAAACCCACAATCCATTACAGGAGGAGTAGGCGAGGCCGTGATCTCCGCGCTGGCGATGCAGCGTGACGTCATCGTGAAGCACGTGTGCGTGCGCGAGGTGCCGCGCTCGGGCCCGCCCGCCGCGCTGCTGGACAAGTACGGGCTCTCTGCGCCGCACGTGCGGGCCGCCGCGCTGCAAGTGCTGAAAGCGTAACTGTTAGTGCTGTAGCCGGCGGCCGGGCGGAACCAGTTAGTGATGCGCTTCATGTCAAAAGAACGCATACAGGGTTCTTACATCATTAAGTAAACAACAACGCTCGCATATTGTAATGTGATAAAATTCTTAGCAACTCGGTTCCAACTTCTAATAATCAATAATTGTCCGTTCGCCTCGTTGTTCAACTTTTATATCGATTTGATACTCTGATTGTTATATGATTCGTAAATGAGTACTTGTTATGTATTGATCGTTTGCGCACAAAGTTTTAACTGTGTGATATCTGCAATATTGCAATCATATAGATGTTTGGCCTAAGAAATATCAAAATTAACATTCCTGCAGGCAAACATTCCGGTCGAAATCTATAGTTTTAAATGGTCCAATATTTTGAGCAGCAGCTTGAGAAAATTATGTAGTTCCTAAGGACAAACATTCTCTAATGTTAAGTTAAATAACACGTAATAATCAATATTACGGTATGTTAAAGATCTTTTTTCTATACTTTATATGAAATATTGAATTATATATCTGTGCCTTTGTTGAGTGTGATGTTTCGCACAAGTTGCAGCAGGTGAAATATTTTAGATGGATTTTTGAAGGTTAGTGTGTAAGAGAATATTTTATAGTTATTTTTGTATCAACAAGTAGAAGGTTCGCCTCAAGCGGACTATTGTTAATTGGTATATGGTAATACTTTGTTGCCTGTACTGGAATATAGACTACTGTTTAAAGTTTATATATTTTACGTAAAACACTATTTGTTTTCGTCTTTACACAATAACGTTCCAAATTCCGCAACAAAGACTAAATAAAGTGCATTTGTTTACTAATATGTTGATACTAACTTAGTTGCATGACTCTTGGATATTTGTAACAAATATAAATGTTGTCGTGCAACCTCGTCTAGTATATTCGCGTATGGGTCTTCGTATTGTTAAAATCATACAAAATATTGATTCGGTTAAATGTTTTTAATTGGTATAATACATTCCTGTTTTCATTATTTCGCTTTACATTTTCATCATCGAATCAAGTGTTTTTCTTTGCAATAAAGTTTATTGTATACAATTTTGTTTGTTTTACTTTTTAGTTTTTATATAAAATTACGAAAACATTTTTATATAAAATGATAATATTAAATATACAGCAGCAGTTAATAACAACGATGTATAAAACTTAACATTAATGACTAGAATGCCTCTGGTTCGCAAATATGTACAGTTTGCCGATTGTCCTACCTACGTACGCTAAGTTAGAGGTGTCACATGACTAGTTGGGTTAGTATTAGACATATAACTGTGGTGTAACAACATTATTGGCGCCCGAGATATATCTGCTCCAGTAGTCTTCACAACAGCGGTATTCACAAAACTTGACTAACATGAAATAAATATTTGTATTTAATAGAGTACAGTATCAATATAAATTATACACATTTTCAGTACTTTGTTCAACAGCACAACATGCGCGCTCTTATAGGTTGTTGGTCACAAACTTATACATTCGCGCACGTTGATGTTTGACGACAATACACAATCATACATCTCAATTATAAATCCATCGTATAAAACATTTACTTATTTATAGTTAACAACAATGATGTACACCGAAGCGAAGATACGATAGTTAATTCATAATAACCATTCAATATGGACGGAGTGGCGATCAAGAACAAAACAACACAAATTAATAGTTTTAAAATCTCACTAAACACGATTATTAAATGCATTATTGTACCGCTGAGCGGCCATGTTAATTCTCCAGCTTCCGATATCCCAATTAATTCACATTATATACAATCTTAGGTTTCCTTGGTCACTATGACCTACATTAAGTACAACAGCCTGATTTCAATATCAACTCCGTATACAGCTCGATCCTAGCCTGAAGAAAGGCACCACAGTGATTTCTAAGTCCTGGTTCTGCCCGGTCAGCCCCATTCTCCCGCGGCCGCGCCATCATTCGCAGGCGAGGGTTGTGGTGCAGTAGCTTCAGCAGTCTGGTTCTCCTCCAGTTCCCCCGGAAGGTAATCCTTCCAACTCCTGAACAGGTACCTGGTGAACTTCCTCAGCTGCCTGAACTTGCAGTACGTCGCGCCCTCCGCCGACTGCAGCTGCTGCGTCTGAATCAAAAACCCCTTCTCTTTGAACGTTTGTTCCAGTTTCTCTCTCTGCAGGCTTTTTCTGGATTTCCTCTTCTTTTTACTGAGGTCTTCTTTATTTAGAGCTGCTGGTGTCTGTTCTTCCAGCTTTGGCTGCGATGTTGATGTTTCTGGTGCGGTTTTAGCGTTTTTGCCTTGGTTGGAGTCCCGGTGTAGATATTCGTAGCCTTTGTTCCCCTTGTTGCCGGTGCCACTGTAGTACCTGAAGTTGCCTCCTGAGTCCACTGATAGCATCTTCTTCTCTTGCAACGAAGGTTTGGAGCCCCCCGTGAACTTGAACTTGCAGATGCTGACTTCTGTGGTAGGTGTGGTGGAGTTGGTCTTGGTGGGCATCGGCGGGATAAATATCGCCGACCGCTTCCTCTTGACCGGCCCCTGCACTGGGTTAGGGGATACCCTCTTCATTTTAGTTTGATCCGCTCCGGGGCTCCGTTTCGCCTCCTCCACTTGTTTAATCACTTTAGGGTCTAACAGTTCTGATATTTGTTTGAGCACTAATTTATTTTTGTTATCGTCTATCGATGAGTTCTCTGACACTTCACTGACACTGTTAGGCGTCGACGTCGGCGCCCTGTTGTCTCCTTCAGCGGAGAAGGGGAGTTGTCCGGCGGCCGCTAGCCTTTGGTAGTACAAGAGTTGCGTTTGTAAAGCTAAGGGGTGCATGTAGATGCCTGCATTGGGCCAGTACACGTAGCCGGGGAACTTGCCGTCACTGTCCGGACTGACCGTGGACTGCGCGGGTTCTGACAGCGTGGGCGATAAGTTCCGCGGCCGCGACAGGTCGGGAGAGCTGCTTGCCGTGGGCGTGAGGTTCGTGTTCCTCTGTATCACAGAGATCGCGTTGGGAGGCTGCTCAGCTTTCATCCCCTCCTGCTCCGAGCCCTCAGCCTCCACTTCAGTCTTAACTTCTGGTAGCGACGAGTAAATGTTCCCGAACTTCTTCTGTATCTGTATCTTGAGGTCGTGCAGGTCTCTGATGCAGAGGTTGAGAGGCTCGTCGTCACTGTGCAGGGGGCCCGCGATCGTGACCGGCGCCTCGGGCATCGGCTCGTCCGGGCTGGCGAACTTCGGTGGCGTCAGAGATTCTAGTCGCTTTTTGTTTTCTTGCGACAACTTCCTTTCCAACAAGCTGGAGATGATTTTGTTCTGTAAGTCAGTTTTGGGGCTGCTCATGGGCGGGTGGTCCCGGAAGGGGGGACACATGTTGAGCTGGTTGAGCCTGTCTTGTGCGGCAGGCGGTTGGCCGGGCACGACGGTGCCGTAGTTCTCGTATATGAGGTGACAGATGTCGGCCTTCTTCGGCTTGCGTCCTCTCCTCGGCTTGGAGTTGTTGAGCGTCATCTCGCCCATGTACGGCAGGTCGTCGTACGTCACGATCTTGCTGGGCGCGATAGCGGGGTTCTTCTTCCTCTTCTCGTCCTTGCTGGGCGGCTTAGCTGCCATGTTGAGCATCGAAGACACTTGTGGCACGGTCAGTGTGCCCGTCTCATGCTGTATGCCCGCTAGTCTCTGCGCCCAGATCTTGAACGTTTCGTTGGTAAAGTTATTGATGTCAAAATTTGGTTCTGCTTTGGGTTTCTCAGCGGGTTTCTGTTTCTGCTGCACTTGTTTAGCTGCGTTGGCCTTTTGCAGGCTCTGCTCGTAGTGGTCGAGGTACTCCTGAGGCAGCGCTTGGTGATGGAACTTCAGCTTCCATCGGTTCTTCTGTCTGTTGCGCGCGTGCTTCGGCTTGGGGGACTCCTGTTTCTCAAGACGCTCTTTGCTGGCTGACAGGAGCTGTTGACGCAGCAACTCTTTGTTCTCCGATGTCCTGGAAATAGCAAAAAAAAACCGATCAATACTTCTGAAGAAGCTGCGTAAGGTATATGAACATCAGGAATCTATTTGCAACATTTATGCCTTAACATTCCGTCTTTACACTCTTGACTGGAAACACAACACAATCACGTCTGAAGTTGGCAGGCGTTTGCACGATTACAGCGATGTTGTGCAAGTTTGCAAAAGTCGTTGAGAAGACATCACTATGACTCACTGTGGGCTCAGTGCTGTGGCCTAAAACTGCTATGCTGAATTTTGGGCCTAACAAATTGAAAAAACTAGGTTTATTTTTCTATTTTTGCCATCGACATGCCAAAAAAAAAGTGTTATGGCCACTGATATGCTTCAGTTACGGAATATTCCAGTTTAAAGGATTGATCGTCTCAATAATGATAGGTGAAAGGTAACATTATTCTGTAGGATGTTAGCAAGGATTATTTCGTGTGCATGTTTATAACCTTTTTACAACGCTTCACATAGCTGGCCTTTGCAGCGTGGAGGATGTTAAAAAGACAACGCACTAACCCGCTGCCTAGCCTACCCACTGACCTCTATAATACAGCTTGTATTATAGAGGTCAGTGTGCCTACCCTACAACTTCTAATTAAAGGAGGTGTTACTTTATCATGTAGTTGGTCTGAATAGATAGATATGCATATTTACCTGTGCTGCGCTGTGGGCGCGGGCGGCGGCGTAGGACACACGTCGCCGCACACCACGCGCCGCATCACTTCTGAAACAACAAACACAAGCTTTAGTATGCTGGACAACTATAGGTACTTACTATAGGCACTATCAGCCTGTAACGATTCCACTACTAGGACACAGTCCGCCTCTTTGTGAGAGGGAGTGAGCCATTATCACTAGGTACGCGGGCCCAGCGGGGGTTCCCGTGGATGCAGTTAGCAGGTACCTACTATATGGCTTCGAATTTTTTGTTAAGTCAAGGCTCGGTCTAAATGCGCATTCCGAAAGGCTATGCAGAAATACCAACGTTATACCGTTGAACGTTATACCGAAAATATCAATATTTACTAGACAGAACTTATACTCAAAATCAAGACCGATAACTATTGGGAAGGTAGGTGGTTGTGTCTATTGCACAAAGCAGTGACAAATTGAAAGCAATTTGTCAGATTTGGCTCAGCTTCAATACCTATTGAATCAATTTGCAATCGATTTTATTACAAAATGAAGTACTTAATTATGAGCTATTAAAGATCATTGTACAAATATGGTTGTCTGAATGCTACTGCCCACATCGACCGACAGCCGTCGCGTGAGTACGACATACAGTTTTATTGTTGCACTGAAATATTAATAATGCACAATAAATAGTATACATTATTTGAGATGTAGCCAGTGCTTATTTCTATAGGTATAGGTAACAACACCTTAGGTATAGATAGGTTACCTACAGCTACAAATTATCGCAGGGCAAATAATTATTTGCTTATTTCTTTTCTTGGGTTTGAAACCTTTAAAAAAGTAGGTATTGTTTATTCGGGTACTCTTTTGCGCAATATAGGTAGGTACCTAGCTATGACACATTTGTGTATCAGATCCCACAAAATAGATTAAATGTATAATAAATAAATTGTTTAATATACACACATCAAAAGTGTCTAGGGATCAAGCATTTTTATGCGGATTTCTTGAGATTGAGATGTGGCTTTGTAATAAATTTATGATTTTATAAATTTATATGGATCCTTTTTGGTGCATTTCATAATTTGAATCGGGAACTGTGAATCAAATTCGAGTAAAAGATGAAAATCAGCTGTCAATATTTTCCCTATAAAAACATACAACGCATTGAAGACATTATTAGTGCTACTGTTTCCCTACTACTGATTAAAACCAACGTTATTATGGAGCGGCGACGTCATTTAAGCAGGGAAGAAATGCTCAGAGCCGTGGGAATGATAGAAGCTGGTTCCCGGCAACGTACTGCGGCTTTAGCTCTGAATACAAGTCAGAGTGTTATCAGTCGACTTTGGACACGTTACCGAAGCACTGGTACCGTGGCTAAGCGCCATGGAGGACGGTATCGCTGCACCACACGGAGACAAGACCGATACATTCAAATCTTAACTCGAAGAGCTCCAACAATAACCGCCATGATGTTAGCCGTGAGGCTTCATCACTCTTCAGGGAACTTAATTAGCGACCAAACAGTCAGAAACCGCTTGCATGAAGTGAACCTTCATTCCCGAAGACCGCTACGGGTACCACCTATAGCAATGCACAATCGTAGGATTCGATATCAATGGGCTCTTGAACACAGAAATTGGGCAGAAGAACAATGGCGTTTCGTGTGCTTTTCTGATGAGTCTCGTTTTGGTATGAGACCGGATACAAGACGTATACGACACTGGAGAACCCCTGGACGCCAACAGCGATTAAAATCCTGCCAGGAAGTCCATCCTTATAGTGGTGGAACCATCATGGTATGGGCGGGTATTTGGATCGGCGGAAGAACTGAGTTGATTTGGATCAGAGGCAACCTCAACGCTCAAATTTATGCTGAGACGATTGTATCAGACGTCATCGTTCCTCTACAAGTGCAAATCGGTCCCTTATTTCAGTTAATGCATGATAATGCACGACCGCACACCGCAAGAGTTGTAAGACAGACTCTCGCCGCAGCTAACATCAATGTCCTGCCCTGGCCTGCTCAGTCGCCAGACTTGAACCCGATTGAGCATGCATGGGATATGCTACAGAGAAGAGCTCTGCCGAATATGGAGGGTATCCAGTCGCAAGAAGACCTTTTTTTGTTGTTGCAACGAACATGGGCGGCCATTCCACAGCGTGATTTGGATGAACTCATTTTGAGTATGCCAAACCGATGTTCTTGTGTTGTTAGTGTTCGCGGTAGAAACACGGATTATTAATTGTTTAAGTTACCCAATAAAATTTTAAAGAAAACTGTTATTTCAGTCTTTTTTTCGAACTTTTGTGTTAGTGGTTCAAATGTCAAAAATCCCTTTATTAGGAAAATGGCAAATTTCTTTATTAATGCAAAGGTGACTTGGTTTATTTGGTTGGTTTGGTGGTGGCCAAGTGGTAACGGCCGCGACTTACGAGTTGTAGGTCGCAGGTTCGAACCCAGACAGGCGCTTTACTTTGTGTAAATAATTTCATCACCACTGCTCTCAAAACGGTGAAAGAAAACATCGTGAGGAAACCGGCATGTCCTAGAACCAAAAATTCGAAGACATGTGACATCCACCAACCCGCACTGGGCCCGCGTGGTGGATTGCGGCCCACTCCCTCTCACCGAGAGGAGGCCTGTGTCCCAGCAGTGGGAACATTATAGGCTGATTATGTTATGACTTGGTTTATCGTTACTGTGACAAACGAAAACACTTTATTTGATGAATCCTTAAAGAAAATTTTAATTAATATCAATCAGGAGAAAAGTTATTGCAAAAATATATGTTGATCCCTAGACACTTTTGATGTGTGTATTTTGATTGTAAGCCGGGGGCGGCGGCACCTATTAAGTACCTACGTCGCGTCAGCTAGGTAAAACGTAAAAACTGTAGCGTAGCCTTTATCGTGAATTATTCGTGTTTACTACACATGCGCGTACGAGATCATCATCAGATTACATTTATCACCCAGGTAATAAATCTTGTACTTATTGTAAGTACATAGTTTCTGTTATTGTATTAAAGTAGATAGGTGGGACAACGTGAAACTTTATAGATAGGTAAGTCGTTTCAGCCGATAGACGTCCACTGCTGGACATAGGCCTCCCCCAATTTTGGGAGGGTTTGCCATAATCGCCACGCTTGGCAGGCGGGTTGGCGATCGCAGTATGGTATTATGGTGGAATAAATAGAGAACGCTGCTGCCCATTCTCCGGTAAGACCCTTAGTCGCCTTTTACGACACCCACGGGAAGTAAGGGGTGGTGCAATTCTTCGGCACCACACAGACAAGATAGGTAAGTAGTTATCTTTATAGTTAGTTAGTAGGTAGTTATCTTTATTCTGGCCAATTAGATCAACATCAACCTCCCGAACAAGCCGGGTTCCGCCGTGGCCTATCCACTACCGACCATTTACAGTCCCTTAATCAGGTCATAGTAAAACATCTAGTGTTCTGTCTGTGTGGTGCCGGACTTAAAGAATTGCACCACCCCTTACTTCCCGTGGGTGTCGTAAAAGGCGACTAAGGGTCTTACCGAAGAATGGGCAGCAGCGTTCTCTATTTATTCCACCATCATACCATACTGCGATCGCCAACCCGCCTGCCAAGCGTGGCGATTATGGCAAACCCTCCCCAAAATTGGGGGAGGCCTATGTCCAGCAGTGGACGTCTATCGGCTGAAACGACGACGAAAACATCTGAATTCAACTTACCTTTATACCTCGCATTTGTCGACTACTCTAAAGCATTTGACAGTTTATCGCACAACGCCATATTTGAATCTCTTCAAAACCAAGACATCGAACCTACACACCGACGCCTTAGAGTGAAAACCTCGTAAGTGTAAAAGAAGTAACTTTCCAGGAGGAAGAAAGAACTGCGTGATTGTAAAATTTTTGTACGGCGTTTTTTATATTTTTTACCGACTTCAAAAAAGGAGGTTCTGTGTTCTTATTAATTAATATGGAAATTTAACCCGCTTTTATATCCAGAACTGTTTGATACTAAAAGATTGTCCGAAATGCATAAACTGCTATTTACATTTATATATTTTATATATATTTTACATATATTCGGTCTGCTCAAATATGACCACGTTTCCGAATTTCGTGTAAAGCTCAAGTGGTTACCAATTCGTCTTCGTCGGAATGCTCATATTCTTTCCCTTTACAATGTGCTCTTTTCCCCTTCTACCCCTCTCTATCTCAAGAAACGTTTCCAGTTTCTTTGTGACTCCCACACGAAATTTTTAAGGTCATCAGATAACTTAAAGCTCAAAATGCCTATGCATTCCACAACTTTCTTTGATAAATCCTTTACCGTCCAGGCTGCTCGTTTGTGGAATGCATTGCCAGTTGAAATTAAACGCGCGCAGTCGTTACATGTGTTCAAAAGACTCGTGAAGGAACACTACTTGTCGTTGTGATCATGTTGTCCTAACTGCAATGGACTACTGTCTTCTCTTATTTTCGTTGCTTATACAATTTAGTATGTAAGTATGTATTTATTTATCTATAATTTTGGATATGTATATACCTATCTGTGAATCTATTTTAGTGTATTGTATACATAGTAGGTATTTGCACCAACGACAGCCCCATATTATGTCCTGGAAAATCACTGTCCATTCCAAGGTTGCCTCGAAGAGATCGCAGAAAGCGATAAGGCCGCCCATTGTATATTTTGTAGTGTTTGATGTATCTTTTTCATATTATGTATTTTTGTGGTGTACAATAAAGTATATATAAAGAAATAAATACATTCCCGAGGTTTTCACTCTAAGGCGACGATACATTAACTTACTTCAAAAAATATACCAAAATAGCACAGCAGCCATAAAAATTAACAACACAGGACCATCATTCTCTATCCAAAAAGGGGTTAAACAGGCCGACCCTCTTTCTCCAGCAAAGCTCTTCACAGCCACGCTTGAAGAAGTCTTTAGAAAACTAAATAGCAATTGGAGGGACAAGGGCATCATCGTGGACGATAGAAGATTAACAAATCTCCGCTTCGCCGACGATACCTATTGTTCTTTTCTCCTCCACGGCAGCCGAGTTAGGCCCAAATAGTCTCCTTCCAGGCAAGACACGATAAAGAAGTTGCTCGACCCACCGAGAACGCCAGGAAGAGCTATTGGTCGATGAAGCAAATAATGAAAGGAACTCTTCCTCTCTCACTGAAGAGAAAACTCATGGACATGTGCATTCTTCCTACCCTCACCTATGGAGCGCAGACATGGGCACTAACCAATCGTCAAAAGTCCACACTCGGGGTCTGTCAGCGAGCAATGGAGCGCAGTATCCTTGGAATTAAACTTTCTGATCGTATAAGGAACTCGATACTGCGTTCTAAAACTCAAATTGCCCATGTAGGTACCTAGGTGACACGGCTGCCAAGCTAAAATGGAACTGGGCTGGTCACATCTGTCGCATGCCGGAGGAGCTATGGGCTAAAGCAACCACACAATGGGTCCCAAACAGCAGCAAACGACAACGCGGCAGGCCCAGAAAGAGATGGCGGGACGAGCTCGATTCTTTCCACAAGGATTAGCGTATAACAGCACTGGATAGGGATAAGTGGAAGGAGGGAAGGGAGGCCTTTGCCCTGCAGTGGGACAGAAACGGCTGATAATAATAATAAAGTAGTTATAGGCTATATAGGTTTTCCCTGCAGCTATGATTCCAGGGAACAACTAGGATTGTCTATTGGGATAAATACAATGAATGATGTTATAAATGAATAATGTACCTAGGTATACCCAGTGTTATAAGGTAGGTAAGAAAATCACCCAACAAACATAATTATAAGTAGGTAATGGTAATTCAATTATTTGGTACGATAAACGTTTGCTTTTTCACAGAAAATAAGGTAGAATATACATTATGCAAATTATTTCTGCGAAAACCAACATGAAATATCGCCGCATTCGCCAGAAATGAGTATTTGCCATTAGTGTGTCGGAATTAGGGCATCTAAACTATTCTAACCGTGCTTATCATACCCTCATGGCCGAAAATACAGAGTGTTTGTGTGTCAGTGGGTACGCTCGGCAGAAAGGCGTGAAACCCGAGGCGCCTCGAGTGCGGCCCGAAATACTCGCGCCGCGAATGGCCTGCGCGCGCGCAACCATCGCAACTGAAACGCCACACGCGCATGTTTCGCAACAAGCTTTCAGTTGATGCGACCTGTGTAGGTAATGGTTGAAATTATGTCAGTTGTTTTGAAGGTCTTTTATTTTGAGAATACATAAACATTAGTCAATCTGAACTTCTAATACAGATTGAAATTTAAAACATGCGACAAACCGAAATGGGAGATTGTACTCACCATTACGAACAACTTTTCCTAAGGGACCAAAGCTGCAATCGCGAAAAAAAAATCTGCTGTTCCCTACATTTTGACGAGTTATGCGAACATAAATGTAGGGAACAGCAGATTTTGTTTTCGCGATTTCAGGTTTGGTCCCATAGTAAAAGGTGTTCATAATGATGAGTACAATCTCCCATTTCGATTTGGCGCATGTTTTCAATTTCATCCTGTAAGTATAATAATCCCGTTATTTATTAGAACCTTTTTATTCGCGGAAATTTATCAAGTTCCAAAACTTTTCGACGTATGTTTATTATTACCTAGGTAGGTACGTACCTACCTTATTTAAAACAAAGAAAAATAATATTTAATAAAATAATAGGTACACTAAATCATAAATAGGTCCTACTGCAACAAACGACGTAGAGAAAGCAAAAGGCAGTATCTACTCACAAATATCTAATTCCCCGCACGATTTCCTTTCGTTGTTTTATACAAAAACTCACAATAAAATTGAACCCTGTCACTCACAACCCAATAGTTCAGACAATTTTAACCAACTGAGCCAAAATAAGGAAAGGACATCACAATATTACTTAGGTAGGTACCTATAGCTACTTACCTATAGTCAATTAGGTAAGCAGGTAAATAAGTAATTACCTACCTACCTACTTTAACAAGCATTACCGCATCTATTTCCATTAAGCTACCAATACTTAGGTAGCTATCAATAAATTATTAAGTTTTCACAAATAAAGCACGACTGTGCAGTATACTTATCCACGCGAAAAGCCCGCGGCGGAAACGGAAACCCAACACAAGACAAAATAATGAAGTTAGCTGCGAATCACCCCAGTGCTGCCAGTTTACCTACCTTTAACCAATCACAAGGAAGTTGTGCATGGAGGGTGGTTTTTACGGGTTGAAATATTCAGAGCTTTCTACGAACCCCCGAAGACTACCCGTTAAAATTATTGTTACCTACTACACAATACCCGTCTTCTAATTTAACATCCCTAATACCTTCTTCCAATTTTCCAATAACTACAATGTTAACCCTCTGTGAACATCTGAAACACAATCAAAGTTTCCACGGCCGCTGTGAATCACACACGATGAGCCTAAATCGAATCATGATGACACTTACAAATATGACATAATTCAGGAACAAACTTCATCCTGACGCATACGCACTCACCACACAAAAATTATGCCTCAACGCAAAAAAGTAAAGAAATGTAAGTAAGCGAGCAGTGTTTATTATGAAGATTATATGTATTTGTCATCGATACCACCCAGCAAGTGCGTGGGAGAGTAGAATTAGTGAAATAATTAACATTCTCAGAAAATACAGAGAATAGACAATTAATGAGCAGCATGACATGATAATCAAACAGTCAAGTGAGGTGAAGAGGCCTCACATATTATATTACACGATTGTTCTATTCTATCTAAAGAGTTTGTTTGTTGTGCCCAAAAATAACCGTTTCAAGAGGTACCTAGGTACGCATATCGGCGCTACGACGCGGCGTCGCGACGCTAGAAGATAATATTAAGGTTGGTTATGGTTAACCGATGAAAATTTACATCCGGCGCGTACGGAAAATGGGCAATCTACACCTTAGTCAAAATATGTGGCTTGGCCGTTTCGCTACCATCACATGGGTGTAAGGTGAAAAATGTATTCACTGTTCATTACTTTTCTGTTATACAATAGTTCTTGTAGTAACGAAACGGCCAAGCCTCATATTTTGACTAAGGTGTAGAGTTTGTGAAGTTAGGGCTTGTAGAGTTAGAAGCTTGGCTCTACATGAGATCTGATAACTTTTTGACAGCCGAGCGAGCCATTTAATGTGATCTCGTCTTGGCAACATTTTACATCAAAATGTTTTTAATGGGATCATTTTATTTGAATTTAATTTGACCTCTGTGTGACATCAAGCGCTCTTCAGACTGGACATTCTGAACATCTTCACAGTGTTTCGATAGAGTCGGCTACTGTGATTGCGTTGCGTCGGCATCGCTTCTCACTCTCACTCTGCTCCGTGACTGCTGACGTGCGGCGTGTTTACTCAACACTTTCGCTATTCGGACTGTTAGCATTGCGGACATGCTCATCTAGACGTGCCTACATCTACGATTTTAACAAATGCTTTTAGCGAAATGAATTTAATGTTTTACAGTTGTATTGCCTACCTTTAAATAAACGCGTCCGTGATTATATGATCCATTCATCCGCAGTAGATGAATGGAGGACAAAGTCCGGAAAAGGAAAATTGTGCCAAACTTCGGTACCTACTTACCTACCTACTTAAATACTTATGTACCTACATTGAAATGAACAGAACAAATCAAGATAACTAAGTAGATATTTGCTATCTCACAGTTGCACCACGCAGTGAATCACGCCCCGCTCGGCTGGCAGTGGCAACCTGCCACCAACCATAAGGAAGGAAACCAAAACATAAAAATTGGCGCGCGTTTAGCACAAAACTGCTATTAATATCAAACGTTACGATATCTACCGAATCCTACAGATCCGGACGAGATTTATTCGTACAAATCACAACAATATGAAATGAGTCATAACAAAACAGACTGGTCGGCTATAAAGTGCGCAAACACAGACGAACCCTTCGCTTTTAAGGCATTGATCGGACGAGCGCTACATTTAGGTAGATTATTAAGATTATCATAATATATTATTATTGTGTTGCCTTTTCAGCAGCCATTTGCGAAGCGAGACCGATTTGCTTTTTTGTGACTGATACCTTTTTGAGTAGGTACCCACCTACCTACCTAGCTATAAAAAAACGGTCCCTGAACGCTTAGGGAGCGTTGTAAGACATCATCATCATCTGGGGGTCGGCTTCCAGTCTAACCGAATTCAGCAGCTGAATATCCGTAGGTATTTTACATGGAGCGACTGCCTATCTGACCTCCACAACCACTGGGTTGTGGAGGTCAGATAGGCAGTCGCTCGGCAGTCGATAGGCAGTCGTTTTACCAAGGTATATCGTATTACCCAGTAACTGTACTGGGTAATACGATATACCTTGGTAAAACTAGTTGTCAGATTTTCGTGACCCGTAACGACTGCCAAAGATCCACGAATAACAGCCGGGACCAACGGCCAAGGCTGCCTGTCCACCGGAGCGGAGCGGAAAAACGGAGAAATATTAACCAATAGGATTGCACAAAATCTCCGCTCCTCTTCTGTCCAGTTTTCCTATTGGTTAATATTTCTCCTTTTCTCCGCTCCGCAGCCTCGCTCCGCTCCGGTGGACAGGCAGCCTTAACGTGTTTTCCGAGGCACGGAGGGGTTTTGGTATGTAAAGATGGTCACACATCCACAGACCAACCGCGGCAAGCATAGCTTAACCTGATCAATCGACCCGCGCGACTGTAATAACTTAACCACATGTCCCTCTCTCTAGGGCACGCCACTATAGTAGCGATAAGACCCCTCTTTGAGGAGCGGCTAGAGAGGCGTCACGGCGACCTCACCTACAGCCTGACGCACCGGAGACGGATGTTTCGGGAGGTTCCTGCACATCATCAGGCGGGAGGAAACGCCCGAGTGTCACCATTGCCAGGATCACCCAGAGGACACGGTGGAGGTCTGCCCCGCTTGGGTGGAGCACCGCCATGTCCTCGTAGAGGCGATTGACAGCGGCGGCGATCTCTCGCGTCCGGCCCTGGTGCAAGCCATGGTCCGGAGCGAGAGGGAGTGGGAGGCAGTCGTCTCCTTCTGCGAAGCAGTCATGCTGGCGAAGGAGGTGGCGGGATAGATGAGGGAGAGAGCCTCCGGTCCCAGCCGCCGCGGGGGACGCTCCGGGCGTCGGGCGGGAGCCGCAGGCCTGCGGACGGAGAGTAATGGGTAACTCACCGTCCGATTAGGACCAGGTCAGTGCCGGACGGCTCGTACGTGTTCCACGCACGCCTCAAAGAGATGTCAGCATCAAGGAATCAAGGCCCCTTAGGGCCGAAGCCTGCCAGGCCAGCGGGATTGTCCGAAAGGGTTACCGCTGGCCCGGAACATAAAGGGCTAAGGAAGGAACACGGGCGGGTTTTAGTCAGTAAGAGTCTGACACTCCCTTCCGCTCCACCCAGAGCGGGCGGGGTCATTTGACGGTTTCCCATCCAGAAAAAAAAGCCACTATCTCTCAAGTCTCGAGTCCCTGTAAGTGCAACGTACAATAATCAGGGTTATATTTGAGTTATTTCTCTAAATGTAAAATAACTTCAATAGTCTCGTACTCGCTCATTCATTACAATCTGTTCCGACACATCTGGCACATACGATTGCAATAAACTCTAAAATTGCGATGTCAGATAATGAAGTCATTACTATTTGTACAGCTGGCTATGTTCTAACAACTTATTACTAAAATCTACAATTTAGTCTGACGCGAATTCGAGTAGTCTGCATTTGCATGCGAAAAGTGGGGCCTGAAACTGTGCAAATATAGCTATTTATTGAGACATAAATTATGTGTAAGTGTTAATTGTATTGCCACTATTTCACGCGATGATAATAAGTTTTTTTGTTTTTCTACTCATAATGCTTTGTAACTCTTTCTTTCCCTACTCAAACTTTCACTAAGTAGGTAGTATGAACATACACAGTACAGTTTATTTCCATTAAATGTTATAGTTAGGTAAGTACCTATATAGAAATGAAGTATTTAATTTGTTTTTTGGCATTTGTTTTATAAAAATCAAAAACCCACTAGAGGCAAAGGAAGGAGGAAAATCTTTTATCATAACGTCCAAATTAGTCAACGCAAAATTAAAATGACTAGTGATTCCGAGATTCCCACTGTATTTTTTAAAATTAGGTAAAGTAAGGAGAATTCTGCCCATACAAGTAAATAGTATACTAGTAAATTTATCCGTGATTGCCCATCAACTGTCAAGAAATAGGTACCCTAGATATCGGTAACAATAGAAAAAGTAATTGTCTCATTAGTGACGGACGACGGCATTAGGGAAGGCGTGAAGAATGCTCACAAACCGATGGTTTCCCCAAAAGTGTCCAAAGTCATCGCCTATCCACCACAATAACAACAATATTAGGTAAATGGGCACGAATTTCTTGGTTTAACTAAGCTGCGGTTTTGACGTTAACCGCAACTTTTAAACCTAACTTAATTTGTTCAGTGACTAAAGCAATTCGTAGATTTCAGAGTAGCTACCTATTCTTTTTTGTCTATGGCATCTCGCAGGTCAACCTAGGAGGTTAACGGCTGCTTAACCGGGTTGGCTCCTGTGGATGCCTTAATCAATTAAGGCAGCCAGGGCATGAAACTTATAAACTAAGCAACTACACGCTAAGAGCGCCCCCTGTGGGGTACGGATCTCGGCTAGGGCGTCCCTGGGGGCGGGCAGCAAGGGACAGGCTGGATCGGACCGTTACTTAGGAACATTCAGAAAAAAATAACAATTTAAGGTACATGTGGCTTGACCTAAGTGTATATAGATACCTACTAAATCGTCACAACGTAGGTACTATTACTCGTCCCAATCTGTGTGGTATGCCATGTATGTGCATTAAATACCTACAAATAATAACTAAGTACGTAGGTATAGGTACCTTCGTACCTTCTAAGTTAGTAGCTAATGGAAACACTAAAATACCTGGGTACATCTATTGTTATGGAAATTATGTGTTGAGTAGACAAATCCCGGCCTGTTTCTGAAATCCCTCGTTATTATTGTTTATTGTGCCTATTTTATGACTCATAACTTCATAAGTCATAACTTTAGCGGGAAAAACCAAAAGATATCGCATAAATAGGGAAATCATGGCTCAATGGGATTTCCTGAATGGGATATTTAGAAGAAATTCTTCCAGTTGCGGCGAAATAGACTCTAATCTAGGTACTTACTCAATCTGCGACAAATAATATAATCCTTGTCGCAGATTGAGCTAGAATCTAGATTAGAGTCTATTTCGCTGCAACTGGAAGAATTTCTTCTAATATAGGTAACTTCACAATGTCCAAATAAATAGAGGCACATTTTAACGTCGTAAATGTTGACAATTAAACATTTAACTTGGCTCATATCAACAAAAAAAAGAGTGAAAAGGATAGTTCAAGTTTTGAAAAATCATGCCATGTTTCTCTGAACAAAATATTCTTGTTGCATCCATAATTTTTCAATTCCTAATTCTGATTCCCCCAATGTAAACTGTATCTTGACTCCGTCGCTCCTGAGTACTCCTGACTCATCATCACCTACATTCGGTCAAGTGTGTACCTACTCCGCGCTGTACGTCGCTCTGCCACACTGCCACTCGCTGGCGAGCCGCCAGACATACGTCACTACGACGTCTGCACTACCAGCAGGCCATGTGGCACATACGACGTTTTTATAAAACTACGTTAACAGTTCATTGTCCATAATTACGTGATTACAGGTTCTTGGCATTGCTTTCCAAGAATAGGTCACTACAAATCAACTTTTTCTTTAGGAAAAATGTCGTGAATTTTCAGCAGGTGTCGGGAAATTGTATAGTGGTGACAAGGCGCCACCTGCTGCCTTGTGAATGAACCACCGGCGCCAACATATTCGAAGAGTGCCAAGAGTTAGTTGTGGTGTTTGTCCTCATAACGCCATAAATTTTACGGTCGCCATAATTATATTTTGTCTTCTTTTTGTTTGGTTTGGTTAGTATCTCTAAAACAGCAGGTTAACGGACATTTACGGTAATAAAGCGAAATGTCATTCCTTTCCTACATAGCGGGCGCATCTCACCTTCTCAACCTGTAATTTTCATTCCAAATTTTGGCTCATGTACCTACCTAGCCGGAAAATAATATGTTGCAAAAGTAAAAATCTTATTTTAATTTCTTGACTGTACAAATACTGTAAACCTACCTAAGTATTTTACTGATATAAATTTCCTGAATTCGTTCAGGAAATTTATATATAACACGGAACGAAACGTATAGGTAACGTACTTATGTGAACTTTGATGCGCTGACTTAATAAACTAAGAAGCCTGAATCATGAAATTCTAACAAACATGAACATTTCCTTGAGCCTCAGTAACAAACAGCTGTTACTTAGAAGAACCAATTAGGTAATTACATCATCATTTACAAGAATGCAGTCCGAATTAAACGACAAACATAAATAACAACAAATGTGGAGATTTTTATTATTTTAACTTTCCAAAAACTTGAGCCGAACCGCGGGTTAACAACTAAGTATTAATTTGAGATCGGCATAAAGGGAATGCTAATAGCTGCCTTGTAGGGTATAGTGCCGCGGCGCGCTGTACGCATGAATCATATCGACGAGGCGTAGGAGACGAGAGCTTATTTATGACCGTTTTGGTAACGAATCGCGAACGGTTGACCAACACATATGCGGCTATGGTCTTATTGTTTTATATAACAATGTTAACTATCCGATATCCGACAGTTTATGGTCACTTCCATTTTGGTTATCTTAGCACATTAAGCTTTTAGGCTTTTAGTCAAATAGTATGAGATTAGGAGTTCTTGTTTGAGACACCGACTGGACTGACTAATAATCTGTCAATCTGGCTATAATTGTAGTTATAAAGTAATTATTTACTTTTTGAAAGATGACAAATATGTTAGTTTATACCCAGTAGGTAAACACTGCCAGACATCCTGGATGCGGAAGGCGGAGGACAGGGTGATGTGGCCAGCAGTGGTCTGCGATAGGCTGAGTTGTTGTTTGACGACTAATCCTCCCTCTGTTTCTGTAGGTAGGAAAGTTAATTTCCTTAAAATCTTCGTAAAGAGGAAACCCTTTAAGGAACAAATCGATTTGTTTTCCTGGACTATTGCGGGTCTACTTTTAGTTAGCTACATACACAAACAACAGGCAGCTGCAGCAGCAGACGCTACGATCTATTCTGAAATATTCAGTCTAACGATTTCTTCACCTGACATTAGTCAGACCAAAAACCCTGAAACCCAAAAAAAGCGAGGAACCACTCGCATGTTTGTCGCAACTATTCAAATAACGGCAAGCACACAATCACCTCGGTGAGGCTCGGTGTCGCCGACACAGGCCAGTGATAACAGAAGCCACCTCGATCTCTTTGTTTACACAACGGTTCACAATCGTATGTTCGTACTGTTCGCAGCCGAGACCATTTGACACTCTCCGCATAAGGACTAGCGCACACCGGGGCTTTCTGTGGTAAGAACAAACGCACACAGCGTGATTGGATCTGCACACATGACACAGATAAAATAATGAAGCATCTGAAACGGATGCCAGTGATGGAGAAGGGAAATTCGGTGGAGCTGGATGACATAAGTGATAAAATTTACACTCCTCTTTCTTGTGTCTGAATTGGTGTTGTTCAATGTTAAGCAGTAAATCGTTTGGGAAGGACGTTAAATTGGCTCTAATAGGATGTCCCTAATTAGTGAAAAGTCCAAGAGTTGTTATTCTGCACATAGACTCTTTCGGCCTTATTACAAAACAAGATTTATCTTTAGACCCAGGTTTAAACCATCCAGCCATTTTTAAATTTCGAACTATAATCCAACGAAGCTAAAGTTCTTATTACAAAAACTGACGTTAAACCCGAGTCTAAGTTGTCAATTTTGCATTAAGAACTTTACAGTTGTCGGAATAAAGTTCAAAATTTAAAAATGGCTGGATGGTTTAAACCTGGGTGTAAAGATAAACCTTGTTTTATAATAAGGCCGTTTGAGTACAGTTCAATCCATAACATGTCGCATTTATTGCTGTCTCCTTTAACCCATATCTGTAATCTGCAATGACGATCACACTATAGGTAGGGTCAGAGAAATGAAGTGATAAGCAGAGTGAGACAAACTGACACACTGTGTAAGTAATTTAAATTAACGTGAGTTGGTAGTAAATTTTGCGTAACATTTACTTTCCTTGACTGCACATTAACAGTTTGCATGCCATTCACAGGGAATTAGTTATATTTTTGAATTAAAAAGTAGGAGTAGGGGTCCTGGGTAGTTGGAGTAGGGCAGCGAAGGTTTTTGTGGCGGAATTGGGCCGTGAGCTCAGGGAGGCAACCGGTGACAACCGCTCTGGGTCGTTCTTGGTGCAAAGGTTGGCCATCGCTATTCAGCGAGGCAATGCGGCGAGTGTTATGGGCACCTTTGCGCCGGGAACGATCTGGGGCGGGCTGTTTTGTGACATTTGAATGTGTATTTATTTAATTTACACTATCGTTTTATGTTTAAGAATTTATATGTATTAAAAATAAATCTAATTATATAAAAAAAAACTAATATAGTTTTAGGTATGTCTAGGATTGATTCATAGGTAATATTCGGTGTATTGTAATCCGACAACATAGTAAGTTGTAATATACTCAACAATACATCTTCACTTGCAGATAACCTTCGGCCTGCAGTTTACTTTTTCAGGGAAACATGATTAAGCAGCATGACTAAGTTACTCATTAGCATTTTAAAACTTTAAATTATAGGTAAGTATTCAAACTTACACAAATAAATGATTCATTAAAAAACTTGGCATAGAATGATTAAGATTTAGCGATGCTTCATGCTATTAATTTGAGTTAACTTTAAACAAAAGACTAAAGAGTATTCACCGGCAGTAGTGACTGATAAGGCTAGTTGTAACGAATCTATAGGTGCAGCGTATCGCGCGTGATCACTGATCACCGGCGGGCGGCGGCAGATAACTCCACACGTACTACTACTTGGTACACACACACACGGCACACCGCCTACTTAGATAATGGCACTAGGTTGCTTTAGCTGAAGCACTCCGCTTCGTTAGATAACAAGTGTTTGTGCGCTATCGACACTGTTTGTTTAATTTTTTAACTAGGTAGGTACCCAACTGCTCTATTTTAGCAGTGTTTGGTAATTTATAATGATAAATAATTAAGTGAAGATTTACTGAATTATTAATTGTATTCTTAAAGCGGTTTAATTTTAGAATAACAATTAGCATGCATAATAAATAATAGGTGCGCACATCAATATTAAAAACTGAATGTACAACTGAAAAATGTTGTATTTACCTCCGCCCTCGGGCAACATCTGTGACATCCAAATCCTTTCAATTGTAGCACTTAAACCACGAAACTTTTCATTGATAAACTGTTAGCGCGCGCGCATATTGTATCACAGTGGGCTCACAATGCAGTCGGTGCGCGACAGTTGCGCGGCAGCGTGCGCGGCGAGTGCGGCCGGTGCGTGCGGGTTGCGGAGGTCGCGAGTCGCGCGCCTACTCCCGAGTCGCGAGTCGCGCCACTGCGCCCGCGCCGCTCTAATCTAAATACAGACAACGCGGCCCCAACCAAAATCGCTCGTATTACTTTCGGTTTCCATACGGCCTAAATTTAGAGGCCGCTCGCTACAGAAATAAAAACGTTTTTTTACGTGTTTTTAGACGGGAACAGAGAGCGTTTTTGCAGTGGCTGGTGGTGTGCCAGCGACGCGGCGCGCGCGGCTCGCGAAACCCGAGATTCGTGCCATATTTGGCAGCCGCTCGCGCGATCACAAACGCTTTTGGGTATTTAGTTTCGGCGCGGCCCGGCTGGCACCAGCCCCGACCGCCCGATGCGCGCGCGCTGCTAATTTCAGCCGCTTCCGTTGCGTTATAATCGCTCACTGATCGGGGATGCATTACCTGACGGCGAGTAGCGTGCCATATATGGTATTCTCTTACAGGAATGTCACACCCGACCAAGACGACCACATTCACAAACATGAATCATCTCTCTCCAGACAGCCGTATACGATCCATTTAGATGTTCTAGATTATAGAGCTTACGTCGCGTCGTTATTCTATTCATTGAGACCGAATTTATATACAAAATGGGGTAATTAGCACATGCCTGTTATTTTCAGCTCCCCAACCTCATTCCCAATAAATCTTGAACATGTGTCTGATCTCAGACACGCCGCACACGATGTACCTACACATTACTCAGTTTTTTATCAATCCGAGTGTGAGAGTGATGTGGGTTGTTTATCAATACAACCGAGTTTTCATTTTACTACTGAATAATGAAACTATTCGGTCTCTGGCACAATGATATACTGTTCTAAATCGTTTTATTCACTGTCTCACTCAAATCTATGGCAACAGAGGGAGACACATGGTATTTTCGCGTAATGAGCAATGTTTGTGGAACGCATTTAATTATCAACAAGAATACCACGAGGTTACAAACTCAAGATATCTCGAATAAGGAAACTGTTATAAAAACTATTGTTAATTAATTAAGACGTATCTGCACAACAACAAGTTGCTACATACCACATTTTGGTCGTGATTAGATACCTACGTCAAAGCGCGTCAGCTGTACAAAATTTAACAGAAATATATGTGGCGTGGCGAGTAGACGGCTTTCTAGTTTTATTTTCTCTTACGATCATAAATCGTGAAACGATATCAATTAAGTAAGTGATTAATTTGAATAAAATGATTTACCTGCGCACGCGCATTCCAGTAGTTACCTAATGGTTCAGATCATAAATAAATCAAACTATGTACAGTCAAGGAATAAATATGTTAAGCACCTTAATGTTAATATTTAGTTTCTTTCGCACCTTATTATTTTTCCGACTGCGTATTGTCAATATTTTTGACGAAAATTAATGTTCGAAAAAGGCGACATGCACCCACTGTGTGGCAAACGTATCAACAGTGCCCTCCAACGTATCAACAGTAACAGTGCCCTCCAACCACCTCCAACAGTTAGTTGATATTTTTCCATTTCAGCTGTGACACACCACATTATGATTTAAAATTCTAGTGATCCAAGCGTTTGAACTGCTATAACGTTGTTATTGAGTAATTCAACTGCTTTTGACTTACCTATCATAAAAAGTAATTAAATAATCCCTAAGTACCCGGTTTTTTTGTAAATTATAAATCATAATGTAGCGTCACAGCCGAAGTGACACATGGAAACATGTCAACTAACTTGTGGAGGCCTCTGTGTTTGAAACTTGCATACGTAACATTTTCGCTCCTTACCTTAATTGGCGTATCTAGGGCTTTTTCCAGGGAGGGCCTGGCCCCTAAACTTTTTTTTTTATGGTAGTAGAAGGCCGGGGCCCGAGAGCTCCGAGAGATAGTTGTACATTCGCCGCACCCTCGACTGATATCAGCCCGCCATGCCTAGCGGGCCCCATCCCCAACTGCGGGCGATCCCACGACCGATCCTTTTCTTTTAGCACGTTTTTCATTATTAAACATTCTGCTCCTAAAAGAGTTTCGTCAATTTGGAGATTACCCTTATATTATACCCCACAAAATGCTTTAGATCTAAAAAAATGCATTGATCGAAGCGGCAGCGCGCGGTACGGGCGGCGTGGTGTTCCGACGTGCGCCTGCGTGTCGCTTTGCATTGGTTGGGCTGTGCACAGTGGTTCCGAGCCCTAAGAGAGGTAATCATAGGGTTTCGCAAAGGTAATGACTGTCGTTATCAATACTAATAATTATTATTATGCTTTTTGTAATACTTTACGTTACAATAAAATGAAAATAAGCGAATTAATGTTAAAAAACTTTTTTATTCGACAAAATAATGCAGTTATTATACTTGACGAAATACATAGTAAAATACAAGAAAATAATTG
Organism: Mesoligia furuncula; assembly: GCA_916614155.1. Lineage (NCBI taxonomy): Eukaryota > Metazoa > Arthropoda > Insecta > Lepidoptera > Noctuidae > Mesoligia > Mesoligia furuncula. Next base: position 747,467 of record OU744812.1, on the reverse strand, counting down.
CAACTTAATAACTAATTAACTTAAATATTTTCATTTTTATAGTAAAAATAAAGTAAATACCTAATTTGGTAATACCTAACTACAAACACAGAACAGGACAAAAATATATTATTTACATGTTAATCGTTACATATTAGGAGCTGTATCTAAAATGATATAAATCTAGTGTTTATTATATAACTATATATTATTTTCCTATACCGACAACAAATTCAACACCTCTTTAGATAGAATAGAGGTAACCTTCTTAAACCAGAAATTTATGGATCCGAATTAAGAAGAAGTCTATGTATCAAGTCGGTGTTTGTGACGACCCGGGGACATTTTCCTCGTGTTGTCAGGCCTAAACTGTTTAACTAACTTATTGCAATATTCGGGGGGGGGCTCTTCCGAAAGCTCACCTATTGACAATAATGCATATTTTCGAACCATGAATGAAGACCTTATGTACAGACGAGGGCAGGTTGTACCATGGATAGGTAGCAACAAGCTTACGTGCTGTGTCTATAGAGCATACTCTTTAAAAGCCGCGTTATTAATTTTGTATCCCGACGAAAGATATTGCAGCAGATTATGACATCTGTCAACAAGGTCCTTGTCTGATCCAGGAATTTCCGTTGAAATAGGTAGCTGAATTAGAAAAAACCTGGCAGTGTTTCCATCGTTGGCAAAACGCAAACTTCAATTTCGATCAGCCAGTCTCCGTACTTAGAGACCATGCGAGAATGCTTGCGAGAGACTTGCTTCCAGATAGCTACAAATCTTGTACAAAGATTAGTAACTCTTTTTCTAAGTCATCAATAATCAAATTCTCAACATCAGGCAGCAACTGTATCAGGGCTTGAAAAACTCGATTCAGTTCGGATTTGCTGTCCTTAATAGACGGCCAAATATCTAGTACAAGCATTATTTTGAAAGAACACTTATTACTAGTACCTAAAACAAAACAACAAAAACAATACATATTTCGTAGCAAATGCTACGCGCCCAGGCGCTCGACGTAGACCCTGGCTGCACCTTACAGCTGCAACATGCGCAAATACATTTTTTAAAGTCTAGTAGTAGAGATTTCAAGCGACATTTTTATACCTAATTCAATGGCACAAGTAGATACAAACATAAGTAAAAGCTTCAACATAAAAAAATACGGAAATAAATACGTAAGAAATGCTGCGGTGCTCTATTTAAAAAAAAATGGTGGATTGAAAATACAAAATAGTAAAGTAAATTAATAATACATACCTGTAACTTGAATGTCCATTGCAAAATAACAGGTCACACACAAGTTGGAACTTGAAAACACGCGTCGCGTCTTAGGCTAATTTGCGCTTGGTGATAAACACCGTTGATGACTAATTAGATGTGTTCACTTCCTATGCCGAAAAAGGAATGTTGCGAACAATTATTTTTTTTTGGAAATGGCACCTCGCAGTTCAACCTGAGAGGTTGTCGACTGCTTAAGGGTAAATCTTGAGATTGAGAATATTCAGTTGATTCCCGTGGCGCATTTTTATTATTTTTTTTTTTTACAAATTATAGTTTAGTATGTTTTTTAGCCGAATTATAAACACGTTTATCAAATAGGGGTCAGTTTTGAACGACGCATTACAAAGATATTTGAAAACATATTTTTTGGGCCAGGGGAATCAAAATACGATGACAAGGGAATCAAAATTAAAACCAAGGTAAGTAATAAAACATACTATTTATTTAATAATCGGTCACTTGTTCTCAGTTATTGGCACTTTTACACCTAATTATCAATCACTTTATTCCTAAGTAATAATGATAAAATGTACATACTAAATAATAAAAATTTAAACTATAACTTTTCTTTTTAAACATAATCAAAAATTTTAACAAAAATTAGGAACCTTTCTTTGGATGACACAATTTAAAAAATATATAGTAGTCAGATCAGAATCACAACCTTGTTTTATTACCTATTGTCTAAAAAATATTTAAGTCAAAATCAGAATAACTGGCACTGGAATGTTCGCCGTGAAGAGCTGTCAATACAGGTTAGTTGTAGAAGCTGACAGATTTTCATTTATTGAAGGAACTGAAACAGTTCACAAATAAATGTACTAGACGAACTAGAAAATATTGATTACCCTGGCAAAAACGCCAAGGGAATCAACACCAAGGTAATCAATAAAAGTTTGTTTTTTATCGATTACGTAAAAAGTTAAAAGTTCTAAGCAATAATAATAAGATTATTAAATCAATAATAAGTAACAAGATTAGTAATAATAACAAAAAAGATTAGTAAAGATATATCCGAGAAAAAACTTATACATTTTTTTATGCCGTCAGGGTAATCAATGACCTAGTGAAACAAAACCAGGGGAATCAAATGTTTACCTTCGTAATTTCGTCCACGTCAAAGTGAGACGCTACCTTCCACCACAGCATTTTAAGCGCGACTAGAGCTCGCACGAGAACGAATAAGTGCGCTTCGCGACCGCTCCACTAGCGATCTATGTCTAGTTATGTAGCGCGCCACAGGAATCACTGTTTAGCTCTGGACAAAACTTTAAATCTATTTCTATGTAAAACTATGGGATAAAATAAAAACTGTATATTTTTATTTTCAACACATACTAATCTAGTTATTGAAAAACTACATAAATTGATCATTTTACATTTATAAATTGGCGACTTCGGGTTGTTGACGTTTTGTTTTTTTTTTTCGATAATTACACCCAAATTAAAAAGAGTAACTATTGTGCATCAATTAGATACCATAGCGATAAGACGTAAAAAAAATACTTGGGTCTTTATTTCAATATTGCGGGTACTTTATACCTCCGGACATCATAAATTGAACCTCTCAAGATTCACCCTTAACCGGGTTTTCCTGTGGATGCCACAATAAATTGAGGCCTCCAGCCAGAGCTTAAAAACTAACTAAAAACTATAAGCGACTACACGCTAAGGGCAGCCCCCGGTAGGGTTCGGACCTCGGCTTAGGGCGTCGCTGGGAGAGGACAGCAAGGAACAGGCCGGATAGGAATCGAATGTTGCAAACAATAGAAAAAAAAAACTTTTATAGCCTCAGGTAGTATGACAATTAGTAGGTAACTGAACCAGATATCATGGCTTAGCTTAATCATTGCCATCGGAGGCCTGTGACCTTCTACGTGACCACTGTGCTGTGGAACGAAATGTAAATGTACCTGCTCTAGCTTATTACGTTGCGTATTAGTAGGTTATTTCAAAAGTAATGTGTTATGTAGGTAATAATAAGTTTGTGTAGGTCTTGGTGGTAGATTATTTAATTGATTGATTTGTGTGAAGTTATATTATGTAAGTATCCAGCTTAGAATTTCGAATAGGTTCCCAAACATCCTAGGGTGGGCACCAGACCATTCCAGGGTGGGTCCACCCGGCCCCTCCCCCCCTATATACGCCTATGCTTACCTTGTAGTACCTACCTACTTAGTGTAAGAGAAATACTTTTTAATTTGCTTGTTATATTTTTTTCGAATAAATATACGTAGGTATGTTGGTAAAACAGAATATTTACAATTTAAAGAGAAGATCCATTAAATATAGTGGTTGAAGTGTGAATACCGTGATTGGCATCATTTCAAACGCTTCGCTGTTCGTTGTTCAATCCACAGATTCCGCCGGAATTCAACATACCTATTAAATATTACATTAATCGTGAGAAAACATTTTGAAAGTTTTTGCTCATTTGCACGTGCCCTGATATTGTGTTCTACGATTCATGAAGAGATTTGGACTTTACGAACTTTATTTGGACTGAAATCCGAAATAAAGTTAGATAAGTAAATCATGAAAAGAAAATCTTAAAAGAATTTAGGTAACTACTTAAGATACGACCCCCGAGTCGCGACTAGACTCTTATGTTGAGTTGAAAATGTATCAGTCCATTTTCGTCCGCTGCTGAATTGTGAAAGTACCAAGTCACCATCATTTTCAGAGACATCTGAATTATTAAATGATATGATTGTAAAACTTATTGATTGTTACAGTCATCAATGTTTGTACATATCTAAACAAGAAGAGAGGTGGTCGTCTATTATTTGAACTACACCTAAATTCTGGTAGGTACTCGTAGGTTCTGATGAGCTTAGAGGACGTAAGTATAGTCCAAAGAGATGGACAGGTAAGTTGGATGGACAGCAGCTGGAGCTGCGGTTAACTTCATCAAGCCACAGACTGTAGCAAAGTGATAGCAAATGAAGCCAATCAAGGTCCAATATTCAGAAAGTAATGAAGAGAAAAGGGAAGGGAGGCCTTGCCTTACTTACAGTGAGACAACACAGGCTTATAATAAATAAAACGATGAGGTGTCACAATCCTCGATAGTGAAGGACCGACTAGGGAGGATCAAATTGGAGTCTTATCATCAAGCCAGGATCAATAACAAATACACCTTAGTATATTGAACGGTTCTGGTCGCCGGTGGTCGCAGCCGGTCGCCGCCCACTCCTCACAAACTGACCCAATTCCACCAGTAGGAGTTACACTCGCATTTAGGTGTCAATTATTGTAATTAGATACATACATATTAATGAGATGTCATGAATAATAAATAATTGCAGCCTTTTATGAGGAAACTAATCGTCGCAGCATGTCGTACGATCTCTCGCAGCTGACACTTTAATCTATACTTATCTCCTGGTAATTGAGTCGTTACAGAACTGACAATTAATCTGCAATGTTTGCAATGAGACGTGAAAAGTTTTTTTGCTATTGAGTGGCTCACGAATCAATTAATCATTATATTACAAACATTTTGAATACACACATAATCATTACAGTGATGTTGAAAACCATAAAAAAGCTATAAACTTACTTTAGATGAAAACGAATCGTAAGTACCTATTCCTTGCGAAAATGTTATTGTTGAGATAAATCTCTTTGCATCGTTATTGCGCTATAAAAATTGTAAATAGATACGTAATAAGCGTGCAAGTAGGCCTTTCACTGCGCCAGCGCAACTCGCAAGGCGTGCCACTCAGCCGCCTGCCCACACCCCCGCTATGATTTCACTGCGAGCCCACGACACTGCACAAATAGCTTTTGTAATATCATAATGTCTAATCAAATAGACACCCGACGAGATGTCATCGCAACCAGTTCATTCGATACCGCGAACATTTACATTCGTGTTAATATCTGTCGCGACAATAACGAATGGTAGGTATTGACCGAAAAATTACTTCTAAGCATTCATTAGAGTAAAATACTGTCATAATGCCGGTCATATATTTAGTCCCAAGGTAGTTATTTTGGCATATCGCGTAGGTACAAGTGTGCGTAACTCATATCCGAAACTATTTTCTCATTCCATTTCTATTTTAGTATCCGCGGCGCCATATCACTAAGGAATTAAAAGTTTTCAGTGTTTGTAGCACCTACTTACAGTCTATTATTTTACTTTTTTTTCGTCTCTATGTGTGCCCGGTTGATGGCACTAGGCTCGCCCCGTATTACGTAGGACTTAAAGATAGTTACCTCACTGGCGAAATGTGGCTGTACTGTACTGTAGGTACACTTCTGCTTAGGGTATATACTGTGCTGCTGGGCAGTTTGTTGCCCGACTTCTTGCCAGCGAAGGCACTGAGAAGTGGTGAAGGGCGCGCGTTTTTGGGGACTGTTTTATGTAATTTTGACGTTCGGACTGATTCTCAGCCCAATTTCCATAAATTACTTTTGATTTTGACGAATATAATGTTATGTTATTTGTTTAAAATTATATTTCCATAAAACATTGGAGTACAATAGTACCTACTAGTGAGAGTTATTATTATAACGCCCGTCGCATTGTCTATAATGAGGTCGCTATACCCTAATAACCGCAACTGAAAATTATTCTATATTTTTTATCTATAAAACAATTGCATCCCACATGAGGTCTGGCACGACAACTCAACAATACTTCATTGAACGCTACCAATTATAGCAGTGCGTGTTATTGATCGGCTGTGTCAACTGCACCCACGCCGGGGACATTAGCCCATCGGGCCACGAACCCACACCCCTGACAAATGTATGAGCAGTCAGAAAAATGAACTGTTAAGTAAATTAAATAACAACTTAAGTCGTCCGCATATTCAAATCACAATTGTCATTTTTTGCTAGTCGTATGAAGAAGTTATAACACGGCCAATTTACCTTGTGTTTCTTTCTGTAGAACAATTAATTTCTCTGACTGTACCTAGACGCGGTGTAATGCGAGCTGGCAGACGATGATCGGCGATTATATTAATTGATATTATTGAGACCGGTTCGGTTCTATTGTCTTTTTATTATGATGGATAGGTACTGTGAGATGTTTCGTCACGTAGTTTTATTGCAGCCTCGGGCTGAACGAACTTTTATTGTATCTGAAGGATTTAATCTAACCTCCTCTTACAGACCATAGCTAAACTACTTATTAAAATGAAACCTTTTTGTACCTACCTGTTTCCTCATTAAATTAGTCGGGATTTTTCCTTATTACCTACGAAAAACCACGACTAATCGCGCTCTTTCAGGGGTAGAATCTGCCAGATGACATGTTTTAAGTAAGGACGTCAATCATTTATAGGTAAAGAAGAAACCATTTCATAAATCATGATGTAAGTATGTGTACTTACCTAATATACGCAAATCACCAGACTGGGACACGACACCACCGCGGCACGGCATAAGGACGGGTGGCATGACTGTATATTCGTTTTCTAGTTATTACCAGTGAGTCGATGGCAGATTGTTTTGTTACAGTAGGTACAGTGAGTCGTCTCGCTCAGTTGACGCCGATAATATTCGCAGCGCAATGAACAGCTGATGTGCTGGCCCCACTGACATCACGACACATACACGTGCTCAAGATCTCTTAATGCCATCATTATTTAGAACCATATTTACATAGCGATAATTCTTGGAGGAAATTCACTACAAGCTTTAATTTTTACCCGACTGCGTCAGAAGGACGGTTATGTTTTTCGAGTGTATGTATGTATGTATATTTCTTTGGCACGCTCTGTAGCCTAAACGGCTTGATCGATTTCAGCTTGAGAGGTTCCGTTAGATTCGTCTTAATTGTGAGAGTGACACTGGGTATATCAAAATTGAAAAAAAAAAATAAAATGGCCGATTTTTGGCGCAACATCATGTCTTCAAAAAAAATTTTTTTTTCTCAAAACCTATCGAGTGGGGTATCAAAATAAAGGGTTTTAAAAGGTGATTACAAAAATATGTACAACTTATACGTATAAAAGTAATTCGAAGTGACATAAGTATCGTAAAAAACACGTAAGTACCAAGAACTAAATCTTCTGCGAAATCTTTCACATTTATTTTGTAAACTAAAAAGCTGGAAATAAAAAAAGTTATTTAAAAAAATAAAAATAAACCCGACTGCGGTAAAAAACTGAAAAGCTAAAACAAGCCCATTTTAAATTAAATAAAAGTTGGAAGCAGGCGGGACCCATATCATTTTTATTATATTTTCAAATTCAAATGGGTCTATTTTTTTAAATAATTTTTTTTTTGAGTCAGAAAGGGGTAACTTCTTCCAGTCAACTGTAGAACTAAGCTTAAGTTTATTCCGTTTCAAGCTTTCTTACAACAAGTGCCTAAGTACCGCATTACCTATATCCAAAGGTACATTTGCAAGTATTATTTGTTATCTAGGTAGGTTTCACGCCAAACCCACTGAAGCCATCGTTCTAAAATTTAACTGATAAGTAGCCTGTAACCTGGCGAAAACTACTTTTCATTCCGGATATTTATATAAAAATTATGAAATACAAAATTTATGCAGATAACGTCGCGGCCAACAGCTTTTATCAATAAGTACCTATAAATTACAATCAACACATCGCGGGTTATATATACTGAATTGTTATTTTAAATTTTCCAGCCAATAATATTCACATAAGGGTAAATATTCAGCTATTTTATTTATTTATAGTCAACCAGCTTCCGCCCGCGGCTTCGCCCGCGAGGTATGTCGATAAAAACTATCCTATGTCTTTCCCGGGGATGCCATCTATCTCTCTGCCAAATTTTATCGAAATCCGTTTAGTGGTTTAGGCTTGAAAAGGTAACATACAGACAGACACACAGATAGAGTTACTTTCGAATGTATAATATTAGTATGGATTAAAACGGACCAATTACATTAATTAACATAGAAACCATTATTACATTGACAATAATTATACATAAATTTTATAAATTTAGCTATAATTCAAAACTGACGACAGTAAGTATCTGAGTACCATCATCTACCTAGCCTTTTCCCAACTATGTTGGGGTCGGCTCCCAGTCTAACCGGATGCAGCTGAATACCAGTATTTTACATGGAGCGACTGCCTATCTGACCTCCACAACCCAGTTACTGGGTAATACGATACCCCTTGGGAAGACTGGTTGTCAGATTTTCGGGCTTCTGACTACCCGTAACGACTGTCAAAGATCCACGAATGACAGCCGGGAGCAATGGCTTAACGTGCTTTCCGAGGCACGGAGGGGTCACGGTATGTAAAGATGGTCCCCCATCCACAGACCAACCGCGGCAAGCGTAGCTTAACCTGATCGATCGACCTGTGCGGCTGTTATTATTTAGCCACGGGCCCCTCAAATATATAATATAGTAGGTAAGTATCTGAGTACCGATTAATCTAAATTCTGTGAATCTCTTAGCAGCAAAAATAGCGAATCATTCCACAGTCCCACACGGGAAAACTTGAGTGCAGCATTGTTTCCGAGCGCTCCGCCTGTCCGCCCACCCACACGGCATGCGGCATCGCGCTGGGAGAGGTGTTCCAATCATTTGTGTAACTCGAACATAAAGCATTACCAGTAGAGCGATTACAGTATAATAGAAAATTACTTTTCTAATTAAATTAGTTAGTAGGATATTTTTAGTGAGTTGCAGCTGAAATCAGGCACATGAGATACCTAAGTTTTTCAGCTCTGTTTCGAGGTTGGATAGCGCCTCTAGTATTGCAGATAGTCCATACTTGATAGGCGGTGGTGACCACTTAGATACCATCTGATGGGCATCCCTAATTAAGAATATAATTGTGATTTGTGTTTATCACAAAGTTTTAAATACCTACTGAAAACGTAATGTTACATTACTACAATTTTTGAAGATAAGTGCATATTAAATATATAGAGTTGTCGTACGTGAGTGATGAACTGATGACTGTGATGAGGGAAGAACTTAGTTATGAAATAAGCGAGTTACATAATAGAGCTTTGACAATGAGTACCTAAGTAGGTACTCCAGAATTTAGAGCAACGAATACCTTCACCAAGCTTAACATAATTAGTTCTAGTTTGATATAAAATTAAGTTAGCTTCATAAATGATGTGCAAATAAATTAATTTTAACAACCATTTTAAACAAAGACTATGCCGTGGGTAGACAGTTACCAAAGGGATTAGTGCTCTGTGGGTGGCCCTCGGTCATCACAACGTCAACAAACTGACACGACAAGGTAAAACATCCAAAAATTGCTTCAACAGCTATATTTATCCAAAATAGGCTCCTATCAGATAACCGGACGATCATAGAACGTTATAGTTTATGGCTTCCTACGTGATGGGCCATGGAACGTGGATCGTGGGCCAGTGTCCAATGTACATCATTAGCTGGCACGCGTTGGCCAAAACTGTGGCCCACGCCGCACTACCGCAAAAACGTACGCCGTATTAGTAGTTATTACTTATAACGACAAAACGACATGTGGCTAATGTGGGCTCTGCTCGTCTATGGTCGGTTAGTTATTGTTTTAATGTGGAGTGGGGGGCTAGCTTGTTGGTTGTCAAAAGAATAAGTATAGGTAAAATCGTCATTGTTCATTATCCGTAGAAGTTATAGTACCTACCGATAAATTAGGGCAAGCTCAAGATAAAAAAAAAAAAATTCAAGGAAATCGTAAGAGTCTTATCGTTGAAAAGTAAACCAGACAGCAGTATTTATGTAATAAGTATCTCTAGTGACAGCAGATTACATTCACTGAGTACGTACAGGTAGGTAAATATTTTGATAAGCAAGTTCTAGTAAGTATTGAATAAGATTGTAAAAAAGAAATCATTAGCATTTTCCATGTTTGTTTTCTTCCACAGTTCCCCAACTCTCAAGGGCTGTTGCGACGTGTCGTAATAATTGGCAAACCACCAACTCACATTTTATATTTTATGAAGTCAACGAATGCTTGCAACGATCGCGTCATTTCGAGAATCATTTGTAAATGAGAGGAAAAACAATTTCTTTTCTTTCGGACTGTTTGTGAATTGAGTTAGAGGAGATTACTTATTAGGGAAGTACTGCTACATGTAGGCGTTGTGCTCTATACATTTCTACCAATATATACCTACCTACGTACCCAAGTAGGAGGCATTGCCATAAGTACCTATTTTATGGGATGAAAAATGAAATCACCGGGGAATAGCACGTAATTATTGTAAGTAACGTGTTTGTATTAGGGGAAAAAAGTTACGTTTTTCACGCATAGAATATTCCAAAATAATAGGCTGATGAGATCAGTCAGAGAATGTTAATATTTACGGGCAGGAAAAAAACATGAATTGCGCTTAAAACATAGACAATATCTAATATTTAGTTATTCACAAAAGGAATGAAATAAAAATATAAATAATGGTTTTACCCGACCAAACGTCCCGAGACAAACTTGAACAATTTTCCAGCGATTTCATAAAGACATTCTGACTTTGTCTTAATGCGCTATAATTTATTTAAATAACTTGCCATCGCCATCAGAGATCGATGAAAACGCCATATTGGCGCGATCCGGCCTGCGCGTACGCAGCTCCGGCCAAAACCAGGAACCAATAAATATAAATACATTTTAGTTGTTGCCCCAAAAGGCCCAGCGGCCTCGTCGTTGTTTCCTTAAACCACTTATACTGCACAGAATAGGGCTGCGTTGTGTTCCGAATATCGTATCTTGACGCTTTCGTCGTTCCGAATAAGCGGTGCGATTGTGCGCCAATATGGGATATTTATGAAACAATTTCGCTTCGGACTCAATTACCGGTTTGATGGTGTTGTTCGATGGTGTGGTTTGTTAAACACAGGCTACTGATCTGGGTTAATAGGTACTTCAATTGATTTGTGAGTGTGTGTGCCAATAAGAAGTAAGTAGGTAAGACTTCGTTGACTGTCATCATCCCAGCTACGTTCCTGCCTATATGCTCTAATGACCTACCTTTCTCTGTGCCGAACACTTTTCAGCCGCCCTTACGGCCTGGCCACGCCGCCACGCGACCTTGGCGCTATCAGCGGTAGCTTAGCGTGGGGCGGCGAGCGGTAAAAACAAATATACAAGTACGGGTCGGACTCGCACACGAAGGGTTCCGTACCACAAGCCAAAAACGACGAAAAATACACGTGTGTTGTATGGGAGGCCCCCTTAAATATTCATTTTATTTTGTTTTTAGTATTTGTTGTTAAAGCGGCAACAGAAATACATAATTTGTGAAACTTTCAACTGTCTAGCTATCGCGGTTCTTGAGATACAGCCTGGTGACAGTCGGACGGACGAACAGACAGCGAAGTCTTAGTAATACTTAGGGTCTCGTTTTTACCCTTTGGGTACGGAAACCTAAAAGTCACCGCTCTAGCAGAGACACCGCGCCGCTTGCCGTGCCGCTTCCCATAGTTCTCTTCGACAACATTTTCGGACAGGTCATCTCATTACTGTGATATTGACGTCTTGCACTTGTAAATGACCTCTTGCACTTGTAAATTTTAGCTATATTAAATCTTGAGGGGATATTCAGGTTGTCATCAACCTACTGCAGTAGGTACACCATCTGCCAATAAAGAAATTACTCTGAGTCGCGGTTTCCCAATCATCTCGTAGGAAAATCTTTTAGTAGCACTGATAAAAATTAAAATGACAAATGAATAGCCTGAGGACTTAGAGAAAGTGACCTGTAACATTCTATCAGCGATAACAATGATGGAAATTCAAATATTTATTGTATAGACCGAAAACCGAAGATACGATTCCTGGATAAGGCAGAAGGCTTTTTCAAAAAACAAAAAAGGAGACTTTATGTTCCTTCAAAATTGAGGTGATGGGCCCCTTGATCACTTTGCCCTACTAGCCATCCATACCTAGTTTTGAAATGTAGCCCAAGGCTTCCATGTACACGACTGACATAATATATTCCCACATGTGCTGACAAGTTTTTTTGGAGATGAAGATGATCTCAAAACGTTTTTGGCTTAGTATGAAAACTATTTTTGTTATGAATTTCAGGAGGAATTAAATTATTTGTTCAAACAAACTAATAGAAACACTTGGAAAGCGATTGCCACCTGTTTAAGCCCTCAGGTAACAAAAACACATCCAAACATCGAAAAATAATGAAGTGAACAGCCCAATGTGTAGGTACCTACAGTAGTGCTGCTGCAAGTGATATCATTGTACGACCAGATAAGGGTAACATTGACACTCCATCTTCGGATCTCATTAGTGCGACACCCGCGCAATGACCTGCACTACACGCGACAATTGGCTGTCGTATATCTCTACTCTTTGGATACGGATGTAAATTATAAATTTGTGATTTAAATCTACTCTGTAAAAGGAGTAAATCTTCTCCATTTGGAGAAGAAAATTAACACTAGATTTTAATTCTGTTGACTATTTTTAACTATTTATACATTTACATTGACGGTGGTAAAGCAACAATAGAAATTCAATTGAATTAGAAGAAGAACCTATCTTAAAACTTCTCTAATCAAGTAAGTGCCCCTAGATCCCTGAAAACTCTTATTAATATTCTCATTAGATTTCCATTTGTTTATCACCCACTAAATCTGTAGGATCCGTTTTCATAAAATCAATTCGCGCCTTGGTATTTCAGACTGAGCACAAACATCAACATGGCTCTCGCATATAACAAGGAACAGTGACTCAATTCAGATTCTATTATTATCTGCAAACGGCGATCCGACTTGTAAACATTTCTAATTGTAATCTCTGAAATGTATGGCGGATTTAAACGGATTTAATGAATTACCTACATTAACATTGTTGTGTGCGTGTACTAAGATGGCACTTAAGATGCGCTGAGTACCTACTATATCTAGTCCTTACCGGAGGTCTGTCTTAAAGCTTTTCAGTTTATATTTCATTGCTTAGTGTGGACCGGGACAACTTAAATCTATGTTTAGGACAAGGTCCGTTATGAATGTATGTACCTAATCTAATGTAATGTATGTTCGCAAAAACTTAGGACTTTTCAAAATAAGAAGCGATTTCCATAATATAAATACACGTAGTAAAAATGAAATTGTGTTACCTAAATTTAGAATTAACTAAAACTAGCAAGTCATTTCTTGTATAGTTGCCGGCACGTAACTTGGCAAGACTTTTTGTAGTGGGGGAAGTTTGCGCACGCACAATTTCATACATTTTTATATGCGCGAACTTCCCCCACTACGAAAATCTCTTGCCAAGTTACGTGCCGGTGATTATATACAACATTGCCAAAGCCGGTTACAGAACTTAGCGATGGAAAAAAAAAAAAAAAAAAAAGGCTCCTCATTAACGGCATAACTATGTAAATGTCTATTAACTGCTCTCAAATTACGCGATGTTTATTTTTTATTTATCTTTTACATACTACTTTGACATAATTTTTATTTTTATTACAACCACTAATAAAGAGGTGAATATTAGAATTGTCTGTATATAATGTCAAACAAAACGTTATTTATAGACAATTCTAATTTTCACCTCTTTATTTTTGGTTGTAATGGCAATCATATCACTTGGTTTTAGTAGGTTTTTATATTTTATTTTTTATTTATCCTTTTGATAAATTCTTATTTTGTAAATGTAAGGACTTTGTAGGCCTTGTAGATTTTAGATTTGTAGACCATTTTTTATTTTATCAAGTACCTGGTACCTACTTGTTGACAGGCCTGCGCTGTCCTCCCATACCTACTGTAATTTGAAAACATTGTAAAAGCCAATTATTTTTAAAAAGAGTAACCGTGGAATTTCTTGCCTTTGGAACCGTGCACCTAGCTTCTGACGTTTCTTATGTGCCCATGTAGGTTTATGTGAAATAAAATATTTTGATTTTAAATGGGCATTAAGAACACCTTTATACCTAAGTGGCAGCGATTGAAGCAGATCATTTCAGCTAACTCTTGACCTAGAGCGATCTGATTCAATTCAACCCCGTCATTCTTAGTTCAATTAACTTAAACAATCTAATTATTCAAAAAATATGATAAAACTGCAAGATAGATGTCATATCTTTAACTGGTACGTCTAATGGCAGTAGGTAATAGCTGCGCGTGGGCCGCCTGTGGCCGCATAACGTTATGCTTCCAATTATGCGCTCAAATGCTAAGCTACTAAGTAAAGGAAATCATTACCATGCTAATGTCGAGAGCGGCCGGAGATAAACCCATGTTGTTTAATACCAAGGTATCAACTACTGAACATAGGTTCAGTAGTTGATATCTTTAAACAGCACGGGTTTATCTCATTTTACATAGGAAAGTGATATTTTACATCAGTTTCCCAATCATTCCGATCCAGCCTGTCCCTTGCTGCCCTCTCCCAGCGACGCCCTAAGCCGAGATCCGTACCCCACATGCAATCGCGTAGTTTTTAAGTTTTTTAATCCCTGACTGGAGGCCAGTCATTGATGATAGTAACCAGTAGTCATCCACAAGCAAGCAAAAACAAGCAAGCAACTGCATTATGCTTATATCATAGAAACATGGTACATAGAGGGGTGCCACTTTATACTACGTCATTGGGCGCCACGTTAAGATTTCACACCACCTAAAAAAATTCTAGGGCCGCCGCTGATTAGGAGTCCATTGGGGAAACCCAATTCACCTGTTTCACACCACGCACACCTGATGGAGACTTTATATATAGGTAAGTATAAGTAGGTAGGTAGTTAGTAAGGCTTTATGTACAGGTAGGTAAGTATTCCGCGACTTCGGTCAGCACGAATTGTTGGTCCCTCCCGGTGAAGCTAAGCTCTGCTTATCCGGTTACTAAATCAAAAACCCTTGAGATTTGAAACAAAAATATGTAAGTAAGTACTATAATAGCTTAGTGCTTACGTACTACGTACAGAAACATAAATTATTGCTACATTGGATAATCCATCACTAGTCTAAAACAATCCGACCCTATAATTATAAGATCAATAGCTAAAAAAAATCAATTTGTCAGATAAAGGCGTGCTTCAAATAACGTGCTATATTCAGCCATAATGCGCTGTGTTGCCAACATTACGGACCAAAGCGAGTGTTTTTATTGTGTGTATTGTAATAATTATGCTGAGCGCACGTGGGAAGCACCCACGGCGCTGTGAATCACATTGTGCACAGATATGGGCAACTTATAAATAATATTGAGCAAAAACAACGACGGATTGATTAGTTGATAATGTGAGGCAGTAAAATGTGCTAATGTTTTGTAATGAGCTGGTGTCTGCACTATATTACTTGTCATACGCTTGATATCGATAAGTAATTTATTAACTCTGAGTAGGCGACGGGTTAATGTCTTGTTTGTCACGGTCTCAAGAGTCTTGTACTCTTGTACCTGTCATCTCAAGAGCTGTGCTAATATTCGCGAACAAAATTAAGTGAATTTAAGTATTCTCCAACATACTAGAATAATATGAGCATTGTTATGTACGAGTAATACCGTCACACAATAATATTCGTATTCACTGTAAGTGAAATCTAAGTAGTCAAAGTCAAAGTATTTTATTTGTTGCACATAGGTAGTTAATATAGTACATGGTATAAAATTTGCGTTGTATCACTATGTTTTGCCTTGCAAGGCGTACAAATTGGGCGTAAAAAACTACAAACTAAATAAAACTGTTTCAAACAAGTAACGTCGTAAACAAAATAGAATAACAAGTGGATCGGACATTTTTTATTCAATGCTTCAAACTCATTGATAGAGTAGTAAGCCTTCTAAGGCAGCCTTCTAAGGCATCTAAGGCATTCTTTTATTTGACTAACCGCTAGCAACCCTATCCGCTTTGGACGCACCATGTACAGATGCCAGCACATCAAGCTACCCGAAACTGTCAAATTTTCCCAATCAACTTTAAACCTTATTCTATAGCGATAAAGTTGAAAATGTATTAAAGAAATTTGGCAGATTGTAGTAGCTTGATGTGCTGGCGTCTGTACATAACTACCACTGTTTGTGCGTACTTTATAATTTTCATTGTGTAAAAATAAATAAACACTTTCCTTTTCAACGAAGCAGAAACTGAAAGATAATTTATTATTTAATTAAAATAACTGAAATTCCTTCAAAACAGTTTCGTCTATGCGTTAATGTTTATGCATTGTTTAATTATGTATAGCTAAGCTATGCATATGTGCAGTTACAGTCTCATTACGACCGTCGCTTGCGCAGGTTCACCCACGTTTATCTTACAGCTAATTATTATTATAAGGATTTTCCTAGCTTTCTTTCTATGTAGGTAGGTATTTTATATACTTGTACACATTACTATTATTTTAAGACTGATAGCTTTTTAAATTATGTAAACACTTTAACATGTAGTTGCCTATTAGATAAGAATAAGCTGTAGGCATCAGCTCCTTTACTTACATATATCTACGTAGTTAGATACCTATAACTTGCCTGATGATTGAGTTACGGGATACTTAAGTACATGGAAGTTAAATACCTGCACTCAATTCAATTTCAGGAGGATATAATCATACAACATACTTAATATTTATTTTGAACCTAAAGTGACGGTTCGAAAAACTGGGGCACAGATTAGTCTTACAAGTTCAGCCTATGTCTGAGTGTAGCCCGACTTTTCGGAATTAAAAATAAGCAAAGCAGGGCTTGAAATAGCGCTATTTTTAGGAACCGCTACTACTGGCCTTGGTGTGACACCGGTGTCAGAGTACCTGTACTATTGGTATTTTATGACTATCGGTACTGTACCGGTACAAAACTAATATTTCCCTAAGTTACAGTGAGAAAACCGGTATAGTAAGTAAAAAGGATAGAACTACTGAACAGGCATTAGACGAATAACTTCAAGGTGCCAGGTGATGCCAACCGTTCGAGGTTCATCGTACAAATATAAGATTTGTGGTACGCGCCAGGTACCTGAACTTGGTACCGGTACCCTTCTGGAACCAGTAGGTACCCAGGTACCAAAACGGCAAGAACCGCTAAGTACCAACATAGAAGCTATGGTACTTTTGGTGCCGTTTTGAGCCCTGCTCCAAAGTTCTACTCGAAATCAGATTATAGTCAATACCTTTCGCTTTTTTTGCCTGTCCGTAGATTCGCCATAAAAAAGCGCCAAAGAGACAGCGAGACTAATTATTTAGATTGAGATCCTATCGCTTACCTCAGTCGCACTTCGCACAGTAACTGGACTATAGATCAGGCATCATAGATGCATGTTTTCCAATGAATATTTTAAGCACAGCTAACTATGTTGTCCGATTTCTGCAAGTTTATTGGCTAGCGGATTATTGCACTAGTTGTGTGTGTGTGTGTAGGTACTTCTGATACAGGCACTACATCCTTATTCCCTTTTCATGTAGAAACATGAAAACTGCCATAATGTAAGCGTATCGAGGTCCGATATGGACAATATCAGTTGGGTTCGAAATTCAATGTCCATACACACTACCTATGGAGTGAAAATTCGGGAATTTTTTAAAGTATTAGCTGAACATACTTATTTAGGTATATCTAAAACTATATGAGCAAACTTATCCATTAAAAGCATAAGTAACTAACTTAGTTACGAATACGCAAACGAGTACCCAAACAAACGCAACACTCTCCTACACTCTCGACAGACACTCGTGACACACCCGTCGATACTCCCCGACTTTCACTAGATCCGCGGCTATCAATCAAATGAGTACCGGTGATGTTATGAGTCCAATTTGCTATAGTTAGCACGGTCTCCCACGCAGGCGGAGCCGCGTGCAAAACTCGATAAAAGGCATATTTTGATCACATTTCTTCCGTAGAAGACATAACAACCTGTCAATATTTACATACTATTACGAGTTTGGAACAAAGCGTCGCTATACATGGCTTTGGACTATGTTTTGTGGTTCCTCGTGCTGCTTCTCAAAAAGATAGCCTGTAGAACCCAGGTAATATTTGTAAATTACATTATTTTACTAGTAAGTAATTATTTATAGTACTTAGATAGTATTACATCTGATGAAAATTATCAGTGTAGGAGTTTTCATTACTTATATAGGAACTAAGATACATCTTTAACATGCCTATTAATAAATCATACTTAATTGGATTGCAGCGTCATAATCTTTCTTGAAATGAAAGAATTTGGTATCACAGAAGAGACAATTAAAAAATCCGGCATCCTGTGCCTATCTCTATCTCTACCTATCTAGGCACATCAATGTAGATAGACCAAGAATGTCTTCAAGCCTACTCTCCCATATTATGTAGTAATATCTGTATTGGAGCTATTCATACATTTCGAACTAGGGTCGCTGTCGTCAAGTTATGCAAATTGAGTGCAAATCCTTCGAGCCTTTACGATGATTGCACCTCAAGGACTGTCTTATTGCCTTGTTCAGTATAATTGTACGAAGGCTCGCTCAACTAGCCGGCAGTGGGCGGACATGGACGTAAATATGCAGGATTGTAAGTGAAACACTAATATTTGCGGTATGGTAATGTTTGTGATGATTAGGTAATAAGTAACCGAGGAGTTTGAAACCACTTTCTAAGATTACAGAGCGGAACACGGCCAGATAGAGAATGAATTCTAAGATTACAGAGCGGAACGCGCCCAGATAGAGAATGAATTCTAAGATTACAGAGCGGAACACGCCCAGATAGAGAATGACTTCTAAGATTACAGAGCGGAACACGCCCAGATAGAGAATGAATTCTAAGATTACAGAGCGGAACACGCCCAGATAGACTGAATTCCCCGAAGGGGGTGACATTGTTGTTACACCCTCATGTCGCCAGTTAATGTTCCCATGACACGAGGCAAGCCTATATTGCCATCAACCAGGCACAATTCCAGGCGCTAAAAAGCCAAAGAAACACTGCCCGAGCTCAGAGCTGGGGAACGAACCCGGTAGGTAATGCACCCTGCACTCTGTTGGTGCCCAAGGCCGTCGCAATAACGTCAACTAGACCAACATGGCAGTCGATATCTATATCATTATCACAGAGTAACATGGGCTATATATATATTTTTTTTTTTAATGAGATGTTTACGAACATTGCAATAGGTACCCAAGGTACTTATCAAAAGTTTGCCTATAAAAGTCATTATTTGGAGTGCGCTGCGAAAACTATTAATTAAAAATAATGTATTATCTACTACATGTTTATTATATTACCCACTCATCATTAGGACAAAAAAGTCCGCGAGGCTTTATTTGTTTATGTCTCAATCAAAACACGGGTAGAATTGAAAGATGATGACATATTCGAAAAAAAAAGCAAAGGAATAGCGCTGGCAGGAAATGTGGCTGTTATTTTAGTATATTGTGGTGTTTAACGACTTCCACGCAAACGAAGTCGCAAGCATTAATTAGTAGATATACTCGATACGCTGATACCTATGACAAGAAATTACTCATGTTAGTTGTTTAACTAACATAGGTATCATAACTATGCAAAGTGTGAACTAAGTACGGTTCTCTACAAAATGGTTGAGCTGGATGATGCTGATCCACGCGCCATGTTCGTGAACGGGCGCCGTCGCGTCGGTTGAGACTGGTCATATTTTTAATCTTATATTTTGAATTGCTCTTACATATAGAAGCAACAAGAATAATGTACCCGGGATTTTGTAATATCTTGATTTAAAAGAGTGTCCATGGAGTTTCTTGCCCGTTCTACCCCATATAGTACGTTTTGGAATGGGCAACTAGCACCAACTTTCTGACTAACTGACAGACTATTTAATTTTGACAAGTCAAAAGTGCCTGTAAAAGGTTTAATTGAAATAAGTGCTTCGAGTTTGGGTATGAGTTAGGTATTATTTATGAGAAACTCAGTAAAATGCAATAAGTATACTTAATACGTACTTAATAATTGGAGGATAAATACTGGAGGAGGACAAAGCTCAAGCTGTAAGCTTGATGCTTGTACTATAACAGTTTTTAAGCTAAATAATTAGGTATGTACAACTGTGAAATATGTAGTAGAAAAAGAAAATATATTTGATATTCCCATTTTAATTTATCCGACACGCACGTAGATAAACCATATCAGTAAACGAGGACGGACACACGCACTTCAAACTATAATCAACACACCAACACCATGGACACGGACACCATGGCTTATCCTGCAGCAAGAGCGCTGGGCGGATGGCACGGCACGCCAGCATTAACGACATCATCCGTCGGGCTCTTGTCACCGCCGGGGTGCCAGCTGTTTTAGAACCCAATGGCTTGGCACGCGACGATGGCAAGAGGCCAGATGGAATGACCATAATGCCTTGGAAGTTGGGTAGGCCTTTGGTGTGGGATGCTACCTGTGTCGACACCCTTGCGCCATCCCATCTTCCTAGCACGGTGGGCTGTGCTGGGGCTGCTGCTGCAGGAGCAGAAAACCTCAAACGGCGCAAATATAACAACCTTATTGGGAGCTATATGTTTGAGCCGTTTGGGGTTGAAACACTAGGGCCTTGGGGTCCGAGTGCTCATCGAATATTTCGGGACATCGCCAAGCGGTTGGTTGACTCTTCACGTGACCAGAGGGCTGGCCTATTTTTAGCCCAAAGAATAAGCATTGCCATCCAACGTGGTAATGCTGCCAGCCTTTTGGGCACTTGTGCCATTGACAGCGATGCGGACGAATTTTTTGATGCCCAATGAGCTCCTTTCTTTTTCTTTACCTTTTTTTTATATACTTGTATATACTGTATAATACCTATGTATATTTTAGTGTTAAATTGTAAAATAGTAACATTGTAATTGAAATGCTCAACTAAAAATACCTGATTTCACTAGCACACAGACTACTTAAGCGATTTGTTTTTTATCTGCTTTAACAATTAAATTTTGTTTCTACATGATATATTTCTCAAACTAGACTTCTCTTTACTGCCACGTTGTTGCAATGGTCGCAGTCGCGACTGCTGAGTAGACGGTCCGGGGTTCGATCGTCAGGTCGCGCAATGTTGTTATTTTTAACTTTACAGTTGATAAGTACACTCGAGAGCAATGAATCCGGGTCACTTAAAGAATCCTAAAAATCTCGGAAACTAAAAATGCTAGATTAATGCAATAAATTGTATTTAATAGACAATGTAATACTCCTTAAATGAAGGTATTAAAACTTCTTAGTTATTGTAAAGTTATATCATAAAAAAATCAAATTTGAAAAAGGGCCACTTTCGAAGATGGAACTACGAAATTACAGCATTTGGTTTTGCTTTTGTTTGTAATCTGTCATTTATGTGGGTACATAAACCATGTTGATAGTGCTCTATGTTCATTATTCAAGCTGAAATTATGTCGCTTACGCCTGAAGAATGCACCAGAATACTTACAATGCTGGAAACCGGCCGGAGTCAGCGCGATACAGCCAGGACTGTCGGTGTGTCGCTGTCAACAGTACAAAGAGTTCTCCGACGTTACGAAGAAACTGGTTCTAACCTACGCAGACCAGGAACGGGCAGAACCAGGTGTACCACAGCACGAGAAGACCGATACTTGGTGAACACCATGCTTCGAAATCGCTTTCTCACAGGAACTGAACTCACAAATCAGTTTCGACGCCTCGGAGGAAGTAACCCAAGTGCATGGACAGTAAGACGTCGGCTTGCTGAATCTAACTTAAAACCCCTTAGACCTGCAAACGGCCCTAAACTGGAGCGTGGGCATCGTATTTCAAGACTAAGATATGCCCAGAGCCACGTAAATTGGAGTATTGAAGATTGGTCAAAAGTTATGTTCTCCGACGAATCAAAATTTATGCTCTACAAGCACGATGGAAGACACAGAGTGTATCGAAGACCAGGGGAAAGATTCAAGCAAGCATGCATCGAAGAAAAAGTAGCCAACGGTGGTGGGTCTGTACTTGTGTGGGCCGGAATTTCTTCTGAAAGTCGCACAGAGCTGGTGATCATAGAAAACGGCTCTTTAACTAGCGTAAGATATGTGGAAGAAATCCTCAATGATCACGTTGGTCCATTTATGGTCAATTTAGGTGAGGATGCTATATTTATGCATGACAATGCCCGACCTCATACAGGTAGGATTGTGAATGACTACCTTCAAGAGATGAACATTACTCGTATGGAGTGGCCAGCGCGCAGCCCGGATATCAACCCGATCGAGCATGCTTGGGACGAGCTAGGCAGATGCGTAAAACAACGAAACCCTCCCCCAATCACGCTTCGTGAGCTCAAAATTGCTCTCACAGAGGAATGGGAGAATATTCCTCAAAATCGTATAAGGAACTTGGTGTACAGCATGCCAAACCGCGTAAACGCAGTAATGGAAGCACGAGGAGGCAATACGAAGTATTAAAATTCAAGAAAATCGTAATAAAGTTCAAAAATTTCATGTTTCCTATTTTTGTTTTAAGGAGAGATCAGCAGTTTTTTTCTTTATGTAATTTTGTGTTAATAAAATGTATGGTGACTTGGTGACTCATATTTTTTTTACTTTCATTTAAGGAGTATTACATTGTCTATTAAATACAATTTATTGCATTAACCTATCATTTTTAGTTTCCGAGATTTTTAACATTCTTTAAGTGACCCGGATTCATTGCTCTCGAGTGTATTAAATGTAACGTAAGTTTCCTATACTCCTCTCTCGCTGGGATACCATCACCGTACCACTGTACATGTTCATCTTGCCTGAATGAAAGCCCCTGTAATTTAAGTCCCCACCCATCTTTACCCTTTCTTTATGTGTAGGTAGGTCTAGGTACCCATCTTTTTGTAAAGTCATCCGCGATGGTGTACTTAAGGTCCGAATCAATGTTCTGGAATAGTTATCTTAGAGTACACTGTACGATGCTTCTTTTGAGGTAGGACTTGTGTGAATGTGTCCAAGACGAAGATTATGGCAAACATCTTCAGCAATTCAAATCCTTCTTTTAATTTCGGAAATTAAATGTTGGAGGTGGTTGACCAGTAAGTACCTATGTTTATTTTGGTCGTATTCTTTAATTTGACAAAGAGAATCAACAAACAGAGATATCGAGATAAATATAGCTTGGGTGGATGTAAATGCGGCCCCATTTAGCGAATTGGGCGACATTCTGGAAAGCCAACATTCCACGCTGTCTGAAGTCCCGCCTCTAAAACCAGTACGTTTTGCGCACCACAACGTACGGTACTGAGACGTGGACGCTCACGCAAGAGGCTGTGACACTGTGTACAGGCTGAGACTGGCACAGAGAGCCATGGAGCGTTCCATGCTTGGCATAAGGCTTATTCAGCTTGTAAACAGAATCTCAAACTTCGAAACCCACATACGTACGAAGGGTTTCGACATCGGAAAACGAGTTATGGAACTCAAATGGTTGGGCAGGACACCTGGCAAGGCGCAGTGCTGACAGGTGGAGTAAGGCAGTAACCGAGTGGCGTCCAAGGAGTGGGAGATGAAGTGTCGGTCGTCCGGCGGCGAGATGGGCGGACGACATTATTACCATCGCGGGTAGAACCTGGATGATGCTGGCACCGGGGCGGGGGATTGGCACAAGAAATAGAACTCTCAGCAGTGGGGCTACGGATGTGTATGAATGTAATACGATATTATGTTTTTATTATTTTCACGCTATTTTCCGTCACTTACATCTTAGGTGAGTTCGGAGCAAATTGAACATTTCAGGCCCGCTTGCACCAGATATTAATAAATACGCAAAAGCGTTTAATAGATGAAATAAGATACTTAGGAATAATCATAGACCAACACCTTTCATTCATTCAAACCACAGATTAGGGAACTTGTTAAACGCGTTCGAAAGCAAATCTACATAATGACAATGATACGCGATAGTACAGCTCTATGTCGCTGATACAAGCACAATACAATATTGCATTGTTTGGTAAACCCCCCATATTGGTGCCCAAGATACAGGCTTGTCTAGTTTGAGGCCAATGTGAAATCTCTTTAAAAAAAGTTTTATTTTATTTTTATAAACGCTTTTAAAATCAACATTACGTCTGTTTCTGTCAATCGTTTGAATGTTAAAGAGACAGAATGGTGTTTTAAAAATAAGTTTAGCACTAAACGCATTTAATAAGATTAGGACTAAACGCATTTAATAAAATTAGCACTAAACGCACTTAATAAGATTAGCACTAAACGCAGTTACCTACTAATGATTGTGAGTCCACTTAGATTGTGAGTCCACTTACGTTTAAATACGCTTCCTTCAGCACTCCGTAGTCCACACATTAGAATCCAACACACCGTGCAATTCCCATGAGAATAATATTCACACAACCACTCAACAGTTTATTACAGCAATATTATTCACTATGCACAGTATGCACCCTTAAAACACAAATAAAATTATGGCTAAACTCAAGAGTCTTTATAAAATTAATTAGAACTTCAAATTCAGCGCGCAAAAAATATACGCGCGTCAGAGACAACGAGGAAAGCACAGGGCAGGCAAAGGCACGCACTCGTACTGCCTGGGAGGCTGTATCGCTTGTGGGTCACCGCCCACTGCTCGCAATGAGATCATAAAGCTGTTTCGAATATCATTTACACTTAACTCTGTGCAGCTAACACGTATTGACTCCCTCGCGGTGTATTTACATAATTATGCCAATACCTAGGTACTTTTTGCTAAGTAGGTAGGTAAAATTGGTAGGTTTACCCGTGAGACTCGACCTCGTGGTAGGTGGTAAACTCATATAATTTCCTAATTGGTATGATATTGCAACAGCTGAGACGTAAAATAAACAAAGTTAAGTATGGGCATTTCTGTAGCTCTACATTTACTACATTTCTGTACCTCTACAGTTACCACATTTCTGCAGCTCTACATTTATTACATTTCTGTAGCTCTACAGTTACTACATTTCTGTAGCTCTACATTTACTACATTTCTGTACTTCTACAGTTACTACATTTCTGTAGCTCTACATTTACTACATTTCTGTAGCTCTACATTTACTACATTTCTGTAGCTCTACATTTACTACATTTCTGTAGCTCTACATTTACTACATTTCTGTAGTTCTACATTTACTACATTTCTGTACCTCTTCAGTTACTACATTTCTGTAGCTCTACATTTATTACATTTCTGTAGCTCTACATTGACTACATTTCTGTAGCTCTACATTGACTACATTTCTGTAGCTCTCCATTGACTACATTTCTGTAGCTCTACATTGACTACATTTCTGTAGCTCTACATTGACTACATTTCTGTAGCTCTCCATTGACTACATTTCTGTAGCTCTACATTGACTACATTTCTGTAGCTCTACATTGACTACATTTCTGTAGCTCTCCATTGACTACATTTCTGTAGCTCTACATTGACTACATTTCTGTAGCTCTACATTGAGTACACTTGACAAAGAGTACTCAGGCAGGCCTCGTCTATGACTCAGGCTTAGTATGATGTTTATTAAATACGGACAGACAAGACACAGGCAGACACGACAGACCACGAAACAGTAACCTTTTAAGCGCTTGGCTAAATATCAATTGCCGTGCCCCTAGCGCGCGGCTACAAATCGATAAAATAATCATCATCATCTGCCTAACCTTTTCCCAACCATGTTGGGGTCGGCTTCCAGTCAAACCGGATGTAGCTAACTCGATAAAATAATACCTACAATAAATTAAGGAGGAGCAATCGTTGAATAGAACAAAAAAATCATGCATGTTCTCTGTCGCAGAAATACGACACGAGCGGTAGGAAAATATGTGCACGGAAATATGTGTCGCATAAATGCGTCACACGCGGTTAAAAGGTTAATTTTAATTATTTTCAGCCTAGTTGTCCCACTGTACCAACGGCCTCCCATTCTCCTTTCCACTCTTCTCCTAGCTATCTTTCTAGCTCGTGTGGACCATCCTGTAGGCGCCAAGTTCGCCCCGCCATCTTCTCCTGGGTCTGCCTCGGTGTCAGCAAGAAACATACTAAATATAAATATCTTATGTTATACCTACCTAATTAATGTGGCTGGGCGACAAGTAGTAGGTATGCACTTGATTTTGAACCAACCAAGCACGCAACGATTATTATCTAAACCTGAATCCGGACCTAACATTACTAGCAGCCGTCTAGAATGTTCAAGTACTTACATTATAAATACTTACTAAGATGCACAGAATTATGTAAGTCTCACCTTGGATGCTGTCATTACTGTTGTCATCCGACGCATCAGCTTTAGATAATGATCCGCGCTCATTAGGATGTGCGCACAAAGTGTGGCGAAACGGTACAAGACGATTGGCACATAGCGATCAACCGTGCTAGATAGTACCTTCATTTCTCTATGGCTGATACTATATTATAGGTTAGGTAGGCTACAACATTTATTACAACATTCATTATAATGAATAGAGATTCTGATTTCAAGTGATGTTTTTGTTTTGCAATTACATAGATAAGTAATTATGGTTTGCGACTTAGGACCTACATAAACATAAAGCTGTCAGAATGTGTAGCTCTTACATCTACCTAACTAGTCCGTCGCGTAATACAAGCGTGATGGATTTTTGATTTTTTGTCTAGGTACCTAGATAACGAAGTCACTGGGTTGGTTTGCGAGGCTCCGGGCCACAAATCTTTGCAAAGCCCTTGGCCTTAGCGTACCTAAAGCATGTGAATTGAAAGTAGGTGTTTCTGATGATTGCTGAAAAATACAATTCGTGTATAAATTAACAGGCACCCCGCCCCGATATGCATTTTTTTTTATTGTGAATGCAGAATGCAAGATCGATCGTAGAGTCTCGAAAATTGTAGCACCCTACCGTTTATATATTCCATGCGTCGTCGGGGGCCTTCAAAGTTCAACTACAAACTGCCTTTTACTTATTGAATATATTTTAACCATTTTTTAGGGTTCCGTACCCAAAGGGTAAAAACGGGACCCTATTACTAAGACTTCGCTGTCTGTCCGTCTGTCCGTCTGTCCGTCTGTCCGTCTGTCCGTCTGTCTGTCACCAGGCTGTATCTCAAGAACCGCGATAGCTAGACAGTTGAAATTTTCACAGATGATGTATTTCTGTTGCCGCTATAACAACAAATACTAAAAACAAAATAAAATAAATATTTAAGGGGGGCTCCCATACAACAAACGCGATTTTTTTGCCCTTTTTTGCTCGATATCAAAAATGGTAATAGGTAGGCCCTTGAAATATTCACAAAATACTCAGTTGTATTTTAACTTTAATAATAAATAATAAAATTAAAATAAAATAAATATTTAAGGGGGGCTCCCATACAACAAACATGTTTTTTTCGGCATTTTTGCCTTGTGGTACGGAACCCTTCGTGTGCGAGTCCGACTCGCACTTGGCCAGTTTTTTAAAAGTACTCCTCGAGACTAAGAGGCCCTCCAGGAACAGGGGTTAGGGCCCCTCTGGTCTGGTTTATTTCTGGTCTGGTTTATATATTGTGAATGTGAAGACGATGTGGGTCATTTTATTAATTTTATATTTTTTTATTAGTTAGTTTTTTTAGTTTTTTTTTTCATGGTCTGGCAGTTTGAGTAATTTATGTGGCCTACCCGAAAAGAAAGGACATTTATTTCTTTGGTATTGTTCGTCGAATCGAGTTGAGCTGCACGATTTCTGACAAATGCGTGCACTGACTGGACAGGTCCTCTCAATCTGTGTGGTTCTTTCCTCAAAAGACCATCTCAGACATCGATCTACATGGTCTTCATATAACCTGACCAAGATTATGTCTGGACATTAAAAGAGACTGTGACCTCTGAGTTTGTTTCGGCCTTTCTTCTCAGAGTAGTAAGATAGGAAACGCCGACCTCATCTAGTTTTAAAAAACATGATTGACGTGTAAAAGTAAATGTACAAACCTACTTACGAAATTATAATCATATAGCATTTTATCATTACAAGCAATTCAGTTATAATAACCTAATCGTCAAATCTCTGATCGTTAATTTTGATATCGTTAATTACTTTTTATACCACTCTTATATTTGACTGGCCCGTTGGTCTAGTGGTTAGTGGCCCTGACTGCTATGCCGGAGGTCGTGGGTTCGATTCCCACCCAGGACAAATGTTTGTGTGATGAGCATGATCATTTGTTCTGTGTCTGGGTGTAATTTATCTATAATATGTATGTATTTAGAAATATATAAGTATGTTTATCAGTTGTCTAGTACCCATAACACAAGCTCTGCTTAGCTTGGGACTAGACGGCGTTGTGTGATAGTTGTCGAATATATTATTATATATTATATTATTATATTTATTGTTTTAAATAATAACTAAGGTTAAACTAAATTTTTAAATGTCAACTTATTCTTCTTAAGTTGTTGCGCGAGGCCCCTGCAAGAGCGAGGCCCTGGGCCTTTGCGCTGCTCGCAACCCCCTAAGGCCGCCAGGCCGCCACTGATGACAAGACCGCCTAGTCCTGACATCCCTCTCTGTGACTGTGACAGGAGAGCACAGAGTGCTCTGGGCACTAAACTTTTATTTTCGCTAACAAAAAAGGGCCCGCTGGCGTTTCAGTTTCTGAGATTTTGTTTAACTCCTTCATCTTTGAAGCACAAAATCAAAACCCAATTGTAATTTAGAAGGCACGAAATGAGCATTAGTAATTAGTTGATCAGCAAAGCCCTAGGTCGAGGGTCCAGGCTTACGTACATCAGTCACTAGTGGAGCCTATATATCCATTGCAGTCACTTATTTGATAAATTGGTACCAAGCCTAAAAAAAAAATATTAATTTCATTATTTCCTTAAAAGACCACTGACTGGAAATTTGAGAGACAAAAGACTATAAACAGTGGGAAAAACACACATTGTGTTAATATAATTTAAATAAAAAGAACCTTAAAATAAGAGTGACACGTCAAAGTGTTTACGGCCAGTATTGAGCTGTCCTTACGCTGTAACTACACATTATCGCCATCGATGACTTCACCTGCACGCGCGCAATGACCATCACCGGCCAATCAATGCGCGTTATTACCTACTCCTACATGACATGTAAAAGCTACAGAAGGTCCACAGAGTGATATTATCAGATCCTCGCCACTCTCTTTGGGCTTGTCTATTTAATCTAAATATATAAAACTCAAAGGTGACTGACTGACTGACTGACATAGTGATCTATCAACGCACAGCACAAACCACTGGAGGGATCGGGCTGAAATTTGGCATGCAGGTAGATGTTATGACGTAGGCATTCGCTAAGAAAGGATTTTGATAAATTCTACCCCCAAAGGGATAAAATAGGAGGTGAAAGTTTGTATGAAACTTTGTCAATTTTAAACCGATCGGGCTGAGACTTCGCATGCATATAGCTACTATGACGTAGGCATCCCCTAAGAAAGGATTTTGATAAATTCAACCCCCATGGGGATAAAATAAGGGATGATGGAGGATATAAATGTATTAGTTTTTTTTAAATAATACTTACTTAACGCGAGCGAAGCCGCGGGCAAAAGCTAGTATATTAACAAGGTGGTAATAGCTGTTCTAAGTCCACCTGAGTGACCACCTCAACTATGCTTATTCAAAGTCAGTTTGATATATTGTTATTTTAGTTATTAAACCCGATGAAGGTAGGATTATAATATACTGTAAGAAGTTGCTTGTTCTTTATCGTGTACTTTTTAAAGTTTATGGAATACGGATTCAAAAATGTTGGTTTATTATTTTTACAGGTAGGTATATTGCCCCGAGAAAAGGAATACATGATACAACGAAACTTTTCTCGATACAAAAAACTACAAAGTTGTATTTATTTTTATGTTTATTTAAAACTAAATTTATAACATTTTTGCCATATAATAACCACATAGAATTAGGAAGTGAAATAAAATAAAATTTAAAATATAATAATAATGACATAGAAGAAGTTAATAATATAAAATTTTTAGGAGTAGTTATGGACACACATTGCAATTAGAAAGATCAATGTAGATATTGTATGTAAGAAAATAAACAAATTCGTATTTGCTCTTAGGAGGATCAAAAATCTAACAGACATTCAAACAGCCTTATTGGTATACCATAGCCATGTTTGTTCTGTTTTAATGTATGGAATAACTGTATGGGGGAATTCAACTGCCCAAAAAAAATGTGTAAGGTCAATTTTTAATCATAGTGGACAGACTTGAAAACCTGTATTTATTAAGCAAAAGCTGCTTAATCTCTCGTCTTTATACGTATTTGAAACCTGCAAAATTGTAAGAAACAACTACAACTACTAATAACACAAGCTCTGCTTAGCTTGGGACTAGACGGCGTTGTGTGATAGTTGTCGAATATATTATTATTATTATTATTATTATTATTACTTGCTTTTTGGAAAAGATGAAAAGGCTATGTCAAAGAGGAAAGTAGACAAAAGCCACTTGTAGTCCCGCGTAATAGACTAAAAGTATGCAACAAAAATTGTTATTTATTTATTTATTTCATGTTAATGGGGAAAATTGATAAGTCCGTGATAAGGCCTGTCGTACTTTATGGGTCTGAATGCTGGGCCGTGAAGAAGACGGAAAAAAGATTGCATGCAGCGGAGATGAGAATGTTGAGATGGATGTGTGGAGTGACGAGAATGGATAAAGTAAGAAATGAGTATATAAGAGGAAGTTTGAAAGTGGCGCCAGTGACACAAACGTTGAAAGGAAATCGTTTGGCTTGGTATGCGCATGTGATGAGAAGGGATGAAACGCATGTGACTAAAAGAGTGATGAATATACATGTTGATGGATGGAGAGGGAGAGGAAGGCCGAAGAAAAGATGGATGGATTGTGTGGGGAATGATATGAAAGAGAAGGGAGTGAATGATAGCGTAACGGTTGACAGGGGAGAATGGAAGAAGAAAACGTGTTGCGCCGACCCCAGGTAACATGGGATAAGGGCAGGAAGATGATGATGTTATTGCTAATTACTAAATGTGTAGGTGCATGCTATTAGTATAACCAAGATGTAAAATCTAAATATTTGCACGGCTGAAATGCCGAATGAAGAACTTATGTTAGCTACCTATATTCTTGCAAATAAATATATCATTCATTCACCTAATAATTCTGTAAATACATACTATATTCGCGAATCATATTTTGATCAAGATACAACCTAACACTGACCTGCAAATTGAAAATTATATAATAAATAATAGTCGAAGAAACGCCTTGAGAAGCGTTTCATGAGCTGCTTGCCGGTGGGCATTCTGAGATCTAAGTGTAGATTCTCATTGCAGACATAGAACGGGGCTCCCGTGACCTTTCTTAAGAATCGGTTCTAGATGGTCTGCATCCTACAGAGATGGTGTGGCTTAGCGTGTGCGAAAAACATATAATTTTTCCGCTACCACAAACTTTATAGACTCGACTTAATTTGTTTAAATAATCCTACTTAGAATATTTACCTCTTGTCAGCGCCTTAAGAATGAGTTTTATGAAAACCATAGCACCCACAGTTGCCAGTAGTTAAAATACTTGAAAAGTTCAGCTGAACTTTCAAATACAGTAACTTTCCCAACCTAGGAAACAAGACACTCGGCGTGAACATGCCAAGTACAGTAGAAATATTGAAGGAAACTGGTTTCCTTTGAAAATAAAAATAATTCTAAAGGAGACCAAATGAGTTTGGAGTCGCTAAATTACACATACTTACGTCATAATGATTTGCATTAATTTTGACTGTTCCTTATTTTGACGGTTTGCTACATATTTTGACGGTTTGCTATTTTTGCGGTTTCCTATTTTGACGCTTTGCTATTTTGACGAAATGCGATTTTCATGAATTTGACCGATTGCGAATTTGACCATATTATGCGAGAAACGGAAGACGACGCAAGCATAGGTCATGATGGGAAAGCAGTTTTAAATTTAAAATTTTTTTTTTTTTTTTTGAAAAGACTTCAAAAGTCGTTTTGGCACATACGGTGTTTTATTCCGATCACAACACATTAGGTGTCATCATCTCTTCTTTTGTCCATCAAAAGTAATGTCATCACTATCGTGCGCGCGGGGTTAAGCCACCACATCACACTAATCACACTAATATTATAAAGGCGAAAGTTTGTGAGTGTGTGTGTGAGTGTGTGTGTGTGTTTATATGTTTGTTAATTCTTCACGCTCAAACGGCTGGACCAATGTTGATAAAATTTTATATAGGGGTAGTTGACACCCTGGATTAACATATAGGCTACTTTTATCGTGATATTCCCACGGGATCGAAACTTACGCGGGTGAAACCGCGGGGCGCAGCTAAAGTTCATTTCAAATAAACTTGCGATAAAGTTTGTTCACCTCCTTCTACTAATGTATCCCAATATTTCCAAACCATACGAAAAAAATGTATGGGCAGTGTCGGTAACACGATCAAAACATTGACTTACTCCGTGTTTGGTATTATGAAACTCAACCGATGCAATGTTAGCGACAGTTTTGTATGACGAACGATATCTATCGTAAGTTATTTGGACTTTTTGGTACAGGGTGGTTGAATGACATTTATCGCAAGTTTATTTGAAAAACACTTTAGTCAAACTACTCGTATATACCATTCATGGTGAATCGTGCTCAATGAGCTCTTTTAGTGCATTACCAACGTAATGAAACTATAATTTTTCTTAGTGTGTAGTTTCAGTGAATAATTGACACGAATGAGTGAACTCGTAAAAATACAAAATGGATATACGCAAAATACGCGCATTGACGTGGAGTTGCGGACACCAGCCCGTAGTACCTACCTATTACCTACCTAATGCCTGCTGCTGACTCAGCAAACACTGCACTGCCCTACAAACCCTCGATTTGTTGATATTTAAGTACATTAGTCGCCTGCAGCAAAAATCGAATAAACACATTGCCTCCAACGTGATTTAATTTTCTGCAACCTGACTTTATCCCACTTAACAATTTCTGCTGACGCAAAGTCATATCATATGTGTTTAGCTAGCTAGGTTATAAAGTGCAAGAAACTATTTTACGCAAACTAAATAATTACCTACGTATAAATGTAACAATTTTTGTTATTTTGTCATTATTTGAAGATTTCTGTTGTTAAATATTGTTACAAAATGTATTGCCCTATAATTACCATAAAGTATGCTCATGCCGCCTGTGATACAGGTTTATCCTAGTTCAGGCATCTAACATTATTCTACCTTTGTAAATTACAGACTTTATGTAAATATTCTGACAATTTTAATACTGAGTAAAATATTTATTTATTTATTATTAATTTCTGAGGAAGGCTCATAAGAGCCCTCTTACATTTTGGTACCTACTGAGCGCGCATTTTTTTTTGTTTATGGTGAGATTGTCGTCTGCTTAACTTAACCAGGATTGCCTGTGGATGCCTCAATAAAGTAAAGCCTCCGGCCAGGGCAGCGCGCATCGCCGCCGGCGGGCGCAGTGAAATATATAGTAGGTACTTACCTATATATTTTATTTATTAAAAAATCAATATATACAGGGTTATTGGTAAAACATTAACAACCTCTTAGGAGGTTATTGTACTCATCATTATGAACAACTTTTTCTATGGGACCAAAGCTGAAATTGCAAAAAAAAAACAGCTGTTCCCTACATTTATGTTCGTATAACTCGTCAAAATGTAGGGAACAGCTGATTTTTTTTTTCGCGGTTTCAGGTTTGGTTCCATAGTAAAAGGTGTTCATAATGATGAGTACAATGACCTCTTAAGAGGTTGTTAATGTTTTACCAATAACCCTGTATAATATTTTAAATTGGTATTGTTTAATTAAGCAATTATTGGAGACTATTTTGGTACAAAAAAAAAATACTACGTGAAAATGATGTACTTAGAAGTTCGGAGATATTCAGACTTTTTTCTAAATGGAATTACCAACATGTTCCAAGTAGAAAATGGAATTAGGGCCGGTCGTTTTTTATTATTTTTAAGGCATAGGTAGGTACCTATATAACAAAAATGTATTCTATTAGATACCTATT
Organism: Mesoligia furuncula; assembly: GCA_916614155.1. Taxonomy (NCBI): domain Eukaryota; kingdom Metazoa; phylum Arthropoda; class Insecta; order Lepidoptera; family Noctuidae; genus Mesoligia; species Mesoligia furuncula. Next base: position 713,346 of record OU744812.1, on the reverse strand, counting down.
ATAAAAGTATTTGATATTTGTGAACCTTAGCGAAACTCGAATAGGATAGATTAAGTACAAAAACTGTCATAGAACCATAGAAAACCTCATCTTCATTTTCATGACAAAGATAAAATATTTATTGTAGGTAACAAGTAATATTTTTTGTCTTCATTCAGTAGGAGTAGGTATGGTGTGATCAATGAGATCCTGCTCACCTTCCGCGAATGTTTCAATAATTTGAGGTCTGTGACGTCACAATAAGGTAGACACTGAATGTAGACAAGGAATGTGAACAATTTCCGCATTGTTTCGGTTAAGTTAAAGGTGAAAAACCGGCCAAGTGCGTGTCGGGCCACGCACAGTGTAGGGTTCCGAAGTAGCCCGTTATCACAATGTAGTACCTACGATTCTGTTGTTCTTTATTCTGAATAGGTAAAAAAAAAATATTTTGCTTTTCAATGCAAGTCTTTACCCGTTATAAATAAGCAACTACTTCATCTTAGTCACTTTAAAGGATTAATGCTAAGGATTTTGTATTTGGTACAAAATTATCCAACACCCAAGTTCAACGACTATTTCTGCTAAACTAATAAAGTTATCTTAACCGCTATACTTTTCCTTTAAAGTTCATGAAATGCACTATCATCGTAAATTTTTCCAGATTTTTCAAGCCCGCAGTTTAGGTTTTAGAGGGGGGGGGACGCCCTACTGGAACAAAAATTTGCACTTTAAAGTTTAATATTTCGTAAATGGAGCATTCAATCGAAAAATAATTTTAGCAACCCCTTAGTTCATTTTAGAAGACCTATTCAACGATACCCCACACGATGGTAGGCGACGAAAAAAATATTCATCCCCACTTCACATGTAGGGAAGCTACCCTAAAAAAAAATATTTTCCAAAATTTTATTTTACCACTTTGTCCGCGTAATTGATATACGTACTCTTTCTGCACAAAATTACAGCTTTCTAGTATTAACGGTCTCTTAGAAAAACCTCGGACAGACAGACAGACGGACATGACGAAACTATAAGGGTTCTTTGTAGGAACTACGGAACCCTAAAAAAGAGTCCTTACGTGCTTGCCATGGAATCTTATTAAATATCTTGTGAGTAAATCTACATTTTAAAAATTGATTTGGAATTTTGGATGTTTTTCCCCGCTGTATCGCCTGACGACACAAAGCCGATACAAATCAAACCAAAAGGAGATGACGCAAGTGACGGTATAGGAAAGGTACCTACGACAAGAACATGGATCCAGATCCACACCGCCGCATTGTGACTGCTTCACTACACCATAACCCCGTCACCAATAAAACAAAACCCATGCGGACGTCAAACCTAAGCTCGGCCCGCCATAAATGAAAATATTAAAATAAAAATAAAAGTTTTTAAAAACAAGCTTTTATTAAAATAAAAACAACCTAAAAAAGAAAGAATAACCCGAACGAAAAAGAAAAAATTGAATTTAAGTGACATTTTAAAATATGTAAGTAGGTAAGTATTTATATGTTACGGGCAACGTGATTAACTGGGCATTAATAAGGACCGGCCATTATTAATAATGCCCAAGAGCGATGGGCAAAGTGATTAATTATCACTTTGACCGGCCATTATTAATAATGCCCGACGGCCCGTGGTCTATGTAATAAGTCAGTGTTAGAGATAGCTTGAATTTATCACTTGGACCGGCAGTATGAGTAATTCCCTACTTGTTGCCGGGCAATGTGATAACCCTCGACCAGACGATCCTTCTTCTGAACTGGAACAACATTCTGCCATAGTCGACCAGAAAATCAGCAACCCACTGTGAGTGTGGACATAATAAATGAAAACCCGCGAGCAGCCGATCAACAGCCTTCTGTCGATATGAGCAATCATTCTCCTGCCCTTATCCCAATTTATTTGGGGTCGGCGCAACATGTCTTTTTCTTCCATACTTCTCTATTAGTCGTCATCTCGGTAGTCACCCCCTTTCTAAGCGTATCATCATTCACACATTCCATCCATCATTTCTTTGGTCTTCCCCTACTGTTATAGCCAAAACACACACACACATCCATACTCAAAACTCTCCTCACGATATTTTCCTCATTTCTTCGTAACACATGCCCATACCATGACAACCGATTCCCACGCAACTTTTCAGTTACCGGTGCCACTTTCAAACTTCCTCTTATGTAAGTACTCATTTCTTATTCTATCCATTCGTGTAACACCACACATCCCTCTTAGTATTCTCATCTCTGCTGCATGCAGCAACATTCTGATCCATTCAAGACAGCAGGCCTATCATGGCTTTATACAGGATGTCCCGAAACTCAACGTCAAGCCGGAATCGGGTGATAGGATAAATCATAATAGTTACCAGAAAAAAAAAATCTATGTCATGTATTTTTTAAATTACAGTAATTTCTTTTTTTTTGCGAAAAATGTACAACCTGTGATGGTTTTTTAACATTACACTGAATTCAATATGGCCCCCGCTCCAAGATGGCGGATTACATTTTTTTACAATCCTCATATTAAGGGTATCAAATGAAAGAGCTTGAAGATAGCAAACTCAGACCAACAAAAAAGATAGAAAACGCGCCGCGAACACTGAAGCCACCTTTTTATCTATGTGTATCGAATGGTTGCCATTTGTTAATTTTTTTCCTACCTATAATTTGGGGATATTTGTGTGCGTAGGAACTAGTTTTTTGACCATGACCAGAATGTTCATTACCAGAACTAAAAGTGTATGCAAAATTTCACGTCATGCTCCCCAGACACCCCATGATCTATTTTGCTGTTTATAAATTCATAAGTATAGCAATTGTACGCAATATGTACCGAATTAGTACATACTTAAAAAGATTAACAAATACGGGCAACTGAATTATGACTTGCTGTAGAGCATCTCCCCAGCAACCCCAAAAAAATTAAATAAATTTTACGTAGACACTTATTTATTAGGCAAACAAGTGGTTGATAAAAATTATAAAAATTATTATATTATTAATTATTATATTATTTGATAATTATTATAATTATACTATTATATTTTTACCACTGGATGTGCTAGCTACTTAAATCCTTTATTTTAAATCTCGATTATAAGCCCCTGAGAAAAATAAATAGCAAAGAGTCTATTTCAAATGTATTACAATCTGTCAACGAAAAATATTGTGGCACAATCACGATGACCTATGATTTATCTGATCACATTATAATATTTGAAGCAATAGTCCATAAAGTAACAATAGAGGAAGTGCCTAAAACAATAGTTCTTAAAACAAATAGACCATACGACCTTGCGTCAGTTATTGAGTTTTTGGAATATGCAGGTTTAAAGGAAACAACGGGTTCGAGACGCTAAACGGTAATGTTCTATTTTCTAAAAATAACTACTACTTATACAAATTCCTAAGATAACAAAATATAATAGTGGGCACTTTAAAACTTGCGAGTTTAACAACCAATCAGTGCGAAGTACATATTGCCCAATCGCTGCTCGACACGTTGAGGTTGTAGTTCGCTGAGCTCTCAACAGGGGCGCCACTATCGCGGTGGCGATAGCAGAGCGCTACGGCTAAGGGCTCCGCGGTGCAGCTACAGGCTCCGCGGTTGGTTACTAAGATGATGTATGATGCAGCTACAGTACTCCCCCTCAAGCGAAGCGTACCGGCAGTTTGATGGCACGGCCCGTGCGCGTTGTCATGTTGCTGGCGGGCTGAGACGTCATGCTGGCCGGAGGTACATCGGTTTGTTGCTTGGTAACTGCTGGAATGGTACTGTTCTTGGGTGTGGTAATCTTAGGTGATGGTAAGGTATCTTCTATGACAACATATGCAGGCTTCAATCGATCGATGGAAATATTGGTTTGCCGATTAGGTAGTTGTATGGTGTACACTTTATCTGTTCGGCTTATAACTCGATAGGGGCCTTCGTATGGAGTCTGAAGTGGTTTTTTTACTGCGTCTGTTCTTATAAATACGTGACTGCGCTTGAGTAAATCTTGATGAATGAACAAACTTTTGTTTTTGCTGTGATGCTCGGTGTCGATTTGCGGTTTGTTTGCTTGAATAATATCACGAAGTTTTTCAACGTAGTTATAATCCATGGTAGGTGAACAGGTGCTTGCAGTGAAAAATTCGCCAGGTAAACGTAAATTGTATCCGTAGGTAAGTTCGGCGGCGCTCACGCAGGTGTCTGTGCGTAAGGCGGCTCGTAGTCCCAGTAGCACGGTAGGTAACTCGTCGATCCATGTACTGGCGTTGGTGAGTTTTGCGCGTAATGCGGTCTTGAGAGTGCGATGCCATCGTTCGACGATACCGTTACTTTGCGGGTGATAGGGTGTTGTGCGATTTTTCTTTATTCCCATTTGCTTCATTAGGTTTTGAAATAGTTGACTCTCGAACTGACGACCTTGGTCGCTGGTTAGTGTGGTCGGGCATCCAAATCTTGCGATCCAATGTTGATATACGACATCGGCTATTCGAACAGCTGTTATTTCGTCGGTCGGGATTGCTTCGGGCCACTTAGTTGCTCGGTCGATCATTGTTATTAAGTACCGATGGCCTTGAGCTGTTGTAGGTAGCGGTCCGACGATATCGATGTGCAGATGTTGAAATCGCTCGCTTGGCGGGAAAGATGCGATGTTCGAGAATGTGTGTCGTTGTATCTTGTTTTTTTTGACAATGTATGCAGGTACGCGTCCAACGGCTGATGTCTGCATTCATTGATGGCCAGAAGTATTTTTGAGTGATAAGTTTGCGAGTCGTGCGTGTGCCAGGATGACTGATGTTGTGCACGTTGTCAAAAATTTCTTTCCTATGTTGCTCGGGTATGTACGGGCGTACATAAGGAGTAGATGCTTCGCAGTATAATTCGACGTTGGTGTTAGGTATCACTATTTTCTTGAGAATTATGTTATTTTGTGATAATAGTTGTTCGATGTTGGTGTCCTTTTCTTGCGCGCTGGCTATGTCGCTGTAGTTTATTGTAGATGGGCATGTGATTGTTTCTATGCGACTGAGTGTGTCGGCGACAATGTTTTGTTTACCGCTCACGTGACGTATGTCTGTGGTAAATTCGCTGATAAACAAAAGTTGTCTCGTTCGTCTCGGGGTTTCTGTATTCGATTGCGTTTTTGTCATTGTTGTTGAATGTTAGCGGCTTGTGATCCGTAAATATAATGAGGTGACGTCCTTCAAATGTCTTGCGGAAATGTTTGACTGCCATGTAGATTGCGAGTAGCTCTCGGTCGTAAGTGGAATATTTCTTTTGCGCGTCATTGAATTTTTTGGAATAATATCCGAGCGGCTGCCATGTTTCGTCTATATATTGCTGTAGTACGGCACCAGCTGAGTTGTCGGATGCGTCGCAGAACAAAGCAAGTGTAGCATGATGTGATGGGTGAGCGAGTAGAGCTGCTTGTATGATGCTAGCTTTACATTGCTCGAACGCTTGAGTTGCTTCGTCTGTCCACGTGATTTGAGTTTTATCCCTCTTCTTGACGTTATGTAGGTATGCGTTCAATGGTGCTTGAAGGGATGCGGCGTTGGGTATGTGTTCGCGATAGAAGTTGATCATACCAAGAAATCTTCTTAACTCTTCGATTGTAGTCGGCTTGGGATAGTTGGTGATAGTTTGAATTTTATGTTCCGGTGGTTTGATGCCTTCTGATGATACGGTGTATCCTAGGAACTGAACTTCTGGTTGTCCTAGGTTGCATTTGGCGGGGTTGATAGTGATGCCATTATCTTCTAATCTCTTTAGTACGATATGAAGGTGTTTTCGGTGTTGAGCTTCGTTTTCTGATGCTACTAATAAATCGTCGATGAATGGGAAAACACAATCCAATCCTCGTAGTACTTCATAGATGTATCGTTGAAACGTTTGTCCCGCGTTTTTTAAACCAGGGCACATACGTGGAAATTCGAATAATCCCATTGGTGTGATGATAGCTGTCTTTTCAATGTCTTCTTCTCTTACGCTCAGTTGTTGGTATGCTCGGTTGAGGTCTATTGTAGAGAAGATAGTTTTCCCAGCTAGGTGATGAGTAAAATCTTTGATGCGTGGAACGGGGTAACGGTCTGGTACAGTGATGGAGTTGAGTCGGCGATAATCACCACAGACTCTAATATCGCCATTCTTCTTGGGGACGATGTGTAGAGGTGATGACCATGGACTTTTACTAGGTCTGCATAATCCTTGTTCGATCATGTTTTCGAATTCTTCCTTGACTGGTTCGAAACGATGCGGTGGAATCGGTCGAGCGCGACAGTGTATGGGTGGTCCTCGAGTTTCGATGTAATGTTGCACGTTGATGTTTGAGTTTAGTTGCATCGATGTCAATCTTGTTACGCCGGGATATTGAGCTAGGATGTCGTGATATGATTGCGACATGTCAATGCTGCGTACGGTGGGCACGTTCGATGCTCGTACCGGGGCGTTGACCTTTAGGCTTGTAACACCGTCGATTAGTTTTCGGTTATTCAAATCGACTGTGAGTTGATGGTGCTTGAGGAAATCGGCTCCGAGTATTGGTTTTGAAACGTCAGCTACGATGAATTTCCATTTGTAAGGGCGTCGTAGATTGAAATCGAGAGATAATGTTTTCTCGCCATACGTAGCTATTTTAGTGTTGTTCGCAGCGTATAGTTGAAATGGTAGCGGCGTTTCTACTCGACCCTTTGTTCTCGGTAGCACGGATATGTTAGCTCCAGTGTCGACTAAGAATGATAGTTTCGAGTTTCTGTCGGTGATGTATAGGCGGTGAGATATTTCTTGAACGCCGGTGTCCGCCTCTGCCAACGTTCTGTCTAGTTTTCCGTATTTTGTTTCTTAAATGAACAAGGCGATTTGCAGTGCCTAGCCTGGTTTTTGAAACGTCGGTGATAATAACAGAATGGTGATGGCGATGCTTCTCGAGTGCGTGATCTTGATGTGTTACGGTGACGAGATGGGTAGCGGCTGCGGCGATGGTTGTTGTTGTATGATGGTCTTGATTTGAGCTCGGCTATTTCAAGCGATAGTTTTCTTATTTCGCTGATGAGAAATTGTGTATCTACTTGCGGTGTGATTGACATTTTCTTCAGGTGTGTTTAGTTCGGGGTCACCACTTTGGAATATGCAGGTTTAAAGGAAACAACGGGTTCGAGACGCTAAACGGAAATGTTCTATTTTCTAAAAATAACTACTACTTATACAAATTCCTAAGATAACAAAATCAATGTGTTGATTTGCATCCTAGTCAAATTCAAGGACGTAATTATGCTAATGATTCTCGACCCAAATCAACAATAAAATGAGTAGGTATTTTTTTATTTTATTTTCTTATTTAAGGAAATCCGTAAGTGTGAACCAGCCGTATTTAAACGCGGCCCGTCTGTTACTAGCCCTATAACCGCGCTTCACACACACACACAAATGCATACCATTCATGCAATTCTCATTCGATAAATTCGTAGGTAATCAATCCCATCCTCCAATCACACTCCCGCGCTGCTCCTAGCCACGCCCCTTTTCCCCGTCTTTCTGTTCCGGCGCCGACAGTGTGTTTGAACTCGCCGAAGTTTTCGCAAGTGCGCTTTGCGAATTTCCGTACATCGAGACGTAGTTACAAAGTGTGATGACGGACAATTACTCAAATGCCGAGTTGGTGGAGATGGTCGCCATCAGTGGAGACAGCCTACGTGGAGCCATCCGGATGTTCGTGGAAATGTATCCCGATCGGGCACAAGACATTCACCCAGGTGATAATGCTGTGCGGGTTACATTTTGGTCGCTGGTTCCTGGAACACCAAGACGCCAACATCCTGTGGATGGACGAGTGTTTACCTAAGAGTTGAAAGTAAGTACACCACGTACTTATACTTAACTAGCACGTCTTTCCATTTCATCAAACGTAGAAAACATCATTTTTAGACTTAGTAGATCCGTACACTAACTAAGGTAGGTATTATTGCCGACCCTAAGCCCGTTATGTAGGAAGGAAAGTTTCAAATCAACCAATTTAATCCACAAATAAAAACAAAATCATTTAATCATCTGATAACACGTCAGTGAACTTTTCTTTGGCGCACTAGTATTACTGTCACTAGTAAGATTTCCGTATTCCAATGATGCTCAAAAATGAGTTAATTATTAAGCGAAATTTATGACAATAATGTAGGTGATTTTCGAAATAAAATTAGGTAAAATTATTGCTACCGGTCGGGTCATTGCTACGCGGGGAAAAACAGCTGCATGCATTGTCGCTGTGTGCGTAGTCGGGTGATTCTGTTTTATTTGTATTGAATTAAGGGTGTAATTCTGAAATACTGTTAAATTTCAACAACAAAAAAAAAGCAGCGCTTACTAGTTATTGCCCCATAACGTACTTCAATTGATTATTTATGTATTTTATGACAACCTCCTGAACTTTGACGAGGATGCAAATCAACACATTGTATAATAGTGGGCACTTTAAAACTTGCGAGTTTAACAACCAATCAGTGCGAAGTACATATTGCCCAATCGCTGCTCGACACGTTGAGGTTGTAGTTCGCTGAGCTCTCAACAGGGGCGCCACTATCGCGGTGGCGATAGCAGAGCGCTACGGCTAAGGGCTCCGCGGTGCAGCTACAGGCTCCGCGGTTGGTTACTAAGATGATGTATGATGCAGCTACAAGTTTGTACCTCCAACAATTACAGCAGGTCTGGGTCATTTTACAGCTACGGGATCAAAACGGTACTGTTTAGATGACCTTAAGACGAAGGTATAGGTACACAAAACAAATTTAAGGAAACCATTTCAATCAAACGTATTAATTTATGTGAACATTTAATTTGTTTGCCAATTCAAATGTTATTTTGGTTGACCTATTGAAATATACAGAGAGTTAAAGAGCTATTGAAATATACAGTTTCTATTCAATTTGTTCCTTTTTTTATTTGTCGTTGTAATGTGATGTAAAATATAATTGCTTCAAGTTGGTACCCATGTAATTCAAAAAACAGCATCGAAATCGGTCCAAAAGTTTTCGAGAAAACTTCATACCCACAGTCAAACACCTATTGCTCAGACGCTTATACCACAGTATAAAGATCATACAGTATTGTAACTCGGCCGTAACCTTGAAATAAATGCCTACAGCCGCGCGGTACGTAAACATGCGATAGGGCTGCCCGCCTCCAGCATTTTAAATACATTTGCCTACTTTTGTTTCCATTTAGTTTTGTTATTGTATTTTACTGTGTGTAGATACATAAATAATAAAATAAATAAATAAATATACTTTTTTTATATAAACAAATAAAATACTTTGTGAATTGAATAGGAAGTGTTTAATAAAAATGCGTGTTGTTTTTTGATTGGTAGATTTAATTAAAAATCCATGTTTATGTTTGAATAACAAATCTTATGCGACCGAAAAATATTTGCGCCTCGACTGAGACGTACGAAATGCTTTATTATTCAATTTTAAAGTATAAAAAATCCGCATTATATTATGTATAAAGCTTAATTCAAAATTGTTGTGGGAAACATGGATAAGGTGGAGAAAAAGGAATATCTTTTACTTGGTTATAGATACCTGCAGCTACTTTACAATTTATATGTTTGGTTTTAAATGAAGTTCGAAATATTTAATCCATCCACAAAATCATCGCTGGGTACAATCAAAAAAGGTTGCGAATTAATCTTATTGTAGTCCGTATATCTTAATCATAGTATAATCTTATTGTAGCACAATATAGCCTACTCGTTATATTAAATATGTACTTGAACTTATTTTTAGTGAAAAAATCGCGCGGTTATTGTTAGAAAAAACAACACACCGTCCGTTCGTCACTGCTGCGGGACAGTCGCGACTGTCTGCATGCCGAGCGCATGCCGAGGTCGAGGCGCGTAGGTATAGCTCGCGTTTCGTCCGTTTGTATGAAGTCGAAATACTGTATGATCTTTATACTGTGCTTCCGTATTGCATGACGTTCCCGAAAGGGTAGCGTCTGCGCACTGACAAAACAAGTTTTTTATCAAATTCGCAAGGATCAAAGATGCAATAGCAACACACTGACACAGTATAAATACTGTGCTTATACAGTGGTAAAAATAAGAGTACAATTTTTACCAGCCACTGATTTGCCAAATAAGTAAGTGTATAAGTACGTAAAATTTATTCAATTTTTACTTGGGGTTGCTGGGGAGATGCTTTACAGCAAGCCATAATTAATTCAGTTGCCTATACCTGTTAAGGTACTTAATTTTTTAAGTGTGTACTAATTCGGTACATATTGCGTACAATTGTTATTATGAATTTATAAAGAGCAAAATAGATCATGGGTTGCTGGGAAGATGATATACAGCAAGCCATAATTCAGTTGCCTGTACCTGTTAACCTGTTAGGGAACTTATTTTTTTAAGTATGTACTAATTCAGTACATATTTCGTACCAATTGTTATATGAATTTATAAAAAGCAAAATAGATAATGGGGGTCGGGAGCATGACGTAAAATTTCAGCTCAATCGGATACCAACAAATGGTCGAAAAATGAGTTGCAAATTTAACGGACAACTTACAGCATAGGTACCAATACATACGAAACTGCAAGTTAAATAAAAAGCTTGTAAAAAAAAAAGATTTCGTTGGCCAGGGTAAAAGCCTACACTATCTCATAAATAAAACCAGTTCTTGGGTTAGTAAATATGTATATGATATAGGTTACTAAGGTATAATAAATAACTAGAATATTTTGGGAAACGTTTTTCAAAGGTACAAGAATAATTTTGTAAAAGCTGAAAACTATTGGTACAGCGCAATCTCTGAGCTAAACATAGAACGACAGTAGAATTGCTCACAGCGCCATCTCTGGAGAACTCGAAGAACTTTTAGGAGTTATTGTCGGGTTCGTTGGCAGCGTTTGTGGGCATGTATTCGAAGAGAAGAGCCTTCTTGTCGTAGCCACAGCGGAACAGGTTCCACGCGAGGTCTTCAGGAGTCTCCCCTGTCTGTTCAGAGCAGCTCTCCAAAGCCTAGGATAATACAAAAATTTGGAAAATCTAAAAGTGCACGACTCATATTGCTCATTTGATGGTTAAATATACAGGGTGGAAACTTTCAGCGGGGCAGTAAGGGAAAGTACCTTATCCGTTGCAGCTACGTGAAAATGGTCTTAGGAGACTAATTTTGATCCCCATTCACAGATTTTCAAAAAAAATTACAATTAGCAAGAAAATAGCCATTTTACACAAAAACATTTTTTGATGCCAATCGATCCTGTTTCTAATACTGATCACTTCTATGGGACCAACCATCGTTGGAGTACTCAAAAAGTCACAAATTGCAAAAAACTTTTCCCTTACATTTTGTAAAGAATTTGTGTAACTGAAATACAAAAAATAAAATAAAAGACAAATGATCACGTAGAATTTAAAACAAAAAAAAAAATTAAAAAATCAAATTTTAAATTTGTTTCATCAGACCATAATATGAAATTCAGAAAATGGTAATCTCTGCTTATTTTTTCTCTTAACCACCTGCAAAAAGTAAGTCTTCGAGCGGCATCCCCTAAATGTAAGGCTTGAACTAGTCGCCCCTGTCGGTAACATTTATAACCATACTTCTTCCATATCTTTAGTACGAAACGATGTGAGACACCTTCAGCGACTGCTCTTGATAATATTTCGGGATAAGCTTCGACAAGTGTAAGAAATGATCAAATTTTCATCTAGTATAAATGGGTGGCGTACAGATTTTTTCTTAAGAGAGCCACCTTGTGCAAGATTTCTTAAAATATTTGTAATAACCTTTCTGGTTGGCACATGACGATTTGGATATTTGATTCTATACCATTCTAACGCAGATGATGTATTTTTATTATTTACGTTATATGCTTCTAGCAAGTCTAAACGTTCTAAATTGGAGATCATTTTTCTCTTATCAAGCTGTCCACTTAATGTAAAATTCACAACAAACTCAGAGCTTTTCGGACGCAACAAACTGTCACATTGTTTTTTATTTAATAATAACGAGTTCGAAATTTGAATTGTTTTTAAACTTATCGTTTTATTCATTCAACAAAAAGATCTCAACCGTCACTAAAAAAGCTTTTGCGTAAAATTTTCAAACAAAATGTACGGGAAAAGTTTTTTGCAATTTGTGACTTTTTGAGTACTCTAACGATGGTTGGTCCCATAGAAGTTTTTGATCAGTATTAGAAACAGGATCGATTGGTATTAAAAATGTTTTTGTGTATAATGGCTATTTTCTTGCTAATTGTATTTTTTTTTGAAAATCTGTGAATGGGGATCAAAATTCCATAAAAAGTTATGGATAGTCTCCTAAGACCATTTTCGCGTAGCTGCAACGGATAAGGTACTTCCCCTTACTGCCCCGCTGAAAGTTTCCACCCTGTATAGATAAAGTTTTTTATTAAACTACTTTGAATAAAAGAACCATTTTCAAAGGGTTCCTCTTAAGGGGAAAAACAAATCCATAAAAAAAAAATTGAATCAATTAATTGATTTCTGCGCAACGTTTTCAGGTTTCACACTTGATTGACGGGAATTTTTTTTAGAAATATTTTGTTTTTTTTTCCCGTTTCTGTTGCATTAAATCAATTTTTGGAACGTGCAGAATCCCACTAAATTATTACGATCTATACTAATGATAGAAAGAGCCAAAGAGGTAAATTTTGTAAGTTTGTATGTAGGGGTGGTAATCTCTGGAACTACCAGTCGAATTTGTGTTTTTGTATTTGATAGCCCAATTCTTGAGGAAGGCTATAGGCTATTTGACATCACGCTATGACCCTTAGGAGCCGAGCAAAAGAAAAAAAGTCAGAAAGAACGGTAAGCAAAAACGAAGTAAGTAATAGCGCGGGCAGGCGATGAAATGCGACGGGGTGGATCGTGGGAACGAGAAATTTCACGCCGACGAAGTCGCGGGCAGAAGCTAGTGGTTCATAAATGAAGTAGGTCCTGTGTAGCAGGAGTGTAATAATAGAAACAGTTGCAGAAAGAAGCCAATTTTTTTTTTCGATCTTAAAGCACTAATGCTTCGCTTTATGAGTCGTGCAATTAATTTAATTGGTGCCCTGATAGATGACATTGCATCTGCCAGATAAACGTAAAAATACATAAGTTCTCCGACAGATTAGGTACCTAACCAAAATATATCCAGGGAGGTGGGAAAAAGCATCGAACCGAGGGCGTCCGAGGGAGTTGCTCCAGTTTTGGAATGCTACCGTCAGAAGTATGGGTTCGACTATGTTTCAAATGGGCACTTTGAAATCCAATCCAAAGCTACCTGAGCTGGGAGTTCACAAGGCCTGTATTGAATAAAAAAAACTTTACAAATCCATCAAAAACCGAAACTGTCCAAAAAATTCCGGTAACCTATAGGATTTTAGGAGGCATCGTCCCATCGTGGGAGTAGCCAAGAAAAACAGACCTAATGTTGTGCTGTATGTAAAGATAGGTAGGTAACACACTTAACTGCTCTAACCTTGGTAGCATTTTTAGCGTCAGGCCGGGCCGCCATCTTGCCGAGCACGGCCGCCTTCTGCAGTTTACCGTCCTTGGACACGAGCTTGCACTTGAGCAGCACGCAGTACACGTGGCGCCTCAGCGCGGGATCGTCCAGCAGCTCGCCCGCCAGCAGCGCCTCCACCAGGCGCGGCGCCACGTGCGACATCGCCATGCACGCGTCCGAGTGCGCGCGGAACATCGCCTTCTCCTCCTTACCCAGCATCTGGAGTCAAATGTTCGATGGTGCTGGAAGGCAAACAAGCCGACAGCCCTTCTGAGGGGCGATTCCCGGATTTTTTAAGAACGTTCGCATTCTAATCTCAGTATCAATCTGTCAAAAATATCTACTCACCGATAATTTTCTACATTTTTATAAAAATATTATTTATTATTTATTTATTAACCAACTTATACGAGGGCTGCCTTAAAATTTGTGTCGTTTGAAATAAGTATAATACAATTAAAAATACAATTAAAAATTACAATTATTTTTGTACAATTTAATAGATTATTACAATTTATTGTTTTTCTAAAAATCCTTCGCGATATTTAATACACTTTTGCATGCGTTCGAACCAAACATTTATTCCACTCCTAAGTGGGGGGTAGGTACTCAAAATGGCCGATTTGTGCGTCAACAGCTTCTTCGGACGAGCTGAAACGTTGACCACGAAGACTTTGCTTAATTTTGGGGAACGTAAAAAATCAAGTCAGGGCTGTAAGGCGGGTTGATCTAAAATTTCGACATTTTGGGTGCTCAAAAACATCTTTGTATCGCGGGCGGTGTGCGAACTTGCATTGTCATGGTGCAGTATCATGCGAAGTCTTGAGTTGTTTTTTCGAAATTCTGTGATGACTTGTGGCAAACAAATAGTGGTTTACCAGTCAGCGTTAACCGTCTTGCGAACTTCTAGTACAATAGTAGCGACGTGACCTACCCTTTGCCACAAACGAGGCAACCATTTTTTTTGAAGTGCTTCGTGAAACTCCGTCACTAAATACAGAAGTGATCTCCTCAAAGCACTGAAGTCGCGTTAATCCTCTTAAGTTGTAGAAAATTAATTTTCCTTTGATATTTCCATTTTTACAACCTTTGAATAGACGCTACAATTAAACCATGCTATGGCAGCTTGCAACATCACACAGAACACTATTACTCCTAGCGCCCCTAGCGGAGAAGTAGCCAAACGAAAAATACTGTGATGCAATGCAATATTAAAATATACAGGATGTGGCGTAACTAGTGGTCCACCGTTATGGATTCGATATACCAGATAATACACTATAACATATTACAATTGTAACCATTTTTACCCAAGGGTTCCGAAAATATTTTTTTTTTTTTTGTTTTTTATTTACGAAATTTCTACCTTTTGTTACAAATTTGGTTGTAGTTTCAACAAAAACCATATTTTTGTCATTTTGATTTCTGTTGATTACTGTTATAGACTAGAGCTATCGTGTAAAATTATGTTTATTTTATGTAAATTTAGAGCTTTTGAAGAAAAAGTTAGTTCTTCTCTATTTTATTAACCCAAATTTTTTACTTATCATGCAAATTCAAGAGCGATTTTGTAAAAAAAAATGTACTATTAAAATGGTTAAAATTGTAGTAAGTATGTTATAGTAAATTATCTGGTATATAGAATCCTTAACGGTGGAACACTATTTACGCCACATCTTGTATAATGATGGTACCGGAAGATGGTGTGACAAACAAACACACACATAAAGTAATTGTCTCAAAATATTGGACAATAAACAACAAAAATAAAAATTAAGCCTAAACCAAGTGCAACAAGTGCAAGTGCAACAAGGTTTAGGAGCATAGGCACTATTTATAGTTTGGACCCATAATATTATTATTGTGAATAGTGAACTAAACACTGAGTGCACTTCCATCATGTCTCAAAACTCTTGTTGTGTACCTGGATGTCTAGTGACTAGGAAAGAAAAGTGCTGATTCTCAGCCTACGTGATTTTGATTTTAATATGTTAGTAAATGTTTAATTTGTATGTATTTCTGTGTTTTTTATAAGAATAAACAGTTTGTTTATCTTTAATATTCAGAGTTACTTTTCCTTCATACTCCTATTCCTAATGCAGGTAAAAATCTGGAATTTTTACATTGTCGTATAAATTATTGTTTACTAGATAGATAGATAGATAGATAAAACGTTTATTCAGTGCAACAAAAGACACAATACAGGTATTAAAAAACATCAAAAACAGGTGAAAGAAAAAAAAATAAACAAACATTAAAATGATAAATTGAACCATAGACACCTAGCTCATGTACTACTACTTAGTGTGTTTTTAATAATTATGTAATTGTTAAAAAAACATTAATAGGTAGTAAACAATAATATAAACGACACTGTAAAATTCCAACACAATATTAATATAATAGAGCTCCATCTACCATCTATATCAGTGCCTATTAATAGAGCTCCATCTACCATCTTCAGCCGTAATTATAGGTACCTAATAGTTTTGGTTACTTTAGAACTAGATGGCGAATTGTGCTGTCAACACAAAATGAAGAGAGCTTCCTGTCTATTGCACCGCATTATATTGTAGTCTTTGAATTAAACTATTCATCCGATCATAAAAACATTCTTTGTTTTCGAATTCTAAATTCAAAAAGATGACAAGCCATATTTTTTTTATAATGGCGGGATGTTTGAAAACGACACAGCCCTCGTATTAACAGTTTGCACCACTCATACAAGCTACTACTTTGATTGTCGCTGAGATGAAATTGCGACTCGATTTTGAACGTTTTTATTACGGAAATTGGATTCTATGGGTTATATTCTATGGGTTATATTCATGAATAAAAATATAAATGACGATTAAACCGTCTGCAATATTTCATCCAAATTGAGAACCTCCTTCTTTTTTGAAGTCGGTTAAAAACGGACCCGATATATTACAGAAGTATCTACTTACTATACAGTTCTTGCATCCTGTAGTAGCCTGAAACAAAATGAATTCATTTCCAAAATTAGTTAGTCTTTAGTGCACCATTGTGAAGAAAAGTATCTAATCACCCTCTAGTAACTTGGATTACATTTCGCTGAGTAACTTAATCGGGTAGGTATTTGCTTTTCAATATCGGGCCTTCTTTGTACAAGAAGGACATTCGCATTTAATCATCACCAACAATGGCTCCCCAGAATTCGTAAACCGAACTGAACTGAGATTGATGTCGAGGTCTTAGGCGGTAGTCTATCTGCTGCTATATTACGAAAAAAACCGCAAAATGAACCATCTTCCAGTTGTCGCAGCATTACAACTCAACGGTACCTGAGTTTCATACCTACTAGCCGCTTGCAAAAACATCACAGACACTCGCTAACAGTTCCCGTACTCTTAGAACAGTCCACAGCACATAGATCCTACCTGGTTGGTGATGGCGACTAGCGCGAGCAGCGCCAGCGCGCGCGGGTAACTCATGAGACGGTCCGATGAAATGCGCAGTGGCACGTGAAGCAGCACAGGAGCCAGCGGCATCCGACGCAACGCTTCCAGTTCCACTCGCGCGAATAACTGCCCGGGCCGCGCTTTATTTGCCCCACAAACGAGTCGCCGTCCTCGTCGAACATCACACGGCCTCGCTACCACGGAGCACAACGATAGCGATACGCGACTGGAAATTTGCTGTGGGAAGCATTTTTCATTGAAGATTTAGGTACTTAATGGTGGAAGAATTTGGAGAAGGAGGATGTCGGACAGTCAGTTTCTCAGGCAACTTCCTAAAGAGAAGTACTTAGATAATTTAATTGGTTATAGCCACTCACTCATCCATGAGAAACCTTTTTTTTTAACATGTTACAGCAACATGTTTTTGTATTGCAGGAAACACGATGTTCTCCAGTGTTGCTGACAACAAGCCTAGTGTTCATTACAAAAAGTAACATTGTTATGTGGAACAGACTTGTGTGCGTTTCCTACTAACTTGTCGATTCCGCTATACCTAACGGAGTATTTAGTTAACTAGGTACCTACTACCTAGTTAGGTGGTGAGTAGATGTTGCGGTACGGTCTCATGATAAGTTGCGATTGTTGTGAAGTAGGTTGGTCGGTGCCGTTGGTGGATATGACAGACATTACTAAACTAGGGAAGAGTATGTTTATGGCTTCAAAGTTAATCTTACCAAAAATCTTAGAACAACTGTTGGCCAACCCTGTTCTTCTGTTTCGTGAGATTAAAATTGTAGGATTTTAGCTGGAAAATAAAAGCAGCAATTATATAATTAAAGCCACAGCGCATACCGCAGTAGGAGGCTCAATAATTATGAAAATAACGAAACCATACGACAGTTTGTTTAGTAAACAGTCGACGGACGCAGTGTCACAACATTGCCGATCACTCACCAAATATTCCACGCCATTGTTTCCACGCATATTTAATTCACAAATAACTGATGCTTCAGTGTTAATTTAACAAACAGTCAGTGGATGTTGTGAGAACAAAGTTTCTTTCGCGTCAGCAAAGATCGGGAGATACTCATTTCATTCGTTTCCCTTTTTAGACGTACGTAGTTTATGCTCAGTTTTTTGCTATCAAGAGGGCAAACTGTGTGTAAGGTCTCTCATCGGCTCTTACACTTCCTAGCCTATTTATAGGCCCTACAGGCTACAGCTGAGGAACATTATCGCGGAGAAAGTCGTATAATATATAATTTAATAACCAACTAATTTCCCTGACTTTACATTCATAAACTTACTAACTTACCTTACAGGTCGAATAAGCTTGAGATAAGATAATAATTTTATGGAATTTATTTAAAGATTTGGTAGAAGAGATAATCAAATAAGTATTTCCAGGAAGTTGAAACATGTCTATACAGCGATTCTCTTATTCTTCAATTTGGTGTTTGAAAATATTCTGAAAATTTAATAAGTACAGTGTGTTAGCGAAAATATAATTATGAAATAAACACCATCATACTCGAACTACTCAATCTTTTAAAAGATGAAAAACTTGCAACAACTTGTGCAAAAGACACAGAAGTTCGGGAAAAGGCGTATGTTGTATTCCCATACACAGCTACGCTATGTAGGTAGGTCCCCTCGATGCGTGTCCTGTGCTAAGTCCTCGGTATATTCTGGAAAAAACAGCTTCTAGGTCGTGGAACCATTGACTGTGGTTAAGATAATGCTGAACCTTTTGCCTATCACTTAGGCTCTAATCTAGACGACTTTCGGTTTTATCTTCGTGCTGTTTTATATAAGTAGGGAATATCCTGTAACTCTACCTTGTTATTTACCCTACCTACATAATTATTGTTATCATATTTAGCTGTGTGATGTAACTAATAAAGGTACCTGCGGCACTGTATGATAGCACCTGTGACAGTTTAAAGTTATAAAAAATAGCGTATCCATTCAATAAAGTGTACCTAGTTCCAGCATTAAATATTTTTTGCGGCGCTTACAACAATCTAACATGGCATCCGATTTGCCTCCTCCTCACAACCAACGCGATCGTCGTGTCCATTTTGTTCGGTAAACAAATGCGTGGGCGTCCACCGGATTCCGAACAAATGAGTGACATATGAACGCGACCATCGCGTATTCGCGCGAGTGATATTTTTGGTTAAGACTCGTTGTCATACAGTGCCGCCATTTCCGTCATAGTACCTAGTTAAGATACGTACACGGAGGTTCTGTCGAGGCGGTCAGTTCGGAGCGAGGGGATGCGGTGCATGCAGACGGTAGAGGGCGGGCGCGGGTGTCGCGAGGGGCAGGCGCGCTGCAGCACGCATGGCGCCAGGCCCAGCGCCAGCGCCGCCGTCGCCAGCAGCGGCATCAGCATGCCGCGCGTCAGGCTCTGGGACAGACCAACCTGGGACCACTCAAGTGACGGCCGAACTCAACGAAACTCAACTAGTACCTACGTAAGAGTAGGTTAACCTTTTAAGCGCTTGGCTAAATATCAATTGCCGTGCCCCTAGCTAGCGCGTACAAATCGATAAAATAATTATCACCTGCCTAGCCTTTTCCCAACCATGTTGGGGTCGGATTCCAGTCAATCCGGCGACTAGGTCAGAATGACGGGTGTAGGTACCTATTGTTTCAGAACTGAATATGTTATAAATGAAAGGAATGTACCAGCAATGTACTTGAATGTACCTTTAATGAAATTCAATGTACCTCCAAGAAACAAGAACAATTATAAAAAATTAATTTAAAAAATAAAAAAACCCGACTGCGAAACTGAAAAGCTACAAACAAGCCCATTTTAAATTAAATAAAAGTTGGAAGCAGGCGGGACCCATTTGAATTTGAAGATATGATAAAAATGGTATGGGTCCCGCCTGCTTCCAACTTTTATTTAATTTAAATGGGCTTGTTTGTAGCTTTTCAGTTTCGCAGTCGGGTTTTTTTATTTTTTAAATTAATTTTTTTATTTCCAGTTTTTTAGTTTACAAATGTGAAAGATTTCGCAAACGATTTAGTTCTTGGTACTTGTTTTTTACGTTTTGTCACTTCGAATTACTTTTAACCATATAAGTTATATATATTTTTGTAATCACCTTTTAAAACCCTTTATTTTGATACCCCACTCGATAGGTTTCGAGAATATTTTTTTTTTTTTTGAAAACATATTGCGCCATAAATCGGCCATTTTATTTTTTTTTCAATTTTAATATACCCAGTAGCACTCTCACAATTAAGACGAATCTAACGGCACCTCTCAAGCTGAAATCGATCAAGCCGTTTAGGCTACAGAGCGTGCCAAAGAAATATACATACATACATACATACATACATACATACATACATACACTCGAAAAACATAACCCTCCTTCTGACGCAGTCGGGTAATAATAAAGTGAGCCGCAGTCCTGAGTTCCTGACAGTCAGAATGACGGGTGCATACTAATAATGAATGTAATCTGAGTTCCTGACAGTCAGAATGACGGGTGCATACTAATAATGAATGTAAGTAATAGATATCTTATGGTTGCCTAATATTTACCAGAGGAATGTACGTTCAATGTACCTACCTCATAAAAATATCTTGCGACGAGTAATTAACGAGTAAATCAAGAAAATAAATTTTGACGCCTACCAATTTATCATAGCAATGTGAGTATAGTGGCAGCTCGTATTGAGAATTTAACGTGATTATGAGAGGATTATTTACATTTTTTTACATATCTACATGTGATTTCATAAATAAAACAAATATTGATTAGAAAATGAATTATCATTTACTCAACGTTTATGAAAAGCAGTGAAAAATGCAAATAATCCTCTCATAATCACGTTAAATTCTGAGTCCGACCGACTGGTCAAGTATAAAATTCCTTAAAATACTGAAAATTTGGTGCATTTACCTATTATTCTGCATTAATTAGGACATGAAATGGAAACACAGTATATTAATTTTGCTTTAATCATTTATTTAATATAATACAACAAATATTAATTGCCTGTCGCGATAAACGAAGTTAGGCGAGCGTGCACGACAACTTCCGAAATCAGTTTCGGTTTCGGCAAAAGTTCCGGCCAATTTTGACCGAAATCGAAACTGCCGCCGAAACTTCATTTTTGGCCGAAACTCGGCCGAAACCGAACTTTCGGTCGGACACTAAAATTCTCAATACGACCAATAACACTACCTATACCCATATTGCTATGAAAATTGGTAGGCGTCAAAATTTATTTTCTTGATTTTCTCGTTAATTACTCGTCGCTCGTCGCATTATATTTTTATGAGGTATATTGAAGGTACATTCCTCGGTAAATATTAGGTAACCGTAAGATATCTATTACATTCATTATTAGTATTCACCCGTCATTCTGTCAGGACTGCGGCTCAGTTTATTATTATAATTGTTCTTGTTTCTTGGAGGTAAGTACATTGAATTTCATTAAAGGTACATTCAAGTACATTGCTGGTATATGAAAAGAATTTTCATATACAGGGTGTTTGGTGCATCGTTTGCCAAATGGAATTGGCTGAAAGGAGAGGTCATTTTCTATCTCTTAAGGTCCAGTAACTCATTTCGGCCAATTCCATTTGGCAAACAATCTGTATAACATTCATTTCTATAACAATACACCCGTCATTCTGACCTACACAATCCGGATGCAGCTGAATACCTAAATCGATAAAATAATACCAACAATAAATAAGGAGGAGCAATCGTTGAATAGAACGAAAAAATCATGCATGTTCTCTGTCGCAGAAATACGACACGAGCGGTAGGGGCACGGAAATATGTGTCGCATAAATGCGACACAAAAGCGGTTAAAAGGTTAAACCCGGTTTCCGAATTGAGAATTTGAAGTTGAGAAGTTATCAAACTACTTTCAAACATTACATAAGATTATTTTTTTACACAGTGAATGTTGTTTAGTTTTGCTGCAATTTTTTTTTACCATATCTAAAATTTCTATCTTCCGATAGGACAGCAACTCGTCACCACCAGAGAGCTCAGGCGCAGGACCAACGTGTTGTGACGCACTCTGTCGGAAGCCTCCAAAATTAGGGCTGTCAAATGTTTACTTCATCATCCTGTTGGCAGCTTCAAAGCATCAGCACCAACCAAACTGTAAGCCGTCTGTTCGGCCTTCACCGCGATAACTAACATGAGAGATATTTACCCAGCGGCGGGATGAGAACTGGAGGATGATGGAAGCTTTGCCACTTATTTCTCGAACAAGACGCTCTCGAACTGCTTGAACTCATAGTAGTTGTTGATGCTGATAGGGTTGGCCAGCCACACCATGCTTTACATCGGGAACGTACACAAAGAAACAAAAATAAGTAGGTAAATAAACCGAGGAAACCAGAACTGCCGGTGATCGCGATCTGACACTTGATTTGCTTTTTCGAACGGCTTCTGTTTTCGGTAGTCGATGGTTTTTGGCACTGACAACAAATGGTTTTATTTCCCGCCAGTGTCGTATGTTGGAAGATACTCCTTTTCATAACATAAAAATAAGAAGGTTTGATTCACGTTTGAATAGTTCGGTAGCGGTGTTAAGGGCGCGTTATTATACGTCGTCGAAATCGGAGCGTACAGTCACGAGCATAAATAGGTACCTTACACTTACGCAAAAGGGATTTTCTCATAAAGTATGGAGAATTGGTTTAATCATTTACCTTCTGAATTCATGATAACAGGTTGCGCGTCGATCTCTCTGCCACCCTGTTTACATTGTATTATGCAATAGGTATTGTTACGAGCTTCGGGTTCGCGACAATAAAAACTGCTGAGTTAATAACCACCTAGTGTGCCTTTTTCTATAATCTGTTCCTGATCACAAAGGTTCAGCACACGTACCCCTGAGATGTCAGTGGCTCTGACCAAAGTTTGTGCCACTTTCCATGGAAAGTAAATGAAAAGTAAATGATTAGAATTTTAATAAATATCAAGGGTACAGACTCCTGTAAACCCCACTTTAAAGACCTAAAAATATTAACCCTGCCCTGTCTCTACATACTTGAAATTTGTAAATTTGTACGAAAATATCCGCATTTCTATACCAAAAGAGGAGATATCCAAACTAAAATTGCACTTAGACATGAAAGCAGATTGAATATACCCACTTCACGATTAAAAATGCACTCTTCTAGTACATTTGTTATGTCCATTAAAATATACAATAAGTTACCGGAATACATCCAAAAAATAAATAAAAATAATATCTTTATCAATAAATTAAAACAATTTCTGATAAACAAAAGCTACTACACTATTGACGAATACTTTAGAGATAAATTTCAACAACAATAAACCATATTTTTTACATAAAACCACATTTTATATTACATTTCACTTTGAATACAAATTTATTTTAATACACTAATACACTAAAATACTCTAATTTAATAATTAATATATGCTAAAATGTGCACAATTAATAATATTATCATTCTACAAGACTCAATAAAATTGTAAATATTTAGATTATAATAATTTATAGTGTTAATAATGTAAATCGTGCAATATATAAATAAAACTTAAAACCAAATACATACTTAAATAAAATATAAATACCATAAAAGCAAATAATACTATTTAATGATACTATTTTAATTTAATGATACTATTTTAATTTAATAATTTTTTTTTTTTATAACAAAAAGCGCCTTCATCCTCTCTCCTATTAAAAATTAACTTTGCTGTGCCCGACAGGGTCCATAATTGATTCGATGTTTTAAAATACCAACTATTATGTACACATTATGGAATGCAATAAAGTATTGAGTATTGAGTATTGAAAGTCATTGTCTACCGTTTCCACGAGTACACAACGATGAGTTTGCCCAGGATTCCGAGGAAGACTAACCGGCACAATCGTTTCCGATCTCGGCGGAAGAACAATCTTCTTAAGGCTGTACACATTCCTTGGTAACGCCCCTTCCACGAAAAGTCCCTCTTGTCCACATTTCAAAACATCTTGCTTGACGTCAATCTCGCAACAGTTCTTCCTCATAAAGTCAAGGCCCAGGATGCAATCGTACATTATATCAGCCACGATGACATTATGCAGGTAGATTATGTTGCCTAGCTTCAACTCCATCTTGTTCTCTCCATGGACGAGTATGCGCTGACCGGTGGCTGTTACCAAATTAATGCGTTCTCGGTTGTATGCGGAGTCCCCAAGGGACCGACTTGTAAGTTGGAAACTGACAACCGTGCGAGGGGCTCCAGTGTCTATGGTCAGCTTAAACGGCGTTCCGTTGATCTTGCCCTTGATGATTAGGCTGTTCCCGTCATGGGTTTGTGTGATCGAAATCCTTGGGGCTCTTTGAAAGTCAGCTAGCACCCGCCCCGCAGCAGGACTGCGGGGCGGGTGCTACTGCGGGGCGGGTGCTAGCTGACGCTATTACTCATTTCCCTGCTGCTGGTCCTGGGCGGTGCTCTTAGCCGCACTGCCCTCTGGAGATCGGCGGCCGTTTTTTCTTTCTGCAGTTCGCTTAGGGCAATTGGATTGAAGGTGGCCCCTTTCCCTACAGCCGTAGCACCTAGGGCTGTATCCTTAATTGCGGTCGGGAACTGTAGCCGCTGCAACCTCCCTGACGCGATGGAAACGATGATCCTGCCGCACAGCTTCCACCTCCAGTACATGGGGTAAGGCGTCCTTAAGCGTCCCGTGGTGCCCGAGCCTCGCAGCAGCTCTAACTTCAAGGTCGCGGATGCCGTCGATGAATGCCTTCAATAGGTTCCCATCAATAAGCGCAGGTACGGACTGATAAGCTTTAGGCACCAGATTCTCCACCATTGCTGCAGGTTTTCGTTACTGCTTTGCACGCGATCCTTGAGCTGCACACGAAACCGTGTTCCAGGTGTGCGTCGCTATACCGAGCCTCATGAAGCTGCTCGTAAGTCACTTCCTTACCGAGAGCTTCTAGAAAAGTTAAGGCCTGGTCGCGCAGGCTGACTGACCCTGACTTTTATTCCACCCGTTCGCCTTCATGACAGCCTCAAACTGGATTTTGTAGGCCGACCAGGAAGAAGTTCCGTTAAACGGTGGCACTTCGAATCCACATAGCGAAGGTGTTGTAGCTACGGAAGCTGCGATTCCATCCCCAAGTTTAAGGTAATCCAGCGTTATCATCACGTCGCCCATCACGGTTTTCTTCACGTCACCCATCACGGTTTTCTTCACGTCAGCCATTACGTTGTCAACCCGATTATTCACTTGGTCGATTCGGGTTTCTGCTTCCGACAGGCGGTTGGCATATTGCGCAACCTTATCCTTCACCTCCTTCATAAGGAGCATCTGCTCTTCTTGCCTGCGCGCCTGCTCGACGAGCCTGTTCCTCCTGTCAGCGAGCCTGTTCCTCCTGTCGACGAACCTGCTCCTGCAGCATCATCATCAAAGTAGCAAAATCTGGTGCTGATGATGCTGGAGCAGCTGTGGACGGGCTGGCCTCCGTGGTCGGTACCTGGAGTTCCAACCTCTGTAGCATTACTCCACCAAATCGCCTTTGGTCCGTCGGCATGATTTTAATCCTCGCTTCTGACACCAATTGTTACGAGCTTCGGGTTCGTGACAATAAAAACTGCCGATATAAATTACCAAAAATGACAGTTTAATTAAACAACACTAAATACGAGTAACAACTCAAACACACTCAATGTAAATCACTTAATCATAAATCTATATAAAACGAAAGTAATGCATTTTTACCAACGGATCAGTCCCCCAAATATAAATGTTAGTCATGATGGGGAAAAAGTTGACTCAACAAGCATAGCGAAATTCCTAGGGATCTGGATCGACAGTAATCTGACTTGGAAACCTCATTCGGAGGACGTATGTAAGAAATTGAGCAAATCAGCATGACACTGTAGAATTTATCGCATGAAGTAAGCAAAACTACTCTTCTCACGGCTTACCATGGCTTGGTGGCATCGATTCTAAGGTTCGGAGTAATATTCTGGGGCAACTGTAGCGAAAGGAAGGTCATAATTCAAACCCCAAAAACGTTGCATAAGATCAAAGTCAAGTTTAAAATCTACATATAGCTGTGAGCCTGTGTTTAGGTCTCTAAAAACACTAACCTTCCCATCGCTGTACATATTGGAATTGTCCATTTTTGTTAGGTCGAATTTAATTTTTTTTTTCCGTCACTTGTCGACATTAGATCAAGGTCAGGCCCTTTAAGACTACAATACAAGTTCTTATTACGTACGGAAAAATATAATACAGCACTATTAAGAAAAAATATAATGTCAATAGGGCCCCATCATTTATAATAAAATTCCACATAATCTCAAAGTGTGGGGTGTCCCACACGCATATTTAAAACTAAACTGACTGAATTACTATTACAAAAATGTTACTACTCTGTAAATGACTTCTTGAATGACAAAGATTTATAACTGTACCTTGACTTTATTTCTTGTAATTGATATTTTAATTAACTACCTTTTTTTTATAATTTATAATTTGATAACTTAATTTTTAATGTAATGACTTTTTATGCGACAATTTATTTAAGTATGTGAATTAATTTTTGATGTCTTGTTATTTTAATGTCAATGTAATGTTAACTAATGTTTTTGCACGACCTAAGGTAGAATGTAGCGGAAACATTGTATTCTGTAGGTACCATCTCAAACCTGTACCTCATTCTTGGCAAATAAATATTTCTGATTCTGACACATTATAAAACAGAATTGCACTACTGATCGCCCTAAGTCCCACTTGAAGATCGCTTTCGATGTATTCGCTTGTATCACTTATCCAACTGTGTCCCGGCCGGGGCTGGTATGTACTCGAACATTCTAAATGTTTCTACAGTAGAAGGTTGTTCTAGAACTATCTGCGGCACTATATAAGGCCGGGATGGGCCACGACCGGGACACAGTTGGATAAGCGATACAAGCGAATGCATCGAAAGCAATCTTCAAATGCGACTTAGAGCCATTAGTAGTGCAATTGTGTTTTATAATTAGTGTGTTCGAGTTGTTATTAGTGTTGTTTAATTAAAGTGTCATTTTTGGTAATTTATATCGGCAGTTTTTATTGTCACGAACCCGAAACTCGTAACAGTATTTTCTTAAAATTGCAATTGTATTTCACGAGAATAAATACGCTTTTGATTTTTGCGTAACTGTAAGGTAATGCTCGTGACTGTAGTCTCACAAACCCATCTTCAGCATTACTAAGGGCAGTCTTCGTACTTCCAATGTTACTTACTACTGATTTGCGGTTGAGTGTACTGAGGTTAGTGAAGGGCAAAAAGAGTCCTAATCGAGCAAAAAAACGAAAATAATAAACAAATTTAGTTGCTTCCATCATCAACTTTATTTAACTTAATAACTATCACACAGTATGTGTCGGGGTCATTCGAGTGTGCTGTAATATATTACAATCACTTTATGTAGTTAAATAAATAAATAACTTGTTACAATGGCGGCTAACGAGGTACACTGGATTCTTTTGAGTAAATATGAATTCATTATTAATTTAAAACTAATAAAATGGAAATAACATCTGGAATGATCTATAAAGGCCTATAACTAAAACAGGTAGACGTATTTATTAAATGGTTCAGTTTTCGGCCGCCATGGCACCTTCTAGATCACGTGAACAAATACATATTTATTACATATTGTAGGGATCTGACGATCTGTGACCAATTCAAAGATCCGCCATCTTTACGAACAGACAGTCCTCCTACTTATTGTAGTTACAGGATTGTTATCACTATTTACATTCTTCGATACATTTGTCTATACAACCTTGCGACTTAAAAGCCTCGTATTTACACAATTGTACACAGCAGCTGGAAGAAATTGCTTACCCTCCTTTTGCTCGCAGTCGGGTAAAAACAACCGAGTGCTGAAAAAGTTGATGTTAACATTTTTGGTTTTGTTGGATACAATGTTCAACATTTGTTTACCGTGAATACGAACATTCAAGTATATTTCACAACAGTACAATTCCGCGCTTACCAACATATTAAGACGCGTTACAATCGTTCGGTTCCTTGTTTCTCGAATGTTTCCTAGTCCCACACATAAGCCTTGCTTCTCACTTATATTTACTTGATGTCACTACTCCCAGTAGGTACAAACATCAACTTTTTCAGCACTCGGTTGTTTTTACCCGACTGCGAGCAAAAGGAGGGTAAGCAATTTCTTCCAGCTGCTGTGTACAATTGTGTAAATACGAGGCTTTTAAGTCACTACTCCCAGTGGCTACAAAGTTCATTTCGTACAAAATTCTTACTTAGGTACTTATGTGAAAGAGCCCGCTCGACTAGATTTGTATTTACATTTATGTTTACAGGGGTGTCCAGTAAAAGTCCAAAGATTATTTAACTTTTTTACACTCCCACAGTCTGTATCTATGAGATATTGAAAACTAAGTTAAGACAAGGCCCTATCGACCTGTACGTCCGCGACATTACTGATTATCTAAGATAAGTACTGACATTTCCATTCGAAGGACTTAATTGACGAGATACGATACTATTGATTTAAATACAAATTGAGCACAACATACCTATCTCTGATAAAACGGTACTGTTCACTAATTTGACAAAACTATGCAAGGCTTGTGGACAACTCAAACGTATACATCTATGTCCTACGTATCATTAACAAACAAATAAATAATAAAATATAATAAATTGATTATGTAACGGCAGTCGACGAAAACCACTTAAAAGCTAGTGGAAACACGTTATTTATGTGGTGTGCGTTCAACAGTATTGCACACTCATGGTTACAGCATTGTAAAATCAGTGCTAACAGACTTCGCTCCTACGGACACATGAATATGGACCAGAGTAACACCGAATTTGACATAATTGTAAAATTACAACCAAGGATTTACTCCCAACAGAGGAGCGGTCAAAAAAATCTTGTCTATTTTAAAAATTATAAAGATTTGCAAGAGAAAAGTGGAGTTTGTTTAATTATTGTTACAGAATACTGTGTCTACAAACATGTTCCACGCGTGATTACTAATTACCTACTTGAGTAAGATGGTACTACAGATGTGTACTCGAATGAGTAAGATTTTTTCTTATTTAAAGTCTTTCAGATGAACGAGTACAGCATAGTCAGATATATAAAACACGTGTATATTCTAGTGCCATTCAAATGATTCAAACACCTTGTAGAATGAGTATGGATTGAGTTAGTCATGTAGTCTCGATTACATATTCTATAAAAATCTCTTACTGCTGCTTAGTGGCCACTGAGCATACAGTCAAGATAGTGTAGTTGAAATCATTGGTATTTTCAGAGGGTCAAAGTACTCACGAATACAAACAATTTTATGATAGAGCCAACTTTGAAATAGCTTTTGTATCATACATTGTGACTGGTTCATTTCATACATAAATACAATGTATTGTAAGTATTGCACTTTTGTATGAAATGAACACTATTTCAGAATTGGTATCATAGTAAAATTCTTGTTCATATTCATAAGTATAGTGAGGGTGAAAGTATTCACCCCTAGCAGGAAGTAAATGATTTCAATTACACCCTGTATAGTCAGGTGACTTGCTGAGCGTCAACGTTAGTCATAATTATGTCGCTAAAGACATAATTACTACAATCCTTTCTAACACTCACTTGACTTCTTATGATTACACTGTAGATTGGTTTCATAATCAACTTCTAATTTACAAAACAAATAATTCGTTTGACCTCATTTCATAAGGGGTCGATTAAATAAATTAATTCGAGCACTTTGTAACTGAGTATAGCATTACTCTAGAAATTAAACTAATTAATTAACGAGTCTAGAAGAAACATTCATTCAAAGGTGTAAAAATAAATCTTTAAAACTGTAATTGTATATCGTATTCTATATTATTTCAGACAAAATATTCGAGCACTGGTGAAATAGGTATGTTTCCTATTTATTGGACAATGTACAGTCGACTTCGTCGTTGCTTTACCACCCTGAGGTTGAATGTCACCTGAACGTCATGAAACGATATTTTGTCTGTGTCGGTTAGATAGTTTCATCCTTAGCGAGGTATTAATTTACAGGAGTTTTTATCAGAAGTGGTAAAGCACTTACGAAAAAATTACGTAATTTGTCAAACATGGTTAATGCTCAAATACGAGCAAAGTTCCTAACATTATTACACACGTGAACAAATTAGTAGTGGAAAAGAATTCGACATAGACTTGTCGAGTAGAGAGTAGAGTAGCACAGTCTAGATAATGCAGGCAGTCCAGTGGCAGAATTCAAAGTTTGAAAAATTGTAAAATAAAAAAAACTACAAAGAATATTTATTGCTATCTAAAAACAATAAATGCGGATTTTATTTTCTGAAAACCTCGTTCTCCAAATGTTGACCATCGAGCCTAGCACACTCGTCATGTCTAGCACGCATGTTTTCAAAAACGCGTTTACAGAGTGACTGAATCGTGTAAATGTTGAACGATTTGAATTTTATACGGATGGAACTTGAGTTTTTTTCCATTCATTCATTCATTCATTATAACCTGTAAGGTTGATTTCGTAATTTCCAATATCGATGAACGTGCACGAAGTGATAAACGGGGATTTTCAGCCACAAAAATCATACCACGTTCAACATTTTCGTCGGTGGCTACCGCTGGTATAGGTCCTGGTCTGGGGTTGTTTAATGTTGATTTTGTATCTCTGAATTTTGCTACCTAAGACTAAATAAGGTTGATCGATGGTCCATCACGTAATCGACGAATATTGATAAGTCGAGGATGTGTTTCAGTAAGCGAAAATTCACTTGCAATGTAAGCCTCGATGGCAAAAGCGCGGTGCAGTCCACAGCACCGCTCCATGGCAGCTAAACAATCCGCAGAGCTTACGCTTTCAACGCCGCACCCCGCGCCACCGCGACCACGCGCCCCCGCACTCACGCGCCCCCTCGAACACGCGCCCCCGCGCCCTCGCGCCTCCTTGCCCATGCTCCCCCTCGCCCACGCGCCCCCTCGCCCACGCGCTCCCGCGGCCCCGGGCCCTCGCGCCCTCTCGCCCACGGGCCCCTGCGCCCAAGCGCCCCCGCGCCCCATCGCCCACGCGCTCCCGCGGCCCCGCGTCCTCGCGCCCCCTCGCCCACACACCCCCTCGCACACGCGCCCGCACGCCCGCGCGCTCCCACGCGCCCCCGCGCACTTGCGCCCACGCACCCCCTCGCCTACGCACCCCGCGACCTTGCGTCTCCTCACCCTCGCGCCCCGCGACCTTGCGTCTCCTCACCCTCGCGCCCCCGCGCCGACGCGCCCCCTCGCCCACGGGCCCCTGCGCCCACGCGCCTCCTCACCCTCGCGCCCCCTCGCCCACGGACCCCTGCGCCCACGCGCCCCCGCGCCCACGCGCCTCCTCACCCTCGCGCCCCCTCGCCCACGGACCCCTTGCGCCCACGCGCCCCCGCGCCTCCTCATCCTCGCGCCCCCTCGCCCACGGACCCTTGCGCCCACGCGCCCCCGCGCCTCCTCATCCTCGCGCCCCCTCGCCCACGGACCCCTGCGCCCACGCGCCTCCTCACCCTCGCGCACCCTCGCCCATGGACCCCTGCGCCCACGCGCCCACGCGCCTCCTCACCCTCGCGCCCCCTCGCCCACGGACCCCTTGCGCCCACGCGCCCCCGCGCCCACTCGCCTCCTCACCCTCGCGCCCCCTCGCCCACGGACCCCTGCGCCCACGCGCACCCGCGCCCCCGCGCCTCCTCACCGTCGCGCCCCCTCGCCCACGGACACCTGCGCCCACGCGCCCCCGCGCCCACACGCCTCCTCACCCTCGCGCCCCCGCGCCAACGCGCTTCCTCACCCTCGCGCCCTCTCGCCCACGGGCCCCTGCGCCCACGCGCCACCGCGCCCCATCGCCCACGCGCTCCCGCGGCCCCGCGTCCTCGCGCCCCCTCGCCCACACACCCCCTCGCACACGCGCCCGCACGCCCGCGCGCTCCCACGCGCCCCCGCGCACTTGCGCCCACGCACCCCCTCGCCTACGCGCCCCGCGACCTTGCGTCTCCTCACCCTCGCGCCCCCGCACCGACGCGCCCCCTCGCCCACGGGCCCCTGCGCCCACGCGCCTCCTCACCCTCGCGCCCCCTCGCCCACGGACCCCTGCGCCCACGCGCACCCGCGCCCACGCGCCTCCTCACCCTCGCGCCCCCTCGCCCACGGACCCCTTGCGCCCACGCACCCCCGCGCCTCCTCATCCTCGCGCCCCCTCGCCCACGGACCCCTGCGCCCACGCGCCTCCTCACCCTCGCGCCACCTCGCCCATGGACCCCTGCGCCCACGCGCACCCGCGCCCACGCGCCTCCTCACCGTCGCGCCCCCTCGCCCACGGACCCCTTGCGCCCACGCGCCCCCGCGCCCACTCGCCTCCTCACCCTCGCGCCCCCTCGCCCACGGACCCCTGCGCCCACGCGCACCCGCGCCCACGCGCCTCCTCACCGTCGCGCCCCCTCGCCCACGGACACCTGCGCCCACGCGCCTCCGCGCCCACGCGCCTCCTCACCCTCGCGCCCCCTCGCCCACGGACCCCTGCGCCCACGCGCCTCCGCGCCCACGCGCCTCCTCACCCTCGCGCCCCCTCGCCCACGGACCCCTTGCGCCCTCGCGCCCCCTCGCCCACGGACCCCTGCGCCCACGCGCCCCCGTGCCCACGCGCCTCCTCACCCTCGCGCCCCCTCGCCCAGGGACCCCTTGCGCCCACGCGCCCCCGCGCCCACGCGCCTCCTCACCCTCGCGCCCCCTCGCCCACGGAACCCTTGCGCCCACGCGCCCCCGCGCCTCCTCATCCTCGCGCCCCCTCGCCCACGGACCCCTGCGCCCACGCGCCCCCGCGCCTCCTCACCCTCGCGCCCCCTCGCCCACGAACCCCTGCGCCCACGCGCCCCCGCGCCCACGCGCCTCCTCACCCTCGCGCCCCCTCGCCCACGGACCCCTGCGCCCACGCGCACACGCGCCTCCTCACCGTCGCGCCCCCTCGCCCACGGACACCTGCGCCCACGCGCCCCCGCGCCCACGCGCCTCCTCGCCCACGGACCCCTGCGCCCACGCGCCCCCGCGCCCACGCGCCTCCTCACCCTCGCGCCCCCTCGCCCACGGACCCCTTGCGCCCACGCGCCCCCACGCCCACGCGCCTCCTCACCCTCGCGCCCCCTCGCCCACGGACCCCTGCACCCACGCGCCCCCGCGCCCACGCGTCTCCTCACCGTCGCGCCCCCTCGCCCACGGACCCCTGCGCCCACGCGCCCCCGCGCCTCCTCACCGTCGCGCCCCCTCGCCCACGGACACCTGCGCCCACGCGCCCCCGCGCCCACGCGCCTCCTCACCCTCGCGCCCCCTCGCCCACGGACCCCTGCGCCCACGCGCCCCCGCGCCCACGCGCCTCCTCACCCTCGCGCCCCCTCGCCCACGGACCCCTGCGCCCACGCGCCTCCTCACCCTCGCGCCCCCGCGCCATTCGCCCACGAGCCCCTGCGCCCACGCGCCTCTGTGTTGCGTTCAGAAATTACATTTGTTCAAACTTTAGTATCTGCCACTGGACACCTTATATTAACTTTTTACAGGCGGTCAACGCGCGCGTTGTCGTCTGATGTTGTACCTAATTGCATATGCAGTTTGGGACATCATTTATTTAGATGTTATAAATGTAGACATTTCTCGTATCTTAACGTACTCGTAACATTTTGGGCTAATTGAAAGAAAAATCAACCCCGAGTTTGAAGCGGCGCAGCGCTGCCATCACGTTCATTATGAGCGAAGTCGCTGTGTATTTGATACACTGCGGTATCCGGTCCCGGCGCGCTACACACTAGCGAGGCAGCGCGTGCGCAGGCGCGCGCGGCAGTACATGCGCAGCAGCACGGCCGCGAACACCAGCAGCACGCCCA
Organism: Mesoligia furuncula; assembly: GCA_916614155.1. Lineage (NCBI taxonomy): Eukaryota > Metazoa > Arthropoda > Insecta > Lepidoptera > Noctuidae > Mesoligia > Mesoligia furuncula. The sequence continues at coordinate 679,518 of OU744812.1, read as the reverse complement.
GCGCGCCGCCCGGTCCCGGCGCGCTACACGCTAGCGTGGCGGCGCGTGCGCAGGCGCGCGCGGCAGTACATGCGCAGCAGCACGGCCGCGAACACCAGCAGCACGCCCAGCGCGCCGCCCGGTCCCGGCGCGCTACACGCTAGCGTGGCGGCGCGTGCGCAGGCGCGCGCGGCAGTACATGCGCAGCAGCACGGCCGCGAACACCAGCAGCACGCCCAGCGCGCCGCCCGGTCCCGGCGCGCTACACGCTAGCGTGGCGGCGCGTGCGCAGGCGCGCGCGGCAGTACATGCGCAGCAGCACGGCCGCGAACACCAGCAGCACGCCCAGCGCGCCGCCCGGTCCCGGCGCGCTACACGCTAGCGTGGCGGCGCGTGCGCAGGCGCGCGCGGCAGTACATGCGCAGCAGCACGGCCGCGAACACCAGCAGCACGCCCAGCGCGCCGCCCAGCGACACGCGGTGCCCGTACACTGCGCACGACAGCAGTATCGACAGCGCCTGCGGGGGGGGGGAGGGGTTCAGCTAATGGAATCATACATAGCTGAAATGCGGCTGGAGGGAAGCTACCGCCTATTTTTATTTTGGCGAGTATAACGCCACACTTCCTGATATTGACAGTTTTCCCAAAAGGATACGACTCTCTACATTTCGAAGCTATATATATGGACATCACTAGCGGAACAAGGTGCAAACCAGAAATACATAAACTTAATTAAGAGTATTTATACAAAATGCCACGCAAAAGTGCGCCTAGCTAGAGCGAGAAGGTACGCCTGGAAAATGTCGTGGGTTATGCATTTACTCACTCTGTAGCTCATGTTGTATGTAATATTGTAATGTGTAACCGTTTATTTACCCAAATAAATAAAATAAAAGTTACAGAATTCCCTATACAAAAAGGAGTAAAACAAGGAGACCCTCTCTCCCCAAAACTATTTTCAGCGGTGCTCGAATCCACCTTCAGACGTATAAATTGGGAAACGATGGGAATACAGATAGACGGAGAACTACTGAATCACCTACGTTTCGCGGACGACATTGTAGTCTTCGCAGAAAGCGCCACCGAGTTGGAGGGTGTGGTGATCGAACTAGCTAAGGAAAGTCAAAAAGTAGGACTGTCAATGAACAAATCGAAAACCAAGATTTTAACAAACGGAGTACCTCGGTACATTACAATAGACAAAGAGAAGATCGAATATGTCAAAGAATATATATTTTTAGGACAGCTAGTATCATTCAGAAATAACACAGAAAAAAATAGAAAGAAGGATAACTCTAGCCTGGAACAAATATTGGGGACTAAGAGAAATAATGAAAAATAAGGACATCAATATTAATATAAAGAAAAAACTCTACGAAGTAGGGATATTGCCTTGCCTTACATAATACGGTTGCCAAACATGGTCACAGAGGAAAGACGACGAAGAAAAAATTGCTATCTGCCAACGTAAAATGGAGAGAAGCATGCTTGGTCTCAAACTATCAGATAAAGTTAAAAACTCAAGCATCAGAAAGGAAACTAAAGGAATATGCAAGGAAAAGAACACGATTACTAAAGAGGCATTAGGCAGGACACATTATGTATGAAGAATGAACAATGACAAATGGACAAAACGTTTAACGGAATGTATACCAAGAGACAGGAAAAGGGAACAGGGGAGACCAAATAAAAGATGGAGAGACATCTTCAAAGAAAGATGTGAACTTCAAGAAAGATGAGAAAGGCGCGGAATAGAGTTGTGTGGAAGTTTAGGAGAGGTCTACGCTGCTGAGGCGACTGCTATTAATACAAGTTAACTTCATCATTCCTAGACTCGCTTAACTTAAACCTAGAAAAAATATCATCCTTTAAAAATATTATACTTTTAGGTGACATTAACATTAACATTGCTTCCGGGAAAATCGATACTCATGCACATATCTATTTGAACATCTGCACATTTCATGGAGTTCTACCAGCTCATTATTACCCAACGCATCAGAGCGGCTCATGCCTCGACCATATCATTATAAAGTCAAAAGCGCCGTCCATAACACTGGTTACTAATACGTCACTTACCGACCATCAAGCTGTTGTACTAACATTGCAAATACCTTTACCTAGAAAAAATTATATGCGCAGCTATTCTAAACTCAACATGACTAATCTTGAAAATGACATACGAGCTATTAATTTCGACCCCGTTTATAATAATTCGAGTGACCCAAATATTTCGTTACAGTGTTTCATTGATTTGTTACAATATGCGATTAAGAAGAACACATTAACCAAAGTAATACCTAGAAAGTACACTAACATTAAACCATGGATTACGCCCGGACTTGTTCGCTGTATCAGACATAGAGACAGACTACGCCAAAAATGTAAACTTTCCCCTAACAATGAAATACTATCAGTCACTTATAAGCGATGTAGAAATTTCTGCAACAATCTGTTGAAAAAACTAAAAAAAAAACAATATTGCACAGATCAACTACGGAAGGCAGGGAAAAACAGTAAGCTTATCTGGAAATATAATTATTAAAAGTAACACATTTAGAACTAAAAACTCAGAACCTCCGCTCGAACTTTTAACAACCGAATTGAACCCAACCGCAGCGGCAAATAAAGCAAACAATTTCTTTATTAACATTGGGAAAAATCTGGCAGAAAATAACTTATCCCACATAATTTCTTCTATGCAAAGTCCATGTATGACTCATACTACACTGAACTCTTTTGTACTATTAGATACGGATGTGAGTGAAGTATTACGTATAATAGACAGGTTAAAGGACCTATGCGCCGTCGGTTGGAATGACATTCCTAATGCTATACTTAAAAGACTTAAACACCTAATTGGTCAAGGAATATTCCCAAAATTGCTTAAAAGAGCAGTGGCCCCCCTGTTTTTTCAAATCCGGAAACAAAACCTGTGTTACTAACTATAGACCTATTTCAGTACTAACGGGACTCTCAAAGATTTTGGAAAAAATCATTAACATCAGACTAGTAAAATATCTTGAAAATAACAAATTGCTTTCAGATCAACAATTTGGTTTTAGGCCTAAAAGATCAACAACCCAAGCAGTACACAAATTGACAAATTTTATAAGTAAAAATCTCGATAATGGCATGCATATCATTGGGATCTTTTTAGACCTTGCGAAGGCCTTTGACACTATTTCTGGTTCTCTTCTATTACTTAAACTAGAAAAAATTGGGATAAGACGAACACACCAGTTAAAATTGTTAGCTGATTATCTTAGCGACCGTTACGTCTCTTAAATTAAAATAGGTCAGTACACGAGCTCTGAAATTAAAAATAGTAATTATGGAATCCCACAAGGCAGTATTTTGGGTCCCACATTATTTTTAATATACATAAATTACCTATGCCGCTTACAACTTCAAAATGGTTTAATTATGTCATATGCGGATGACACAGCTCTACTGTTCTCAGGTAAATCAAGAGCTGGTGTCTATGAACTTGCCCAGAATGGCTTTGATATTGTGTATAACTGGCTACATAACAATCTATTAACGTTAAATTCAGATAAAACCAAGTCTATTCTATTTGAAATGACACACTATCCCGATGCTTACTAACGAAAACGTTCACGCGCACATTTGTAATACAAACGCTGACACACCATGCTTGTCCCACTTTAACTAAAGCTGACCACATCAAATACCTAGGCGTCACGATTGACACAAACCTAAACTTCCGTAAACACATCGATTTATTATGCACTAGAGTGCGTAAATTAATATATATTTTTAAGAATTTACGGGACATTGCCGACTTTAAACTAATTAAACAAGTTTACTTGGCTTTGTATCAATCTATTCTTACATACTGCATCACTTCTTGGGGTGGTGCCGCAAGAAGTGATGCAGTATCAACTTTACAATCTATTAAAGTTGTAAAGTACAATCTAGTAAAGTTGATTGCAATATATAATTGCAATCAACTTTACTACTGCTTGAACGTGCTCAAAGAGCAATTCTAAAAGTCGCCACCCGTCGTCCTTTCTGATTTCCCACACACCAGCTTTATATGGCATGCAAGGTGCTAACAGTTCGACAACTTTTTGTTCTAAGTATAGTTTTACTGCAGCACACTAAACTAGATTTTAAACCCGTACCTTCAGACAAGAGAAGAAAAGATCTGGTTTGCACGAATGCTCAGACTAAACATGCTTCTCAAAAAGATTCTATTTATTTCTAGGACCTTTTTTATATAATAAATTTAACAAATTGCTTAAGATATACAGAGTGTTTGGTGCATCGTTTGCCAAATGCAATCGGCCGAAAGGAGAGGTCATTTGCTATCTCTTAATGCCCAGTAACTCATTCCTTATTTCACCGGTTTTTTTATTATGACTTATTAATTTTTATTTAGAAAAATACAACAACTCTGCATTTAAGCTTAATTTTTTTTAAAGCAACGAGTGTAGCCTTCAAATTTAATTTTAATTCTTATGTTTACTCTTGTATGGTTCTATGAAATTGAAAATGACTTGCTAATAACATCTTGTTCCTTTTTAACAACTCACAAAGTTTTTGAAAAATGGAAAAATACACTTAACACTCAACTTTAAATTGCTGTAAAAAAAAACTAAAAGCGATCGGGATCTTCGAATTCTTTTAAAAAGTTCTCTAGTTTGTCCCCTTTCCATCGGTGTGTAATATACCAAAACAAAACTTTTAATAACTTCAGTAATTCGCTAAATGTGTAATCGACACACATCAGGCTGATATTTGATATTACGGTAAGGACACTACTACTTTTCACATAAATAACATTTTTTAAGTAGGTGGATAGTGTTATCTCACTCTTACGCAGTCTCTTTTCTCTTTCTAGGGTTCTAGCTTTCCTCGAACTTGAAATAAAAAATAACCTTTTATTTATTAAGTACCTAATTATAAATTTTGTTCAAATTATCCTCCATTATTGCGTACACACGCGCGACATCTTCGTCTTATCTCGACTGTAGTGGCGTGTAAACGTATTTCTGCTTTGATAGTGAAAGATAGTTTAATAAATAAATTGTAGCGGTATCTACAGCGCCACATGAGAACAGCGCGTCATACTGACGTCACGCAAAATCTTGCATCTCGCAAGCAGTTTACCGCGCAACTAGCATAGATACAACGGCCCGACATGAATCATCGGGCAGTTGCCCGCCAGACACAACACGCGTCTGGTCGGAGGATCCTCCCTTTTCTATGGAGAATAAGTGAACTTTACACTCTGTTCCTCATACCTCTATAAAATAAATAAATAAGTTTGGATATTAGATGTTTTAAGCCTCGACCACAACTGTCATCAAAAAGGTGATTATCGCACAGTTGGATTTTATAAAGGTAAATTAAAATACTTGCACGCTAAACATGCAATATATATTTATTGAATATGATTTAATGGCGATGCCATATGAGATTTTTATCCAATTTTTTTAATTAGTGCACTGTACGGTCCAACCGTACATCATAAAACAATATTATGAGAGACAGACCACATCTTACTGTTGATAGATTTCTTGATGTCAAGATAAAGTTGTTCGTATTTGCTGAACGACTCTTCGTATTATTCATTTTCTTCAACCAACTCGCTATCAATGTCCCAATGTAACGAGTCTATTGTTGAATAGTCTGCAAGATATCTTCGAACTCCCATTTCTCAGATATTTTATCTAAATCTATGATAGCAATGGTACGCGAGAATGCCTTGAAATTGCTTTTCTGTTTACGCAGATCTTCCAGCTCACTGCTGTTACCTTGCGAAGTGTAAAGGGTCAGAGACTTTGCCCTAACCTTGCTGGTTGATTGTCTCCTGCATCTTGATCTGTTGATCCTCTCCCGTGCTCTTGACTCATCTCCGCTTCTGCTGCTTGAAGTTGTGGTTGCAGAGTAGTAGGTGCTTCGACAATCTTGGGATCGGTCATGGTGACCTTGTACTGCTGATTATACGCACTTGCCTCGTTGTGAAACTTCCTAGTTTTCTGATAATAATTTTCTGAAAAATAGCTGGAGCCACGCTCTTCAGATTCTGCTAATCGAATATGATTGGACTGGAACTCTTCCCAATATTTATCGAGAAGCTCTAAACGTTTCTTGACGTAAATAGAGGTTTTTCTTTCAGCTCCATCCTTTTTAAAATTGCGCAAAAGCTGCTCTATGCCCTGCATAATCTGATTCTGATTTTCGAGTAGGACCTCCATCTCGGAGATGCTAATGTAGCTTCAGTGATAAAAAGCTTGATAAAATGATAAAATACATTTATGATATTTCTATGAATTCTACTCGATTGTGTTTTCCTTGCTTTGTCGACTATGCTTAAAAAACGATATAGGTAGGTACCTTCTGTTGGTTAATTGATAAATGATTTTATGCAAGACTTGCTCGGGGATAGACACCCTTTTCATAAAACACTTGATGATAACTGATAGTAGTCTATTCCAAATGTTGATGATGCTGTATGCTGGTGTGGTCGTTTGTATGCTGATGCAGCAACCACGTGACACGTGCTGCTAACCTCGCGGGTGAGTCCACCATGTAGAAATTAGACCAGCCGCCTCGCTGTTGCGATGATAATAAATGCTCACTCACCGGTATCTACTGATTTGTTACCTGGTAGTTGCTACTGATAGTGGTAGGTATATCCACTCTTTGATTCGGGAGAATGTTCATACGCACTTCGTAAACCACGCGATGGGTCCCGACAATACGGCGGCTCGAAGGACCATAAAGTTGTACGGGACAACTTTAAATGATAAGGTGTGATAGAGTTTATAAGTATAATTTTGTTGATATAAGATGTTAATGAGTACACGCGGCGCAGTCCGAACGCGAACTGAAGTAAATTGCGCACGCGGTACAAAACTGCTTATTGTGCATAAAACAATATTATGACGTACGGTTGGACCGTACATGCACACTCATAAGGGCTAGCATAGTAAATATTTACATAATCAATCTAGGGTGTCGCGTATCGACCAACTACCGAGCCGATACAATTAGAGGCGATTCCAAATTATACGCTTACAAAATATAGGCAGTGTTGGTGTAAAGAACGAAATAGTTGCGCTCGCGCGCGTACCTGGCGCAGCGTCATGATGATGGTGAACACGACGGGCCCGAAGCGCGCGATGGTGCGGTAGATGAGCAGCTGGCCCAGCGCTGAGCTCAGCGACAGCACCACGCAGTCCGCCGCGAACACCGGGTGCTGCACCAGCAAGGGTAGGCTTTCATATCTTATAACAATGGCTCATTTTCAGCACAGATTCTTTTTTATAACTGTGGTGTATAACGAATTTAAAACCGTCTAGCTCCGAAACTATTAATAATCGCTGGATATACACGGGGTTGTTGTTTGGAAAGAGAGTCTTCTAAAATTTTTCTTTGTACGTCGTTTCACAGGCCACCCTGAATTTGACAACTGCTTGTTTAGTGGTAAAAAAAAAACATATTGAAAGATACAGCAAACATATAAAGTACAGTTCTCTTCCCGTCCAGTGATCGTGATCTACTCGCTCTGTGTACCGCACATAAGTGTCTATCGCGCTACGTACGTGCAGCAGGCGCAGCGGCGGCGCGTGGTGCGCATGCGCGGCGGCGGTGAGCGCGCAGGAGAAGGCGTTGACCGCGCACAGCATGTGCAGCGCGCCGCACTGGTAGCGCGCGAACACGGCGCCCTGCCACGACGACGTGAAGCTGTCGCACAGCATGTACAGCGCCAGCAGCGCCACGCCCGACATCGTCATCACACTCGACACTGCGGAACAAATTTTAACCTGTCTATTTAGTTTATTTTACCCACATCTGATAATGAATCACCCTGTAAATATGTAATTATAAATATCCTGTATAATGTTGCCCGCATTTAAATAAACAGCCTGTATAATATTGCCCACATCTCATCCCGTACAGTATGTACCGACTGTAAAAGTTTTAGCCAGCACTGCTTTAATTCCGCGCAGCCTTCTATAATCTGATTTTATTTCAAAATTGCGGCCACACATATAACCTATATAAATCGATAGCTGACATCAATGCAAACAGAAAACATAATAAAAGAGGAAACTTAAAGAAATTGTGGAGAATTGAATTGAATTGTTGAGATGCGGCAGAAAAGAAATGACTCTGCTGATCTACTAAAAGTGAAAAGTACACCACGTATCGCTTAATGTAACCACTATTTTACAACAGTGGGCAAAATCCTGACTAGGCGGATATTTCAGCGACTATCAACTTCTGAAGAAGCACTATCTGCTGATATCGACACAAACATCTCACCCGTTGATTCAATGTTCACGACGCTTACAGATATGTATGAGGTCGACTCTATTAGAAGAAACCTCATACACGATAGTGCATCTGGTCTACGAGTAGATGGAATGAAACCGTCTCTAATCAAAGTGATATGGACCATTATTTTGGAACCTTTCACTTACATTTGCAATCTGAGTATGTAGTCATGATATCCCAGAATATTGGAAGTAGCTCTAGTCTCTCTGATTCTTAAAGTCGGTCCTACAATAACTTCCCGGATAATTACAGACCTATATCTCTGCTTTGTATTTTCTCAAAAGTCCTGAAGAAATTAATGAATAACCGCTTATTTAATTACCTAGAAAATCACTCACTTTTCTCAGAAAGGCAAATTGGATTTAAAAAAGGAAAATCGACCAGTGATGCGGTCGAACTGCTGACGAACATAACATCAAAACATAAAGATAATGGCGAACGTTGTCTACGAATATTCTTAGACCTTGCTAAGGCGTTCGACACCATCTGTATTTCTATCCGTAGAAAACTCGAAAGGTTAGGAATAAGAGGAACAACACTTGACTGGTTCAACCTGACCAGCGGCGGCAATGTGTCAGAAATTGATCATCCAGTCAGCGATAAACAGGAAATCAGCTTTGGAGTCCCACAGGGGAGTATACTTGGCCCAACACTATTTACTATATACATGGACGATATATACTCAAAATTACCGTGCAAAACTCTGATCTCATTTGCTCCGCCTCTTAAGAGGTCATTGTACTCATCATTATGAACAACTTTTACTATGGGACCAAACTTGAAAGCGCGAAAAAAAATGTTGTAAGTACCTGAAAATAAAACAGTTATTATATAGGAACCTTATTCTAGACCTATACAGTAAGACAGCATTTTCCTGGATCTAACGTCACGAACTTTCTTAATATCCCTCCCACCCGGCTCCGCCCCGCCGGGGGGAAGGAGCGTGGAACTTGCCCGAACAGTCAGGCGCGCTCTTCACATTGCATCTCACTTCCGGTGGATTATGAGTCCAGCAGGCAGGATTAAAAATATAGATCTAGAATAAGGTTCCGTATATTAAATAACTGTTTTATTTTCAGGTAAAACATTATATTATACACTATGAACCATTACTCTAGACATACAGTGAGATGTGTTTATTATCGCCTGGTGGCAAACTAAGTAAATGCCAATGTGTGAAAAAGAAATTATTAAATAAAAAAAAATTAATAATAATATTTTTTTTATTATTTAATTTATTAATACTTACCTAAAAAATAATAAAAGTATTTATATTAAACAAAATGTAACTTTGTGAGAACATTATTATTAGAAATGAAAGTGACTCAATGTATAAAGAAATTGCAGGGAATACAATAAAAAACTGTATGATTATGTAAAGAAAAAGATTTTTTCGAAGAATTAAGATTTGCTTTGAACTAAAGTTACATTAGTCATACATAGCATACCTACTTCTACTACTTAGGGGGTTGCCATAATCGCCACGCTTGGCAGGCGGGTTGGCGATCGCAGTATAGTTTGGTGGTGGAATGCATAGAGAACTATAATAAATATATATTATACTCATACCTACTTAGATTAAATAAATCAACTTAACTTAATATAACAATATGTTGCTTTGAACTGAATTATTTGTTGAAATTACAGTGATTAATAGGTAGGTAATCATATATTATTTAGAATCTACACAGCTTCAAATGTTAGAGATAAATTGTTACGACTTTGCGATGTGTTAATTTCGGCTGAATAGAACCGTGCTCATGTGTTGGGGACACGCCAGTTCCCTTTTGCCATGATTTCGTCAATATTCTGGCACTCAAGCCAGTTGAGAGATGCTGCGGCACTTCGAGTAGGTACTACTAGGAGTAGCCTCTACTCTTGCCTCAACCCAACCTCCAATCACTGTTCGGGAGGCTGGCCTGACTCTGCCACGGGTTGATATAAATAAATGATTAATGTCATTGTTAATTCTACGTGAAGATGACACTTGTATCAACTTACGTATCCACCGTACAGGGCATATGGATTTATCTGTATGTGTGTGCAATTTCCATGATGATTGTCTGTGTGTATAGCAATCTGTCTTAGAGCCCAATGTTGGGTGTAAAACAATATGATCAGAATTGTCTTCAAAATGTGCACTATCAACCCGTAACATTGTCAGGTCATGGACTCTACGACTAGAAGCGAGTAGTAAAATCAGTGCTGTGCGACGAGATACTTGGAATAAACTTGCATGAGGCGGCTGGTTAGAGCTGAGCCATTCTACCACAATACGTGGATCCCTAATGAAAGAATTTTTAGGTTTGGAATGAACATTAGTAAGTGAAATAGCTTTTAACATTCTCTGCACGATAGGGTCACTGCTTATGATTTGTCCGTTAGAACAGGCCAAAGTGGCAACTGCTGATTTATAAACTAAAATAGTTTTATAAGACAGTTTAAGAGCGTTTACGCCGTACGACATTTCATACAAACTTTCAAGCCCTTGTTTTTCGAAATTAATGAACCGATTTTAATGAAATTTCATACGCATAAGCAGGATACTAAGATCTAAAAAGTTAGTAGAAACCATTTTCGAAATGTCTTATTTAAAAAAAGATAACCGGAAATCACTGTTTCTATGGAAAGTTTAAAATCGGTCTAATTTGGCTGTAACACTATTTTAAAAAAATGTTCTCTACTAACTTTTTAGACCTCTGTATCTTGCTTATGTGCATGAAATTTCATTATAATCGGTTCATTCATTTCGAAAAACAAGGGCTTGAAAGTTTGTATGAAATGCCGTTCGGCGTAAACGCTCTGTTACGAGCTTCGGGTTCGTGACAATTAAAAACTGCCGATTTAATAACCAAAAATTGACACTTTAATTAACAACGCTAATTACAAAACACAAACACACTAATTATGAAACACAATTGCACTACTGATCGCTCTAAGTCGCACTTGAATATCGCTTGATGTTTTCGCTTCGATCGCTGAATCCAAACTGTGTCGGTCGTGGCGCGTCTCGGCCTTATATAGCGCCAAAGAGAGTTCTAGAACCTTCCATTGTAGAAACATCTAGAATGTTCGAGTACATACAGGCCCCGATCGACCAGATGTCGAAAGTTCGGGAATGTTCTAGAAAGTTCTCGCATCGAAATTTCTAGAAGGGTCTTCATTACTAGTTCCGCTACTCGATACTAGATGGCGCTAGTGGTAACTACTGTTACCATGTACCAGGCATTAATTGTGGCGCGCAACACTGCCCCCTCCTAAGACATGCTCGTCCCGAGCATTATCGGCCCCATAATAACGCGCCAGTCGATCCACGTGGACGATCTTAGGAGTACCTCTTGCACCTTTCTGTATCCGGTAGGTTACGTCATTGATCTTTGTCACAATCCGGTACGGTCCGTCCCATTTAGCTTGAAGCTTAGGAGATTTCCCTTTGCTGCGGACTGGATTGTGCAACCACACTAGTGAACCTTCGTCGAACCCTTTATTGTTAATTTTACGGTCATAACGGGTTTTCATCTTTTCAGACATTTGCTGGCCCGATTGTCTGACGTGCTCATAAATGTCATTCATTTTGTTTCGCAAGTCATTCGCATACTCGGTTATACTGCGTGGGGCATCAGGTGGTATTCCGGTGACCAGGTCTGCAGGCAGCCGTAATTCTCTTCCAAAGTTTGCGAAAGCTGGTGTCACCGATGTACTTTCGTGAACAGCGCTTCGATATGACAACAAAAACGGTTGTATGTGCTTGTCCCAATCTCGTTGTCGATTTTCCACAACTTTTGCTAGGTACCTCTCCAATGTCTGATTAAATCGTTCCACCATTCCATCTGATTGTGGGTGGTAAGAAGTTGTTCTTGTTTTATGAGTACCCATAACTCGACAAGTTTCCTGGAATATTTGGGACTCAAAATTTCTTCCTTGGTCGCTGTGAATCTCCAAGGGTACTCCAAAACGGCAGAAGACTTCATGAACCAGTTTATCTGCAACTGTTGAAGCTTCTTGGTTTGGAATGGCGAAGACTTCCGGCCACTTAGTGAAGTAATCCATCACAACCATGAAATACTTGTTACCACTTTCACTTACCGGAAACGGCCCCGCGACGTCAAGGGCTATCCTCTCCCATGGTGCACCAACATTTTACAGCTGCACAACTTGTACATTTGCGACACCAGTCCTCGACATCGTCCCGACAGTGGACCCAGTAAAACCGTTCTCGTATCTTCAATAGAGTCCGTTTTACTCCCAGATGGCCTCCTGAACAACCATTATGGTACAGCTGTAGAACGTCCGGTACTTGAGCTTTAGGGACAACCATTTGCAAATGACAGCTGTCTCCCCGAGCGTTTTCCCATTTACGGCACAGGACTCCATCCTGAATCACCAAACTGTCCCATTGGGCCCAATAGCTTTTTGTGATCGAACTCATTGCTGAGACGTCGCTCCACCTGGGCTTAGGAGCTCTGGCCTTCATCCACTCCAGAATCGGCTTGATGTCCGAATCTTCCTGCTGTGCACGTTGTAGGCTTTCTTTCCACTCGTTGCTGAGGTCTGTCCTGAGCATCCTCACAGGTACCACTTCCTTATCCTCTTGCCTAGTACAATGCTTGCGGTCTTCAGGACGAGGTCTTCTTGACAATGCATCTGTGTTGCCATGAGATTTCCCGTTGCGATGTTTGACCACAAAGTCGTATTGCCGCTGCTGCGGCTGGGCGGTGCTGTTAGCCGCACTACCCTTTGGAGACCAGCCATCTTCCCTTTCTGCAGTTCGCTTAGGGCAACTGGATCGAAGGTGGCCCCTTTCCCCACAGCCGTAGCACCTAGGGCTGTATCTTCTATTGCGGTCGCGAGCTGTAGCCGCTGCAACCTCCCTGACGCGATGGGAACGATGATCCTGCCTCACAGCTTCCACCTCCAGTGCATGGGCCAAGGCGTCCTTAAGCGTCCCGTGGTGCCCGAGCCGCACAGCAGCTCTAACTTCAAGGTCGCGGATGCCATCGATGAATGCCTGCACCAGGTTCCCATCAATAAGCGCAGGTACGGACTGGTAAGCTTTACGAACCAGCTTCTCCACTTCAAGGGCCCACTGCTGCAGGTTTTCGTTACTGCGTTGCACGCGATCCTTGAGCTGCGCACGAAACACGTGTTCTAGGTGAGCGTCGCCATACCGAGCCTCCAATGCCTCGAGGAGCTGCTCGTAAGTCACTTCCTTACCGAGAGCTTCCAGGACAGTTAAGGCCTGGTCGCGCAGGCCTAGGGTGAGAGCAGTCATGGCCTGGCTTTTATTCCACCCGTTAGCCTTCATGACAGCCTCAAATTGGATTTTGTAGGCCGACCAGGAAGAAGTTCCGTCGAACGGTGGCACTTTGAATCCACGTAGCGAAGGTGTTGTAGCTACGGGAGCTGCGATTCTATCCTCAAGTTTAAGATTACCCAACTCCTGCTTCACATCAGCAATGACGTCATTAAACTTACTGATCTGAATTTCAGCTTCTGACAGACGGTTGTCATGCTGGGTAACCTTCTCTTTCACCTCCTTCATGTCCTTCCCGAGGGTTGCGTGAAGGTCCTTTATGAGGAAAATCTGCTCTTCCTGACGGCGCGCCTGCTCCTCCTTATTCTGTTTGAGCTGTTCTTCCAATCGACGGGTCTGTTCTTCTTTGTCCCGCTGGAGCTGTTCTTCCAACCGACGAGCCTGTTCCTCCTGTCGGTGGGCCTGTTCCTCCTGTCGACGGGCCTGTTCCTCCTTGTCCCGCTGGAGCTGTTCCTCCAACCGACGAGCCTGTTCCTCCTGTCGGCGAGCCTGTTCCTCCTTGTCCCGCTGGAGCTGTTCCTCCAACCGGCGAGCCTGCTCCTGCAGCATCAACATCAGAGTAGCCAAATCTGGTGCTGCTGATGCTGGAGCTGCTGCGGATGGGCCGGCCTCCATGGTCGGTAGCTGGCCCTCCGACCTCTGTGGCGTAGCTCCACCAAATCGCCTCTGGTCCGTCTCCTGCTGGCGTTGACTCCGGGTACGGATACCCTCCGTGTCGTCTTTGGGTAAAACCGGCATGATTTTTAATCCCCTTTTCTGACACCAATTGTTACGAGCTTCGGGTTCGTGACAATTAAAAACTGCCGATTTAATAACCAAAAATTGACACTTTAATTAACAACGCTAATTACAAAACACAAACACACTAATTATGAAACACAATTGCACTACTGATCGCTCTAAGTCGCACTTGAATATCGCTTGATGTTTTCGCTTCGATCGCTGAATCCAAACTGTGTCGGTCGTGGCGCGTCTCGGCCTTATATAGCGCCAAAGAGAGTTCTAGAACCTTCCATTGTAGAAACATCTAGAATGTTCGAGTACATACAGGCCCCGATCGACCAGATGTCGAAAGTTCGGGAATGTTCTAGAAAGTTCTCGCATCGAAATTTCTAGAAGGGTCTTCATTACTAGTTCCGCTACTCGATACTAGATGGCGCTAGTGGTAACTACTGTTACCATGTACCAGGCATTAATTGTGGCGCGCAACAGCTCTTAAGAGTTAAGTCCAAGTAGGCTAGGTACTTAGCGACTTGGGCACCAGAGGGTTTTGTATGGTTGAAATTATTATGAGTACACCAATTTAACCATTTTTTTCCAAATAACAGCATACATTTTCTTCGTAGAGAGTCGCCAGCTAGACTTAATAATAATAATAATAATCATTTATTTCAGATTCATCTTACGATTACATCCATATTTGTTAGTACGATTACGAGCTTACAAACTAGTGTTAGTAACAATAATGATTGATTGATTGATATTTATAATAATAATAATTTAATTAAATAATATATAATAATAATAACAATTTTATCCTATTTAATTAAACATTAGGTAAGTGGCAAGTGGCAAGTCCGGGTGGACTCCCCGATGATGGTGACAACTCACTATACGACTGCGTGCAGCCGTATCCAGCGAGCCAGCATCGGAGAGTCCCACCGGTTCGCCAACGCGCGCAGGATGGTGTTGGGACTGTCGCGTGTGCGGCGCATGATAGAAGCGCATCGCTTGCGCATGATGGCCGCAAAGCCGTCTGTGTGAGCCGCCGCGAACATCGCGGAGGCGCTGTAGTGACGCGGCAGCCCCATCAGCACCCGGAACGCGTTATTGTATTGCACGCGCAGATCGCTGTATGTCCGCTGTGTATAGTTAACCCACAGGCTGCAGGTGTAAAAGGACTGACAGTACGCTTTAAAAAGTGCAACTTTGACAGTCCCCGTGCACCGTGAAAACCTGCGGGCCAACATGTTGCATCGGACAGACAGCGCTCTGCGCTCCCTTTCCATGTCTACACTGTCCTTAAGGTCCGCAGTGACCCAGTGGCACAAATACTTAAATTGCTCGACTTTGTTAAGAGCTGTACCACATAAGGTGAAATTCGGAACGAATGTGTATCGCTTGCTGTCCGGCCTGAAAATCATTATTTCACTCTTTTTCGTGTTGTATTTCAGCCCATGAGTTACCGCATAGGACTCACAAATTTTCAGGAGCCTTCGTAAGGCACCAATCGAAGGGCTCAGCAGCACCATATCGTCTGCGTAGCTGATGTTATTCAGACACACTCCATCTATATGACACCCAATGCCGGTGCTGCTGAGCTCATCGATCAGTCGGTTGACGTACAGGTTGAAGAGCGTGGGACAGGTCAGCCCCCCCTGCCTCACCCCGCACTCCAGCCTGTACTCCCCCGAGAGAGCGCCTGCCCATCTTACAAAATTCTTTTGATTGTTATACCAATGCATAAATAATAGCACAATCTCCCTAGGTAGACAAGTTTCATCCCTTAATTTACCCCATAGAATATCGTACGATACAAGATCGAACGCTTTCGATAAATCAAGGTAGCATGCAAACACTGGGGTCTTTCTACTCGTGTAATACTGTACAGTCTGCTTGAGGCACAGGATAGCACTCTCGGTGGAAAGCCCGGGCCTGAAGCCGAACTGCGCGTCGTTTAGCGAGACGTGTTTATCCAGGTGCTGACCAAGCAGACTGTCCAGCACTTTGGCGACTACTGTGGCTAGAGAGATCGGTCTGTAGTTGTTTACATCTGATGTATCACCAGTTTTGTTCTTGATGATTGGTACAACTATAGTACGCATTAGATTATCGGGCAGGTGAGAGTGGCCTAAACACAGAGTAAAAAACATCGAAAGCACTCTGGGTAGGTGCACACCTGCGTGCTGCAGGTGCTCGATGCTAAGGCTGTCGTGACCCGGGGATTTACCCCTCACCATACCTTTGATCACCGCACACACTTCCTTCGCAGTAAAATTAACACTACGCTTACTACCTGCCTCAACATCGGGCACCTGCCGCGCTAGCCCCAGAGGGGAGTCCACCCTGAAATGGTGGGAGAACATAGTGGCGATTTCGCTCGGCTCGTGCACTCCCGCCATACTGACAGGAAGGCCCGGCTTATGATTCATTTTATTGGTATTTTTCCAAAACTGACCAAATTTCTTATTTGAGTGAAGTTCAGCTATAATATCCATTTTTATCTGTTGTTGATTATTCTGACACCACTTTAATTTGGATTTAAAAGCGCGCCTACTTTCACACATATCATTATAAAGACGGCCAGTCTCGGGCTTACCCCCATACAACCAAGCCTGAAAACATAGCCGAGCCCTCCCATGAGCGCCACGGACGTGCCTGTTCCACCCAGTAATGTATTTACCTCTACGCTTTTCAGTAACATTATAACTACATATAGCAGCCTCCGACAATATGCAAATCATCTCGTCATACATTTTATCTAATAGGATTTTATGACTTTTGTTACAACACATATTATCTGAGCAGCTTCTTAATTCTGAAGGAAAATCAATTTCACGAAGCCCAGAGTGACATACTTTTGTAAATTTCGCTATCTGAGTCGAGTCACGTTCACCCCAGACTATTCTATTTATACAAACAGTAGGTAAACAAATCTTAGGCTTAACTAAATTAAAATTACATATTATAGACACAGGGTAATGATCAGACCAGTAGGTATTGTATAACACAGAGGCCGCGGACACAGAGTGCCGCGCAGCACTAGTCACAAGACAGTGGTCGAGCCAGCGCCGACAACCGTGCGCATCACTGACAAACGTATGACTGTCCGGCGGCATCAGTTCTAAGACTTAAGAAGACTTGAGAAGACTTAAGAAGGTCTATTTCGTTTTGAGACCAATTTGTTAATTCGCCACACCACCCTTCACTAGCCATGCTTCTAGATACATCTGGTCCACGTGAACCGGAGGCAGATAAGTCCGTGTATCTAGTAACCGCCGATGAAGATTGAATATGGGTAAAGGAGCGCTCACCGCTCTCCTCTTCTGGTCTGGCCGCCAAAACACTTTGGACCAGCGCAGTACTATTAGGATGTATCGACCCTTGCACAGGTTGAAGTGTGACAGAACTCGTGGAATTAGGTGGAATTAGGTGTGGTGGTGGGAATATCCACGCTCGACGGTATGACCACCTTCTGCTGAAGGCATCGTGAAACTCTGCGTTCGAGTCTTTGCAATCTCGTGAGACGTAGCGCGAAAGCACGTGTGCGGTTTTCGAGGCGAACAAGTCGATTTCGGGCATTCCGAACTTGCGAAAACCTCTTGATATGCCTCTTCCATTAGGGTCCACTCCCCGGGTAATTTGAGCCTTGACAACATGTCTGCTTCTGTGTTTACCTGACCGGGCAGGTACTGAGAGACCAGGTGAATCTTGTTCTCGTCCGCAATCTCGAATAACATGCAAGTTAGGCGGTAGAGGTTCTGTGATCGGAGACCCCCCTCGTTCCGCATGTAACTCACCACGCTCTTGTTGTCTGACTGAACTAACACGGTTGAATGACATAGCGATTGCTGACGATGGGTTAAGGCCTGTATAACTTTCTGCCCACATTTCTTTTAAATTGCTGTGCCATCTTTTCTGCTCCGGGGACCATAATCCGCTCAGACAAGCGTCGACTACTATGGCACCCCAGCCTCTGGCAGATACGTCTGTCGTTACATAGTGTGAGACAGAGCTCGTAACCACCACATAAAGGTCGTCAACACTTCCGACTCGAGTGGGCGTTTTACGTGTGCTTGGGTGCTTTGGAAGTCGATTGCAAGCTACTTGTAACGGGCGGCAATGAAGCCGACTTCTGGGCACAACGAAGGCTGCAAAGTTTAGCATGCCTAGTAAGCATTGAGCTTCGTGCAAACTCCATCGATTTACCTGTAGTATGTGGCGTATCATATTGGAGATTTTGAAAACCTTTTCCTTGGGCAAATACTTGGAATTCAGGGCGAGATTCCATTTTATGCCGAGATAGTCTACTGCCTTAGTAGGGATCAATGTGGATTTTTTGTACTTGATCATCCATCCCAAAGTTGTTAGGACTCTTATAGCTTCCGCAGCATGGTCCATTAGGGTTAATCGATCTTGGTTCACGATTAAATAATCGTCCAAATAGACGATAACTCGCATGCCC
This sequence comes from Mesoligia furuncula, assembly GCA_916614155.1. Taxonomy (NCBI): domain Eukaryota; kingdom Metazoa; phylum Arthropoda; class Insecta; order Lepidoptera; family Noctuidae; genus Mesoligia; species Mesoligia furuncula. Next base: position 660,727 of record OU744812.1, on the reverse strand, counting down.
TTCTCGCGCAGCACGTCTGCTCCCCAATTTGTCACTGTCGCAAATGCCCTGGGTGCTGATGACAGCCCGAATGGCAGACAAGTGATCTGAAGGAGCTTCGGGCTCGACTTCTTTTCTGTTGCGTATAATACTCGCAGAAATGGGTGATGACTGGGGCTGACTGCTAGGTGAAAATAGGCCTGTGAAAGGTCTATTTTGATCGCCCAGTCGTTCGGTTGCAAGAAAGCCGGCACACGGTACATATTTATTAAGCGAAACTTTGTTTGCAGTACATAACGGTTTAGATTTTTTAAATTGAATATCGACCGATTGCTGGTATCTGACTTTTGCACTAAAAACATCGGACAGACAAAACTTGGAGATGGATCTACTTGAATCAAGATTGTCTGTTGTTTCAAAATCTCGATTCATCAATAAGCTCGTTGGAGTTTAAAAACGTGTTAATAAGTCTGGACTTTGAAGTGGGGGTACTTTGAAAAAGGGAATTCTGTATCCAGATATCATGTTTATAATGTTCTCTGGAGCACCGTAATTCTTCCAAATTTGAATGTAATTTTTTAACCGCCCGCCATAAAATAAAATTTCTTGAGGATAGGCACTTACGATACTGATCGGATTTACAATTGCCGAAGGACCGTTTTTTGTTTTCATTATGCCTTGTACCGGATTTATTGTTTCCCGACATTCGGCCTCTACTTTTGGGGGCGCTTTTCATGAGGCTCTTCCGCAGAGCGCTTCTGGGCAGAGAACAACTTACTTGTACGACAAGCCTTTTGTAAAAAGGTGGTTAAATCCTGTGGATTAAAAAGGTTATATTGTGTTATGGGGATCTTTTGCAAGTCTACCTTTACATATTTGTCCTTGACACCCGACAGAATGCAGTCACGACGTCTTTGAATGATATCAGCACGTCTTCCACAACTCATTTGCAATAGATCCTCGGACACTTTCATGTAAGACGAGTTTTCGGAAAAAGAAGCAAAAAGCGTGTCAGCGTTAAGTACACAGCCAGGCGATTGCGCCCATTCTATGATTTGCTGAAAGTTGTTTCTTAGCAGCTCATTTTGTTGTATAAGCCCATGAGTAAAAGCTCCAAACGATCTATCAAGTAATCTGAGCCAAGAAGAATTTGTATCACAATGTCTAAGTTCAGTGTTAACATCGAGTTCGTAAAAACCTGGCTTAGCGACATACTTTTTCTCAGTTTCTAGGTTTGATCATTAGTATCAAAGTGATGTAGTTTATTTAGCACCTGTAATCTACCCTCCGAGGCATTTTCAACAGTAGGTTTTTTTTAGGTTAGTGGATACCGGAAATTCGAACACTTTAACCTTCTTCTTTCGTCTTCAGATGGATGTATGGAAATATCAGATTCAAATTCGGGCTCGGTTTCTTTGCTTGAAAAGCGATCGTTATTTTTTAAGTGGGATATAATTTCACTTACTTGATTTGACAGCAAGTCTAAACTGCGCTTGTTTTCTCGGGTTTCCTGCTGCAGCTGCCGGCGTCTCCGACGCGGGACGGAGCTGCTCGACGATGCAGGGGAGGCGGGCGACTCCCGTCACCCTCGGCAGGCGCTTTCGTGGATTTTTCCATTACGTATACAAAACGCACTCAAAACTCAATACATAGTACTTTTTCCACGAACTAAAAATGTAAGTAATTTTAAACAGTAATTCTGTTGCCCGCACTAGAAGAGCGCACCGAAAAACGATGCCAATGTGAAGAGCGCGCCTGACTTCGGGCAAGCTCCACGCCCCCTCCCTCGGCCAAAGCGGGGCGGAGCCGGGTGGGAGGGGTAACAAGAGAGGTCGTGACGTCAGATCCGGGAAGATGCTGTCTTACTGTATAGATCTAGAATAACGGTTCATAGTTTATAATCAGCTGTTCCCTACATTTATGTTCGTATAAAGGTGCTGCCACACTGTTGTTTAAAAATGTTTACAAACATTTTCTAACTTTTAACATTTACTTTTCTTCTTCATTTTCTTTTTTGTATGTTTCTTAACAAGTGTTTACGAACGTTTGTAAACATTTTTAAACAGCAGTGTGGCAGCACCTTAACTCGATAATATTGGTACATCTTTTTTCGCGGTGTCTATTTTAGTTTTTTGCCACCGACTTCCGAAATTAAAGTTATTTTACACTTTGTAGTTTTTTTAAGTCGTTTTTTTATTTTGTTAAAAAGTTTTTATTTCTCGCTTTTTAGTGGGTCTGCTTATAATTTATCTAAGTTACAATAGCATAGTGTCAACTTGCTCATCCCCTTTTACTAAATATTACTTTTCCCGATACAGGGACGTTAATTGTTGAGGAGTCCTCCTGGTTTTATTACACCACAGGTCCATTTCACCATTCGCATTGCGACGAGCATAAATTGCTTAGCAACCATAATATATTAAAGTAATCGAATCGCAACTCATGAAATACTTATTATTGAGTAGTTCCGGTGACCATGGTGCTTTCCGAGGGCAAATGCACGAGTTACTTTTAAAATACCCAAACCGCTATAGGTTTGCCTATAAAATTTGAGGGTTTCCCTCGATTTCAATGGGGTGCTCTCATCAGATTCCAACTTGATGACAATGGGACCACCTCGAAAGTATACCATTTCAAACAAAAAATAAAATTTCAAAATCGGTCCACAATTGACGGAGTAATCGGTGTACAGTGGGCTGCATCAATTGGGTACCCCAGTTGTATGAAAATTTTAATACAACTGGGGTACCCAATTGATGCAGCCCACCGTACATACATTAACCTTTTCGCCGCCAACGTACACAAAACGCAATGCCTCGCCGAGCGCCAAGCTATAAATGTATAACTAAATATACAGTAAACAGTAGTGATGGGGATATCGTCATATCGATGAATAAGATTTGTACGCGTAAAGTTAAGATTTAAAGTTGATTTTACGAATATAAATAAAAACTGATTAAATATTTCCAGATTTGTTTTATTTCACAGTATCCTTAATAAGCAAAAACAGTATAAATTATGAGTATCAAAGAAACTAATACATAACTCAATTAGAACTATAAGGAATTGGGTACATCTCTATTTGTTTCATGATCTCATTCTTTAACTTCATATCAAGTTATTGGCACTGAGGGCACGTTGAATTCGATTCTGATCAGGGATGGGGTCTATGGTCTTTCTTTCTTCTATTTTTGTTTATTCCTGTGTTTTTTTAATAACTTCAGTCAACGTTTTTTACCGTAGGTCCTATATCTAAGTGGCAGAATTTTTAATTGTTTTTAAAGTGTTTTTTGAAATGGAAAGTAAGTATATATTTAAATTCTATCACGCTTGTAGCCGTGTACTTATCAAACCATTGTTTTTTAAGTGTTGTTTCTGTTCTTTTCTTAACTCATGTATCGGTAGCGTTTACCCATCTGCGCGCGGGGGACCCCGCGCACAGATTGCGTTTCTCTATTTACTGAGATGATAAAGATATAGATATGATATTTTTCTCTTTTTTCTGATACTGGGCTCACCGAACATTTTACATACTTATTGAATTCTTACTCTTTGATGAATAATAGTACATTATGATACATGTGTGCTATGTTGATCATTATGCTCGAGGCGGTATTATTCGCGCGAGCCGCAGGCGAGTGCGATAAGAAAGCCGAGAGTCTAATGATCGATGCACACGCGTTTCATACGACGTTTTTCAACACACTTGCGAGGAAAAAAACAGACTTGTATTGTTAAATATTAACTTTTAAGGAAAATGGCGCGCTGGTTTTGTCTTTCCGTATAGCCAGTACTAGCAATGCGCGCGCAAGTGTAAATAAAAGCACTGACCACAGAGCATGTAAAAACAATTGTAAAAAAAAAACAATTGTAGTTTAGTTAGTATGGAATTAGAAAGTAGTATTGGCATAGAGAAATATACCTACATTAGTTCAGTGAGAATCCGCAATGATAGAACGCCAGTCAGGGTCTTTTCCGTTTGGTTTCGGGTAGGGACCACGGACAATTTTAGGTGGATAATTAAAATTTTCTTACGTTTTTTTGTAATTTGCAGGTCAGTATCAGGTTGCATCTTGATCAAATATAATTCGCGACTATAATATAGAGAGCGTTAGGTTAAACGAGGGACATACTTTGAGGGGAGTTAGTACTCATGAAAATGAACAACTTTTAATATGGGATTAACCCTGAAATCGCGAAAAAAAAATCAGCCGTTTCCTACATTTATGTTTGCATAGCTCGTCAAAATGTACTGAACAGCTGATTTTTTTTTTTTTGCGATTTCAGGTTCGGCCCCATAGTAAAAGTTGCTCATTTTCATGAGTACTAACACCCCTCAAAGTATGTCCCTCGTTTAACCTAACGCTCTGTATATGTATTTACAGAATTATAGTCATTAGAATAGAATCTTTCTAGTTAGATTTTTTCTCTAAGAACTTTTCCATAAGAAAGATGTAAGTATTAATGATTCGAATGATTATAATTCTGTAAAGATGTAGGTACCTGTTAGAGTCGCAAATCATATTTTGATCAAGATACAAACCTGACACTGACTTGAAAATTGCAAATTAAGACCCTAAAAATAAATTAATTAATTTATTGCTTAAATTGTCCGAGGTCCCTGCGCATTCACCTTAAGGTAAATAAATATTAGTTAATTTTGGGACCAAGGACAATACAGACTATAAAAAAAAAGTGATTTGATGAGATTAAAAAAGCGCGCATCTCCGACTAGTAAATAGTTATCTGTGGAAATAAAGCACATGTGGATTAAAGTAAAGAAAAAGCACGCGTTTTTAATACACTGCATTATGGACCTAAAAGCGGTTCAATAAGAGCCACTTTACGAGCAAGTGTGTTGAAAACATTATTATTATCATCCAGTTAGACATACCTCAGAATTATGTTCTGGTTCAATGTTCTCCACAAAATACTCCGAGTCCGATTCCACACCTTGCAAAATTTTAAGAAGTTCGTCCGAATCAAGTTCTTCACTCATTTTTCTATTTGTTATCAAGTGAAAGAAAGAAAGATGCGTGCGCGCGAATCCGATTTTGTGCTGCACTATGCCAAAGTGACCTTGACAGCCGCACGCCTACGACGTCACTGACCAACTTCTATAGTAGTTCGTGGCACTCGGTGGCGCACAGGGGCATAGACGACCAATTGTTTTGTAGAGATGGGAAAATAACTATCGACAAGAATTGGTAACAACTTTATAATTACGTATCGGCATCTACCTGAAGGTCGAAATTCATCTACTATCCTTTGTAATGAAGTAGATAACTAAGTTCATTTTTTATTGACCTCAAATTGTTTTCGATATTCGTAACTTTCTGTATTTATAAATATTTCAATGGTGAAATCAACCTTTCACGGCACATCACTGGCCAACTTGATATGAAGTGATAGTAACAAAATTCGGAGTTTCTGTTTTTTTCCGATTTTAGGACAAACTAGGGCTTATTTTGTGTAGAAAAATAAAAAACTGGGTAGTAGACAGTGCTATCTTAAATAATAAAATGAAACAAAGCTTTTAATCACTGTAAATTTATTTTAATAAGATAGTTAAAATCGGGGCCCGTGGCTAAATAATAACAGCCGCACAGGTCGATCGGTCAGGTTAAGCTACGCTTGCCGCGGTTGGTCTGTGGATGGGTGACCATCTTTACATACCGAGACCCCTCCGTGCCTCGGAAAGCACGTTAAGCCGTTGGTCCCGTCTGTCATTTGTGGATCTTTGACAGCCGTTACGGGTAGTCAGAAGCCCGAAAGTCTGACAACCAGTCTTACCAAGGGGTATCGTATTACCCAGTAACTGGGTTGTGGAGGTCAGATAGGCAGTCGCTCCATGTAAAATACTGGTATTCAGCTGCATCCGGTTAGACTGGAAGCCGACCCCAACATAGTTGGGAAAAGGCTAGGCAGATGATGATGATGATAGTTAAAATTAACAACTTCTATAGAAGTTGTGGCGCTGGTGGCACGAAAATCCCGAACTTCTATAGAAGTGCTTGGCGGTGAAAAGGTTAAAAAAAAATCCGCGACGAATTGATAACCTCCTCCTTTTTTTGAAGTCGGTTAATAAAGATGAGTGAATTTTGTAGGGAAAATACAAAATCTACGCACACGAATTCGCGTGCGAAGTGGTAGTATTTTATAAGTTGATGGCATGTATTATGAGATAAACACTATTTCATATGAAATAGTGTTTATATATATAAAAAGAATAGAGGATCAACTTAGAGCTGGCAGCGCACATCTTGATGTAAAAAAAAGTAGATTGTTTGATAGAAATAATTACGAGTTCAACATAAAAAACAAGGAGTATTTTATGTTGAACTCGTAGTTATTTCTATCAAACAATCTACTTCATTTTTATTTATAACAGCCGGTACAGTAAGCGACCGTCGCGCTTACTCAGTAGCAGTACTCACCCGCGCTGTCATCGTGGCTGCCGAACATGAACAGCACCATGCCTGCGGAGATGAGCACGGCGGTGACGTACTCGTACAGCTCGTACTTGTTGCGTGACACCAGCTTGCCCATCAGCATCACCGGGATCACCTTGCACGACTTCGACAGCACCTGCCGAGACACAACGGTTTTATTAGAGCTTAGTCATCTGACCAAGATAATGCCTGGGCCTTCAAAAAGAGTATGACCTCTGAGGTTGCTTCGGTGTTTCTTCTCAGATAGTCGCTTAAAAAACACCGAACTCATTTCATGTAAAATAATTTTATTTCTTTTGACGTGTAAAAGTCCTTAACAACTAATAAAATATGATTTATTATTTAGTCAAAAGAACATTAATATAATGATAGCTATAGAACATTTCATAAAAACAAAATACACTAAGTAACTTAGTTCTGCAAATACAGGGTGTAATGTAAGGCTTGTGGAATTACCCTATTTTTACCGACTTCACAAAAAGGAGGAGGTACTATGTTCGGATGATTGTTTACCAGTAAAATGGGGAACAATATTCTACGTCCTGTTTTAAAAAAAGTGTCAACGAAATTAAAAAATTGAACAAACAAAGAATAATTAAACGGCGGACAGATTGTCCCAGTCTACTCCCAATTGTGGTGTTCATCTAGCTGTCGTCACATTAACGGACTTCAAAAAAGGAGGGGGTTCTCAATTTGGATTTTTATATTTTCTGTATGTATGTTCGGGTATAACTCCGTCATTTATAGACGGATTTGCAAAATTCTTTTATTATTGGATAAGGTATGCCTCACGAGTGGTCCCATATAAATTTGATTAACTTTGCTTGGGTAGTTTTTGAGTTAGCTTCAAATTTCAAATTCAAATTCATTTATTTCGTGAACACAGGGTACATACAAAAGGTGTTATAAATACATAAGATCCGGGCTGTGCCCCGCCAAAAGGCATACAAAATATCAAAGGTTCCATAATGTCATGTGATAATTAAATAAAAAAAATAATTTACAACAATAATCAAAATTAACAAAATTATTTAGTATGTCATAACATGAGCACAGATTGGATTTAGTTAACAAGTACCTATAATTAAAATTTGTAATTTAAATATTCGTCAACAGAATAATACACCTTGCTATTTAACAATTTGAACAATTTCTTTTAAATTCGTTAATGTTAATACTTGAGATAACTTGTCCTGGTAACTTATTATATAGTTTTTGAGCCATTGCATAAACTTTTTGCTTTTTGCTTCAATAGTGCGATTTTTTCCACTTAGTTTATATTATGTTTTAATAACTTCCTGGCAGTAATATGTACATAGCAAGTAGTATTATTGAACTTATGTGGGGTAGGTATAACTAAAAAGTGATACCTAAATAAAAACATTTTTACAAAAAACTGGCCAAGTGCGAGTCGGACTCGCACACGAAGGGTTCCGTACCACAAGGCAAAAACGACGAAAAAAACATGTTTGTTGTATGGGAGCCCCCCTTAAATATTTATTTTATTTTATTTTTACTATTTATTATTAAAGTTAAAATACAACTGAGTATTTTGTGAATATTTCAAGTGCCTACCTGTTGCCATTTTTGATATCGAGCAAAAAAGGGCAAAAAAAATCGCGTTTGTTGTATGGGAGCCCCCCTTAAATATTAATTTTATTTTGTTTTTAGTATTTGTTGTTATAGCGGCAACAGAAATACATCATCTGTGAAAATTTCAAATGTCGACCCAAGTAACATTTTAGGTTTTAGAAAGGTTTTGAAAAGGTTCTAGAACCTTTGTATGGACATCTGCTCGTAAGTCTTAATAGACTTAATAACGTTATATTAACCTTATAATAACCTCCTGAGTGCAAAAAGGGCCTTGTCTTTGGATTTGTATTTTAGTTTTTGCCACCGACTTCCGAAATTAAAGTTATTTTTCTCTTTATTTATAGTGTTTTTGGAAGTCGGTTGTTTTTTTTGTAAAAAAGTTTTTATTTTTCACTTTTTAGCGGGTCAGTTTGTAATTTATCTAAGTTATAATAGCCTAATGTCAACTGCTTATCACCTTTTACAAAATATTGCTTTTCCCGATGCATGGACGTTAATTGTTGAGGAGTTCTCCTAGTAAGAACCAGAATCTCCCTCCTCCTCTCCTAGTGAGAACTGGAGCTGATTGAGAAGTCACCATCAGCTGCAATTCACCATACGCATTGTAATGAGCATAAATTGCTTAGCAGCCATATTAAAGTAATCGAATCGTGACCCGTGAAATATTTGTCATTGAGTAGTGCCATTCGTGGTCTTCATCATCAGCTCCACTTTACCAAATCATAATTTCCGAAAGCAAATGCTCAAGTTACTTTAATAATAGACTTAATAATAATAATAATAATTATAAGAAATCCGCAGGGCAGCATGTGGCGAGCTGTTGGGCAGTAGCGACCCCACGGACCCTATCTTCAGGGAGAAGTCTTGTTCCTCACCTCTGGCTTGCCTTTGTTGGCCGGCTGGAGTGAACAATGACGAGGAACAGAGCTCCCACCTCATTCTTGCCTTTATTGGCCGGCTTGAGTGGAGATTCGCAAGAGCAAACGTGCTCGGAGAAAGGAAGTATTCCAGTAAGATGCTGGTAGGGATCTTGACCGTACTTCCGGGATTGTCCTGATAGCCGTCGAAGACCTCGCCACTCCTCATGAGCACCTCAGGACATGTTGCCTCCTTGTTGCTACGTCACTATGTGCTAGCGACCGTTTCCGGGGGCCCATTATTGAGTGTGCAAGTCACCCCCTGCCATTTTGTCCGTGTATATATAATAATATAAGGCATTGATCAGGCAGGGGTCATAGTTATTCCATAGTTATTGGTAACCAGGCCACTTTAGCCACCCAAACCCATAGTCCAACTTTTTATATTTCCATATCCTGCAATAGTCCTACACCAACCGGGGGTTATCCTTGGGTGCACTTGCATAGCGCATACAGGGATAATCGTCGGTTGGTGCCGCATTTCATTAAAATTTTCTAAGGGGCCTCTGCGAGTTGGCTTCGGCCCCTCGTACGCCTTCCAAAGGACCGGGACCCCAAGGTTCCGAGATATATAAATTCAATAATAATAATAAAGCCCTTTATTCCCCAAAAAAATTAAACATATAACATTTTTATAGCATTCCTTAAATATCTATTCCATGCAATAAGAAAGAAGAGCATCTAACAAAGCAATAACTGAATTCAACAAAAGTAAATTTACATAGTAGAGTTACTCAATTTAAGTTTTGCATTTTACATTTCTGACCTTATATATTTTATTTAGAATTTATTGTTTATTGGAATACCAATAATATATTATATTACAATAAATTATATCAATTAAGCTCTATGTTAGTTAATAATTTAAGTAAGTTAGCAGATGCCAATTGATTTAATAAAAATAAAAATAGTCTCATTATAAATTCAAATCGTGCTAAGTAACAATTGATATTATAGTTATATTAATATATATTTTTTCCACTTAGTTTATATTATGTTTTAATAACTTCCTGGCAGTAATATGTACATAGCAAGTAGTATTATTGAACTTGTGTGGGGTAGGTATAACTAAAAAGTGATACCTAAATAAAAACATTTTTACAAAAAACTGGCCAAGTGCGAGTCGGACTCGCACACGAAGGGTTCCGTACCACAAGATAAAAACGACGAAAAAAACATGTTTGTTGTATGGGAGCCCCCCTTAAATATTTATTTTATTTTTATTATTTATTATTAAAGTTATAAAATACAACTGAGTATTTTGTGAATATTTCAAGTGCCTACCTGTTGCCATTTTTGATATCGAGCAAAAAAGGGCAAAAAAATCGCGTTTGTTGTATGGGAGCCCCCCTTAAATATTAATTTTATTTTGTTTTTAGTATTTGTTGTTATAGCGGCAACAGAAATACTTCATCTGTGAAAATTTCAAATGTCGACCCAAGTAACATTTTAGGTTTTAGAAAGGTTTTGAAAAGGTTCTAGAACCTTTGTATGGACATCTGCTCGTAAGTCTTAATAGACTTAATAACGTTATATTAACCTTATAATAACCTCCTGAGTGCAAAAAGGGCCTTGTCTTTGGATTTGTATTTTAGTTTTTGCCACCGACTTCCGAAATTAAAGTTATTTTTCTCTTTATTTATAGTGTTTTTGGAAGTCGGTTGTTTTTTTTGTAAAAAAGTTTTTATTTTTCACTTTTTAGCGGGTCAGTTTGTAATTTATCTAAGTTATAATAGCCTAATGTCAACTGCTTATCACCTTTTACAAAATATTGCTTTTCCCGATGCATGGACGTTAATTGTTGAGGAGTTCTCCTAGTAAGAACCAGAATCTCCCTCCTCCTCTCCTAGTGAGAACTGGAGCTGATTGAGAAGTCACCATCAGCTCCAGTTCACCATACGCATTGTAATGAGCATAAATTGCTTAGCAGCCATATTAAAGTAATCGAATCGTGACCCGTGAAATATTTGTCATTGAGTAGTGCCATTCGTGGTCTTCATCATCAGCTCCACTTTACCAAATCATAATTTCCGAAAGCAAATGCTCAAGTTACTTTAATAATAGACTTAATAATAATAATAATAATTATAAGAAATCCGCAGGGCAGCATGTGGCGAGCTGTTGGGCAGTAGCGACCCCACGGACCCTATCTTCAGGGAGAAGTCTTGTTCCTCACCTCTGGCTTGCCTTTGTTGGCCGGCTGGAGTGAACAATGACGAGGAACAGAGCTCCCACCTCATTCTTGCCTTTATTGGCCGGCTTGAGTGGAGATTCGCAAGAGCAAACGTGCTCGGAGAAAGGAAGTATTCCAGTAAGATGCTGGTAGGGATCTTGACCGTACTTCCGGGATTGTCCTGATAGCCGTCGAATACCTCGCCACTCCTCATGAGCACCTCAGGACATGTTGCCTCCTTGTTGCTACGTCACTATGTGCTAGCGACCGTTTCCGGGGGCCCATTATTGAGTGTGCAAGTCACCCCCTGCCATTTTGTCCGTGTATATATAAGGCATTGATCAGGCAGGGGTCATAGTTATTCCATAGTTATTGGTAACCAGTCCACTTTAGCCACCCAAACCCATAGTCCAACTTTTTATATTTCCATATCCTGCAATAGTCCTACACCAACCGGGGGTTATCCTTGGGTGCACTTGCATAGCGCATACAGGGATAATCGTCGGTTGGTGCCGCATTTCATTAAAATTTCCTAAGGGGTCTCTGCGAGTTGGCTTCGGCTCCTCGTACGCCTTCCAAAGGACCGGGACCCCAAGGTTCCGAGATATATAAATTCAATAATAATAATAAAGCCCTTTATTCCCCAAAAAAATTAAACATATAACATTTTTATAGCATTCCTTAAATATCTATTCCATGCAATAAGAAAGAAGAGCATCTAACAAAGCAATAACTGAATTCAACAAAAGTAAATTTACATAGTAGAGTTACTCAATTTAAGTTTTGCATTTTACATTTCTGACCTTATATATTTTATTTAGAATTTATTGTTTATTGAAATACCAATAATATATTATATTACAATAAATTATATCAATTAAGCTCTATGTTAGTTAATAATTTATGTAAGTTAGCAGATGCCAATTGATTTAATAAAAATAAAAATAGTCTCATTATAAATTCAAATCGTGCTAAGTAACAATTGATATTATAGTTATATTAATATATATTTTTTCCACTTAGTTTATATTATGTTTTAATAACTTCCTGGCAGTAATATGTACATAGCAAGTAGTATTATTGAACTTGTGTGGGGTAGGTATAACTAAAAAGTGATACCTAAATAAAAACATTTTTACAAAAAACTGGCCAAGTGCGAGTCGGACTCGCACACGAAGGGTTCCGTACCACAAGATAAAAACGACGAAAAAAACATGTTTGTTGTATGGGAGCCCCCCTTAAATATTTATTTTATTTTTATTATTTATTATTAAAGTTATAAAATACAACTGAGTATTTTGTGAATATTTCAAGTGCCTACCTGTTGCCATTTTTGATATCGAGCAAAAAAGGGCAAAAAATCGCGTTTGTTGTATGGGAGCCCCCCTTAAATATTTATTTTATTTTGTTTTTAGTATTTGTTGTTATAGCGGCAACAGAAATACATCATCTGTGAAAATTTCAAATGTCTATAGCTATCGCGGTTCTTGAGATACAGCCTGGTGACAGACAGACAGACAGACGGGCAGACGGACAGACGGACAGACAGCGAAGTCTTAGTAATAGGGTTCCGTTTTGTACCCATTTGGGTACGGAACCCTAAAAAAACAACCGACTTATAATAAAACACTACAAAGTGAAAAATAACTAATTTCGAAAGTTGGTGTCAAAAAACGAAAATGCGGAACCAACGACACCGACTTCAGTAATTAAAGTTAGTGTTTTTTTGGAAGTCGGTTGTTTTTTTTTTGTATACGTACTTAAACAATTTTTACATACTGCATTGAATTACTTATTAGAACTTTTTTAATTTCTTTTTCAGATTAGTATCAAGAGGAGTTACCTGCGTAGGGAAGCTGACGTACTTGAGCGCCTCGTACTGGCACCAGGCGCTGACGACGTTGGTGAGCGAGCAGTACGAGAACTTGTACAGCGGCACCGGCGCTAGGCTCGCGCGCACACACAGCAGCCGGGACCCCGCCACCAGCAGCGCCACCAGCCGGTTCACAAACACCAGGAATTGCGAGTCGCTGAAGCGGAGCGTGCTGCCGTCCGACATCACGTAGCTCTGCGATGACAATGAGTCTGTTATTACCGACACATGGGGTGCCACCAGGATCTTTTGGCGCCTGAATGACATCGTGCCTCGTCAAAACGAATCATATGAATCCGAACTCGAGGGGTTTACTAGTAGCCACTGAAGATTTCCACTATCCACCTCCTGGATCCATCATCAAATCAGCTCCAAGATACCAAATTATAGTTTGTAATAATAAAAAAAATAATTTAATGAATGAATGCTATTAAAAATGTGTATTATGAAATGGGATTATTAAATGTGTGTGTGGAGTACTCCAAATAAATAAACAATAAGTAGAAGTGAAAATTCGGGCGCCAGGAGTACACACCAAACTATGCCAAGGATAGACTAACCTGCGGGAACTGGAAACTTTTAATCTTCAAGGGGAGTATCAATAAAAATCGACATAAAAGTTATTGAACGATTTTATTACCCGAAGGCTGCTGGTCTCAATATACAAGAAAATTCCTTTCTAATATTAACAGTTCTAAGGTGTAAAACTAAGATGGAATAGAAATTAATTTTTGTCCTGTCATTATTGCACTTTTGTCAATTTAAGTATTATAAACCATACCACATTCCGTCGAATAAACTAACAACCGAATGAGCAAACCACGCTCAATTTGGTGATTTTGATCTTCGCGGGATCCATGAAATGTGTCGGTAGGGGCTAGCGTTAAAAATTTAAGTCTTGAAAGAAAAAGAAAGAAGAAACGCCTCGCGGCTGAAATCAAACATGAATAATTATTAGCTGACATCCAGCGTTGATAAAAATGGCGATCGAAATGGTTATGACCAAACACAAATTAACTCACCGTTTCTTTTCCAAAGAAAGTTTTTACATCAATAGATGAATTAATCCAAAATATATAAGGTTTAAAAGATCCTGAAACAAATATCGGAAGCTATTAACGTCTGCCATCAAAATAGCCACGCGACAACGTGAATATGGAAGCACAAAGAATTTTACCTACCCTTTTAAAAAATATGGGCAATCCAATTAGGATGCCCACAAGGGCAAATCAGCTACCACATAATTAGGACTAGATGCCGTCCATCCGAAGTCAACACTTCAAGATTTAATTCGGAGCTCTCAAATTACTCCATTCTATGCAAAGCTTGGGTCGGAAAGTGACCTGTCAAAATCAACTGACAGCATCAAAAGAAAAAATCAGTGTGACCACTACACGATTCCGATTAAAAAAAAAATTAATTTTTACATGGCAACACCACCATGTTGCCTACAAATTAAAGCAAAGAATGCGACATCATGTAACAGGCTTAAAAGACTCGTTACATTACATCCCTCCCGAAAATAAAAGAAAGGAACTTTCTTTTATTAGAAAGAAATCTTCAACCAAATAAACCAGTCTTTTCTAATTCAAAAAAAGAAAAAAATCATATAAGATTCAAAGTGTAAATTAATTCTGAAAATGTCAAACGACAATATCTCAAGAATTTAATAAAAGTAAAAAAAAATGTAAATGACAAAAAGTCAAAAACGAAATAGTGAAAAACAAAAAATTATAAGTTATAAAAACTCATTAAATGAAACGAAGAGAGAAATCTCTTAGCGCTCCAAAACTCCAAAACAGTGCAGTTAGGCACTATAGCCACTGACTAAAAATTTCAAACAAATTCGGACAATTTACCAAAACAAACTACAATTTTTAGTGCAGTTAGGCACCATCGCCACTGACTAAAAATTTCAAACCACTTGGAACAGTACAACTTTGAGTGCAGTTAGGCACTATCGCCACTGACTACTATGTCAACCGCTTCCAACTCAACCATCTCTATGAGTGCAGTTAGGCTCTATTGCCACTGACTAACTCCGTATTCAATGATCCAAAAAAATTTGAAACTCCGAACAAAAGTTTTTAAATAAAGCTGAAAGACCTTATTTAAAATACTGTTACAGGCACAACCTGCAACGAGATAAAGGAAAGCATATTGTGATCGGCTCATCACCACCGAATTCCCGAGCACAATAGCTGTAAAAGAATGTGAATGCTGTGACTGGCTCAACACTACCAATCTCCCAAACACAGACAAACACAAAAAACATTGAGATCTCCAATGAGAAATCTCAATAACAAAAAGGCGAAAGCCAAAGTTTCACAATGCGACCGGCACACCACCACCGAACTTCCGAACGCAAAGAAAAAAGACTGACGAAAGTCAAAACAAAATCTCGCTTCGTGATTGGAACAACAAAGTCCAACACAATGGAAAAAGGAAAACATATGGCCGGGGCCGAAATCCCACATTGTGACCGGCACACCACCACCGAACTCCCGAGCACAATGGAAAAGAGTCGAAATCAAGGTCAAAAGCTACACCAAGATCCAAAAAATAATAAGGCATTTTGTAACAAAGGTTACAGAATGACCCTAGAAAGTAAAGTCCAGGATGAACGCGTTAAAAAGAATGAAACTCCAGTAAAAATGAGAAACAATTCTATCAACGAACAGCACAAAATAGATTTAAAAATCGATTACTATTTATGACGAAGAGGAAATAGAATGATTTTAAACTATGAGAAAAAAAGATTACAAAAACTCGAAATTGAATTTAAGTTTTTAACCTCAAGGTAGAAATTATCTGAACTGTAGGGTTGTATAAGATCTTAATAAAATATAAACAGGTAGGTTACCCTTAAAAAGAAAAATAAGATCTTAGACAATCCAACAAAAACAAACAAAACATAAAATAAGATCCTTCGATGCGAAAAATATTTGGTGTGAAAAATTTTTTTTATTAAATTAACCAGAATGACCTAAGTTTTATTTTTAGAATGTCTCAAATTCAACAAATTTATAAGAAGTTACCTAACATACATCTTTCAAACCGCCGATAACCTATCATCCATCCTCTAGTACATCACACTGTCAAAAGCGGCCTTCAAACAAAATTATCAAAATCAAGACCTAACACTTGGATACCAAATTAAAATTTAATAATATCTTTAACATAATAACGTCCCACTGAACCTTTATTTACATCTTTCAAAACATAAACGTTATCTGAAACCTTTTCAGTTATTTTACATTTTACAAACTTAGGTGCAAGTTTAGCTGAAAAATATGCTTGTGCATTAGATTGAAGAAAACTTCTTCTCCACACCATATCACCCACACCAAAAGAAATGACATTCCGACCCTTATTATAATAAGCGGCATTACGCTTATACCCCTTTAACAAGTAAGCTTGAACTTTAACAAAAATATCACTAAGTGAATTAAGAGAAACTGCATAAGCATTTCTATTTGAAATTTCTAGTTGAGATAAGTTATCAACAGAACTACTAAAGTGATGTAATGACGCATCAAGAATAAGCTCCCTACCAAACATCAGAAAGTTAGGAGTAAACTCAGTAGCAAGGTTTACACTATTATTTAAAGCTAATTGAACATTGGGCAAATAACTTGACCAAGTTCTATGATCATCTTTAACAAAACACGATATGCAGGTTTCGACCGTTTTATTATATCTCTCAACAGGATTATTTAGAGGCGTATACAAAGTATTATAAAATATTTTGGTTATATTAAAACCTTTAAAAAAATCTACAAAATGTTTTGAAGTAAATTGAGTTCCATTGTCACAAACTACTATTTTTGGACAACCAAATTTGAGAAATATTTCTTTTTCAAATTACAAATTACTCTAGTGGTAGCATTGATCATTGGAAAGAACCAGCAAGGCGAATAGCAAACGAAAAGCAAAAACTAAGTTTCAAAAAGTTAAATTTTTGAAAATAAATTCTCAAGTTTGAGGTAAATTATAAAAGTCAATGTGGGTATTCCCATAAAAAATTACTATGTTAATTTTATCGTTTTAAAAGTGCAATAATCACTTACAAGCAGCTTAAATCTAGATAAATTAAATGTACAATATTGTACTTAACAATTAGATTAAATTATTTACTTAAAAAGTCAAACTTAGTTTTTAAAATAACTTTACTGTTGAGAACAACAAAACGCAGTCTATGCTATACATTTCTGTTGGTTTTGCTAAGAAAAAACATGATATTAAACAAAATCATCAATTGTAAACACCAAACATTGTTTACAAAGATTCACCAAATTAAGTTAAGTACTACTTATGAGTCAAAAATCAAAATAAACACAAAGTTATTAAAGTAACAATGTAGAACAAACCAATGCCAACAATAGACTCATAAGTTAATTAATTAATAGTGCAATAATGACAGTATAAAGGTACCAGACAAACCTACTTCAAGTCCCTGTTCGCTGAGCGACAATTGTAATAATAATAAAAAAAAAAAATAATGAATGAATGCTATTAAAAATGTGTATTATGAAATGGGATTATTAAATGTGTGTGTGGAGTACTCCAAATAAATAAACAATAAGTAGAAGTGAAAATTCGGGCGCCAGGAGTACACACCAAACTATGCCAAGGATAGACTAACCTGCGGGAACTGGAAACTTTTAATCTTCAAGCGGGGAGTATCAATAAAAATCGACATAAAAGTTATTGAACGATTTTATTACCCGAAGGCTGCTGGTCTCAATATACAATTTTATTTTTATTTATTTATTTATTAATAACCAACTCATATTAACAGTTTGCACCACACATACAAGTTATTAGTCAATATTAGTAATTCCACATGTCATACAATCATAAAAATAGGTTGAATCACATAATAAAAATGAAATTAAATGAAATTTAACAAATTTGGTCAATATTTAGATAACAATTACATAATATACAATAAAATTAGACAAAATTAGATAGAATTAGGATAAATTGGAATAGAATTATTAACAACAAGTAGCTATACATTTAATTTATTTACTCCAAGGAGATTGTACTGGGAGTGGCAATGGTCTCCAGGTATCGAGTAGCAGTGTCCAGGAATCTCAGTTCAGTACTCGCGAAGACATCCAAGGACTCATCATATAACAGAATGTTGTTGATATGGGTGAGGGCTAGGTACAATGGACTGGTCTTAAGGGTTAAGGTTTGAGGTATCTTGAATAGAGAAGAAGAAGAAGAACAAGAAAATTCCTTTCTAATATTAACAGTTCTAAGGTGTAAAACTGAGATGGAATAGAAATTAATTTTTGTCCTGTCATTATTGCACTTTTGTCAATTTAAGTTAAGTATTATAAACCATACCACATTCCGTCGAATAAACTAACAACCGAATGAGCAAACCACGCTCATTTTGGTGATTTTGATCTTCGCAGGGTCCATGAAATGTGTCGGTAGGGGCTAGCGTTAAAAATTTAAGTCTTGAAAGAAAAAGAAAGAAGAAACGCCTCGCGGCTGAAATCAAACATGAATAATTGTTAGCTGACATCCAGCGTTGATAAAAATGGCGATCGAAATGGTTATGACCAAACACAAATTAACTCACCGTTTCTTTTCCAAAGAAAGTTTTTACATCAGTAGATGAATTAATCCAAAATATATAAGGTTTAAAAGATCCTGAAACAAATATCGGAAACTATTAACGTCTGCCATCAAAATAGCCACGCGACAACGTGAATATGAAAGCACAAAGAATTTTACCTACCCTTTTAAAAAATATGGGCAATCAAATTAGGATGCCGACAAGGGCAAATCAGCTACCACATAATTAGGACTAGATGCCGTCCATCTGAAGTCAACACTTCAAGATTTAATTCGGATCTCTCAAATTACTCCATTCTATGCAAACCTTGGGTCGGAAAGTGACCTGTCAAAATCAACTGACAGCATCAAAAGAAAAAATCAGTGTGACCACTACACGATTCCGATTTAAAAAAAAATGAATTTTTACATGGCAACACCACCATGTTGCCTACAAATTAAAGCAAAGATTGCGATATCATGTAACAGGCTTAAAAGACTCGTTACAAGTTTCGTCTTCCGAACTACATAAACATACAAAGTTTATTTTCGACACTACAATTAGAAGTAGGTTAAAATTGACTTCTAAGGTGTTATTACATTGTTAGCTACAAGTGAAGCTATTATGAGCGTGTTAAAAACAAGATGGCAGCGCTAATTTCGATTTTGGCCACGCCTCAGAAAATCCTTGTACCGTTTTAGCCGCTCCGTCGAAGTATATGATTTTCTCTATAGATCATAATAGCAGGACATTATTTATTTATTTATACAGGGTTACTTTTCAAAGACCATCCAAATTTTTACATGGTGTTCTACCCATGAATATAAACAACTTTCACTATGGGACCAACTCTGAAATCACGAAAACAAAATCAGCTGTTTCATACATTTTGGTCAAGTAGGTATTGAAGTTTTGTATGAAACAGCTGATTTTTTTTCGCGATTTCAGAGTTGGTCCCATAGTAAAAGTTGTTTATATTCATGGGTAGAACACCATGTAAAAATTTGGATGGTCTTTGAAAAGTAATCCTGTATAACAATTGCATGCTGCAGTACAGTAAACACCAAGCGCGCAGCAAGTCAACAACATAATATTTAATTATAGAACTTAATACAAACATAGATTTACTGCTATACAAAAATATATCAATTTCCGGCTCCTGAGCAATCAGGGCGTTCAGCAAATTGATGGCCTGCGTTAGCTGCGTTGTGGGAGCAAAGCGAGAAGTATGGGTACGCACTGGCGGCGCCGCGACCACGCACCGCTCGGCACAGCCGCGCGGGCCCGCAGCCGGGCCGGAGCAAACAATGAACAGCGAGCTAGTGTAGTCGCGTCATCGATTTTATTATATTCTCCTAATAGCACATACGCGAAATAAGATATTCGCAAATAATGATATACGCAAAACATGATAAACGCAAGACATCATATTCTAAGCACATTCAGGCTGAGAATATCATTTTCGGCGACAGACCACAAATCTGTTATTTTTGAGAAATAAAACATTTTTTGGAAGCTTCATGGAATTTTCATGGAAGCTGTCCATACGGTCGGGTCTAAGATCTTCAAGACCCGCCGTACGAATTCAAAAAAGAAGCTCTCTGATCCTACTTTGCAGCTCATGAAGGAGAGGCGCGATATGATCCTGCAGTCTACGGATGATGCGCTAAATTACCGGCAACTCAATAGACGGATCTCTAAGGCCTTGAAAAGCGATCTTCGCCGTTTTAATACAGATCGTATTAAGGACGCGATAGAGCGAAATAAAGGCTCCAAGGTCTTTGCTAGAGATCTGTCTATTGGGCAGAGCCAGCTTACGAGACTGAAGACCGATGATGGCAGGATCGTATCCGACAAACCTGAGCTGTTGAGAGAGATCGAGAGGTTCTATGGACAGTTATACACGTCAACAAATAACCCCGCTATGAATCTGGCAAACGACCCAAGAGCTAGATTGACCCGGCACTATACCGAAGACATCCCGGACGTCAGCCTGTACGAGATTAGGATGGCTCTGAAGCAGCTCAAAAACAACAAGGCACCGGGTGATGACGGAATTACGGCCGAGTTGCTGAAGGCTGGCGGAAAACCCGTCCTGAAGGCCCTTCAGAAGCTGTTTGGTTCCGTCATACTCGAGGGCAAAACACCACAGGCATGGAACAGGGGTGTGGTGATACTTTTCTTTAAGAAGGGCGATAATGCCCTCCTTAAGAATTATAGGCCCATCTCACTCCTGAGCCATGTCTACAAGCTGTTTTCGAGAATCATCACGAACCGTCTCGCGCGCAGGTTTGACGACTTCCAGCCTCCCGAACAAGCCGGATTCCGTAAAGGCTTTAGCACCGTAGACCACATACATACGCTGCGACAGGTTATACAGAAGACCGAAGAGTATAACCTGCCTCTCTGCTTAGCGTTTGTGGACTACGAGAAAGCCTTTGATTCGATCGAGACATGGGCTGTGCTGCAGTCTCTTCAACGGTGCCAGATCGACTATCGGTACATCGAAGTGCTGAAGTGTCTGTACGAAAACGCCACTATGCCAGTCAGACTCCAGGATCAGGCCTCGAAACCTATCCTTCTGCAGCGAGGTGTGAGACAGGGAGACGTTATCTCTCCGAAACTGTTCACCGCTGCACTGGAGGATGTCTTCAAGGTTCTAGACTGGAAAGGGGCTGGCATCAACATCAATGGCGAGTACATAACTCACCTTCGGTTTGCCGACGATATCGTAGTCATGGCTGAGACTATGGAGGACCTCAGTACAATGCTCGATGACCTCATTAGAGCCTCCGAAAGAGTGGGTCTTAAAATGAACATGGACAAAACGAAGGTCATGTCAAATGCCCATGTAACACCCACTCTCATAAAAATCGGAGACGCTACACTCGAAGTCGTGGACGAGTACGTTTACCTAGGACAAACCGTCCAGTTAGGTAGGTCTAACTTCGAGAAAGAGGTAAATCGACGAATCCGACTCGGCTGGGCAGCGTTCGGGAAGCTACGCAATATCTTCTCGTCCCACATACCGCAGTGTCTCAAGACAAAAGTCTTTGACCAGTGTGTGTTGCCAGTGATGACTTATGGAACGGAAACGTGGTCGCTCACAATGGGCCTTATAAGAAGGCTAAAAGTCACCCAAAGGGCAATGGAGAGGGCTATGCTTGGAGTTTCCCTGCGTGATCGAATCAGGAATGAGGAGATCCGCAGGAGAACCAAGGTAACCGACATAGCCCAAAGAATTGCCAAACTTAAGTGGCAGTGGGCAGGGCACATTGCTCGCAGAACAGATGGCCGATGGGGCCGAAAGGTTCTGGAGTGGCGACCGCGTACCGGAAGACGTAGCGTTGGAAGGCCTCCCACAAGGTGGACCGATTCTTGTGAAGGCCGCAGGAACCCGTTGGATGCGGGAAGCACAGGACCGGTCGAAGTGGAGGTGCTTGGGGGAGGCCTATGTCCAGCAGTGGACG
Source organism: Mesoligia furuncula (assembly GCA_916614155.1). Classification (NCBI taxonomy): domain Eukaryota; kingdom Metazoa; phylum Arthropoda; class Insecta; order Lepidoptera; family Noctuidae; genus Mesoligia; species Mesoligia furuncula. The sequence goes on along the minus strand of OU744812.1, from coordinate 638,695 downwards.
TCTTTCGGCTGAAATGATGATGATGATGAAAACATTTTTTAATTTCTAACAAAATATTTATTTTTATTGTAAACAGTCAAACAAAGTTAACAACTACAGTACCTGCACGCGTAGCATGAGCACCGGTCTGTCGACGGAAGAGTAGTTCCGTGTAGACAGTACGACTGCAGCAAAGTAGAAAGAGTCAACTGCACTTTTTACGAAATTCATTCTTTACATAATTCGACTCAGAATTCTTTGTTTTGTCATAGGATTTTTTTTTCTTTTTGATTCTTAATTTTTACTGATATTACATTATAAGACATTATAAGAAGGGGTCCATCATCTGCCTAGCCTTTTCCCAACTATGTTGGGGTCGGCTTATTATAAGAAGGGGTCCGTGTCTAAATAATAACAGCCGCACAGGTTGATCGATCAGGTTAAGCTTCGCTTGCCGCGGTTGGTCCGTGGATGGGTGACCACCTTTATACCAAGACACGTTAAGCTATTGGTTCCGGCTGTCATTCGTGGATCTTTGACAGTAGAATTTTGGGAATTTTGTTTTTTTTTTTGTAGATGTAAGTATACATCATATCAAAGAGATTTAAGATAGGTACAATTGAGAGGCTATGCAAAGAAATGTCTTAGAAAAACTGTGATCCCATGCCTCAGTGACGCCATCTGGCTTAGCATAGCAAAATTAGAGCAGCATAATCACGGAATAGAAAATTATCAACAAATTATAAATGCAACTTTGGCGTAAAGTTTATTAATTGTTGTTCAAAATTAAGTCTTATTACAATTCTTGAATGTTGTTTTCATTTAAAATGTCAAAATCAATAAAGACCATTTTTCCATCTTACAATCAAATTCGAGCAATCCATAACGAGTTCAGCTGCTCAACGCTAGAGGGCGCTGTAACCAATTTACTCTATTTAACACGCTAACGTCATTGAAATAGATGTCATATTCGTACGCACCTGTTATCTATTTTTCGACCAGCTCACTAGCTAAACATCGACATTAAATTATCGAGAGCTAAACATCGACATTAAATTATCGAAATCTTGTCAACATCACTATGTTGACAAGATTTCTATAATTTAATGTCGATGTTTGTACAATGTAATCACTAAAATCTTTTATCATGTAATGGACCGAAGTCCGATTAGTATATTTATTGTCCTTGAAATAAAACATAATTATTTGTTTATTAACTGTCGTTTTGACTGGTGTATATTCAATGAATGATTATGTTAGGAGAAAGATGAATATCTTAGGAGATATCATAGTTTTATAATAACTCCGCAAGGCAGCTAGTCATGAAGGTATAAGCAATATTCATAATTGTAATACTCTTACAGTAATGGAATATAATTATTTTAGGTTTTTTCCTCAAATTAACGCGGGTGAAACCGCGAGGCACAGCTAGTAATAAATATTATCGATAACAAAATCGATAAACAATATCACATCTCTGCGCGGCAGTAGTAAAGCTACTCAACCATAGAGGGCGTTTATTACAAAATTAGTAAATTGTCTAGATCTTTTTTATGAAAATTATTTCATTCTAATTACTGAGTAAATATAAATAATTCATACGAAAATAAACCGAAGTTAGGTCCAGTCGTTTTACCATAACGATATTTGCAAAATCGTAATGCGTAACTCATATTTCCTTAGAAAATATTTTTCTTTTGGTCGAGACTCGTGGATACGAATGCGACTTGACGCGCAGGCGTACCATACTAAACTGAGAGACTTGTTACTCCTAGGTAACAAGTATCGAAACACGGTTTGGTTCGCTATGTCCCGTCTATTGTAAATAATTTAATGTCTTTGCATCATATACTTTGTGGCCGACGAGTAGAAAGTTTTCTACTGTCTTTAGCGATTACAAAATCTCTTCACTACCTTAGACAATTGACAGTTGTCCGTGTGATGTTGACATTTGGGATAGAATACTTTCTTCTGAAATAGTCTACAGAAAAAACTGGCCAAGTGCGAGTCGGACTCGCTTACGAAGGGTTCTGTGCCCCAGGGCAAAAACGCCGAAAAAAATACGTTTGTTGTATGGGAGCCCCCCCTTAAATATTTATTTTATTTTGTTTTTAGTATTTGTTGTTATAGCGGCAAAAGAAATACATAATTTGTGAAAATTTCAACTGTCTAGCTATCGCAGTTTTTGAGATACAGCCTGGTGACAGACGGACGGACAGACAGCGAAGTCTTAGTAATAGCATGGGGTCTCATTGCGAAGAGAGAAAAAATTGTTCAAAAAAAGCCTCAATAGATGGCGCTATATGTATCGATTTGTTTTTGAAGTTTGTGTATCTGTTTAAATTTGACCCATGGAAAAAGTATGTCCATGTTTTTAAAAATCCCTTTATCACAAAAAAAAGGAATAATGGGCTCCTAGTTCCAAATTCCATGATTTTAACAAATCAATGTTTGCTCACTCATTTAATGTTTATTTCCACCAATATAAATGGCGTTGTTTTCATTTTCTGAGTTTTACTACACAGCTCAATATCTATATTTCTCACATTACCATTTACCATACCTATTTTGATAGAATGAAATATTTATGAAATACAAATATATAATATAAAGCAAAATATACGAAATGTTTGTTGTTTTTGAGAAACCGCTGGCAAAAGCGGTAATTGTTTGATGTCTACTATGACTAATATGCATCAAACATTGTTTGACGTATCTGTCTATATATTTTTTTACAAACTTTTATGTAGTTAACTTTGACGTACGTATCTATCAAATACTTAACAAATGAAAGAAACAACCAGTCTTCTGCGAAACCAACCGATCGCAACTCCGTCCGTCAGTATGCGCTTCGAATAAGACTTATAGAAGCTCGAGTGCAATCTCGTTAAACTCGCGAGATTTCGACCTATTTTCGTCCGAAATCAATCTCGCTAAAAAAAAGCCGAGATCTCGCGATAACGAGATTGCATTCCCAAATATTGCTACTTAGTTAAGTAATAACAGCTTGTAATTAAAGTAAAATGTTTTCTACACACTCGAAACTGACTACCTATGTTAAAAAAATAACTCTCCCTTCTTAAAATCATCTAATTTGCAGCAAATACCTAATCATTTCAAGAGCTAGGTATTTGGATAGTATAAAGGAGATCCGCCAAATCCCATACAAAAAAACCCCAGGCCCGGCGCAAAAGAAATGTATCTCAGATTTCAGAGTAATAATAGTAGAAATATTTTAAAGTATCGCTATTGCCAAATTCGGTGGCTAACATAGTTTTTTTGCCCGGTAAAGTTTCCTAGGCGCTAGATGTAAAAATTACACTTTTATGGAAAAACTTCATCCTACTGGACTTAACTAATATTAACAACATGTGTATGTATGAGGTGTTTATACTCTTTATTATATAAGCATATATACATTATATTTGCAGTTATATTTTTATAGAAAATAAAATAAGATGCGAGTTAGCGCCTTATTAATATTATTAACAGGACCATACGCTGCTACAACTTCAGACGCGGACATTATGAAGCAACTACTGCAAAACCATGACCAGGCTATTAAGGACAACGCGTTTCATTATTTCTTTGAACAAGGAGATGTTTTCATCTTAGACAGGGGGTTTCGTGATGCAATAAATTCATTGGACGAGCACGGTTATGTTGCTTTCTTACCACCCTCTAAACAACGAGGTGAAACTCAGCTCACTACAGAAGAATCCAATAAATCTCGACTAATAACCTTGTGTCGTTGGGTCGTAGAAACCGTAAATGGGAAGTTTAAAAATAGTTTCAAAATCTTTCGCCACAAAATGTTCAATAACGCCCTGGTAAACACTTTTACAAACTTTAAAATAGCAGCGGCCTTAATAAACCGTTTTCAGGAGCCTTATGAAGACAGCAGATATACAAATGATTTGATTGCACCCATAAACCGCAACTTACATAAACCGAATCTTTTGGCAGCGTATTTTGTACAAAATAATTTGAACAGACAAATAGCAACATTTACCAGGCTGGACGCAAACAATCCACAAGTATCAGATTTTCCGGAGCTGACATATGAGGAACTCATAAAATTCGCCATAGGCACGTACCATCTGAAAATCGCACGATCATACTGCAGCGAACACACGAAAAGAACTGGCGTATATGAGATCGAGGTGTATAGACACAGCGAACAAATCGACATAGTAAACGATGATGTCGTTAGGTCGCAGTCGCAATCAAACAATGTCCTGATTCGTTGCAGAATAAATTCACGCCACGTAAGATCAAAAACGTACTATACCTATTTATTATTTAACACTGCGGTTTCTGGAATTGATGCAATTAAAGAACATTACTGTTCTTGTTATCATGGAAAAAGCACACTTGGAAGTTGCACCCATATAATAAGTGTTATGTATTATCTGGGTTGGGCTAGAAACAACGAACATGATCTGGACCACCCAGCTATAGGTTTAGATTATGTTTTAATAGATTTGGATGACTGAAGTATTTGACTAAGACAACTCCTTGTAAATGTAACAATGTATAAACGAAACTTAATAAAATATACATATGTCTACCTGAAATGCCATGGTTTTATTGTAATCTATATACTTCTATATGTATATAAAGAAAAGAACAGAATAAGAATAGGGTTTCAAACGAAAAAAACCCAGATGTCCGCACACCTCCAGCTATTCTAAATATACATACTTACATAAGCAAAAACTTTATACCAAATATTGCATTGTTATATTAAATAATGTAAGTACATAAGTATGCCACATATAAAAATATATACTCAGGTTGTCAATATTAGTTAAGCACAACACAGAAAGATGCAGTTTTTCCTTAAGTGTCATTTTTACATCTAGCGCTTATGAAACTTCACCGGGCAAAAAAACTATGTTAGCCACCGAATTTGGAAATAGCGATACTTTACAATATTTCTACTATTATTACTCTGAAATCTGAGATAAATTTCTTTTGCGCCGGGCCTGGGGCAATTTTGGCGGATCTCCTTTATTTTAATTGACTGAACTACTTTATTAAGTATAATAATTTGCGTTGACGTTTGACGCCGAACCTAACAAATAACTAAGTCTGCCGAAAAACATGTAGCTGTACCATTACTACGCTCAAGAAATCATGCGCTATCGCAAAGTAGGCATGCATGAAAGAACGTGAATTTATTATTGCCGAGTGACTGACGACGTAAGCTTCAAGGTCACAGGGTGACCTTAGTTTTGTAGTACAAAAGTCCAGTATGGTTTTAACGCCATCTATTGGTGTTTGTGTAAAATAACTGCTCGCGGCCCACAAGCTATCAACGTCCAGTATGGTTTTAACGCCATCTATTGGTGTTTGTGTATAATAACTGCTCGCGACCCACAAGAGTCAACGCTGCTAGCACCACCTAGCGGCGACGTGAGTGAAACAAGCCGGGCTCAGCCACTTTAGAAAATAAGCCGAATAGGCCGAAGAAATGACGTAGTTACGGCGGTCACGTTTCTTTGTATGGAATGGGGTACCTGTACGCTAGTATTTATATTATCTGTGTAATAGGGTCTCGATTTTACCCTTTGGGTACGGAAACGACCAAGACAAAGATCGTTAGAAACGAAAGACAAAATGACAGATTGTAGAAGGATTTCTACGGTGCGATGTCAAAAATAGATAAACGAAATGTCACTTTGTATAGAAAGAGCTATGTCTATTCTTCGTAGAAATAGAAAGCGTCGTGCTACGCCTGCTGGGAGTAAATATTACACATCGACCTTCATAAACTATCACGTAAGTATAAGTAACGGAGACTAAACGGACGGACGCTCTACAAAGCCGAACTATTACTTTTCGATACCATTTCTATAGCGGGGGTACTGTACGTCATCGCATTTCTTGGTGTACTGCATGCTATGGCAGCTTGGAACATCACACAGAACACTATTACTCCTAGCGCCCCTAGCGACCAAGTAGCAAACGAAAAATACTGTGATACAATATAAAAATATTTAGTGATGATACCGGGAGGTGTTGTGACGAACAAACACATACATAAAATAATTGTCTCAAAATATTGGACATTAAACAACAAAAATAAAAATTAAGCCTAAACCAAGTGTAACAAGTCTATAGTGATTTGTTAAACGGTTCTGAAAGGTTTTTTTTTTCATTTAAACAATGGGAATTTGTTATTGTTGCATTGGTAACACTTTAATTGAAATGTCTGTCAGCGCGAGTGTCAATTCGGATTTTTCTTTTGCAATAAAATTAAATTCTGGTTGTTTCGCTAGTGAGCATAGGCACTATTTATAGTTTGGACCCATAATATTATTATTGTGAATACTGAACTGAACACTGAGTGCAGTTCCATCATGTCTCAAAACTCTTGTTGTGTACCTGGATGTCTAGTGACTAGGAAAGAAAAGTGCTGATTCTCAGCCTACATGATTTTGATTTTAATATGTTAGTAAATGTTTAATTTGTATGTATTTGTGTGTTTTTTATAAGAATAAACAGTTTGTTCTTGTCTTTAATATTCCGAGTACATTCATTCATACTCCTATTCCTAATGCAGTTAAAAATCTGGAATTTTTACATTGTCGTATAAATTATTGTTTACAACTACATTAAGTGTGTTTTTAATAATTATGTAATTGTTAAAAAAACATTAATAGGTAGTAAACAATAATTTATACGACAATGTAAAAATTCCAACACAATAATAATATCATAGAGCTCCATCTACCATCTATATCGGTGACTATTAATAGAGCTCCATCTACCATCTTCCGCTGTAACTAATAGTTTTAAATACTTGAGTCCTAGATGGCGAATTGTGCTGTCAACACAAAATGAAGAGAGCTTCCTGTCTATTACACCGCATTATATTGTAGTCTTTGGTGTACTGTTTGAAATAAAAATGTCTATGAACTAGCACAATGCTTACATATAACTAAAGCCATTGGACAAAATGTTTTTGCGAGTTAAATGTCGAAAAACACAAAATTCTACTAATAAGCACAATCCGAAAGCCTGAACAGGGGCTAACCTGCGTCATGATCTTCTCCTGCAGCAGTCCCCACACGAGGTAGGCGGCCATGAGCCCCGTGAAGCAGAAGGCGAGCTCGGCGCCCTCGCGCGCGCTGGACTCGTCCTTGCGCAGCTTGGCCGCCTCGGGCAGGCGCTCGCCCGGCTCGCCGAAACACAAGAACAGTACGCGGAATGTGGGGCCAGAGTTGCCTGGAAATAAGATGTGGAAGTCACGCGTTATTTACATCATTTTGATAATAATAAATTATATTTTATTTCAATAAATTGGTTTTATACAATGTTTTTACAAAAAAAAAAACAACCGACTTCCAAAAAAACATAATTTCGAATCAAGTGAGTGTCGTTGGTTCCGCATTTTCGTTTGTTGATACCGACTTCCGAAATTAAAGTTATTTTTCACTTTGTAGTTTTTTTGGAAATCGGATGTTTTTAGGGTTCCGCGGTTCTGACAAGGAACCCTTATAGTTTCGTCATGTCCGTCTGTCTGTCTGTCCGAGGTTTTGCTAAGAGACCGTTAGTACTAGAAAGCTGTAATTTTGTAGGAGTGTGTATGTCAATTACGCCGACAAAGTGGTTAAACAAAATTTTGGAATATATATTTTTTAGGCTCCCCTACATGCGAAGTGGGGATTAATATTTTTTTCGTCGTCCACCCCATATCGTTGTATAGGTCTTCTATAATGACTTGTGGGTTGGTAAAATTATTTTTCGATTTAATGCTCCATTTGCGAAATATTAAACTTTAAAGTGCAAATTTTTGTTCCAGTAAGGCGTCCCCCCCCCCCCCCCCCCCTAAAAGCTAAATTGCTGGCTTGAAAAATCGGGAAAAATTCAATATGATATGCATTCCATGAACTTTAAAGGAAAATTATGGAAATACATACGTGTCGAATTGATAACCTCCTTTTTTTTAAGTCGGTAACAACAAACTAAATGGCGTTGAAAAAGAGAGACTGCTGGCATTGCCACGTCGCGTCGCGCAATGTTTAACATCCGACCAAGCCCTCGGGATTAAATGATTAATGTTTAAGGTTCGATATTATAGAATAGACATTACATTTATTTTATAGTGTTTTACACTTCAACTTATTTTTGTAACAAGATATTGGTCGTCGCATGCGCACGCGGTTTGGCTCGTATTACCGCTACTTCCTGTGCATCTGTCTGTACTGTATATAACTACTTATTTAGTAATAATCTAAGGTTATATTTGCGAACAAGTGTTTAATTTAGCATGTCTATACTCCATTCAGCATAACATTATAGACATACTTAATTGTTAAAATGTTAGCAGTATTTCGATAAGAGCGCAAAATAAACTTGGGTTTTTTACGATAAATACAACGCAACTTTACCAATGTATCTACCTACCTAAGTATATAAAAATACTAAAATCAGTAGCGGCCCTAGGGTGCGGCGGTGCGAGCGGTGCGACGGCACCGGGCGCCGTCATTGGGGAAGGCACTGAAATCAACCGAAATGCGACCACCGGGCATCAGTGATGATAGTAACTTACTATAAAGCGCGGACGCGGAGTATCGACCGAGACTCCAGTCCGATCACTATGTATGGCACGCCGATCCCTTGGGGCAAGCAAGCTAAGGTGTTATCCTAGACCACCACTTCAATTTCAGTGAGCACATAAAGACGGCTCGTTTTTGCGCTTCTTTCGCTCTCAGTAGGCTCCACTTCATACTGACCGCCAGCAACAAATTGTCACTCACGTGCAAATTGCGCCTCTACCGTCCTTCCGTCCTCGCCGTCAAGGCCCGTCGTGACGCCCCATACCATGTCCGCCCCGACCCTTGCTCGAGCCAGCCCGCGCCGCTGAGCCTGTAGTTTTAAATTCGTCCCTAAATAATTCCGATCCAGCATCCCTGTCCCTTGCTGCCCTATCCCATCGAGACCCTAAGCCGAGGTCCGTATCCCACATGGCAGGCACAGGCTAAGCGACTACACGCTAAGGGCACCCCCCTTAGCGTGTAGTCGCTTAGTTTTTAAGTGTTTTAAGCCCTGACTGGAGGCATTAATTTATTGAGGCGTCCACAGGCAAGTCCGGTTAAGCTGACGACAACCTCATAGGTTGAACGGCGAGATGCCATTTATAAAAAAAAAAAAAAATCGAGACGCGACGATCGTATGGGCGCGCAAACGGAACGGGCGGCGCGAAAAGGTCTTTATTGGAGAAAACTTATTTACTTTCCACTGTGTACGACAGAGCCCTTTCCGTGTGTACTACGCACACGGAATGGGCAACATTTTATTAACGCGAACAGGACAACTGCTATCACTTCACGCTCGACAGATTCCACTGTCCTCGTCACGCAGATACAATACATATTTTTAACATATATTTAAAACCCGATAATTTGTTTAGTCATACTTACGAACAAACCGAACAAACTAAAGTTACGTTCCGTTTTATTACAGGCTGAAAAAGATCTAATTCCACGCGGACGAAATCGCGGGCACAGCTAGTCTATGCAATATCCGATTAATCCGTGTAAGCAATCGCATATGCATAATATCATAGGAACATGGTAGGTACATAGAGGGGCGCCACTTTAAGATTTTGAACCCCCCAAAAAAAATTTCTAGGACCGCCGCTGACTAAAATGCAGTAATTTCAACAACATAAGGTAATAACTATTGTTATTCCGCCGTTGTTTGTCTAATGTTATCCTTAACCCTGGCGTGGATACACGCAAGACACAATGTTTGTTTTTGTAAACAAACGGTTAAACGAGTATTACTTAAGTTGGATGGACTGTAAGAGAGTGACAACACTTATCTTAACGAGAAACAACTTTATATCCGTGCAATAAAAAAAATTAAACTGACTTCAAAAATAAATTAACTAAAATTATAAAATAACTTTAATTTCGGAAGACGATGTCTTGGGATCTGCATTTTAGTTTTAGTTGTTTGCCACCGACTTCCGGCTTAAATTAAAGTTTAATTTTATTAAATTACTTTTCTATTTCGTAAACTACCTGGAATATTTGTTTGTAATAAGTAGGTAATAGAATTTGACCCAGGTTTTGAGATGTTTTGACACTACGCCCGTAGCTCCTATCAATAAGCCAGGCCGTCACACTTACACGTATTAATCCATATCTTGAAAATTACTGAATCGATTTTGATGAAACTTGCACTTAGTTGAAGTAAATGTAAGCCAATAAAAAAAATGGTCACGATCTGATTAATAGTTGCGGAGAAATGCGTTTACAAACATACATACATACATACATCTATAAAATTTTGTATATGTGAGTGGTTGACCAAAAAGGGACCTCAAGGGAAAATAAATTGATTTCGAGTAAATCGCGTTTGAAGTTTCGTATAGAAACAAGTTTCGACTGCTGCCTCGGCTCACAAAAAAATTCATAAAAAAAAACTACGGCACCTAAAAATATTCTGGTTAGACCAAAACAAAGCTAAAAGACTACAGATTCAAAAATTCAAAAAAAAATTAAATTGATTTCGAGAAAGGGCTGATTTTTCAATCATCTGATAACTTTATTCGAGGAATAATTTTGAAATTTTGACAGTTATTTCATACAAAAACTGTCAAACGTCAATTTTATTCCTCGAATAAAAGTTATCTGGCGATGGAAAAATCAGCCCTTAATCGCGTTTGAAGTTTCGTATAGAAACAAGTTCCGACTGCTGCCTCGGCTCACAAAAAAAATCATAAAAAAAAACTACGGCACCTAAAAATATTCTGGTTGACCAAAACAAATCTAAAAGGCCACAAATTCAAAAATTAAAAAAATAATAATAACGGTTTCCAATCCCTCCAGGTCCCTTTTTGGTCAACCACTCACATATTTGTTTGAAAGTCCTAATAGATTGTCATATCGACGGCGAAGTGCCAATACCTCCTAACTGACATTTTTTGAGAAATTCATTTTTATCGTTTTAAAAGCGTTACTTATTCGCGTTTTAGCGAAATCGCCTTAGTGTATTTTTTTTTTAAATGTTTGAAATATGTACATACCTCCCAACTAAACCAACGCACCGTGTCTATTTTTGAACGCTTTTTTCAGTTTGTGTAAATTTTTGACTTTGTCAGTTAGGAGGTATTGGCACTTCGCCGTCGATATGCGAATATAATGCAGTTCCAATAATATCATACATACGTGTCGAATTGATAACCTCCTTTTTTTTGAAGTTAGTAATAGCGAAAAGACGTCACTGACGTCATTCGCCTCGTTCCACGCGACACCGTGTCGGGCTATTCGCTTCTATTGCATAGACATAAAGCTCTTACTGACCGGCTCTAGCCGATTCTGGGTCGATAAGAGCAGTCAGGCCCTATGTCCAGCAGTGGACTGCGATAGGCTGAGTTGATATTGATATAAGAGCAGTCACTCCCTTACACGTAAGATTAACAACTTGTAATCAATCAAAAAATATTTACATATTTTTATAAAGAGCCAACAAAGTCATTCTCTGATCAAAAGTCTGGGAAGAAGAATTTTTTTTTTTTTTTTAAAAACGTTGCCCCACACTAGGAATTTCTCCTGTATTGTGGGTGCGTTTACAAACATTTAAAATTCACATACACAAACAGCCAGACCCGGAACAACTACTTGTAGGTCATACAAATATTTGTTCCGTGCGGGAATCGAACCCGCGACACACAGCGCAGCAGTCAATCGCTTAAACACTGCGCCAACCGTGCCGCCAAAGAAAGAATTATTGCAAAAAATAAAAATACCAGAATTATTAAACTGTGCACTAGAATGTATTCAGCATACCGGGAAATTAATTAGATATAAAACTCACAGATAGAGCGTAACTAATGAACTCGTTAAAACAAATGTCACAGCACTCATTAGCAGGTTAGCACAAGTTTGATACTCACTTAGCTTATCAAAGTAGTTGATTTTTTCCAAATATTTGTACAGTATGAACATGGGCAGTAACACAGTGGAGTAGCCCACAAGGTTTAGCAGCAGCCGGAAGAACCTGAAATAAAACAGTTTGTAGAAGTAAAGCTTGCTAAGTATGCAGAACAGCACCTCAGTCGCAATACTTTCAGCTTCGAAAATCACCTAAACTGCTACGAAATAGAGCTGAAATGCCTTGAGGCAAGTTGTTACCATGGACGTGCAGTTGCGACTGCACCATACCTATTTCAGCCGCCAAATAGCAGCCACATGCTCTGGTTTGAATTGTATAGATGCTGACGTAAGTACAGGCACATAGTACATTTTGTCTATTGTACTTTGAAACTTATCTAAAGTTTACTAAAAATAACTGCAAAATAAAAAACATAGTACTCTCGATAACAATATTACCTACTTAATAGAAGATTAATTTTACATCTAAGTAATAGAAGAGATAGTCACATCACTTCACTAAATCACAAATAATAGCTTACCATGAGTACTCAATGTCGCTGAGTGTAGCTGAGCGCTCATAGGCATCGAGGAGCAGATGGTACAAGTGGGAGATCAGCCACATGAACCCCAGGCATATCACCCCCATGGACCTGTTCCAGAAGACATGGTAATAATCAATAAAACTAACAGTAAGGTCAATTGCATGTCAGTGGTAGTATTTTCTGTTTTAGGGTAAAGGGTGATGCCAATGGCTTATTGTTGACATGGACAATATGGACATGCAGTTGACTGCTCTTAATGTTTATTTTACCAGACAGTTTTGTCTCATACACCTCATCATTAGCTGCAAGCAATATATAGCTGCCAAGACCTCATAGTCACATGATTTGCACAGACAGTTATCTAATAAGGTTCTATGATTAATCCACACAGATGTAGCTAAAAATGGGTCAAGCAATACAAACACTTTGGCTGTTATTGATAATAATATTTTTACTGTTTTGTAACTCTAGGTTTAGAAAGTAAATAGTTTATCGGATTTTCACCACAAACTCAAATAATTATGGACACAAGCACACAGGGCAACCCATCCAGGTATTACTATGCAGTGAAAAGGAGTGCATTATAATTAACATTTATGACATGTATTATTTAAATGTTTCTCTCATTTAACACGATAATTAAATAATTGTGCTACCATGCCTGTGTGGCAAGTTCTGGTCAGATTGTCTTTAAATTATAGGTAATCAGTTAGAACTGCGTATCTGACGAAACACAGTGAAGAAACTCGTAAAGTAGCAGTATGAAATTAATAAATAATTAGAACGTCAAAATATAAATTCATGCATATCCAGAGAAACTTTCTGATAGTCATGCTAATCACCAACACAGGCTGACTCTGATGTCGGCCTCGCTGAGATAAGCACAAGAGTTTCGTTTATTGTACACTTAGTATTCATGTGTGTGATAGGCGCATAGTAAATATTGAGCCAGTGTTTGTAAGTTCAGAGAGAAACTCACCATATCGCTATTCCAGAAGACATTTTACCGTTCTGTATATCAAAACTATCACAAAAATATTTTTAACACATACAAAAATACTGACTGATATGTTAATAAGTGTGTTTTATTATAGTAATGTTAATTCACTATATTAAATAAAATAAAATCACTATTGTTGTAAACCTCCGGCACATCCCCGACCGACCCATTATTTCGAAACGTCAAACTTGACAGTTACCGGATGGATCTTATGACTTTGACAGCTGTAAATGTTGCAAGCATTACAAAATATTGCTCAAAAGTTGCCTAAAAGAAAAAACTGTCAAGTTGATGTCCCTATTTCAAGTTTCCATTCCGCGATAGTGTCCGTCCAGCCGTCCAGAGTCCAGCCTGATGCGTGGAGCGGGCGCGAGCGCGGGGCGTGCGCGGGAGCGGGACTGCGCACGGGCTGCCTGTCCGCACTGGAGTGCGGCTGCGTTCTGCGTGTTGTCGTGTCTAGTGTGACCAGATTAAATTTTACGAACAAACCGAAGCACCTCAAAAAAATACTCATTATCTTATTTGAATGAAATTAGAATAGACTAAATCCGGGTAATTCCATGGTCGCGGGGACGATTGTTACGGTGTTACCATAGCTTTTTATCCAAAATATACCGAAAAATACTCATTTCTGCCAATATACCTACAAAAATACTGAATTACTGACGCTCGGAAAAATAAATAGTCGATAAAATATACCGAAAAAGTATTAAAATACTGAATCTGGTCACACTGGTCCAGTAGTTATCAAAATATTTAAAGCGCGTGCACCCCGCACGCTTCCCGCGCCGAGCAGCCCACGCCGCTTACCGCACTCGCGTGCCCATTATGGACACTTCAAAGGAAGTTCGTATTGTATGTTTGAGTTCGCCGCGCCGGCCACGCCCGCCCCGCACCCGCGCCGCAGTGTGGCCAAACACTCAGTCAGCTTTTCACTTAGGTTTGATTTTTCAATCATCTGATAACTTTATTCGAGGAATAATTTTGAAATTTTGACAGTTATATTTCATAAAAAAAAACTGTCAAACGTCAATTTTATTCCTCGAATAAAAGTTATCTGGCGATGGAAAAATCTGCCCTTAGGCCTCATTTACGGAGACGCGGGGCGTCGCGCGTTGCGTTGAGCGGCGCGGCCCGCACTGAATTCAAATATATGGCGTTGTATGAGTGCGTTTACGGAGAAGCGATTTTAGACGCGTTTGTTTGAATTAGGGCGTTTTTTGCGGCTGAGCCCGCGGATGGCACCAACGCGTCCCACGCGGCGTTTATCGCGGCGGCGCACGCAGCGGCAATTCTCGATAAAGCTATGTCCTATGCTATGTGCCGCCGCGATGCCCGCCGCGTGCTTCGCTACACGCTAGAGGATTCGCCGCGGGCGCCGCGGCGGGCACCGCCACGCTTCCCGTCTCGCTTCTCTATGAACATGGTCGTATATTGCTATGAGTTTGTGTTTACGCGTGCGATGATGCGTGCCGCTTCACGCGCCGCCCCACCGCCACCGTAAACAGAAAAAACAGGCCAAGTGCGTGTCGGGCCACGCACAGTGTAGGGTTCCGTAGTAGCCCGTTATCACAATGTAGTACGATTCTGTTGTTCTTTATTCTGAATAGGTAAAAAAAAAACATATTTTGGTTTTCAATGCAAGTCTTTACCCATTATAAACAAGCAACTAATTCATCTTAGTCACTTTAAAGGATTAATGCTAAGGATTTTGTATTTGGTACAAAATTATCCAACACCCAAGTTCAACGACTATTACTGCTAAACTAATAAAGTTATCTTAACCGCTATACTTTTCCTTTAAAGTTCATGAAATGCACTATCATCTAGAATTTTTCCAGATTTTTCAAGCCACTAGATTAGCTTTTAGAGGGGGGGGGGGACGCCCTACTGGAACAAAAATTTGCACTTTAAACTTTAATATTTCGTAAATGGAGCATTAAATCGAAAAATAATTTTAGCAACCCCTAAGCCATTTTAGAAGACCTATTCAACGATACCCGACACGATGGGGTAGATGATGAAAAAAATATTCATCCCCACTTCACATGTAGGGGAGCTACCCTAAAAAAAAATATTTTCCAAAATTTTATTTTACCACTTCGTCGGCGTAACTGATATACGTACTCCTACAAAATTTCAGCTTTCTAGTGCTAACGGTCACAGAGATTAAGCGAGGACGGACAGACAGACGGACGGACAGACAGACATGGCGAAACTATAAGGGTTCCTAGTTGACTACGGAACCCTAAAAACGTCCGACGCGCCGCGAGACGCCACGCCACACGCGACGCGAGACGCCCCGCGTCTCCGTAAATGAGGCCTAAGACAGATAATTTTTATTCGTGGAATAAAATTGACGTCTGGCAGTTTTTGTATGGCAGAACTGTCAAAAATTCAAAATTATTCCTCAAATCAGCCCTTACTAATACATTTCAGCGACCTCTCTGGTTGATGTTGATCATGCATGACATACACTGACCTCTAAACAAGTACACTGAGTACACATGATGATGACATAGTTTTCGTTTAAGGACGCGTTTACGAAATGACGCGCTTCAATTTTAGGTATTGAGTCTTACTACTACACGTGCACGGCTCACACACACAGCGACATGCGCGAAGCGGTGAAATTATGAGTAAATTGACACGACTTGATACTTGAGCCTAATTTTATTTTATTTTAGCCATGTATTTTTTTTAAGTTTACGGTGATTTGTTTTCAAACAGTTTGTAGGTAATGTGAAGTGTTCATATAAGTAGAATGCTATTTACTTAATTTCACTGGACAGTGATTAATCAAGTACAAGTACCTATGTATTAACAATTTGCGGACGAGCTTATTGAAAACAAATATAAAACAAGCTTGTTTTATTCGGTTTATTTCGTATTTTATATAATAAATTTGCTATGGTATCAAATGCAAGTAGGTTCTCGAAAACTGGAAAGAAAATACGTGTATTTGGCACACACCCTACAAGGCAAACAGTACAAATGCTACAATATTCATCACGCTAATATTATAAAGGCGAAAGTTTGTGAGTGTGTGTGTATGTTTATATGTTTGTTCTTCACGCTCAAACGGCTTCACCAATTTTGATAAAATTTTGTATAGAGGTAGCTGACACATATAGGCTACTTTTTATCCGATATTCCCACGGGATCGAAACTTATGCGGATGAAACCGCGGGGCACAGCTAGTTGCTTCATAAATATTTAAAAAATTCGTAAAACAAAAACAACGCAATGGATATTGTTCAACTGTCAAATCGGAATGGATTGCCATTCCAAGTGTGTTACGCAATTAGGATAACGTCCTAAGCAGTGTCGTGCATTGCATAAAGGCATATTAGCAGTGGCTACCTCGATAAATCACCATAAGCCTGTCAATTACATTTTTGGCCGTGCAAAGTGACGGATATTGAGATCGCCGATAGTGAGATAAAAATGAAAATCCAAGATGGCGGTTATAGTTTTTTTTAATTTTTCATCATGGGTGTCGTTTTTATGGTTTTCAAGGGTGCTAAAACCGATAGTGATATCCAAATGAAAATCCAAGATGGCGGCTTTAATTTTTTTATCATGGGTGGTCGTTTTTATGGTTTTCAAGGGCGCTAAAGCCGATAGTGAGGTCAAAATGAAAATCCAAGATGGCGGCTGTATTTTTTTTTATATTTTTCATCATGGGTGTCGTTTTCATGGTTTTCGAGGGTGTTGGAGCCAATAATTAGGTCAAAATGAAAATCTAAGATGGCGGCTGTAATTTATTTTTTATTTTTATCATGGGTGTCGTATTTATGGTTTTCAAGGGCGCTAAAGCAGATAGTGAGGTCAAAATGAAAATCCAAGATGGCGGCTGTAATTGTTTTTATATTTTTTATCATGGGTGTCGTTTTCATAGTTTTCGAGGGTGCTGGAGCCGAAAACAAAGTCAAAATGAAAATCCAAGATGGCGGCTGTAATCTTTTTTTTTTTAGATAAGTACTTTTGTTTTATGTTTCCGATTAGTGACCGCATCTGCCTAGACTAGACCCGGCTTAGTGCCTGCCTACCTATTCTTAAGGTCTCAACAAAACTAACAGAAGAAGCTCAAACTTGGCACACCTAGCTCAGCTCGGCTATTAG
This sequence comes from Mesoligia furuncula, assembly GCA_916614155.1. Taxonomy (NCBI): domain Eukaryota; kingdom Metazoa; phylum Arthropoda; class Insecta; order Lepidoptera; family Noctuidae; genus Mesoligia; species Mesoligia furuncula. Next base: position 621,155 of record OU744812.1, on the reverse strand, counting down.
TTCCAGTAGCAGTCTTCGGAGTACACCTGCAGGTCACTCCATCAAGTCCGGAGGTAAGGTCTCAACATAACTAAGAAAACGAGCCCATACTCGGCACACCTAGATCTGCTCGGCTGTTAGTTCCAGTAGGAGTCTTCGAAGTACACCTGCAGGTCACTCCATCAAGTCCGGAGGTAAGGTCTCAACATAACTAAGAAAACGAGCCCATACTCGGCACACCTGACTCAGCTCGAATTATTCCGTTCTGATCCCCTGAACCCCCCCTCCCCCCCCGCCTCGATCCCCTCCTAGATCGTCTTCTGTTTTAATCTCTGTCTTATCCACTGAAAACTTTCTCATACCGGTTTGAACCGCTTTTTCTTTTGTTTTTGATCCTGAAGGATCGTCAGCAACAAAAATAAGTACAGGGTTTATTGAAATACATAAGTTCGTAATTTCTTATTATAACGGATACGTGTATATTAGTATTGAGGAACAACGACATTTTCGTCTTTGTCAAGTCACCGCACCCGGTTTGAACCCTTTTTAATAATTTTACAGATGGCAGATGTGAAAAATGTTACAATTTTTCATGATGTGTGTCAATTTCGTGGTTTTCGAGGGTGCTGAAACCGATGGGGAGGTCAAAATGAAAATCCAAGGTGGCGGATGTGAAAAGTGTTACAATATTTTCATGATGGGTGTCAATTTCGTGGTTTTCGAGGGTGCTGAAACCGATGGTGAGGTCAAAATGAGAATCCAAAATGGCGGATGTGAAAAATGTTACAATTTTTCATGATGGGTGTCAATTTCGTGGTTTTCGAGGGTGCTCAAACCGATGGTGGGGTCAAAATAAAAATCCAAGATGGCTGATGTGAAAAATGTTATAATTTTTCATGATGGGTGTCAATTTCGTGGTTTTCGAGGGTGCTGAAACCGATGGTGGGGTCAAAATAAAAATCCAAGATGGCGGATGTAAAAAATGTTACAATTTTTCATGATGGGTGTCAATTTCGTGGTTTTCGAGGGTGCTGAAACTGACGGTGGGGTCAAAATGAAAATCTAAGATGGCGGATGTGAAAAATTTTATAATTTTTCATGATGGGTGTCAATTTCGTGGTTTTCGAGGGTGCTGAAACCGATGGTTGGATTTTTATTTTGACCCCACCATCGGTTTCAGCACCCTCGAAAACCACGAAATTGACACCCATCATGAAAAATTGTAACATTTTTCACATCCGCCATCTTGGACGTTCATTTTGACCCCACCGTCGGTTTTAGCACCCTCGAAAACCACGAAATTGACACCCATCATGAAAAATTATAACATTTTTCACATCAGCCATCTTGGATTTTTATTTTGACCCCACCATCGGTTTCAGCACCCTCGAAAACCACGAAATTGACACCCATCATGAAAAATTGTAACATTTTTCACATCGGCCATCTTGGATTTTTATTTTGACCCCACCATCGGTTTCAGCACCCTCGAAAACCACGAAATTGACACCCATCATGAAAAATTGTAACATTTTTCACATCCGCCATCTTGGATTTTTATTTTGACCCCACCATCGGTTTCAGCACCCTCGAAAACCACGAAATTGACACCCATCATGAAAAATTGTAACATTTTTTACATCCGCCATCTTGGATTTTTATTTTGACCCCACCATCGGTTTCAGCACCCTCGAAAACCACGAAATTGACACCCATCATGAAAAATTATAACATTTTTCACATCAGCCATCTTGGATTTTTATTTTGACCCCACCATCGGTTTCAGCACCCTCGAAAACCACGAAATTGACACCCATCATGAAAAATTGTAACATTTTTCACATCCGCCATCTTAGATTTTCATTTTGACCCCACCGTCGGTTTCAGCACCCTCGAAAACCACGAAATTGACACCCATCATGAAAAATTGTAACATTTTTCACATCCGCCATCTTGGACGTTCATTTTGACCCCACCGTCGGTTTTAGCACCCTCGAAAACCACGAAATTGACACCCATCATGAAAAATTATAACATTTTTCACATCAGCCATCTTGGATTTTTATTTTGACCCCACCATCGGTTTCAGCACCCTCGAAAACCACGAAATTGACACCCATCATGAAAAATTGTAACATTTTTCACATCGGCCATCTTGGATTTTTATTTTGACCCCACCATCGGTTTCAGCACCCTCGAAAACCACGAAATTGACACCCATCATGAAAAATTGTAACATTTTTCACATCCGCCATCTTGGATTTTTATTTTGACCCCACCATCGGTTTCAGCACCCTCGAAAACCACGAAATTGACACCCATCATGAAAAATTGTAACATTTTTTACATCCGCCATCTTGGATTTTTATTTTGACCCCACCATCGGTTTCAGCACCCTCGAAAACCACGAAATTGACACCCATCATGAAAAATTATAACATTTTTCACATCAGCCATCTTGGATTTTTATTTTGACCCCACCATCGGTTTCAGCACCCTCGAAAACCACGAAATTGACACCCATCATGAAAAATTGTAACATTTTTCACATCGACCATCTTGGATTTTTATTTTGACCCCACCATCGGTTTCAGCACCCTCGAAAACCACGAAATTGACACCCATCATGAAAAATTGTAACATTTTTCACATCCGCCATCTTGGATTTTTATTTTGACCCCACCATCGGTTTCAGCACCCTCGAAAACCACGAAATTGACACCCATCATGAAAAATTGTAACATTTTTTACATCCGCCATCTTGGATTTTTATTTTGACCCCACCATCGGTTTCAGCACCCTCGAAAACCACGAAATTGACACCCATCATGAAAAATTATAAAATTTTTCACATCCGCCATCTTGGATTTTTATTTTGACCCAACCATCGGTTTCAGCACCCTCGAAAACCACGAAATTGACACCCATCATGAAAAATTGTAACATTTGTCACATCCGCCATCTTGGATTTTTATTTTGACCCCACCGTCGGTTTCAGCACCCTCGAAAACCACGAAATTGACACCCATCATGAAAAATTGTAACATTTTTCACATCCGCCATCTTGGATTCTCATTTGGACCTCACCATCGGTTTCAGCACCCTCGAAAACCACGAAATTGACACCCATCATGAAATATTGTAAGTCTTCAGGGGATCAGACCGGAATAGTCTTCGAAGTACACCTGCTGTGCAGGTCACTCCAGCAAGTCCGGAACGAAATATGAATTTATAAGCCCTACTGACTTCTAGAAAAATTATAAGACTGTGAATCAAATCTTTCCTTGGGTAATAGGTACATACAGAATGCGTGAAGTATCAAGTTTTGTGTGTCAAATATTTTGTATCCGTACAGCGATCTTCTTTTAGCACAAGCTGCTGCTTACAACCGACACAGAGTCCACTCACAGCGGCGGCCGAGCGCAGACTAATATTTCATTACAAATTTTTGTGCAATAAACCGAGACAGTGACCAGTAAAATAACCCTTATTTCAATCCAATAAGATTCACGTATTACAGCTAAATATGTGAAAAAATAGACTCCGATTTTTATTTTTTTCTGAGCTTATTTTTAACATTTTGATAGTTCTTTTGGCTACCTTTTTGAGTTGAACATGTCTGCTTACATAAAATATTTTAAAATAAATATGTTTATGTTATTAAACAGAAGAAAAATGACCCCAAAGACAGCACGATATCTTCGATTTTGTGTGAAGAGGCAACGGAAATTATTTTTTACTATATTATAAACCAACATTTTCGAATAAAAAATGGCTACCATTTGGAGATGAAAGAGTAATCTATCTGTGGTAATTATTAGTTACATTTGGTTTCGTCTCATTTTGCCGCAAAATGCACCGAAAAATGGCTTATTTTTGTCAGATACGTAAAGGCGTCCTTAACGTCTGGGAAAATGTTACATGCTCTGTGGGAAAAAGCACACAATACGAGTAGTACCTACCTACTTAAATAGAGGTCAGTGACTTAATACAACATCATCTCAATCACTGACCTCTATACCTACTAGTAGTATAAAGTGTTACATGCTCTGTGTAGGTATTAGTACTTGTATGATAGAGGTCAGTGGTCTCAATCCATAAATCTAAAACTCATCTTTCTTTGGGTTAATGAACTTCTTATCACAGAGTACTTTTTGCTTCATATTTAAAAAGAAAATCAAATAAATAATGACGTCGATAGTTTTTTAACCCATAATAATAATTTTGTTAAACATTATTTTCAAGTGATTTTCATAAATAGTTTTTTTGTGTATAAGTACCTACTTAAAACTCAACAACGAATTCAAATAGTAATCAATAATGTATAGAACTTATGGAATATCAAATAAATTATCGCTTTAGAAATGTGGTCTGAGGCTGTGATGTTTGTATTGGAATTCTTAGCAGCATTGTGTGCAGTGGCTGTATGTGGACCATGCTTGCTGGCGTGTGCTCGGCGGCTCATCCTGGGCGACGATTTGCTGCGGAGAGGCGGCGGGCTGCCGATGCGGGAGGCCGAAGTGCTTGGCTGTGACGAGCCCGCGTGTCCCTACTACAAGAAAAACGTTAGGTATCTCATGGTACCAGCCAGAAGGCCGCGGACGTACTACTCACCCAGCCGACAATGTTCCTAATTCTTTGAAGATTTATATGTTTGTTAGTTTTAATATATTCCTGTTTTAAATATCTTCTAAGGCAGTTTCTTTAGAGAGTGTTTAGGTTGGACGCTAGCGTCCCGTTTGTTCCCACTAGTTCTACTGAACAGTTCTACGGTAGAACTAATGGGAACTTTTTTTTCTCACTAGTAGGTACTACGATACAAAAATATGCCTGTGGTGTGAGGGCCACTTTGTTAAAACTCTTTGAAAATGTGCTTAGGATTTAGTGAACATTCATAAAAAATTGTGAAAGTGGGAATCAGATTTTGTGAAAGTCAAATAACTGAGTTATGGACTGTAAAGTTAGGCCCTCAGTACTCACATAAAGGATTGAGGGCCCACCTGAACCTGATAAATCTAAAAATTTGTCTTATCTTTCATACGATAAGCGTAATAAAACGAAAACAAAAGAAATAGAGGACTGAGGGCCCGAATTTTATCAAGGTCATAACTTTCAAACAACAAAAAGCGGTGACCTGTTCTTGCTTTCACAATTTATTTAGTAGCATATAGGATTTCATACAGTAGCCGTAAGTTAATGATTTCATTTTATTTGCGTAATAAACTTTTACATGTATGAGAATTGAGGGCCCATTTTGTACGAAGATATACAAAGTAGGACAGTGTTTTGCGACAATATCTTGTTTTCACAAATTTTGTTTGGCATAAGCTTAGGTTTTGGCACAAAGACTTTTACTGTAGTGTCCATAGTTTATCAGGTTCAGGTGGGCCTTCAATCCTCTATGTGAGAACTGAGGGCCCAACTTTACAGTCCATAACTCGGTTATTTGACTTTCACAAAATCTGATTCCAACTTTCACAATTCTTTGGGAATGTTCACTAAATCCTAAGCACATTTTCAAAGAGTTTTAACAAAGTGGCCCTCACATCACACCGCACACGCACATTAACAAAATAGTAGAACTATTAGGATTCTCTATTCCCACTTGTTCTACTGAACAGTTCCACGGTAGAGTTATGGGAGTTTTTATTCTCACTAGTACTACGATATACTACAATATAGTACAACTAGTGGGAGTCTCTATTTCCCACTTGTTCTACCTGTTCCATCGGTAGAACTAATGGGATATTTTGTTCTCACTGTACTACGTTTTGATAGGTTCTAGAAATGGAAGTAAACTAGGTACCAAATATGCTAGTCGTATCAATGAGGTTTAAAATACACTTATTACCTGCTGGAAACATTACAACACTATTAATTAAAAGACACATTGTTTATATAATGGTAAATATTGTAATAATATTTATTTAAGACACATTGAATAAGTAAAAGAAAATATAAATTGTAATATAAAAATGTCAAATGCAAAGCAAAAACTTTGAGGAGTATGCAATTAAGCTCAGTTTAAGTTTACGTGGAGAAAGAGAGCAGAAAGCTAATATTTTTTTTACATTATGCATTATTATTGCAGGACCTCTAGTATATCTAACTAGAAGACTGTTTTTTGATTGCTGTATTTCTGCATTCTTACTTAACTACCGAATCATTTCTAAAAAGTTCCCCACGCTAATTTCGCTAATTATTAATTTTAATTGTGCATTTCTTATAAAATCATCATTGTCGGTTTCAAGTCTTCGACGTTTTGTAATGAAGACATCAGTGAATCATTATGAAGAATGTGTTATATTTGTAAAATATTTCCTTGATTTTTCTTAATTTCATTATTAATTTTGTGACGCCATCTTTCAACAGCATTCTTTGTCCGGTGACGTTCTTCATATTAGGTCTTTGAAATTGCCGTTTTGTATGAAAAAATTTAAACGAATTTTTTTCATGTGTTTTTTATTTGTAGGTGGGTTCCTATTAATCGAAGTAATCACCCATGCAATCAATGCATCTTTGCCAAAGCAGTGACAGTTTATTGATGCCCTTCTTAAAGAAATCAGCGGGACGGGAGGCAACAAATTCTTCAAAGGCATTTTGTACTGCCTCTCGGGTATTGAATTTTTTTCCCGCCAAGAAGTTATCCAAATTCTGGAAAAAGTAGTAGTCTGTAGGCGCGAGTCTGGCGAGTAGGGCGGATGACGTAAGAGCTTCCAACCCCAGTTCTTGCAACTTGGAGACCGTCTGCTGTGCAGTATGAGGTCGCGCGTTGTCGTGCAGGAGCAGCGGAGACGAGCGATTGACCAATGCTGGTTGGAGATGTGCCAGCTTCTCCATCATTGTGTTCAGTTCTTCACAGTACACATCTGCAGTAATGCTCACCCCGTTTGGTAAGAAGCTGTGATGAATCACACCGGCGCTAGACCACCAAACAGTGACCATCAATTTTCTAGGGGTAAGTTTTCGTTTAGGACATTGTTTAGGTGCTGAACCAGGATCCAACCAACTTGCTGAGTGCTTGCGGTTATCAAACAGAATCCATTTTTCATCGCAGGTAACAATGCGGTTCAAAATTCCTTCATTTGTGTGTCTGTTGAGCAGTGCTAGGCACGTCTCGACGCGTACTTCGCGCTGGCGAGATCTAGTATCTTGACTTGGCTCGCGAGGTTCTCGACATGTGGGATGTTACATGTTAACGATAGTCTGGCTGTTCTCTCGAAATGGTTTGCAGCTAATAATCTTTTACTTAATGCGAACAAAACTAAATGTCTTAAGTTTTCATTACCAAATGTACCTCAAGTGGGTCTGAATTTAGAACTTGATGGCAAAAGACTAGATGCTGTTACGGAAACTGTATATTCAAAATTACAATGGGGCGCACACATTAGAGCTCTCTCAAATAGATTAAGTTCAGCTGCATATGCAGTAAGAAAAATAAGGCAGTTGACAGATAGATACCTATAGCCACAGCTAGGTTAGTATACTTTGCTTATTTCCACAGTATTATGTCTTATGGTGTTCTGCTGTGGGGATCGGCAGCATTCAATTTTCATTTTACAGAAGAGGGCAATCCGCGCAATCTATAAAATGGGTCCTCGCGAGTCTCTTAGAAACAAATTCAAAGAAATTGATATACTAACTCTGCCTTGTCTTTATATTTTAGAAAGTATTTTGTATTTTCGCAAAAACTTAGGACTCTTCACAATAAGAAGCGATTTCCATAATATAAATACACGTAGTAAAAATGAAATTGTGTTACCTAAATTTAGATTAATTAAAACTAGCAAGTCATTTCTTGTAAACAGCATCCGTTTTTATAACAAGTTGCCAAAGCCGGTTACGGAACTTAGCGATGCGATAGAAAGTTCAAAACCCTCATCAAACGTGTCCTTAACAAAAAAGCATATTATAAAATTAAAGACTACGTTGAAGACAAGGTAGTCTGGCAATAATTCCTTCTGCACATGTGGCTTCCCTGGCTTCTCATTAACGGCATAACTATGTAAATGTCTATTAACTGCTCTCAAATTACGATGTTTAATTTTTATTAAATTTTTTTTTTCGTTTACATTCTTTTTGACATAATTTCTTTATTATTTGACATTATATACAGACAACTGAAATTTTTCACCTCTTTATTAGTGATTTTAATGGGAATCATAACACTTGGTTTTAGTAGGTTTTTTTATTATTTTACTTTTTTTTTTATTTATCCTTTTAATAGATTCTTATTTTGTAAATGTGAGGACTTTGTAGGCCTTATAGACTTTAGATCTGTAGACCATTTTCTATTTTATCAAGTAAGTACTTGGTACTTGTTGACAGGCCTGCGCTGTCCTCCCATACTTACTGTAATCTGGAAACATTGTAAAAGCCAATTAATTTGAAAAGAGTTACCATGGAGTTTCCTGCCGGTTCTTCTTTATAGGAAACGACCAATTGGAACCGTGCACCTAGCTTCTGACGTTTCATAAGGGCCCATGTAGGTTTATGTGAAATAAAACATTTTGGTTTTAATTTTTTTGTAGACTCAGCGATCATCGTGCCGATAGTCGTGACAGCCAATGGGTTAATAGAAAAGATCCTCGACCAACACCTAAGGAGGCTCTCGTTGGGCAGCTGGACCAAGGGCTTGATTCAGAAAGCGGTACTTCTGGACACGGCCGCATTGTTAGGAGGTTCCTCTCTCTGGAGCCCGGACCGCCGGTAGCTTGGACCCTGTTCCCGATACCGGTGGGCTACTACTATTTTTTATATTCTAATATTTAAAAATATAATTTATAAGATAAGTCTTTATTTGCCTTAAACATGGTATAATGGTGTTAGTCTTATATAAATACAATGTCCACATGTTTAGCTACACAGAATATGTCAATTGCATGCAAAAATTTTAGGTCCAAGGAAAAAAAACAGTAATTAGTTAATTAGTCATTCAAATAAATAGATGGATATAATATTATAATTTTATGTCAAAGAAATCATTAATGTCGTAGAAATTATGTCCATTCAGCCATTTCTACAGTTTGTTTTTAAATGAATTTGCATTATTTCTACATTTTAATTATTTCGGGATTTTGTTGTAAATGCGTACACACATCACAAGGCAGCTTTTAGCATGCCTGGCTGATTTAGGAGTATCCTCTATTACGAGTCTGTTCGGATCCCTTGGACGAGGGATTACTTCATAAGCTCAATCCCTTATTACTATACACAAAGTTACAGACTGCGTATATGTAAAGTGCAGGAAGTGGTAACAGACCTAGCTTTTTAAAAAATGACAGACAGGATTCGTCAGGACGAAGTCCACAAATAGCCCTGATGCACTTCTTTTGTGCGATGAATACTCTGTCTTTACCCGTACTGTTTCCCCAAATAATAAGCCCGTAGCTTAAAAGTGATTTAATATATGCATGGTACGTAGTAATTGCCGTTTTTACGTTTGTAACGTTCTTTACTTGTCTGAGGGCGTAAGTGAATTTATTAATCTTATTGCATAAATCATCTAAATGTCCTTTCCAGTTTAAGTCTTGAGCCGTATAATATGTATATAATGAAATAAAGGAAATAATAATAATAACAATACCTTTATTTTCAGGCTACTTTGGCCCATAGATAGAGACCTTACTGACTAACATATATATTATAATAATACAACCCGTGTTAGTGTATAAACTTAAAACTATGTTAGTAAAACTCAAAGCCAAAACAAACAGGGCACAACAGTTAGGGCTACACAAAAATAAATTCGATCGCAGGTTTATATCCTTATGCAGTAAGCTCCCTTTCTTACCAGTAGGTGAAATAAAGGTAGGATGGCAATATATTAAAAGTGAAATAGCCGTATAGTCGGCTATTTCAATATGAACTACTAAAATAATTCTTTACCTATTTTGAAAATTACTGGATGAGAGATGATTTCATTAATATGTGGTGTATGTATGGAGAACGTCACCGGACAAACAATGCTAAATGCTAATGGCAAAATTAATAATGAAATTAATAAAAATGAAGGAAATATTTTACAAATATTACACATTCTTCATAATGATTCACTGATGTCTTCATTGCGTAACCATAAAACTCGGAATTTTCCTTCTTATTCACAAACAAAACGTCGAAGACTTGAAATCGACAATAATGATTCCCTTAATTCGATAACGTGCAATATATTGGACATCAACTTAAAAAAAATATACAATCATTCTTTAAAACTATATTGTATTTATTTTAATTTCATTAGTTTATTTGTAAACTAATATAATGTATATAAAATTACGCGTAAGGTGCCCAAGTAACATTGTATTCGGGCTTAGGTTGTAAAAAATGCCTTTAGGTTTTATAAGGGTCGTAAAAAGGTTAATGCTTTGCTATCTGGTCATATTAAGTACTTGAGAATGATTAATAAGTCCTAAAACTAATAGTTTATTATTACAACCTTGGAGCCGTTGACAAGAGTTTAAATTAACGTTATTTTGACTTGTGTTTCAAGAGCATATAGTCCTAGGATCTTATAGTTGTCGTAGACTCCTGATTAAGTTCTGGAAAGGCTAGCATTATTCTAAAGTGAGATCTAAAGGTTTAATTTTTAACTTTGATATAACCATAAAGTTATGGAATGTTGAAATAGCTTATTAGTAATTTCTAAAACCTACTTTAAACTTTTAGGCTGTATTAGAGTTGTCTAGGTAAACAAATTAGGACTATGTGGTGAAAACCCAAACCAATAAGCTATTTTTGTGAGCTGAAGGCATGCTTAAAGTCCTACAAGAATATTTTAAAGCTTTAGATGCATCCTCTAAAAATGTTAGTGGTGTCCGCGACTTCAAAGCATTACGTTGTCTTGCAAAATGAACCGACACTCTGTTGTTATAAAAAAAAACGGAGTGGAAGTTTCAGCACTCTTGTCGAACCGTCGAACGCACGTCCTCCTAGAACCAAAACTTAAAAGCAAATAATTGTGCGTAGAGGTTTTTTTCGCGACTCGCAAGTCTTAAAGGACTCCTGAAGATAAACTTAAAGCTGTGAAAATAGCCTTGTCGTTTTAAGTAGCTCCGTGAAATTACCTTTAGCTCTTATTTTCGTAAACAATAAGAGCTTTTAGCTGTTACAGTTCTGAAAAGGTTAATTGTAATGCTTTCTAGTAATTCCCTAACGCCAGCCATTTTCTTCACTGAAAAAAAAAAAAAATCTAAACAAAAAGCAATATTTTAAGTCAATAAGGCAAAATTAAGTAACATGTGCTATGTGATTTAAAATATATGTTTTTTGTATGAATAGAAGTTTTATTTCTAATGCAAATTACTACCAACCACCTAATTTTATAATTTTTATTTCATTAAAATATCTCCTAAATTTTTTACTTTTGGAAGGCCCGTCTCGTATACAGCACTATTATCCTAAAGTGTCACGATAAAGTGCCAGTGGCACTATTTTTTTGATTTTCCCTGACTTCAGCAAGCTACTTATTACTTTTTATGATTATAACACTTACATCTAGCCATTTTGAAACTTTGTATAATGACAGGGAATGGCGCCATTATAAATAAGTATTTAAATCCATGATTGGTGTTTCTGTGTAGAAAAAATCTTACACAGAAACATTTTAAAACCTGAGAGTCCTGGAAAGGCATTTATTCATGTCCATCACAAAGGTTTTAAGTTGTCATTGAGTTACATCCATGACTAATTTAGAACTTAAAAGCTGCCTTACAAGGTTATATTAACGTTAAATTAAGGTTGTGAAGGTTATATTTGGGTTCTGTGTAAGTAGTTCGAAAGGTGCTGGATTTGAGCTTTAGGTTCTGCTGTAGCTCCCAGAAAGGTTCTAAAACGTGGGCCCTTTTTGCACTCAGGAGGTTATTATAAGGTTAATATAACGTTATTAAGTCTATTAAGACTTACGAGCAGATGTCCATACAAAGGTTCTAGAACCTTTTCAAAACCTTTCTAAAACCTAAAATGTTACTTGGGTGCGCGTGCTCATTGCTGGTTAGTCGCCGCCGAAATGTCTGGAAGGAAGCACGTGCCGCGACCGCTCTCGGTAAGTCCCGATTTATTTGTTATTTTACTTTGCAATGATTACTCATTTTTTCTAAATATACTTTATAAAACCTATGAATTTGCGTACACAAACTAAAATTATAACAGCTGTTACGGATTTACTGTAATATTCAATGAAATTAGCGTGTCCAGTATATTTCCCATCGCCAAGTAGGTACTGTTTTAGTGCGATTTTGAGATGTGTAGTATATTGGACACTGCCAGTTAGTTAGAAAAGTGACTGCTAATATGATTTTATAACCTAAGATGCGTATTGAGTAATTATGTGTAATGTTTTTTTCTAACAATTTGTATTATTTGCAGGTCTTCAAACAAACATCACGTGCATCAAAGTTATTGGCACTAGTGCCGCCAATTAACGCTTCATCAGACGTAGAAAATCAAACAAGTTCGGATGAAGAGGTTGTTATAAACACATGCCGCCAAGACAGTGACGATTTGTCCTCTGAAGCACCATCTATACCGTCGTCATTAGAAAACTTGGATATTTCCGAAGACGATGAAGATAGGAATAATGCTTCTGGTGATGAGATACCCAATAGCGAGCCAGAAGATCTAGAACTAGCAGTGCCTCTAACACCAATTATCAACCTAGTGTTGCCGTCGACCAGTCAGGTAAATTTTGATAATATTCCAACTTTGTCGTCCATTCAGTCTATACCGTCTGTTCAAGATATATCACCGATACCCAATGCCGTGAATACCAGGTCTAAGAGAAGGCGCTATGTCAACACCCACTCTCGTGTTCATAATATCAGGCCCAAAAAACGTAAACACACAGACTACAAATGGAAAAATGGCAAATTCCTGCACAAAGCCGAAATAACTAATTGTGAATTTAAGAATAACTTACATGCCGATTTCACGCCTATAGATTATTTTTGGAAATACTTTTTTTCGGATATTTTACAAGATATAGTACATAATACCAACCTTTATGCAGTTCAAGTTACCGGCCGATCCATCAATATCTCCGAGGACGAAATGAAAGATTTTATTGCCATTTTATTACTTACTAGCTGTGCCCGCGACTTCGTCCGCGTGGAATAGTGACTTTTCGGGCAGCATATTTTGAATTACATATACCGTCTACAGACCGGGCATTTGCTGTCCGAACCCTCTGAGAACTCAGGCGAATTTCAGTGAAAGTCTCAGACTCTAGTGCTTGAGCTTCATGATCGGCAGTGAGACGTATTTCTCGTTCTTCCTGTGTTTCCTGAGACCGAACATTTGCTGTCCGAACCCTCTGAGAACTCAGACGAATTTCCCTATCAGTGAAAGTCTCAGACTCACGCGATAGTGTATGAGCTTCACGATCGGCAGTGAGACGTATTCCCCGTTCGTCCTGTGTCTCCTGGAATCGAGCATTTGTTGTCCGTACTCTCTGGGAGCTCAGGCGGATTTCCCTGACAGCAAAAGTCTCAGACTCACGCGATAGCGCGTGAGCTTCGCGATCGACAGATAAACGTGCCTTTCGTTGTTCCCCGTTTTCCCTATTTCGAGTTGTCATCATTCGAGAACGATTTGAACTCAGTCGAGATTCTCGCTGAGTTTCTGCAGCACGAAACCTAGCCTGGTGCAGAGAGCCTTTTGCCTCACGACCTTCCTCAGATTCCTGTGATCGAACTAATCTCATCCTTTTAGCATTTCTGCTACATTGGGAGAGGTTGGATCTTTTTCGAGGCATTCTTACAATAAAATAGTACTTACTACTTAACACACAGTTATTTAGTAAACACGTACTATCGTAAACAATTAAATTATAAATACTTACAGATTATTATACAGTCTAAAATTATCACAGTTTAAGTAATAAGTGTTAAGACGTGTAAACCAAACGTCATTATCATCATCATTTCAGCCGATAGACGTCCACTGCTGGACATAGGCCTCCCCCAATTTTGGGGGGGTTTGCCATAATCGCCACGCTTGGCAGGCGGGTTGGCAATCGCAGTATGGTATGGTGGTGGAATGCATAGAGAACGCTGCTGCCCATTCTCCGGTGAGACCCTTAGTCGCCTTTTACGACACCCACGGGAAGTAAGGGGTGGTGCTATTCTTCTACACAGACAAACGTACTAACTTTATAAAACAAAAGAATTGCTAGAAAAAATAATTACTAACCTAAGCTAATGAACTTATAATTAATAAAGAAAATCAAGAAAAGAAATGCCTAACCTATACCAAATACTTATAATATTTATATACAAACCCTAAATACAAATTAAGATAAGTATACCGAAAATCAGGGAAAGAAATGCCTAACCAATAATAAATGCTTACCTACAATATTTATTTACAAAACCCTAAATAAAAATTAAGATAAGTAAATACCCAATAATCAAGGAAAGAACCGCCTAACCTATACCAAATACTTACAAAATTTTAAAGAAAATTAAGAAAAAGAACCTAACCTACAAACCCTAAAATATAAATAAATGAAATATGCAAACAGTCAGTATTCAAGTGAATCGCAATAATCGAATCCAACTATTCGCCTATACTCTCCAGGATACGTGCGTTCGCTACGAATAACTGAATCCTTATGGCAGCGGCGCGTTTTCTTTTGAAATGGTCATCTCGCAGTTCAACCTGAGGGGTTGTCGACTGCTTAACCTGGCTTTCCTGTGGATGCCTCAATAAATTAAGGCCTCCAGCCAGGGCATAATACACAACTTGACTACACAATATAAACTTAAAAACTAAGCGACTACACGCTAAGGCGTCGCTGGGAGAGGGCAGCAAGGGACAGGCTGGATCGGAATTATGGCAGCGGCGCGGCTCTCAGCGCGCTTTATACAAGGTGTAACGGAAAGGGGGTATCAACCCTGAAGGAGGTGAATGTGCTCATGAAACTGAACAAATTTCCCCAAAGAACATAGGTCGAAATATGAAAAAAATGTTGGACCTCCCATAGTAATAGTAAATCATTGATGTGCTATTACTATGGGAGGTCCAAATTTTTTTTTTTCATCTTCGTTCACCTCCTTCAGGGTTGATACCCCCTTTCCGTTACACCTTGTATATATAGCCACGGACGCGCAGGCGCGAGGCGTTTACGTACTCTGATAGAATACCTTAACAAATGTTCGCCGTGATTCTTTAAATTGACATAACTTTTTTATTTATGAACCGATTGACATGAAATAAACACTAAATGTTAAGTGAAGCTTACTACAATATATTAGTGAAAACCGCATCTAAGTCGAATAAGCCGTTTCTGATATTAGCGTGCACAAACACAGCAGACAAACAGATAAACAGACAAACAGACAAAAAAAAATTTAATTACATTTTCGGGTTCGGCATCGATATAATAACAACCCCTGCTACTTTTTTTTAATATATTTCCATTGTACAGACACCACTTTTCTACAATTTTATTATATGTATAGATGGGTGTAGTAAATTTGCCATCATATGTAGATTATTGGTCAAAAGAATTACGCTACCCAGCTATTGCTGAAATCATGTCACTGAAAAAGTTTGAAACCATACGCAGATACATCCACTTTGCTGATAACTCTTGTCCAGATTCAGATCGCTACTTCAAAGTAAGACCTTTTGTAGAGAAGGTGAGGAGAAACTGCTTGGCCACCGAAGAGGAAATGAGATATAGTATTGACGAGATGACCATACCGTATAAAGGCAAAAAGGCGGGTAACAGGAGACAGTACAATCCCATGAAACCCAATAAATGGGGTTTTAAAAACTTTGTCCGAGCAGGCATGTCGGGAATTGTATATGACTTCCTGCTTTATGGAGGTGAAGACACATTTAGATATATCCAGTTTTCACAAGCCGAAGAAACCTTAACCTTAGGAGCTAAAGTTGTCGTTGCTTTAAGCAAGACAATACAGACGAGAGCCTGCGTCGTGTATTTTGACAATTATTTCTCGACTCTAGATTTGGCAATACACCTTAGAGACGAATGTGGTATATTTAGTTTAGGCACTATACGCCAAAACCGGCTAAAAGGTTGTGACAAACTACTGATGAGTGATAAATCTTTAAAAAAGAAAGGTAGAGGTTCTTATTGCCAAGTCGTTGATAATATCAATAAGATAGCAGTAGTTAATTTTATCTGAAATTCAGAATAATAATTGTTACGTATCTTTTCATTCAGACTGATTATATTGTTGATCTCACTTAGAATAAGTAAAATGTTCCTCATTATATTCATAAAAAATAAAGATTTTCTAATACAATACAAAACATGTCATTGTTTTTGAGTTTTATTATATTTTATTTTATCACTTGCACAAAATAGAAATAAGTCCTAGAAAGTAATAATTCGGCAATGTGAAATATACAGCACATCAAAATTATCGACAACTTTATGGCAAACCTGGCAAGGTCCAGTATACTGGACATGCATTTTCAGGAAATGAGGTAATACCAGATTTTTTAAATTATTTTTTCATGTCCTAACAACTCCTAGTGAAGGCGAAAATGTGAAAAAAAACATGAGTTTTTAAAATTATTCCTCTTGCCAAATTAAGGGTTAAAAGAAATGCATAAATAAAATTAATAACCAGCGAAATTAGCGTGGGGCACTTTTTAGAAATGATGCGGTAAATAAGTAAGAATGTAGAAATACAGCAATCAAAAACCGTCTTCTAGTTACTATACTACTACTTACACCAGGGTCGGACTGGGCCGAAAGGGCCCGGGTGGACCCCACAATCTTCGGATTAAGATAAATGGGATACCACCGGATTATAATAAAATATACAAATTCTTAAATTTAATTTTTAATAGGTAAAAAGAGTTCTAATTAATTGTATCTAAATTTAAATCTAGCCAGTCAAATTTTTGTTTAAAAGAGGAGAAGTTTCAGCTAAGCTTTCAATCACTCGATCGTAATAGCTGCTATGCTCGTCATCCTTAATTAGATCTGACTCTGTGTTTATCATTTGTAATAAAAAAAATCCAACAGTTCTTGCCCCAGTAAAGACCGAAGTCGCGTCTTATTGCGCCTCAGCGCAGAAAATCGTCTCTTACAAGTCACTTTTGTGAACGAAATTAAGAGGATTGCACAATAAGCAACGTATAAATTGGAGTACGCACTGATGTGCATGTTGTATTGGCACAACAGTTTACATGCACATGGTATGCAACCTTAGCAGGCGTATGAACCGCTTCGGGAAAGACAAATGGCGTCCTTTGCAGTTTGGTCTAAGACATCTGCATTAAGTTCATCTTCTTCCTCACTCTGAGAATCTGAGTCATTAGCGTCTTGTTCCCTAGATAGAACGTGTTCATCCCAAAGAGTTTTAGAAAGTTCATTGTAACTTTTTGCAAAAGATTCTAATTCTTTCGATAGCAATTTAATGCGTAGACGAGAGACGCGAGAGACTTTAATGCGTAATTAGGAATCCCATTTTTGTGAAATTCATTGAAGTTATATATTAGGTCCAAGTAAACAGCATCCTCATCAAATGGTCGTTGCAGTTGAATTTTTCAGTTATTTTACCTAAAGCTGTGTTAATAATGACTTTGTAGACGGAAATAGAATATAATCTTTTTGGGTCCGCAGACAATAATGCCACGTCGTCATGGCATATCTCATCGTGTTTTTTCGGTTTCCAACTTATTCTTCATAATGGCAGCGTAGTCTGTATGTCGATATCAATATTTTCAGTTTGTATTAATTCTTAAACTTAGGATTCAAACAAACTTGCAGCTCTGAAAACTTCTTCAAAATTATCTAATTGTTTTTGCAAATTTATCTCCAAACTTTTGATAAGCCCCCAAGCTTTCAGGTAGTCTAGTCTAATCACTGACCTCTATAATACAATAGAGGTCAGTGAGTCTAATGTAGGAGTTTGGAGATATTTGCTTACATACAGGGGTTGATAGGTCAAATTTTTTCTTGAATGCGAAGGCTGTCAAGATAGTTTCGAATTTCAAAAAGGAATCCATTAATGCTTTCGCTTGGAACGAAACCTTTGGCTCGAACTCCTTGCTCGAAGATCATCATCATCTGCCTAGCCTTTTCCCAACTATGTTGGGGTCGGCTTCCAGTCTAACCGGATGCAGCTGAATACCAGTATTTTACATGGAGCGACTGCCTATCTGACCTCCACAACCCAGTTACTGGATAATACGATACCCCAAAGACTACAATATAATGCGGTGACAGCTAGGTGTGCTAGACAGGAAGCTCTCTTCATTTTCTGTTGACAGCACAATTCGCCATCTAGTGCTCGAGTATTTAAAACTATTAGTTATAGCTGAAAATGGTAGATGGAGCTCTATGAATAGTCACGGATATAGATGGTAGATGGAATTCTATTATATTATTATTGTGTTGGAATTTTTAATTGTCGTATAAATTATTGTTTACTACCTATTAATGTTTTTTTAACAATTACATAATTATTAAAAACACACAAGTAGTAGTAAACAATAATTTATACGACAATGTAAAAATTCCAGATTTTTACCTGCATTAAGAATAGGAGTATGAATGAAAAGTAACTCGGAATATTAAAAATAAAGAAACTGTTTATTCTTATAAAAAACACAGAAATACATACAAATTAAACATTTACTAACATATTAAAATCAAAATCATGTAGGCTGAGAATCAGCACTTTTCTTTCCTAGTCACTAGACATCCAGGTACACAACAAGAGTTTTGAGACATTATGGAACTGCACTCAGTGTTCAGTTCAGTATTCACAATAATAATATTATGGCTCCAAACTATAAATAGTGCCTATGCTCACTAGCGAAACAACCAGAATTTAATTTTATTGCAAAAGCAAAATCCGAAACTGACACTCGCGCTGACAGACATTTCAATTAAAGTGTTACCAATGCAATTATAACAAATTCCCATTATTTAAATGAAAAAAAAACACCTTTCAGAACCGTTTAACAAATCACTATAGACGTCTTGTTACACTTGGTTTAGGCTTAATTTTTATTTTTGTTGTTTAATGCCCAATATTTTGAGACAATTATTTTATGTATGTGTTTGTTCGTCATAACATCTCCCGGTATCATCACTAAATATTTTTATATTGTATCACAGTATTTTTCGTTTTGCTACTTGTTCGCTAGGGGCGCTAGGAGTAATAGTGTTCTATGTGATGTTCCAAGCTGCCATAGCATGCGATACCCCTTGGTAAGACTGGTTGTCAGGCTTTGAAATCCACGAATGACAGAAGATATGGCATTTAAAGTTTTTATTAACGCGACGTAACGAGTTTTCTCTATAATAGTGGCCAAGGCTTTGTCTTTTCAGCGGGATTGCCCGAAAGGGTTACCGCTGGCCCGGAACATAAAGAGCTAAGGAAGGAACACGGGTGGGTTTTAGTCAGTAAGAGTCTGACACTCCCTTCCGCTCCACCCAGAGCGGGAGGAGTCATTTGATGATTTCCCATCCGCAAAAAAAAAAGGCTTTGTCTTTAGCCCACCATCTCGTTTTTCCTACGTACTGTAATCATTTGTCTTGACCTCTCGTTATTTCTGAAATTTTGTCCACCCATAAAGATGTCGTGAATAAATACACTGGTAGACTCCAACAGCCCAAACAAATTCTTTGTTTCAATAGAGCTTGTTGTCACGCCGACCAGCACTAAATTTAAAACATGCGCGTAACAATGCGTGAAAATTAACTTTGGTACTTCGTCCTTCAGTTTCGCTTGAAGACCAATATACCTACCTGCCATATTTCCTGCGCCATCAAAAGATACGCTAATAAGGTATTGCAAATTTAAGCCTAACTGGGTTTTTCATGTGTTACGAGAGCTCGGTAGGTAAGCTTCTCCTATTGATTTCCGAACAGGAACCATGAACCGTTCTTGTGGTGTTCTATTCTTAACATACCGTACGCAAATTGCAGCTTGATCAACAACGCCAACACCCTGGCAAGAATCCACATTGAGGCTAAAAGATTTCGCCGCCTGGATGTCTTTGACGATCTCTTGTTTAACTTGACGTGCACATATTATGTTTATTAATTTATTTATATTAGTTTTTGACAAAAAGGTAATGAGTTTACCCTTACCTTTTCCTGACTATTTTCTTTTTGTACTTTCAATACTTGCCTCGGATATGTGGACTTTAAGAACTGGATCATATTTCGATAATAGGACAACTAAATTTAGAAAGTTTCCGTGATTCTGTTTCTCGTTCAACTTTACATGTAAGCCTAGGGGTAGGTTGGGTAGGGTAGAGTAGGGGCCCGCGCAGGCTAGGGCCCGGCTAACAATTGCCATTTCGACTCTATGGCCAGTCCGACCCTGACTTACACTAGTTACTGTATACTAGAGGTCCTGCAATAATAATGCATATTGTAAAGAAATATTAGCTTTCTGCTCTGATAAATGATTTATTTTCTATACTATATGTAGGTTTGTACAAACACTTTAACACGTCAATTATATTTTTTTAAACCAGATGAGGTCGGCGTTTCCTTACTGACTATTCTGAGAAGAAAGGCCGAAACAAACTCACAGGTCAGTCTCTTTTAAAGTCCAGACAAAATCTTGGTCAGATCGTGTGAAGACCATGTAGCCAATCTACATGTCAGAAGTGGTCTTTTGAGGAAAGAACCACGCAGATTGAGCGGACCTGTCCAATCAGTGCACGCATTTGTCAAACATCGTGCAACTCAGAACTTGAGGAGCTCAACGATTCGACGAACAATACCAAATAAGGGACATTTGGGTAGACCGCGTAAATTACTCAATCTGCCAGCTCATGATTAAAACTAACTAAGAAGGAAATCAGAAAAAAAAAAGAAATTACCCACATAGGCCTCACATTCACAATAATTAAATAAAAAAAATACTTTACAAAGTAAGTATTCATGTCATTATATATATAAAATTCATCAATGTCAATGTGTATATAAAAAATCCAGACATAATCTTTGAGGATCATGTAGATTGGTGTCTGAAATGATCTTTTGAGGAAAGAACCACACAGATTAAGTGGACCTGTCCAGTCAGTGCACGCATTTGTCAGTAACCGTGCAGCTCAACTCAGAACTTAAGGATCGACGAACAATACCAAAGACAGGACATTTGGGTAGGCCGCATAAACTACTCAAACTGTCAGACCATGATTAAAACGGAAACAATGACCCACATAGTCCTCACATTCACAGTAATTAAAATAATATTATACTTTATACAGTAATTTTTTTTATTTGTTTATCATCTATACAAAAGAATACAGGATTATTCATATTACACCAAAAACCACTAAGGTTTAAACTTGTGCTATCATGAATCTATCTCAATATCGAACTAAGTATACAATGAAGCATTTTCTATGTATGCATTATAGTCCATACAATTAATAATATCTTTAGGTCTTTAAATTTGTAGTTACAATCATTCCTACATAATACTTGAATAATATTGCTTAAGTTTACATTTTATATTTTTCTGTGTGATACATTTGTTTATTTCTGAGGGTAGACTATGAGCTGGCCGCCCACGTCAGACTTTTTGTAGCACCGATAATGGGGCCGATTTAGTTTACTTCATGATTTCTGACCTACTTTTTATAGGACGTGTGCGTTGCACTATTGCTATCAGTGTGTTCTATTTTTCTCCTACAAAAAATCGGTCAGCGATTATCGGACCTGGGCGAGCGGCCTAAAAAGCTAAAGTTTGTATGTAGGGGTAATCTCTGGAACTACCAGTCGGATTTGAAAAAGTCAAAGAACGCTAAGCAAAAACGAAGTTATAATAGCGCAGGCAGGCGATGAGATGCGACGATTTTCATCACGTGGATGAAGTCGCGGGCAGAAGATAGTTTTCTAATAAAAGAGTTGATCATAAATTATAATATGCATTTTTACTTCGAGCCGAACCTCACCCAATCTCACGTGGGGGTCGTGTGAAACTGCCTCTCACCTCCTAATTGCGAACTGGACCAATTGCGAACTGGACCAATTGCGAACTGGACCAATTGCGAACAGGACCAATTGAGAATTGGACAGTTGGAAATTTTGCGAATTGGACATAATGCGCCCAAAGGCTTCCCCTCATGTTAGGTATATTTTGTTGTTTAATTTATAGCTGTTTTTTTAGGTATAACTACATGGACAAACCTCTATTATTTTTTGCGAATCCAATAAGTTATATTGAGCATTGGAACAAATAGAACTTGTCCGTTCTGTTATATTGCATAACTACTAGTATAACTAGATGGACTGTCTCTTGAGTCCGTGTATGTTGATCACTGGCTTACAGCAGTAAGCCATACACGGACTGCTCCAGCAGTAGCAGTCCGTGTATGTTGATCACTGGCTTACAGCAGTAAGCCATACACGGACTGCTCCAGCAGTAGCAGTCCGTCTATGGCCAGCCTTAGCTCCAATCCAACGACGACTTGTTCCTCATTCCTCCATCCTCCACAATGAAGGGTTTACTTAATGAAGGCAGCCTCCAGCAAATAAAATCAATCTTTACCTATCTTGCAATGTTTATTGACATTTTTAATTACAATACGCTACAATTTTTATTGAAGAATATAGATTCTCTTTCTTGATATAGTTGCATGTACAGGCAAATTAATCGTCGTCGTGAGGACGGTATCCAATGAACTCGTTGTCGACGGCTATCTCGGGGTCGCGCTTGTACTTGGGCCTTCCACGCTCTTCGTAGCAGCGGGCTGCGCGTGCGCACACGAAACAGTCCGCAGCGAGCAGCGGGAACGGGGCGAGGGGCGCGTCGCCGGACGATGGCGGCCTCGCCGGCAGGGACTGTTTGGCCTAAAACAGACGGAACAGAACATCAAGGCCCTGATCCCACTAATTTCCAAACGTTTCAGTGGTCACTCGGTTGTTTCTGACACATTTGTGTGACAAAAAGTTCAAAATCACAATCGAGAAACCACCGAAACGTTTGGGTTAGGGGTCCTGATATACAATGTGACAATAATCCACAGGTTTAAATCTTTCCACATCGTGACGTTTTAACGGATAACAATCCCTACCAAGCGATGGTACTAGCTACGCTTCACGCACTCGGCTGAACGCTGACTTTTTTAAAAGTGCATAGTGCTTTTATACCTTATATTTGTATTCCCTTTTATAGTGCTTGTTAGAGATCCTAAGATTTCTACTACATTTTCTGTTTTTACCCGTGAGAACCTGTAATTGGCTTTATGTCTC
This sequence comes from Mesoligia furuncula, assembly GCA_916614155.1. Taxonomy (NCBI): domain Eukaryota; kingdom Metazoa; phylum Arthropoda; class Insecta; order Lepidoptera; family Noctuidae; genus Mesoligia; species Mesoligia furuncula. Next base: position 597,970 of record OU744812.1, on the reverse strand, counting down.
ATATACTATTGTTATGCTTCTGTTACAGCTGTTGGTTCTCCTATAAATAAATAATAGAAGAGGGTTGTCTGACTGTGTTTCGCTGTGTATTACAACATTTGTTGTTGCCGCGAGTATTGGACATGGTCACGGTGCGCGGTCCGTTGAAATGTCACATGTGGACGTAACTTCTTGAGAAATTGTCCGCCACTTATACGGCGCGGCGCACAAGAGCCGCCCCCACTGCTTATACCGACCCGCCTACTGCTGCTGGACATAAGTCCCTAGCAAGTTGCCACAAGCCTGGTTCACCGTCTTTCGCATGTTCTGATAAAACAAACGATTTCTTAAGCAAAGTGTGCATAAACCTACACCTTCAGTATTACTTACTGTACTACAGTGTGAACACCTTTTTTTTTAACGTAGATAAATGCTTATGCATTCTGCACTACCACGGGGAGATAGTGCAGTTATGTGGGATTCTAACCCACTAAAACTCCACGGTGTCCTCCTCTGCCGCTTATGGCGGGAACACGGGCACGCGTTAGCACTCATCCGTGAACCCGCCGCGGCTGCCCGTCACCGGGGACCCTCCTCTGGAGTACTCACCGGCGCACCAGAACACATAGCACACCGTGACCACCCCAGGGACCAAACCAGCACATGGGCGCCAGACGACCCCGTGTCTGGGCACCCTTGGTCCCCTGCGACGGGTCAGGTCATTGGCCCCGCCGCCTGCCAATTTTCGGCCGCAGAGGATAGGGAGAGCGCCCAACGTCATACCAACACTCCTCTTCCCATGCGGCCCCACCGCGTCCGCCATCAGACGGTGGCGACCCCGTCAAGGCCGCGGAAGGTAAGGAGAGCGGCGCACCGCAATACCGGCACTCCTCTCCCGCCGCGGTACCTCCAACCCTCAGCCGCGTTGCCTCCCATACGACATCACGGCCCGCCTCAGTTGCGATGTCGCCCAAGCGGCACCGCAACCTACTTGTTGGCCGCTACGTCGTCGGCTTACAGGCAAAAGCCCTGACGAGCGGCCCCTCCTCGGGTTCCTCTTCGCTTCACCGTGCGTGACCAAGCCATGGCTGCTGAGCCCCCCGCTTCGACAATGCGGGAACCCACCGGGAGGAACAGTGTGAACATTACAACAAGTTTAGCTTGAAGGTTAGTAGTGTTAGCACATGACAGAAAAATTCGATATTGCAGTGTCGCCTGCTCGATAACTAACGATGGACGAGTAAAAGGTCTCAACCGCTGCACTTTAATAGCTTCTAGATCCGATTACCAATTCAAGATTTAACGTAAATGCTCCTATTACCGCCAGTTTTAGCTGTCTTCGGATTCACTTTAAAAAAATAGATATAAGCTGTTATGTTAGGAAAGATGTTATAATTTATAATTAATCTCAACGAAGTATTCTTTGCAATTTAGTACTTAAATTCAATATTCAATAACACAATAGTTACCAAATAATTATTTAATCCAAAAGAGTAGTCGATTCTATTACCGACCCATAGAATGCGGCAAGATTCTATTACCGATTTTTCTACTTCTTTTACCGACTGCTACGAAGTTGTCACTTCTTCTATACTATTAAATAAAATACAAAGTCGTTTTTAAGGTATTTATTATATAATAACAATAGTTATGAGATCAACATTATTACAATATGAACATAATTATTTATTGCAACGCTTAGAGCACTTATTTTTTGTTATTTTAATTAATAAAAAATATAATCAGTCTCAGAAAACAGTCTTCAAATAATTAAATGCTTACTTTTTAATTACCTACATATTATTTAGATATTATAAATCAGTAACAAAAATATTTTTATCTGTAATACAATCACAAAATACCTTTATAATACCCGAGATAGAAAATTCAGTCTACCAGTCTTTTTTCTTCCTCCTTCGTTAAAACAGTTTGTTTTCCACAATGTTCATTTATATATTTATTATTTCTCTTGTCACGCAGAGTTGGCCTCGGTATGCCCTAGGTTTTTGAAGCTTCGTATATGCTGGTCCATTCATTTAGGTATAGCTAGAAGCGCAGCTTCTAGTTGAGCAGAGGCGTACTGCTTGCGCTTCTGCGGCTCCATGATTCTATAAAAGAACACAATCTTTAAAGAGATAAAGAATTAAATTCTTCGAAAGAAGCTTTAAAAAGTTACATGCCATTCCGTCCCGCCATTTTTATTTGATTTGAAAACAAATAAAATATAGCCAATGCCATGAAGCCATGAATGAAACTGGATAGCAAATATTATTTTACATTAATAATATTATTATGTCCTGTAACAAAATCTCTCAAAACGTCACGTGTGCAAGAAATAAGCCAATTTGTTCAAAAATATACATTTAATTTTTGTGTAGGTACTGTAATATTACCAAAAATATCGTCACAGCTGTTAGTCGGTAATAGAATCAAGTATGAAGGTTACAATATTCTATTAGCGACCAATAAAATTAATAATAAACAGATAAAATATCCGCTTTATGGAATACTGTTAAATTCGATCTCATTGCTATATTATTTCTTTTAATGTCAGTTAGTCTTTAATTCAGATAATAAAGGTTATTTACAGTATAATATCATTAAAATAATAGGGATATTGTCTAACGTTGAATCGAGTTTTACATAAAAACTTTAAGAAATAGCTTTGTCGTTAATAGATCTAACGAAGTAAAATAATTTCAAGAATTGAACAAGAAAAAAATAAAATCCAATGAGGTAGTTTATAATAGATATTATTTTAAAATACTAAATGTTCTCAAAATTTAACAACGCCATGGGTCGTTATTAGAATCAAGTTTTGAAATTTGGATTCTATTACCGCCTTAAATTAAAACATGATTTTGTAACACAAAAACCAATAAAAAGTATTATATTAAGAGTTAGTTTAGAAAACGAATATATACGTTACAGTTGTAATGTGATAGCAAGATGACAAATCCATTTTTAGTGTGTCATTTTCCTTAAGTAATATTTAGGTGTACTTACGTGGCTGGAGACGCGACACTATGAAAAGTGCGTCCGCTTTCGGGCGCGTCCCACTCACCGTCAAATTATTTCTTTCACTGGCTATTTAAACACACAAACTTTACTCTTTTCGTTGTCCAACTAAAATACGTAACTAATTTTTAAGGTATGAATTTCTGGAACCCTATATTATGTCTAATATAAGTGATTTAAAAATTAGATCGTTAATAGAGTACACATTTTAGGGGGTCGTTAATAGGAGCTTTTACGTTAATAAACTCTTAAACGGAGTGAGGTGCAGAGGAATGTTAGCAAAACTAAATATTACATTGATTGAAAGTACTTATCTGGAAATACTTGTGCCATATGTATTGTGAACAGAATCTCGTATAACTTTACAAATCGGGATAGGAATCAACAGTCGTGTCATCCCATTTGCCGTAGAGATGAAGACTCGGCAATCTTTGGTCATGACTTTTTGCAATTAAGTATTTATGCTTTTTATAAAAGGTATTTAAAGTTTGTATTCACAGGGAAGTTGTCTGGAATATCACATCCACCATCCATCATCATTGGTGAGGCAAAACGTATCAAAAGCCAATGCCACATTTTATGTTAGTGGTGAATGTCATCAAGCAGTATAACTTAGCCAATCATAGATGCACGTTGTCGTTCCTGACCTGCTGTCGCGAGTCACCTGGCGGGAGTGTTTTGGCTGGTAGGACGGAAGGTTATCCTGCCATTTGCTGGTCATCAGAGCTCTTTCGCTAAGCAGTGGTACCTATGAAATGCGAGGATAATTATATGGTGGACACTTGCGGAAGCTCCTATATGCTATGAGGAACGGGTTCGTGTGTAATACTGACTGGGCAGGGTCCGGCGCAGACGGAGGCGTAGGTCTGTTGGATGAAGAGCAGCACGACGGTGAACACAGCGACGATGGCGTGCACGATCCTCATCATGCCCTCGAGCCTGAGCTCAGTCTCTCGTCGGCAGAATCTCTGAACCTTTACATTTCTCTGCGGAACTGGAGATGAAACTTTTACAAAATAATACGTGCGGAACGAATGTCGAAATTGATCTTGATTTTTCTCGTGATTGACAGAAATGAAATAAGTTTGATTAGGTTATTTCTTTTTAGTTGCAACAAAAAGTTTTTATATCTTGTTGTAATCTTACTTAAGCAATCTATAGTCTACCTACCACACATACATTTACCGCCTAGAGTGGGGAACAAATAGCAACAAACAAAAGTTTTACTTTTACCTAAGTAAAAGTAAAAGTAAGTAGGTACCTTTTTAATTCTATTAAAGAAGGTACCTACTTAGGTAAAAGAAGAAGTCTGTTATTAAATAAAAATAGAGCAACAGGGTAGAAATCTCGTAGCACATGCGTGCTACGACGTGCTACGAGCGCTACGGCCTACGACCTACACAGAAATCACAAAAAAAAAGGAAATTATAAGTGTAGCAACAAAAGCACTCTTTAGCACCTGCAACCTAACGTCTTTTTTTGTATGTAGGCAACGAGTTAATAAAACAGAACTACTATATTAATTCATCATCTTTACTATTCCAACAGAATAAGTATTAAAAAACTGGCCAAGTGCGAGTCGGACTCGCACACGAAGGGTTCCGTACCACAAGGCAAAAACGCCGAAAAAAAACATGTTTGTTGTATGGGAGCCCCCCTTAAATATTTATTTTATTTTAATTTTATTATTTAATATTAAAGTTAAAATACAACTGAGTATTTTGTGAATATTTCAAGTGCCTACCTGTTGCCATTTTTGATATCGAGCAAAAAAAGGGCAAAAAAAATCGCGTTTGTTGTATGGGAGCCCCCAGTAAATATTTATTTTATTTTTAGTATTTGTTGTTATAGCGGCAACAGAAATACATACTTTGTGAAAATTTCAACAGTCTAGCTATCGCGGTTCTTGAGATACAGCCTGGTGACAGACAGACAGACGGACAGACAGCGAAGTCTTAGTAATAGGGTTCCGTTTTTACCCTTTGGGTACGGAACCCTAAAACCAGCGTCAATTTTGGAACGTAAATTAATATGACCCAGAGCTACCGATAAATATATTTATTTACTTCTGAATTTATAACTCAGTGACTAATGTTATATATTTTAGAGATTCAACATCTGTCTGCTAATAAAATTAAATTCAAGCCTCAAAATTAGCCATCAAAAGCCATCATAATTTTTTATTCAAGAACTAAATTAATAAATCATATTCTTTTTTCATGAAAATTAGCAGTAGGTATAATAGTCAAGTCATCAATTCCCGATTATTCTCAATGTCCACCACTTGTTTGGCCACCACTGGGGGACAGCGAAACAACTTTTAAAAATAATTGTCGCTGTCCACCTCTCGGGGGACACTTCATGGTTTGAATAGGTCGAATCTGTTCCAAAACCGAATCGGGCACCTCAGTATTCACGTAGTCTTGTAGCTGGTACCGCTACTTTAGCGGTACCTAAATCCGTATATAAAATCCGGAGGCGCGAAGGGAGAGCAGTTACCACCCGCCCGCTGTAACAAAGCACCCGTGCGAGCCGTAGCGGCTGAGGCTGGTCGCGGGTTGCGACCGGCAAGACGAAGCTGCGGAGGTGAGCATAGTTGCCTATCCTTTGTTAGGTTAAGGGCGGAGGGGTTGCACTTCCCACAGTGCCGGAGATGATGCAGAAGCAACTTTAAAGTGTTTTAAGATAAGATAAGATAATGTTTATTTTGTAAAACATGAGTACCAGTATGAAGGTCTTATAATTATTGTTATTGTAATTGTTGTTGTTGTGTTGTTGTATTGTTGTTGTATTGTATTTGAGGTTAGGTTACAATAAATAGATACCTAGGTGACTACATGAAATTAGAGCTTTCATTTTTATTTTCATTATTTGATGACAATAACAAGATAATTTTATGATCAACTAGCTGACCCGGCAAACGTTGTTTTGCCATATAAATTATTTCTCGCTGCCGGCGCTACTTTGTTTGCGTGGTGACCTACCCCTTACCCTTTCCTACCCCTACCCTACTCCTACCTTACTCCTACACTACTCCTACCCTACTCCAACCCTACTCCTATCCTACTCCTACACTACTCCTACCCTACTTCTAACCTACACCTACCCTACTCCTACCCTAGGTACTCCTAACCTACTTCTACACTACTCCTACCCTGCTCCTACCCTACTCCTACCCTACTCCTACACTACTCCTACCCTACTCCTACCCTACTCATACCCTACTCCTACCTACTTCTACCCTACTCCTACCCTACTTCTACCCTACTCCATAGATATATTAATTTTTTCTCTGCGTAAGAACCATCCTCGTACTTCAAGGAATATTCTAAAAAAGAATTAGCGGAATCGGTTCCGCTGTTCTCGAGATTTGCGCTTAGCAACACATTCAGCGATTCATTTTTATATTATAGACTAGCTGACCCGGCAAACGTTGTTTTGCCGTATAAATTATTTCTAGCTGGCCGGCGCTACTTCGTTTGCATGGTGTCCTACCCCTTACCCTACTCCTACACTACTCCTACCCTACCCCTGCCCTACTCCTACCCTATCCTACCCTACCCTACTCCTACCATAATTCTAACCTACTCCTACCCTACATCTACCCTACTCCTACCCTAGTCCTACCCTACTCCTACCTACTCCTAACCTACTCCTAACCTACTCCTACCCTACTCCTACACTACTCCTACCATACTTCTACCCTACTCCCATAGATATATTATTTTTTTCTCTGCGTAAGAACCATCCTTATACTTCAAGGAATATTCTAAAAATTGAATTACCGAAATCGGTTCAGCTGTTCTCGAGATTTGCGCTTAGCAACGCATTCAGCGATTCATATTTATATTATAGACTAGCTGACCCGGCAAACGTTGTTTTGCCGTATAAATTATTTCTAGCTGCCCGGCACTACTTCGTTTGAGTGGTGTCCTACCCCTTACCCTACCCTATCCCTACCCTACTCCTACCCTACTCCTACCCTACTCCTACCCTACTCCTACCCTACTCCTACACTACTCCTACCCTACTCCTACCCTACTCTTACCCTACTCCTACCCTACTTCTAACCTACTGCCACCCCACTCCTACCCTACCCCATAACCTACTCCTACACTACTCCTACCCTACTCCTACACTACTCCTACCCTACTTCTACACTACTCCTACATTACTCCTACCCTACTCCTCCCCCTTTTTTTTTTTTTTTTTTTTTGTCTCGGGGGGAAAATCCTCATGGACATCCTCCGCCCTGGGGAAGGCGGAGGGGCATGCCGGACTCTTACCGGCTAAAAACCACCCCGGTGTTCCCTTCCTGTACCTATTGCCGGGGGTACGGGTATCGCTTGCGCATTCATCCGCGCCCCCGGCTGGTATTGGCCCGCCAGATGATTGTAGGCGGGCCCCGTCACCCTCTGCGGCCATTACCCGGTGGCCGCAGGAACTCCAACAAAGAGGCGCGCGCGGAACACTGCGCCGCCGCCTCGAGGCCTGTTTCTGATCGGGCGACAGACGCCCCTAGTCTGCCGCCCGCAGGCCGCGCCCTATGGTGGCCGGAGATCGTCCGCCACCCTGCGACGCCCGGTGCGTCTGCTGCGGGCCGGGAGAGAGGTAACAGCTTCTCTCTCCCTTTCCGCCGCCTCCTTTGCCGACATTACGTCCTCACAGAAGGAGGCGACGGCCGTCCAGCCGCTCTCGCTCCCGACCATGCATGAAATGACGGCCGGAAGCGAGAGGTCACCCGCAGCATCGACTGCCGCGACTAAGTCATGGCGCTGCACTGCCCAAGCTGGGCACTCCTCCAAGGTGTGCAGCGCCGTGTCCTCGCGGCAGCTGTCACAGTGGTGACATTCGGGCGTCGGCTCCCGGCCTATCCGACACAGGTACTTCCCGAAACACCCATGTCCGGTAAGTACCTGCGTCAGCCGGAAGCTGAGGGCACCGTGGCGTCTCTCCAGCCACTCCTTCATCACGGGTCTTACCACCGCTATCGCGGCGTGCCCTACCCTACTCCTACCCTACTCCTACCCTACTCCTACCTACTTGTACCCTACTTGTACCCTACTCCCATAGATATATTAAATTTTTCTCTGCGTAAGAACCATCCTCGTACTTCAAGGAATATTCTAAAAAAAGAATTAGCGAAATCGGTTCAGCTGTTCTCGAGATTTGCGCTTAGCAACACATTCAGCGATTCATTTTTATATTATAGATTATAGTAGATTCACTCATCAATTACAGCTAACGTATTAAAGGTGACTACTTATATGAAATTAGAGTACGTTGAATTTATTTTATGGATGCAGTTGATTGATACACTTATTAGAAGCTGGCAAATCGTACACATATCACTAATTTAGTTGCAGAAGAATTATTACCATGCTGCGTCATATTAACAGTTGTTGTTTTACAATAATTATATGGTCGCTTAGAAAGCATTTTTTAGACTCTAAAAGTTCGTCGCTGACCTATTTATTATTAATTCATTAAACAACTAAATATATTTGAAGACGAGAATGACATTTTAAAGAAGCAGCCCTAAATAATACCCAAAAAAAACTCGTATTCTCATAATTCAATCAAGGGTATCATTTGGGTGCTTCTTCGAGTAAGGCATTCTTTGGTGATTTTCGTGGCAATTTTCAAATTCATTTTTATTTGTAAAAAGAGGTATCAAAATCTTAAAATATACGTAAAAGTAGTATTTTTTATAAAAAAAAGCACCTCAGAGAGCGATATACTTACAGAGATAATCGAGGGTTAAAATATGGAGGCCGCGCTAATCACAAAACACCCCACGAAAATTAAATTTTTAATTTAACTTTCTCAAATGAGTTACATATTGTTACATAAAGAAGTTGTTTTATTATAAGGTAAAAAAATAGGTAGGTTACTAAGGCAGAAAACGTTTTTTAGTAGAATCAGTCCAACATTATATTGTGTGTTAAATAAATTACAAAAATATAACACTGCAGCAAACCTTATTTTACCACCTTAGCCAGGTGGCGTCATCATATAAGAGAGACACTACAACATGCCGCTACTCGACGCTAGATGGCGCTGTCGCGTTACGTCACTTTTCTGAATCGCGGTGCTATGAGTCTCCGAGGGTTACGGTTACGTCCTACTTAGATTAATTGCACGGGACTCCGATATTAAGTTAGCCTAAACCCTTGACCCTTCTGGGAAAAGGAGGCGTGGATTCGTCCTATATTCTGTACGTTGTGTAATAATAAATCCTTCGCCTTCACACCTGGACTTCTTTGTGCCGGAAACGGTGACAACATCCTCTCCAACACTAATATAAACATTTCAAAAAAATAACACTTTCTCTTATTATAATCAGTCATTTGTCAAAAAAGATTTTCATGTCAGTAAAAAAATATTTTCATTCATAACTAGTACAAAACTCAAAGTTGCATCAGTTGTTGTCATTTGCGTGGTCAAAAATTGTTCTGCGTGGGTCAAAACTACCACGTAAACCACGCAAATCACGACCATGGAAATCAAAATAAATCCTTTTTGCTGAAAATATACAAAAACCTTTTAAGCAAATAAACTGTGTTTTTATTATAAGTTACCTTACCTTATTTATATTTGTTCGCTACACCCGACACCGTAGATAAATGTACCACGCAAATCAAAGTTTTGAGAAACCAAACCCACGCAACGAAGTTCTTACCATCTATTTTTTGAAAACTCGACGCACCATCACACAAGCACTTTGCCCGGCCGTCGGACCGTGACGAGTTGTAAACGTCATTAGGATGACGCATCATCGGGCCGCCAATTCAGAGATGTGCTAGTGAAATTATAATAATCCACGCAAATCAGCAATTATCTCGGGACAGTTACATTTAAATTTTTTTTGGGAAATGTAGTTCTTGTAGAACTATGGTCTATTTTTTCATAGCATTGTAGCCTTCTTAGTACTTAGTGTTTTTTTTTGTAAGCATGTAGCGTTTAGTTTAAAATATATAATTTACTAAGTGACCAGATCGGAGCTTGGGACACTCCACGAAAATCAAAGAATGGGGTATTTTTTTTTTATGTTATTTAATTGATAATAATGATAATTATCTTATAAAGATAATTGAATAATAATCAGTTACCCAGTTAAGAGAGGACTTAAGGTTTGCGCGAAAAAAAAAGTGGCTTGCCGACTTTTCGATTTCTATTATTTTTAAGTAAAGCCGCTTGAAAAACCTGTCCAAAAGAATGACCCATTTAGTTATGTAGGTAGGTTCAAATAAAAGTACCTAAATTCAAATGCGATTTATTCAAAAGCTTTTTTATTCGCAAAACTAAACGTTTTTCTAACTCAAACTTTTATTCTACTTGACTGTACATAAACGACTGCAAGTTTTTCTTCTTCACATATTTTAATTGTAGTTATGAGTAGCTTATCTTTAGCCCACGAGTCCATAACATTACTCTGGGTGTTATATTGCGAATTGCTTGGCGTAGGTACAATGATTAAAATGGCCAGTAAATGTGAATGTCAGAGGTAAACGCTCAGAAGACACGAGCCCCTAATATAGTTGCTATCATTCTAGAGGCCATTGTTAGCACGTCAAAGGATCGATACTATCTACTTAAGTACCTATAGCAATTTTGTCCATCACGTATTTCTAAGAAATGGTTAAACTTACTCGTCCTAAGTCGTGTAATAGCCAGAACACGGTGTTCGTATTCATATATACATCGGTAAACAATTGCTTTTGTTAATCATAGACTTTCTAATGATCGCTTCTTAGTAAAATGAATCACGAACGGGGTTGCTCATGCCGATTTTCTAATAAAAACTCTGTGGTTCTTCACAGATAAACTATTATTTTCCAATCATGATATTCACTCTATTGCTAAGGAGTATTCTCTTCACTTAGGGATGGGATAGTCAGGGGAGGTCAGAATAATAAACTGAGACGTTCGGAACTAGTCGGATCGCGATCCAGGTGATCTCGCACTTGCGAGACACTAAACTTGTTGTTTTGTGGACGTAACTGCATGTCTCTCGTAGACAGAACGTAAGTTGGCACGGGTAGTTCCACGGCGCTCCAGGAATGCATTCCACGGCACTGAGGTATGGTAATATAGTTCAATGTTCCACGGGCTTCAAGTTTTAATTACCTAATTATTATACCTATACCTATATTATTTCAGAAATTATAAGTACCAAAATGGTTCCACAGCGCTCCAAAATAAAATAAGTAGAATCAGCATAAAAGGCAAACCATAAGTTGTTTATTATAACATAGAAATATCGGTAGTACTTTTTAGGGTTCCGTAGTTCCTAGTTCGTCATGTCCGTCTGTCTGTCTGTCTGTCCGAGGTTTTGCTAAGAGACCGTTAGTACAAGAAAGCTGTAATTTTGTAGGAGTGCGTATATCAATTACGCCGACAAACTGGTAAAATAAAATTTTGGAAAATATTTTTTTTAGGGTAGCTCCACTACATGTGAAATGGGGATGAATATTGTGGGGATATGTGTACGTGGGGATACGTGTGGGATATCGTTGTGTATTGTGGGGATACTTGTGGGATATCGTTGAATAGGTCTTCTAAAACGACTTGGGGGTTGCTAAAATTATTTTTCGATTTAATGCTCCATTTACGAAATATTAAACTTTAAAGTGCAAATTTTTGTTCCTGTAGGGCGTCCCCAAAACCTAAAACCTAAACTGCTGGCATGAAAAATTTGGAAAAATTCACGATGATAGTGCATTTCATGAACTTTAAAGGAAAACTATAGCGGTTAAGATAACTTTATTAGTTTAGCAGTAACTTTCGTTGAACTTGGGTGTTGGATAATTTTGTACCAAATACAAAATCCTTAGCATTAATCCTTTAAAGTGACTAAGATGAAGTAACGGGTAAAGACTTGCATTGAAAAACAAAATATGTTTTTTTTTTTGTATTTAGAATAAAGGACAACAGTATCGTACTACATTGTGATAACGGGCTACTACGGAACCCCTAGACTTTGCGTGGCCCGACACACCCTTGGCCGGTTTTTTAACCATGGATTCATCTCGTGTGTCAAACTGCTCAAGGCCATTTCGCACTTTATGGCGCTCGTGTCGCATGTTGTTGCATGATATTGATAAAGCGCGAAATCACGCGCGCCGCCGGCGTCATTAGAATGACGATATATCTAAAATTTTGTATGAAAGCTATATACCTATATAAAACTATCGTTGAAATTGTAATAAATTAAGCTAATCGAATATGTTCAACTTAATACAGTTTTACCTCGTAATGTACTTATTGTTTTTCTCGTTGTTTTAGTTTATTTATTTTATAATTTATGTACACACAGTAAAATACATAGGGATATGACATAATTATAATTTGAGTACAAAGGTAGTGCTTATTTCTTAAGAAATTTCTTCCAGCAAACCTGCGAAAGGAGAAGTAAACAGGCACGTCAAACTTTATAACACCCCGTCGTTTTTGCGTCGGGGGTTAAAAAAGAAATGTAGACAGTCTATGGCAGTGGTTCCAAACCTGGGGGTAATTACCCCCGCGGGGGTAAATCAGCTATTCTGTGGGGGCAACAAAGAACCTAATAATTAAGACCTAATCTAATAAAATACCTAGCTAAAAAGAAAAAATGATAAATCGCCGCGCAGTAAGAACCGCACGTGGCATCTCTTCCAAGCTGTCGCCGCGGTCGCCTCGCCATGTCTGTTTTATCCTGTTATAGCTAACAGAGCTTCAAAAATTCTAATACCCTTTGCCACCACCTATAGATGTGAGAGTGGTTTTTCAACTTTGGTTACACTGAAAACAAAGGCCAGAAACCGTCTCAATGTGGAACACGACTGCAGAAACCGAAACATAAAAAAACTTGTGAATGCAAAACAATATCACATCACATTAACTATTTTTACTTAATTAATTGTTTAATGATAACATTTTAAGGTCGGGGTAAAATTAGTTTTCATAATAGGTCTAGGGGTATCAATATTGAAAAGGTTAGGAACCACTGGTCTATGGTTTTATACTGTGACAAAAGTGTGTGAGAACAAGAAGAGAAAATATGAATGTGTGAAGTCTACAACTAGAATATTAAATAAACCTACTCATACCTATAATGCCAAAAAAATAACATAAATTATGTTGCGTATTGATTTTATTGCAGTGATTATTTATTAATTTTTACTTCTATGTTAGTTTATTTTTTTGATTTTGATTCGATTTATTCTGATTTCATTTAATTTGATATATTATGTTTCCATTTAATTTGATTTGTATTGATTTTATTTTATTTTTTATTGTATTTGAATTTATTTGATTTTATTTGATTTTATACGTGTGGGTGTCATTTACCTGAAATAAAATGAATTTATTTATTTATTTATAAATACACTTAAATAAATACATAATGCTAAAATATACATAATATACATTTAACTTGTTTGGAAAATGGCGCGCTAGTTTTGTTTTTCCGCGCGCCGTGCTAGCCAGCACTAGCGATGCGCGCGCAGGTGTAAACATTTTAAATATATTAGTCTATGGCACTGACAAACCTCTAAACAGACTATAGAAAAAATATAATAAACACAAAATAATGTTTAGACCACTGACCTCTATAATACAAGTACTTATAGAGGTCAGTGGTTTAGACTGATCGTAGTGTTGTCGTATGTCAAATTGTAGTTTAGTTAGTATGGAATTAGAAAGTACTATTGGCATAGAGAAATATACATTAGTTCAGTGAGAATCCACAATAATAGAACGCCAGTCAGGGTCTTTTCCGTTTGGTTTCGGAAAGGACCATGGACAATTTAAGGTGGTTAATTAAAATTTTCTTACGTTTTTTTTTGTAATTTGCAGGTCAATATCAGGTTGTATCTTGATCAAATATGATTCGCGACTATAATGTATATGTATTTACATAATTATAGTCATTAGAATAGAATCTTTCAAGTTAGATTTTTTCCCTAAGAACTTTTCCATATGAAAGATGTATTAATGATACGAATGATTATCATTCTGTAAAAACGTACCTGTTATAGACGCAAATCATATTTTGATCAAGATACAACCTGACACTGACCTGAAAATTACAAAAAACCTAAGAAAATTTGAATTTCGCGGTCTACCACTGCGCATTCACCTTAAATTGTCCGTGGTCCCTGCGCATTCACCTTAAGGTAAATAAATATTAGTTAATTTTGGGACTAAGGACAATACAGACTATTTAAAAAAAAAAACGCAAGTATTGGTTAGGGATATCTTTTTCATTTATGTCTGCGTGTTAATTTGTGATTGTATTAAATTCTAAGTTATTAAGTTAATTACTTTGTTAACATAAGTGACTAAATTACTAGAAAGACTTGTGAACTATTTATCTTTCGAATGTGTAACCTTTATTTAATATGAGCTCAGGGATGTATCAGGCTAATCGTTGAAAGGATCCGGCAACTAGGACTCGAGGTGGCCCTGCGCCCTGCACAAGTCCGAGGCCATGTGTTATCTATCATGGTCCTCAGAACGCGCCACCGTCGGGTTCCCAACTAACGGTAGGGGGGTTCACATCGGCGTCGAGTCGACGATGAAGTACCTGGGACTTGTCCTCGACAGCCGGTGGAAATTCGTGGAGCATTTCCGACGTTTGGCTCCCACGCTGGAGCGAGCCGGTGCTGCCTTGAAGCGGCTCCTGCCCAATCTAGGGTGTCCAAGCGCCTCCTGCCGGTGGCTCTACGCGGGGGTCGTGCCTTTTACAGAGCACCGGCGTGGGCGCGTTGAACGCTTCCCAGAGGTCATGGCCGTCCGGCTAGTCCGGAGATACCGCATTGTCTCCAGGGAGGCGGCGAGCCTCCTTGCCGGATTGCCGCCGTGGGATCTGGAGGCAAAAGTCCTCGCCCACATATGGGAGCGGCACGAGGAGGCAAAACGCCGGAGCGTAACTCTGCTGCCGCGAGAAATCACGGCACAGCGGACATAGCTCCGGCGGGATCTTATGGCGGCATGGAGAGTGCGACTGTTGCAACCCAGTGCTGGGCACGCCACAATTGCGGCGATAAGTCCTTTCTTTGAGGAGTGGCTGGAGAGGTGCCACGGCGTCCTCACATTCCGCCTAACGCAGGTTCTCACCGGGCACGGCTGCTTTGGAAGGTCCCTGTTCCGGATAAGGCAGGAGGAAACGCCCGGTTGTCACCATTGTGGGGATCGCCCGGAGGACATGGTGGAGCATACGGTGGAGGTCTGCCCAGCTTGGGCAGAGCACCGCTGCGTCCTCACGGTGGCGATCGACGGCGGCGAACTCTCGCGTCCGGCCCTAGTCCAGGCCATGGTACGGAGCGAGAGTGCATGGGAAGCCGCCGCCTTCTTCTGCGAAGCAGTAATCGTACGCAGAGTTTACCGCACAACTAACATAGATACAACGACACGACACGGATCATCGGGCAGTTGCCCGACAGACACAACACCCGTCTGGCCGGAGGGTCCTCCCTTTTCTATGGAGCTTGAGTGAATTTTACACCCTGTTCCTCATACCTCTATAGACACTACCGGAAGTGCCAAGTCCAAAAAGTAACCACTTGGAGTTCAGCTTATAAGAACAATTTTGCAGAAGCTTAGACACGGAGACCAGCTTATTAGAAGAAAGGGAAAAAGAAAACGATGAGACGACGAAGAGACATGAAAAAATGAGAAAAGAATCGGAAAAGAAGATAAAATGTGAATGTCTTCAAATACTAGCAGACTACGATAATAATTTTACGTTAATTTTAAAGAACATTAATGACAGAAATAAATAACATTTGGTTGTTTTCATTATCTTGTTTTTCTAAGGTTGTATTCGAGATTTCTCTTTAGAAGCCCTAATTGCTCCGGAGCCCGGGGTCCGGGCCCTCTATGCTGACCAGGCAAGATCAGCTCAATGGTAAATAATAAAGGCGAGTGCACACAACCTGAAACCTGCGGGGTAATTGCTTAACACACATAAAATGTCAAGTGTTCGCAATGGGTTTCATTTTGACAGTTTACCAACGTTTGCGTAATTATTATTATTGAGCAGACGAATTTTTCAGACCTATGAAGCAATAGATTAGCAATGAATATCCTTCAAAACTCGGATTGTGATTGAAAGTGTGTTATGCAATTAGAGTGCTGACCAAAGAGTGTTTGGTGCTGACCTTAAACTTCGAGCTGCAACGATTTCATCAAAGAGTGTTTGGTGCTGACCTTACACTTCGAGCTGCAACGACTTCATCAGTGTTTGGTGCTGACCTTACACTCCGAGCTGCAACGACTTCATCAAAGAGTGTTTGATGCTGACCTTACACTTCGAGCTGCAACGACTTCATCAAAGAGTGTTTGGTGCTGACCTTACACTTCGAGCTGCAACGACTTCATCAAAGAGTGTTTGGTGCTGACCTTACACTTCGAGCTGCAACGATTTCATCAAAGAGTGTTTGGTGCTGACCTTACACTTCGAGCTGCAACGACTTCATCAAAGTGTTTGGTGCTGACCTTACACTTCGAGCTGCAACGATTTCATCAATGAACTAACTATAGCCGCTAGTCAGTGTAGTGTCCAAGTGTCCGACGATAGTAAATCTGCCACCAGATGGCGCCAGTTACTAACCGTTTATTTAATTTATAGACCCGAATACGGCACGATTTCCGCATATTTATAGATTTAGCCTACCTAAGTACCTCAATATTATTATAACTAGCTGTTGCTTTCGCATAAACTTGGCATACCCTATAAATTACAGGTCCGTGTACAAATTAATTGCGAAAACCGTTATTTGTGCATTTGCATTTACATTATTTAAGACTAGCTGCGCCCCGCGGTTTCACCCGCGTAAATGTCGATCCCGTGGGAATATCGGGATAAAAAGTAGCCTATATGTTAATCCAGGTTGTCAGCTACCTCCATACCAAATTTTATCCAAATTAGTCCAGCCGTTTGAGCGTGAAGAAGTAACAAACATATAAACACACACACACACTCACACACACAGTCACACACACACTCACAAACTTTCGACTTTATAATATTAGTGTGATTTATTATTGTTGTATAGTGTATCTATAATCCAGTAAAAAACTAAAACTTGTCATCTTGGTGTATTGCTTGGAAGCGCCTGCTAAGCATAAATTTTACTAAGTTGATACAGGGTTCAATCCCAGGTCGAACAAATAGGGTCATTATGAATTTCTCAGTATTAGCCCGAAATCAGGATTTACGGTTGTTTGATCGCAAAAAATAAAAATAAAAAAGTTTTTAATAAGTAATAAGCTTTTATTTAAATAACAACGCTTGAGGCACTGTTATTGTGTAGTAGGTACACCTGTATAACGGATCAACAGGTGTAGTAGGTACACCTATAACGGAACATCAGTGCCTCAAGCTTTTAAAATGTATAAGTATATATTTTAAAATGACAGTGTCACTTAAATTTATTTTATTCTCTTTAGTTCGCGTTATTCTTTCTTTTTAGGTTTCGTTGTTATTGAAATAAAAGATTGTTTTTGAAAACTTTTTTTTATTTTCATTATATTTTTTACTTTTTAGTCTTAAAGATTTATTATTAACTTTTTTTTAATTTTTTTAGCTATGAACGGTGGTCAGCTTGTTTTGTAAAACTTATTTTTAATCCGTCATCTTGGAGCGGTATTGAATTTAGTTTGTGTGATTATGTTACTAAATTTATCGTTTTCTACTCTTCAAGCCCTTTCATTTGATACCCATATTAAGGAGGTTGAGAAAAAATATGTAATCCGCCATCTTGGAGCGGCGGCCATATTGAAATTATTACAAAATTGAGTATTGCACACTGTATTGTTATCAGAACAAAAGGTGTATGCAAAATTTCAGCACAATCGGATACCAACAAATGGTCGAAAAATGGTTTGCAAATTTTGACGGACAACTTACATACCTACATAGGTACATACGAACAGTGCAAGCTAAATAAAAGCTTGTAATAATAAAAAAGCTTGTAAAAATAAAAAAGCTTGTAAAAAGGGTCGGCATCTGATTTAACACACATGGCAATTTGCCTAAAGAACATAATTATCTGTCTAAACTTTTCCCAACTATATTGGGGTCGGCTTCCAGTCTAACCGGATGCAGCTGAATACCAGAACCGAATTTGCTGAAACATAACTTTCAGTAATTATGTAAATTGTAAACAACCTGCTTCAAGTAGGTATATGCAATCCTACTTAGGTTCCTACCTACATGCAAAACTTATTTCATAAACTAAATTAAATGGAATTGGCGTCATGGGACTAAAATCAACAAACACATATTTTCTCATTAATGCAGCCATAATTAATATTATAATCATCGTTACAAACAATACTTAGTGACACAATGTGAGGAAGGCACTATCTAAACCACGGGTCCAGAGGGCACGCTCGCGCATGTGGTTACTGAAAGTGTGCTTTGATTTAGAGGAAAACTCATAATAAGTAGGTACAAATACTACAGCGAATTAACGGTTTACATAGCAATTATATACACGTGACGACAACGACACAACTTTGACCTGTCATGTATTTCATTAGGAACTAAGTATTCGGGAAAACCGAACGGTTGATTATTTAAGGTGAATGCGTAGTGGCAAACCGCGACATTCTTCTCTAAATATGTATATATACACTTGCCTTTATTCAAAGGCGATTTTCTCCTTTATTTTTGAATGAAATTTTATATTATTATGAATATTTTCGAGCCCCATAGGTTTATGTAAAGTGTCGTATTTCAACGTTGCATTCGTTATTTCGTGAAAAAATCGCAATTGAAAATTGCCAATTGTTGACATATTAGTGCTCGTGACTGTACCTACCTGTTATTGTCGCGAATCATATTTTGATTCAAATACAACCTGACACTGACCTGCAAATTGCAAAAAATGTAAGAAAATTCGAATTTCGCGGTCTACCACTGGGTAGTGGTAGACCGCGAAATTGGAATTTTCTTGCGTTACGAAAGTACCAATAGTAGATTTAAGGTGAATGGGTATTCACCTTAAATCTACTATTGGTACTCCGCACATCATAAGGTTATCTTATTGTTAAAAATTAAAAAAATCAAATTACTAAATGATAATGATGCGTTAATATAGTAAACTATGGCCTAGCCCCATACTTCCCGTGGGTGTCGTAAAAGGCGACTAAGGGTCGTACCGGAGAATGGGCAGCAGCGTTCTCTATGCATTCCACCATTTCCACCACCATACCATACTGCAATCGCCAACCCGCCTGCCAAGCGTGGCGATTATGGCAAACCCATTGGGGGAGGCCTATTTTTCAATTCAATTCATTTATTTAGTCAGACAAAAAATATCCATAAAGTTACAAATACACAGATTCCACAAAAAATAAAAATATTAAATAACATAAAATTCATACAAAGTCAAAATAAATACTTTAACAATTAAAATAATAATTTAAAAATAAAAATGTAAAATAACAAAATAAGGAATATAATTTAAAACATAATAATTTAAAATAACATTACATAACCGATTAGATCTCATATTAATAACTGATTAATTTAATGAATAATAACATAATAAATAAATAAAATAATAAAGACAAAAATAAACGATAAATACATGCAAAACTTATCTCCCCCATGCCTTAAATATGGGCGCATGTAGGTCCAACCAATGCCGCATGAATGGCCCGTCTATCCTGTCGGCTACACTATGTCCAGCAGTGGACGTCTTTCGGCTGAAATGATGATGGCCTAGTCTAGTTTAGGTATCATTGAATGACTCGGTGAAATAACTTGTGTCATTCTAATTATTCCTGTTCAGGAAAATTCAGTTCAGGTTCAGGAAAGTGACCTCACCTCACTTCAACTACGTAGTAGTACTTGGAGGTTAACTGACGGTAGGTACCTATTCAATAATTTCGCCGTCTTCCTCAATACATAACATTTTTTATCTGTGTGACCTCCGAATTCAAAGCTATTGGGAGAATCCACAGACTGTTTGTATAATCGTAAAAGGTCACACCCTTATAATAAGGAAACTGAATCAAATCTATAAAACAATCACTCGTTACCATATTAGTTGTATAATAACAATGATCATAATACAGCGAATATGATTCGCGCCGCATGCGAATTAGTCATGCATTCACGATCGTTGCATCATGCATGATGTACGCCCGAGTGCTCGTTACAGGCGCCAGCGCTGGGCTGTACAAGTAGTGAGGGTGGTAGGTGCCCATTGTTTGCGCGGACCAATCAGCATGCGAGTCGCGGCTGGAGCCACGTGTGGATGGCACGCTGGGAAGACTTGATGCGGCATGTTGATCACGACCCATTTGTAAGTATACTTTCAGAATATACGATGAGGTTTTATAAAAGGGACTACCTATCCCTTTCGTGTTCTATCTAATCATATCACAATGGGGCTCGAGCTTATCACCGATTTTAAAGAAAAAGCACTGCAGCAGCTGTACTCGTATATCCTCGTTCACATTACATTACACCAGACTGAAATCAGCAATTAACCTTGGATGGGACAACTCGTAATTTCAAAAATTACTACTATACAATTCATATATACTTACATAAATACTTCAACCACCTGGGGTGCTTCACCTCAGGTAATCCGGACTACTGGCCTAGCACTCTGCTTCTCTGCGGGTGAACATGCGTGCCCAGTGTGGCACCGTTCGCCCACGCCAAGGAAGTAGATGTTGCTCTTAATGAAGCCTGCCGCACGACTACAGGCTGCCTGCAATCAACCCCGATCAGCGCACTTTATCCCACAGCTGGCATAGCTCCACCACAAGTCAGAAAAGAAGTTGCATGCTCAGTGGAGAAATTCAAACAGGAATCTGATACAAGACACCTGGCGCACAGCTACCAACACAACGGCTAAAAAGCAGACACAGCTTCTTGAAATCGACAGCGTCTCTGTCAGGAAACCGAAGCCCGTTGCAAACTGTGGCAGGATACTTTTCCTTTTTCCTACTCACTACCTACCACCAAAGGAGCATCTCCCTGCAGGGAACTTGCCCACTTGGAAGTCTCTGAAACGTCTCCGGACACAAGTGGGAAGATGCAAGTCCAACTTGGTAAAGTGGGACTACCTTGACGGAATGGCAGCAGGGTGTGATTGCGGAGCTATATCACAAACCATGCTCCACCTCCTATTCTGCCCTCTGTGTCCCAAAACATGCGGTCAAAGTGATCTCTGCTGCGCCGCCACCGGTAACGCCGTGGATGTGGCAAAGTTTTGGGAAAACAAGATTTAAAATACCGTCGTGCCAGCGACACGAAAAATAAGAAGAAAAACTATACAATTTTCCTCCTCCCGTTAAAAATTGTAACGATTGTAAATTGTTAAAGGATTAATTCGTAGAATCAGCTATTTTTACCGAAGAACAATTAATATAGGTATGGACTCAAATCAATATTAGATACCAGTTAAAAAGTGCCCGATTTGGTTTTGTGCTAAAAATGAAAGCGTTTACTAAAAACTACTTAGTCATAACTTCCTTCTGAACATACGCCTCCTCCATAACATTATACGTAACACTTATCTTTGGAGATTGCTGTTAGTTATCACTATTAACGAGTTTTATTAATGCGAACACGTGAGGATGGTGTGCATATATTCGGAATCACTCACGGAAGAAATGGAGAATTAGTGATCCTTGTCAATGAATCCCCACCATAGCTACTTACATCCAAGCAGCAAAGGTGGTCTGTACTTATGTCAGTACCTAAGGCAGGGTAAATTATTTTATTCATACAGAGAGACATGAGCACTTAAGTTGGCTAGTTTGGGTGAGGTATGTTTAAGTTTAAGTAAGTTAAGGTTTCTGCATAATCTTTTCCTTTAACGTCAAGCAGTGTGTGGCAAACTTATAAAATGGCAATAGTAGGTAACATTAAAAGTTGCCAGGTTCGAAGGCACCACCTCGTGCCTTAGAGTGGGTTCTGTAGCTTCCAGGTCATCACGAGCTTAGCATAGTTATATGAAACCTAATGAGTTGCTCGATGTATGTACGTACATACACCTGCGGTTAACTTGCGGTTTTCCATTCACACTTCGTTTCTTATCGCGGTTCTCAGTCCTGCCTGCAGCTACTTCCATTGAGCGGCATTAAATTATTATTTATTTATTAAACTTTGGAATGACAAACCAAAATGTGCCCAGCACGCCACGGTCCGACTGCATGACAGACTTTGACGTGTTTGAAGTGTGGCGATCAAAAGGTTAATAATGTCTTACGATACGTACTTACGTAACACTTGTTGTGTTCAATGAATCAGTTTGTTACATTGTTTGTTTATTTGGAGGACCGAATTTTTATTTTAGTAAAATTTTACGAACGAGTACACGTTATTCAGCTCATAAAGAAAATACTAAGGGAATTAGCAGTGTCGTTAAAACAAATGGCAATACACCGCCCGGTGGCTTCATCACTTGCCTTATAGGGGCGCAAGTGCCATAACCGTAAAGGAAGCGAGCGATGGAACGCACTCCCAAAAAGGGATCGCTATTGTATTTATGCAAAGTTGTACTAAAATAAAGACACATATGCTTGGCTGGTGGAGTGGTTGGCTCGTCGCAGTGACACGACAAATGACAATCGATACAATAGGTTTTGGCGAACGATGTGAAGGAGCTAGGTGGGGTTCTGTACATAGGAAAAAAAACCGTCTACCGTCGCCATGTTAAGATCGTTCTCGTTTAGCTCGTATAATTTATTTCATAAACAGCGGCGGCCCTAGAATTTTTTTAGGTGGTGCAAAAGCTTAACGTGGCGCCCCTCTATGTACCATGTTCCTATGATATAAATATGCATTTGTAGTTGCTTGTAGACGATCGGCTTTATAGTAAGTTACTATCATAAATGACTGGTGCCACCGTTCGGTTGATTTCAGCGCCTCTCCCAAGACGACGCCCGGCGCCGTCGCACCGCTCGCACCGCCCATACTACTGTTCATAAACACAGTAAAAAGTGTTTGTTTATAAACGTGTGTGATATCATTGCATTGCTGGTGAAACGAACTTTCGAATAGTGAAAAGTGTACATCAATACAACCACGGACTGCAAAGTTATAGGTAAATAACATTTAGAAAAAGTATTTTACGGCTCCGAACCCGGACCTTTTTTTTCTTTCCGGTGGAGAAAATGCTTATCGCATACCGCGTCGTCCGGGGAGACGACGTGGTTATGTGGGACTTGCACCCACTAAAAACTCCGCCTGTGCACCTACTTTCGCCTTGATGGGTGGGCCGCGAGACCTGCTACGTATGACGTTTGACAACTGGAGAGAGCTCTGCTGGCTCAGCGGAGGCCCTGCAGAAAGCGGCCTTTCAGGATATCCAGGTGGACACCACACGGAAATCCAAAAATATGAAGGGTACGTGCCAACGGGCCATTAAAGAAGCAGCAGAGCGCGTCAGAGCAGCGATAGAGGGACTCGCTAGTACAAGTTCCTCAGAAGAGACTCGGAGGCTGCAACTGGAAAACGACCAGCTGCGGAAAGAGGTTGGAACCCTCCGTAAAGAAACGGAGGTTCTTCGAAAAGAAGTTCTCTCCATGCGAAGGCAACCGCTGCAACTAACGCAGCCGCAGCCAGAATCTGTGTGTTCTTCGATCATGGAAAGCCCCTCGTCAGATATTTTGTTGCGAGCTGCTGTTTCCCAAATCGGGAAAATGATGGACGCCCGGTACGCTGGGATCGAGGATCGCCTCCTGCCGGCAAAGAATAGCCGTCCACCGTTAGCGGCAGACATCGGAAATGCAGCCGGGAATGCTGCCAATACTAATACCCGCAGAGGGTCAAAAAAGAAACCCTCCGAACCCGGACCTATCCCAACCCGCAGAGCGCCCGATACTCCTTGCGCGCTCCGCGGCTTCCTTTGGCGCCTGCGTTGAGTTCCTTCTGACTAAAGCTTTTACCACAAAATACAGTGCTTTCACGAAACAAAATACCACAGCACGCTTAGTTTGCTTGCACTCGCGGTAAACGGCTACCACGCTACAGTCGTCTGGCGCTCGGCGCTCAGCAGAAAGATAACATTAGCATTGAAATGCCGCGCATACCGCATTCTCCTCCTTTGGCTACATCATCATCATCATCATCTTCCTGCCCTCATCCCATGTTACTTGGGGTCGGTACGTTTTCTTCTTCCATTCTCCCCTGTCAACCGTCACGCTATCATTCACTCCCTTCTCTTTCATATCATTCCTCACACAATCCATCCATCTTTTCTTCGGCCTTCCTCTCCCTCTCCATCCATCAACATGTATATTCATCATTCTTGTAGTCACATGCGTTTCATCCCTTCTCATCACATGCGCATACCAAGCCAAACGATTTCCTTTCAACTTTTCTGTCACTGGCGCCACTTTCAAACTTCCTCTTATATACTAATTTCTTACTTTATCCATTCTCGTCACTCCACACATCCAGCTCAACATTCTCATCTCCGCTGCATGCAATCTTTTTTCATCCGTCTTCTTCACGGCCCAACATTCAGACCCATAAAGTACGACAGGCCGTATCACGGACTTATAAATTTTCCCCTTTAACTTGAGGGGCACCCGTGGGTCGCAAGTTGTTCCTGTGACCTGTCGCCATTTCATCCATCCTGAGTTGATCCGGTGCGTTACGTCTCGGTCTACTTCGCCATCTCCTTGGACAAGCGACCCGAGGTACCGAAAGTCGGAGCAGATCGGTAAGGGCGTTCCGGCGAGAAATATAAACACAGGAATGGAGAGACCGCCAAAATCGCAAAATAGGTACAGTCAACAGCAAAAGTAGATGATCAAAATCAGAAATTCAATACTAATGAACGGAGTTCGCGTCAGAACTGTGTGGCGTCGAAGTGATTTCTGTGTGGCGTTGAGGGGTTTGAATCACTTCGACGCCACACAGTTCTGACGCGAACTCCGTTCATTAGTATTGAATTTCTGATTTTGATCATCTACTTTTGCTGTTGACTGTACTCGGTTTTGGTCCAACTTACTCTCAGGCCAACGGTCTCGAGTCTTTCCCACCACACCTCCAATCTGCTCTGGACCTCTAAGCCGTTCTCGCCAACCAGCACAATGTCATCGGCGAACAGCATACACCAGGGAGCCTCTTCTTGGATATCTGATGTAAGAGCATCCATTATCAGCACGAAGAGGTACGAGCTGAGTGCTGAACCCTGGTGTAAGCCGACACCCCACATCGAAGCTACCTTTAGTCTATCATTAATTCTTTTTACCTCCATCACGCCTTCTTTCAAATAACTACCTAACACGCCACGCCATTTCTTTTTCCGTCACTTCCACAGTAGAAAAACTTGTATCCTTCATCGATTTCTCACTTTCGTTCCTTTCCATTTTGATTCTTGCAAACACGCCACATTTATTCGCCTTTTTTTTAATACTTCCGCTAACTCTCTTGCTCTCCCAGTCATCGTCCCAACATTCCAACTTGCAAACCTCAATCTCACTTCCCGGGCTCGCATCTTACGTTGCCCCCGCCCGGGGTGGTGCAGCAACCCTAGTCCTCTTCCCACAGAAGCCGGGTGCTCCTCCTGCAGCTACAGCTAAGCAGAATGTATTACAAGTGTCTGTCGAGCCAGTCCTAGCGCCGACCACCACCGCCGGTGGTAGTAGTAGTGGTAGAAGAAGTAGTGTCACAGACGCAACCAATAATGTATCTGTAAAGTCTAAGCGGCCACGACCGAACGATTCGTCTTATAGCTACGTTGCACACGAAGAAATTTTGGAAGACTGTTCAACCAACCAGGTTTCGGCTAATCACTCCCGTAAGTTAGATGAAGCAACAATATCTGAACTTCGCAAAGAAATTGATTCGGTGATGACCGTGCATCTACAGGCCTCGGTGAAATCTTATTTTGAAAATGAATTTCTAGAGTTAAAAAAAACCTTGCAAGGACTGGAGGCTTCAGTCGAGTTTGTGAGTAAGGACTATGATGATATGAAGATCGAATTGGACCAGAACAAGAACGTCATGATACAATTAAAGAAAGAAAATGCGTTTCTGACTTTTCTTTATGCCTTAATATAGCAGAACAACATTTTCGTCAGGATAATTTAGAGATAAACGGAATTCCTGAAAATCAAGCCGAAAACCTACTAAGTACGGTAGTTCGACTAGGGAAAACTATCTCATATAATATTGAAGCTGATGATGTTTCTTCAATAACCCGTGTCAAAAAACTCGACTTGCAGAATAGCCGTCCGCGATCAATTATCGTCAAACTGAAAAATGCAAGGAAACGTGACGAAGTTTTAGCATCAGTGATGAAATTCAACCGTGCTCATGACTCCGATAAACTTAATTCAAGCCACTTGGGCTACGGCGGCACCAAGCAGCCCGTCTTCGTCTCCGAACATCTGGCACCCCTGAATAAAGCCATACATACAAAAGCTAGGAAAATGACGCGTGAGGAGAACTATAAATATGTTTGGGTCCGGAGTGTGGAACTTAAGATAGAAAGTTCCACACTCATAAGAACGGTGTGGAACCTAAGATAGAAACACGCTTGTACGATACGACTACATACAGAAAGCACAGCTAATAGAAATCTCTATTCCTAGAAAGCACGTTTCGCCGAAAACTTTGTTGATAGAAAACATTGTTTGTAGATATCTCGGTTCATAGGAAGCACTGGTGACAGAGATCTCTGTTCATAGATAGCACTTCTTGCCGGAAACTTTGTTCATAGAAACCAGGAGCTAGGTGTAGTGCTTAGCGGCTATCTCTTATTTACCACACACATTAATAATATCATTAAAAAGCAATGAAAATGGTTGGGTTTATTAACAAAGTTGGAAAAGAGTTTCAGGGAACCTCGACGTTGAAAGTGCTCTATAACACCTTTGTGCGCAGCCTCGTAGAATATGCATCTCCCGCCTGGAGTCCGACTTATAATACTTATATAGACCATATTGAGTGCGTTCAAAAAAAAAATGACGAGGTGCTTGCGGTTTAAAGACCACAAATGTCCATTTAGAGCCGATTATCCAGACCGACTAAATTACTTCAAAATAGATTCATTGAAACAACGCAGAGCTCTAACGATTTGACAATACTGTATAAAGTTGTAAGCGGGATAACATCAACCCCAGATCTCCTTAACAAAATCAACCTAGACGTGCCTCGTCCTTCACATTTCCGGTCTAAGCGTACCTCTAGGACGTTTGCCACTAAGCCGTGTCGCACAAATCTGGGCCAGCATGCTCCCTTAAACAGAATGTTGACTTCTTACAACAGAGCGTGTTCAGTCGACCGCAATATCGATATTTTCTTTGATAGTCTGCCAATATTTAAAAATAAAATCAATAAAATTGTCCTGTAATCAGCTGCTGAGGGGCCCGTGGCTAAGTAATAACAGCCGCACAGGTCGATCGATCAGGTTAAGCTACGGTTGCCGCTGGATGGTCTGTGGATGGGTGACCATCTTAACATACCGATACCCCTCCGTGCCTCGGAAAGCACGTTAAGCCGTTGGTCCTGGCTGTCATTCGTGGATCTTTGACAGTTGTTACGGGTTGTCAGAAGCGCGAAAGTCTGACAACCAGTCTACCTACCAAGGGGTATCGTATTACCTAGTAACTAGGTTGTGGAGGTCAGATAGGCAGTCGCTCCATGTAAAATACTGGTATTCAGCTGCATCCGGTTAGACTGGAAGCCGACCCCAACATAGTTGGGAAAAGGCTAGGCAAATGATGATGATGATGATGAATCAGCTGCCTACTTTTTTACTTTTATACAAATGGAATAATAATAATGTAATTTTAATATAATGTATTATTTTTTATTTAATATTTAATAATGTCAAATAATCATTATTTTAATTTCATTTCATCTGAATTACACACATCAAAAGTGTCTAGGGATCAACATATATTTTTGCAATAACTTTTCTCCTGATTGATATTAATTAAAATTTTCTTTAAGGATTCATCAAATAAAGTGTTTTCGTTTGTCACAGTAACGATAAACCAAGTCACCTTTGCATTAATAAAGAAATTTGCCATTTTCCTAATAAAGGGATTTTTGACATTTGAACCACTAACACAAAAGTTCGAAAAAAAAGACTGAAATAACAGTTTTCTTTAAAATTTTATTGGGTAACTTAAACAATTAATAATCCGTGTTTCTACCGCGAACACTAACAACACAAGAACATCGGTTTGGCATACTCAAAATGAGTTCATCCAAATCACGCTGTGGAATGGCCGCCCATGTTCGTTGCAACAACAAAAAAAGGTCTTCTTGCGACTGGATACCCTCCATATTCGGCAGAGCTCTTCTCTGTAGCATATCCCATGCATGCTCAATCGGGTTCAAGTCTGGCGACTGAGCAGGCCAGGGCAGGACATTGATGTTAGCTGCGGCGAGAGTCTGTCTTACAACTCTTGCGGTGTGCGGTCGTGCATTATCATGCATTAACTGAAATAAGGGACCGATTTGCACTTATAGAGGAACGATGACGTCTGATACAATCGTCTCAGCATATATTTGAGCGTTGAGGTTGCCTCTGATCCAAATCAACTCAGTTCTTCCGCCGATCCAAATACCCGCTCATACCATGATGGTTCCACCACTATAAGGATAGACTTCCTGGCAGGATTTTAATCGCTGTTGGCGTCCAGGGGTTCTCCAGTGTCGTATACGTCTTGTATCCGGTCTCATACCAAAACGAGACTCATCAGGAAAGCACACGAAACGCCATTGTTCTTCTGCCCAATTTCTGTGTTCAAGAGCCCATTGATATCGAATCCTACGATTGTGCATTGCTTTAGGTGGTACCCGTAGCGGTCTTCGGGAATGAAGGTTCACTTCATGCAAGCGGTTTCTGACTGTTTGGTCGCTAATTAAGTTCCCTGAAGAGTGATGAAGCCTCACGGCTAACATCATGGCGGTTATTGTTGGAGCTCTTCGAGTTAAGATTTGAATGTATCGGTCTTGTCTCCGTGTGGTGCAGCGATACCGTCCTCCATGGCGCTCAGCCACGGTACCAGTGCTTCGGTAACGTGTCCAAAGTCGACTGATAACACTCTGACTTGTATTCAGAGCTAAAGCCACAGTACGTTGCCGGGAACCAGCTTCTATCATTCCCACGGCTCTGAGCATTTCTTCCCTGCTTAAATGACGTCGCCGCTCCATAATAACGTTGGTTTTAATCAGTAGTAGGGAAACAGTAGCACTAATAATGTCTTCAATGCGTTGTATGTTTTTATAGGGAAAATATTGACAGCTGATTTTCATCTTTTACTCGAATTTGATTCACAGTTCCTGATTCAAATTATGAAATGCACCAAAAAGGATCCATATAAATTTATAAAATCATAAATTTATTACAAAGCCACATCTCAATCTCAAGAAATCCGCATAAAAATGCTTGATCCCTAGACACTTTTGATGTGTGTATTTAGTTTAATTAGACTTACGATATTTGTTATTATTTTTCTCCTTTAATACTGATCACGAATTTTTTTTTTCGTCTTTTCATTACTTACTTGTTTTTTTAAATTATGTGCAATTATTATAATCATTATGATTTTGTATGGTTGTATTGTTTCAGTGCATTGTGACTAAATGTATTACTTTTTACTTTAATTTTGTAATCTAATATTAATTTTCTCTCTTCTCTGTCTCAAGCAGACGGTCCAATACTATAAGGAGAGAAGTACTCCGGTGTATGCCTGCTTCCTTGATCTCTCAAAGGCATTTGACCTTGTGTCATATGATGTCCTTTGGGATAAGCTCAAGGGAGCACCTGATAAAGATAATTTATTGGTCAAACATGCGTTTACATACAAATTAAGCATGCAAGATCTTAAATACAGGTAACAAGTCCGTACAATGTACGAACTAGAGAACGATAAAAATAATTACTTCAATAAAGCAAAGACTAAAGAAGGGTTCACTAACGTCCATTATTATATTTTATGAGAATAATATTAGTACAGAAATAATAATATAAATTTCAAGCATGTCAAAAGGTATCTGTCAAAAAGTCATTTATATTATAATAACATTTATCTGTTAATAGATTTCGAATCTTATTTTTAAATTGATTTCATGGCTTTATATGACTGGTATTTTGTTGTATATTTTCGGGGCCATACAGAAAAAGCTTTTCCCCATGAGGGCAGTTTTTGCCTATTGCAGGCAAATTTGACTATTGTCACGTCTGTTACGCGGAAAAATGTCAGATCGTCGTGGAAAGAGTTGGGGGTTAGACTTTACAAAAGATGCAACTTCAAAAATGTATAAAGACGGTAAAGTTAATACTTTGTGTTTTTTAAACAATGGTCTGCAACTTTCTGTCGATTGTAGTTTAAACATAACCCGAATACATCTCTTTTGGACTTTAAACGCTAGCGGCCTTATTACAAAACAAGATTTATTTTTAGACCCAGGTTTAAACGATCCAGCCTTTTTTAAATTTCGAACTATAATCCGACGAAGCTAAAGTTCTTATTACAAAAACTGACGTTAAAACCGAGTCTAAGTTGTCAATTTTGCATTAAGAACTTCACGTTTGTCGGAATAAAGTTCAAAATAGAGTAACTGGCTCGAAGGTTTAAGCTAGGTCTAAATGGTGGCTTGCCCGACAGATGTCAACCGTGCCGTCTTTCACAATAAATCTCCGGTAATTGTTCGTCATCATAACTTCGTCCATAATTGCACAGACAAAACCTTCGGGTTCTCCAAAGAGATCACCGAAACGCAGCCAGGCTACGGACGCTAGTAGATCGACTTCGGGTCCATGTAGGGCCCGGAAAAAGCGTCCGTGAAGCTCCTTACTCTGCCATACCTCCATGCGATCATTAGTGTCAAGCACTACTGGCTTGCGCCAGTTCTCTTTAGCCAAGGAGAGCGGGGTGAGACCCTTGTCCACGGCGACTACATCTCGATGCATCCCCACGTCGGTTTCTAGGAAATATTCCCTGAAACTGCATATCTCGCGACTGTGGAGGGTCTTAGCGTTTAAAAACCCTCGACCTCCACACTTTCGTGGGATATACAGCCTCATTACCGATGACCGTGGGTGATGCATTCGATTTGCAGTCAGCAGCGTACGGACCCTCCTATCCAGGGTGTCGAGTTCGGTCTGAGTCCATTTGAGTATGCCGAAAGAGTAGATCAAAACCGGTATGACCCAACCGTTGAAGGCGCGCACCTTGTTATTATTTATTATTATTATTATTAATTATTGTGTATAAATTGTATGTTTTGCTAATATTCTAATAGTTTAATAATTTAATGAATTATTGTTAACCTTTTAATGTGAATGTTGTGCATGCCTATAAGTGATGTATTTACACAGAATTGAAGACTCATGATTATCTGTTGTTACTACCCTTGTAAATATATCATTGGTGTGCCTTGCATAGTAAATAAATAAATAAATAGGGTTATACGAGGGCGGTGTAAGAAGAACACGTCTTTATACTTCACACTCAGTAAAATAACTTTAAGTAGTTTGCTCCATTTTTTTTTAATCTGATGAATTCTTCATGTACCTACTGACATTTTATTAAATCTAACATCTTGACTTCGATTTTGCATTTGACAAAACTCCAAGCGATAAAAAGTCTGTGCCAAGATAAGTTATCTGAAAGAAGCCATGGTTTAATTCAATAGTTACATTTAAAAATTGGTCTACAAGTAATTATATAAGGTGTAAAAAAATTAACCTTACAAACTTTAAGAGGTGCTTTAGACCATTGGACTGAACAACTTTCACTATGGGACCAACTCTGAAATCGCGAAAAAAATATCAGCTGTTCCCTACATTTTGACGAGTTATACGAACATAAATGTAGGGAACAGCTGATTTTTTTTTCGCGATTTCAGAGTTGGTCCCATAGTGAAAGTTGTTCAGTCCAATGGTCTAAAGCACCTCTTAAAGTTTGTAAGGTTAATTTATTTACACCTTATATATATATTTTTTTTGAATAGTTTAAATATAAGTATAATTTAACTTTAAACAATTTAATACATATAAATCCTTAAACAAAACGATAGTGTAAATTAAATAAATACACAGTCAAAGGTCACAAAACAGCCCGCCCCTGATCGTTCCCGGCGCAAAGGTGTAACACTCGCCGCGTTGCCTCGCTGAATAGCGTTGGCCAACCTTTGCACCAAGAACGACCCAGAGCGGTTGTCACCGGTTGCCTCCCTGAGCTTACGGCCCAATTCCGCCACAAAAACCTTAGCTGCCCTACTCCAACTACCCAGGGTTTCCACAGCTACCGGCACAAAATAGTAAGGTTGCTCCAAGGAAGCGTACTTGACCCTTTTTACAGAACAGGCGTCCTCAGCTGCGGCAGAGGCAGTGTGCGTGGTGCGACTCAGGTGACTGGCAGCGACAGTGCTGACGCAAGTTGCGTCCCAGATCAGGCACTTCCCGTTCTTCCATGGCACTAGAGTCAGCCCATCCGGCCTCTTTCCGGAATTATATATTACTAGCTTCTGCCCGCGACTTCGTCCGCGTGAAATTCGTACTTTCCTCTTATAATTTCGAAAATGTATGTTTATGATTTTTATCATTTATTTAGATATAAATAAGTATTCGGGCCATTTTTTTAGTTTATAGCTCAAAGGGATCAGATTTTCAAATAAACTGTATCCCAGCTTTTTACCCTCCCCAGGAGAGTAATTTTGAAAAATCGTTTGGGATGTGATCATAACTTGACTCAAAGTCCCATTTTCGAGTTAATGGAAGCAAGCAGTAGAATTTTCCACCTTCGTAGGAGTAAATTTTTGAAAAACCCTAAATCACTGTTTAGGGTTCCGTAGCCAAATGGCAAAAATGGAACCCTTATAGATTCGTCATGTCTGTCTGTCTGTCAGTCCGTATGTCACAGCCACTTTTCTCCGAAACTATAAGAACTATACTGTTGAAACTTGGTAAGTAGATGTATTCTGTAAACCGCATTAAGATTTTCACACAAAAACAGAAAAAAAACAATAAATTTTAGGGTTCCCCATACTTAGAACCGAAACTCAAAAAATTTTTTTTCATCAAACCCATACGTGTGGGGGGTGGGGTATCTATGGATAGGTCTTCAAAAATGATATTGAGGTTTCTAATATCATTTTTTTCTAAACTGAATAGTTTGCGCGAGAGACACTTCCAAAGTGGTAAAATGTGTGTCCCCCCCCCCCTGTAACTTCTAAAATAAGAGAATGATAAAAAAAAATATATGATGTACATTACCATCTAAACTACCACCGAAAATTGGTTTGAACGAGATCTAGTAAGTAGTTCTTTTTTAATACGTCATAAATCGTAAACCGCAATTTACCATTCATTCAATCAACTTAAATTCAGTCTGTGTGGTGCCGGACTTAAAGAATACCACCACCCCTTACTTCCCGTGGGTGTCGTAAAAGGCGACTAAGGATCTTACCAGAGAATGGGCAGCAGCGTTCTCTATGTATTCCACCACCATACCATACTGCGATCGCCAACCCGCCTGCCAAGCGTGGCGATTATGGCAAACCCTCCCGAAATTGGGGGAGGCCTATGTCCAGCAGTGGACGTCTATCGGCTGAAACGACAATCAACTCAAAAATAAAAAAAACATTTGATTTCATAAACATAAACCTTATGCATAAACCCTCGGTGCGCGAGTCCGACTCGCTCTTGCCCGGTTTTTTTTTAATTAGTATCATTAATACGTATTTTTGCTACTTAGTTTATATTGATAATGTTATAATGATTTCCTGTCACTGATTTTTACATAGCAAGTAGTGTTATACGAATTTGTTTGGTAAACGTACAACTTAAGAGTGAAAAATAAATTCTTTTTTACAAAAAAAAAAAACAGCCCACTTCCAAAAAAGACACTACAAAGTGAAAAATAACTTTAATTTCAGAAGTCAGAGGCAAACAACGAAAAAGCGAACCCAACGACACCGACTTCCGAAACTAAAGTTATTTTTCACTTTGTGGTGTCTTTTTTGGAAGTCGGTTGTTATTTTTTAGGGTTCCGTAACCAAAGGGTAAAAACGGAACCCTATTACTAAGACTTCGCAGTCTGTCCGTCTGTCCGTCTGTCCGTCACCAGGCTGTATCTCAAGAACCGCGATAGCTGGACTGTTGAAATTTTCACAAAGTATGTGTTTCTGTTGCCGCTATAACAACAAATACTAAAAACAAAATAAAATAAATATTTAAGGGGGGCTCCCATACAACAAACGCGATTTTTTTGCCCTTTTTTGCTCGATATCAAAAATGGCAACAGGTAGGCACTTGAAATATTCACAAAATACTCAGTCGTACTTTAACTTTAATAATAAATAATAAAATTAAAATAAAATAAATATTTAAGGGGGGCTCCCATACAACAAACATGTTTTTTTCGGCGTTTTTGCCTTGTGGTACAAAATCCCCTCTTTTCACCCCTTAAAGGTTAAATTTCCAAAAACCCCTTCTTAGTGGATATATACTCTTCACAAAGAACACACCCTCCAAAATTAATTTCTCTACCCAGCGGTACCGACCAGCGTTAGAGGCTGTGCATTGATATATCAGTCAGTCAAGACAAAATTTCATCCCCCTTTTCACCCCCTTAATGGATGAAATTCTAACAACACCGTTGTGTTAGCTTCCAATCATAAGCCTAGATAATAAATTTAGTGATTTTTACGTCGAAAATTAATGACTTTCTATACACAAGTTCATCCCCCTTTTTAACCCTTCGGTGGTGGAATTATCAAAAACGCTGAGACACGTATAAATTAATTTTCAATTGTCAGACTTATAGGGGTGGAAATTTAAAAAATCGTTTAAGACGTGTTCATAACTTGACTCAAAGATTATTATTTAATACCAATTTTCGAGCTAATCATGCCACGCAGTAAAACCCTCCCCTGTAAAATTAACTACCCTTTTTCACGCAGTTAGGGTTAGATTTTCGAAAAACCCTGATACATTAAAATCATTTTTTTTTGTTATAAGTATACATAATCAGTTTCGAGTTAATCGGACAGCGCGTTAAAATTCTTCCATACAAATTTTGACACCCCCCAAAAGAAAAACAAAAAATGCCAAACTTCGTAATTTATTTAGCTAAGTATTCGTTCCAAGGTTCAAGGTTATTAACTCAAGGAATAAGATTTTTCATACAAACAAAAACCTCCCTTTCCACCTCCTTAAAGGTTGAATTTCCAAAAACCCTTTCTTAGTGGATACTTACTCTTCACAAACACACACCCTCCAAAATTCATGTCTCTAGGACCAGCGGTTTAGGCTATGCGTTGATATTTCAGTCAGGTCATTGAATTTTAAAACAAAATTTGTAATAATTTGTGTAATTTAAAACAAAAATTTATTCCCCTTTTCACCCCCTTAAGGGTTGAAATTCTAACAACACAATTCAATTCTAACACCGTTGCGTTACCTTCCAACCATGAGCCTAGATAATAAATTTTGTGATTTTTACTTCTAAAATCAGGACTTCCCATACACAACTTCATCCCCCTTTTTAACCCTTCGGGGGTAGAATTGTCAAAAACGCTGAGACACGTGTAAATTAATTTTCGATCCTCAGCCTAAACACAAAATTTGAAGATCTTTACTTCAAAACTGACGGACTTTCATATAAACTTCCATCCCCTATTTCACCCCTTTAGGGGTAGAATTCCCAAAAATCCTTTCTTAGTGGATACTTACTCTATACAAAGAATACACCCTCCAAGTTTCATGTCTCTAGGACCAGCGGTTTGGGCTGTGTGTTGATATATCAACAATCAGTCAGTTTACCATTTTATATATATAGATTGTATTATAGTATTGGTAATTTAATCATAATCTTGAACTGTCATTCACTCTGTGATGTATGATTTTTTATAAACATTGACATTTGCTTACTTTGTAAAGTATTATTTATTTTATTTATTGTGAATGTGAAGACGATGTGGGTCATTTTATTAATTTTATATATTTTTTTTATTACTCTCTCTGTTCTGTTAGTTTTATTTCTTGATCTTTGTCTGGCAGTTTGAGTAACTTATGTGGCCTACCCAAATGTCCTTTCTTTGGTATTGTTCGTCGAATCGTTGAGCTCCTTAAGTTTTGAGTTGAGCTGCACGATTTCTGACAAATGCGTGCACTGACTGGACAGGTCCTCTCAATCTGTGTGGTTCTTTCCTCAAAAGACCATCTCAGACATCGATTTACATGGTCTTCATATAACCTGACCAAGATTATGTCTGGACTTTAAAAGAGACTGTGACCTCTGAGTTTGTTTCGGCCTTTCTTCTCAGAGTAGTCAGATAGGAAACGCCGACTTCATCTAGTTTTTAAAAAACATGATTGACGTGTAAAAGTGTTTGTACAAACCTACTTACAAAATAAAATCATTTATCATTTATCATTATCATTGACGCCAGGTTTTTGTGCAACTCGCAAAATAATATGAGTCAAGGTGCGCTTTTGTGCAAGTGAGGTCAGTACACTGTTACTGATAAGTAGGTGAGTGGAGTAGGTATTGTTCTATAATACTAACATATTACAAGGTATCTAGATGGTGACTGTAAAGATAGATAATATATTACGATCAATTATATACAGGTTGTTAGGTTAAACGAGGGACACACTTTGAGGGGAGGTAATTAATACTCATGAAAATGAGCAACATTTACTATGGGGCCGAACTTGAAATCGCAAAAAAAAAACAGCTATTCAGTACATTTTGACGAGCTATGCGAACATAAATGTAGGATACGGCTGATTTTTTTTTCGCGATTTCAGGGTTATTCCCACATTAAAAGTTGTTAATTTTCATGAGTACTAACTCCCCTCAAAGTATGTCCCTCGTTTAACCGTGAAGTCTCCAATGTGTAATCAGTGTTTCGTTTTTAGGGTTCCGTAGCCAAATGGCAAAAACGGAACCCTTATAGATTCG
This sequence comes from Mesoligia furuncula, assembly GCA_916614155.1. Classification (NCBI taxonomy): domain Eukaryota; kingdom Metazoa; phylum Arthropoda; class Insecta; order Lepidoptera; family Noctuidae; genus Mesoligia; species Mesoligia furuncula. The sequence goes on along the minus strand of OU744812.1, from coordinate 561,073 downwards.
TCATGTCTGTCTGTCTGTCTGTCTGTCTGTCTGTCTATCTGTCCGTCTGTCTGTCTGTCCGTCCGTATGTCACAGCCACTTTTCTCCGAAACTATAAGAACTATACTGTTGAAACTTGGTAAGTAGATGTATTCTGTGTACCCCATTAAGATTTTCACACAAAAATAGAAAAAAAAAACAATAAATTTTAGGGTTCCCCATACTTAGAACCGAAACTCAAATTTTTTTTACATCAAACCCATACGTGTGGGGTATCTATGGGTAGGTCTTCAAAAATGATATTGAGGTTTCTAATACCTATCATTTTTTTCTAAACTGAATAGTTTGCGCGAGAGACACTTCCAAAATGGTAAAATGTTTGTCCCCCCCGGGGGGGACAAACATTATTTTAGAAGACACTCTTATTTTAGAAGTTACAGGGGGGCCCTGTAACTTCTAAAATAAGAGAATGATAAAACTAAAAAAAATATATGATGTACATTACCATGTAAACTACCACCGAAAATTGGTTTGAACGAGATCTAGTACGTAGTTTTTTTTTTAATACGTCATAAATCGTAAACCACAATTTACCATTCATTTAATTAACTCAAAAATAAAAAAAAACATTTAATTTCATAAACATAAACCTTATGCATAAACCCGGATGTTACGGAACCCTCGGTGCGCGAGTCCGACTCGCTCTTGCCCGGTTTTTTTTTCATTCCTACTAGTTTCGTTATTTATACGAAACTTTCGACCTGTCACAAGCCTTCGACTTTGTGGCACATGACATCTTGTTGAAAAAATTAGAAAAAAGTGGAACAAGGGGTTTAGCACTGCAGTGGATAGCGTCTTATCTAAGCAACCGAAAGCAATACGTTGTTATTAATAAAGTTAATGAAAATGTATTAACCTCGTATTCATCTGACTATAGAATTAATAATTGCGGCGTCCCCCAAGGGAGTGTATTAGGACCCTTATTGTTTCTATTATACATAAACGACTTACCGCTAGTGACTAATCATAAATGTGTATTATTTGCAGACGACATTTCAATTATTGTGACATCTGACAAAAAGTGTAAAACTAAATCTGATCATGAGATTGACATTAATAACACTATTGACGAAATTATAAAATGGTTACAGGCTAATAAATTGAAAATTAATTCAGATAAATCAAATTATATACAGTTTAATAAATCAATACATACTAAATTTCAAACTTCAAACTTCATATTGACAAGTTAAAAGAAGTTGCACAAACTAAATTCTTAGGAGTATTCATGGACCAAGATCTGAATTGGAAAGTACATGTGGATAGTTTGTGCAGTAGGATTAATAAGTTTGTTTATGCTCTCAGACAAATAAAGAACATAACCAACAAAGAAACAGCAATTACAGCATATCATGCCTATATAGAATCCATCTTAAGATACGGGCTTATCCTTTGGGGTAACAGCACAGACAAACACAGAGCATTTATTGCGCAAAAGAAATGCATCAGAGCCATTTGTGGTATCCGTCCTGACGAGTCATGTAAACCTTTCTTTAAAAAGCTAGGTATATTACCACTTCCGTCACTGTACCTTTTTCAAATTTGTAATTATGTTTATAATAATAAGGGATTGTTCAAGAAAGCCTATCAATTGAACTCTCGAAATAGAGATCCATGCAGACTTGCATTGCAGGATACTCCTAAATCAGCCAAGTATGCGAAAAGTTTCCTAGTCATGTGTATACGCATTTATAACAAAATTTCCAAAGAAATAAAATTGTTATCTAATAGTAACTCATTTAAAAACAAATTAATGAAATGGTTGAAAGAACACATGTTTTATGACATTAAATATTTTCTCAACAATAAATTATAAATTCCTGGACTTGTGTAATTGCAGATAATGCTGAGAGAAAACTATTATTATTGTAATTGACTCTGTATCTGCGACATTGAACTTTAAATTTACTAATAATAATTATTATTTTGCATGCAATTGATACATATCCTGTATAGCTAAACATGCGGACTTTAGATTAATATCTGACTGTAACAACTTTATACCATGTTTAAGGCAAATAAAGACTTATCTTATCTTATCTTATCTTATAATTTTCCAAACTGTTTTTATTTAATTTTCAGCTGATTTGATTTTACAGGGCTTTGGCTATTTTGCAAGTATTTCTAAAAATTTTGGAATATGTAGCAACATACTTGCTGAAAGTTTCAGTATTGATGTAAGGCTTAAGGCCATACAGCTCGAACAGTCTTTCCCTACTTATCCTAATACCTCTAGTTGCCCAGTTTAGAATCACACTAAATCAAAGCACAATATTTGATTGCAGTAACCCAAAACATTACATTAATTGATTAATCACGCCGTAACCCAGTTCAAAACATAACTTGTTTGTCGTGTCCATCAGTTTTATCAATCGCCCAAATTGTTTGTATGCATGCTGATGTATAATTAGCTCTGTTCTAGTTGCACATACTCGTACATCACAGTAGTAGAAGTTCTGATAAGATAAGGGCATGGAACAATCATGTGCGTGTCCCATAGAGGCAGTCATTCACCTATGTAGAGCAGACGGCCATTGGAAATATGTCCTTGTTCATACAAATTTGGAGCGACTCTAGTAAGAACATATTATAATACCCTAAAGATTCACTCCAAATTTTGATGTCGTGGTTACAATGTTACAACTAATTAGATGAGTACCTATCAGTCTGTCTGGTTAGTTTTCAACATTTTTAGGCTGGTAAAATTGTCGCTGAAAAATGACAAATCGTTCAATAAAAAATTACAAGAGAGGAAAGGCGTGGGTTTATTTGTATGCCATTTTAATTGTATTTTTTTTTTGTGTTTGTTTATGGATCTTGTGGTCGGCAATAAAGATTTTTTTTTTTTTTTTTGCATATTCATTCCTGAAATGTATGTAGGAAGATAACAGCTAGGCAGTGGTAAATATGACGCCATTCTGAAAACACAATAAGCACGCGCAGTAGGAACATACGTCATAGTAGACGAACTCTTCTAGCATTCACGTTTCCCTGAGTCGTAGGTACACTACCCACAGTTAACAAACAATACAACTTCTCGGGGAAATAACACCGAAACACACAGTCAGGGTTTTTTTAATGAGTCTTAAGTATTAGTAGTCAGTAGGGAGGTACCAGAGGAATGGTTTGAGAACTGGGCTACGGCAAGTCGCGAATGTGAATAGCGAATAAGTATATCACTTTCCATCTAAAGAGATAGTGTTCAAAAGAGCGCATGGAAAATATAAGACTCACAAAATACCTATTACAAGACCAGCACCAGTATGGTATCAATAGGATATTAATTATCCTGATATTTTTTCATTTCTGTGAATTAAAATAATAAGTAGGTAAGCAAAAAGTTCTAATACCTTAAATAAAAATAACAAAATTACATCCTAACTTAACTAAAACTATACACAAACTAAAATATGGCGTCGAAAAATTGACCCGCATCGCTGTCGACTGGTAATGTACCCAAGAGACTGGCGGCATTACCGCTAAGGCTAAGGCTAAGGTAACAGCCAGCCCTTGGGTCAAGGGAAGTGTCAACCAGCCGTTTCGAAATTTCCTTAAAAAGACCATGAGCACTCGGACCCCACGGCCCGAGGGTTTCAATCCCAAACGGCTTGAAAATATAATTTCCGATAAGGTTATTATGCTTTCGCCGCTTGAGGGTTTCCGCAGCCGCAGCAGCAGCGTCAGCACAGCACGCCGAGCCAAGAAGATAGTATGGCGCAAGAGTATCGACACACGTTGAATCCCACACTAAAGGCCTACCCACATCCCATGGAAATAAAGACATACCGTCCGGTCTCTTGCCATAGTCGCGTGCCAAGCCATTGGGTTCTAATACAGCTGGAACGCCGATGGTATGACATTTCGGCTGCAAGACAGAAGAAGAAAGTGCCTATGATCTACGACGGTAGTGCATGAAGCCAAAAACCCGACTCCCACTTACCCACAGCTAGCAGGCGCGCACGCTCCGCAGTAGTAGCAGACGAGTCAAGTAAATTGTTCTGTTCGACTCTGCAGAGCGGCTCATCACTGTCTCTGGGAAGATGGATTGTCGCGTGGACCTGTATTCGGGCAAGCGAGTCTCCAGGCGTCCATAATTTGGTGAAGCACGGCACATTAGAATTAATCAGTGAGGGGGCTAGGATTTTCCTGATCAATTTTATCAGTGGCCGGTAAACTAATACTAGAAATTTTGCGGTAATTATCCTGTTAAAATTTTCTATTTGTATTTAACGATATAAATAGAAATAGTAAACCTATAATATAGTTAACACGTTCACTGCGGATCACACAAAATCGGTACCGATACGGTGCTTGGCGCTGGTGCGCACGGTCAAAACTATATCTTTCTCGCTGGTGCGGAACGATTATCTTCGGTATTTGTAGGAGTTCGGCAGAGACAAATATAGATTTCGGCTTGTAGTTACAAATGTAGGTATTTGGCATTAAAACATCATGGCGGGCCCTTTTCGACCACCATCGCAGGCACTGACGTGAAGGTGAAAAACACCCGCTCCCTGCGGCGCCGGCGGCGCGCGGTGGGCTTATAATGAAGCTCCATAGACTTGGCGTCGCTCAAAAATCAAGTAGGTACTTAATTTTGTAAAAAGAACCATGCCAGCTTATTTCTTTACTTGATAGCAATATTTTATGTAGTGGAACTTTTTTTGATAAGGCTACTATTTAATAAGTTATTTGCGATTTCTTTTTTTGTATGGAGCTGAACCGTTTTTTTTATTTTATTCCTAATTCTTAAACTTTCTTAAGATATAACTTTCCGTATCATGAAATGCACCATACTAGCTATATTACTACTAAAGCCTGAATCTCGGAAACCTTCGGAACATTGACATTTTTAAATTTGAAAATAAATAAAAAATATTTTATGCAAGCACGTCATTTAAAAGTTACTAAATGTCCTTTCTTCCTCGCCACCTAACGAGGTGAAGAACTACAAAACATATAGATGTTTTATGAAATAAAGTTAGTGTGAAGCTGATAAGTGAAGTAAGAAGAAGAATTATGAAGTGTAGAAGATGTAAAGTGCAACGTTTAATCAGAGTCACTTTCTGAACCGTGGAATAGATTAAGATCTACAAAAGCCAAGTTCTCTTTCTCGGTGTCGGCCTCATCATCCAAATTATCATTAATTATTATTAATAAGCTTTGTGCAGCTGTTGATTAAACTTTGTGTTTTATGATATATAAACTATAGATACGTTTTCTTCCCGTGTGATTTTGGAAGGGCCTAGAGCCAGGTTTCAAAGGTATTGCCACTTTGTCACCTTTAATGATAACATGGTACCTAAGGCCTTTTCTGGGGATAACTTTACTTTATTCTTGGAAAAAATTTAATCCGTAACTCTTTGAATTTCATGTGGATTTTTTATTAAGTAATCTACAATTTTATCAATATCTTCATTGCCACTCTCTTTCAGTTTTGTTGATTGAGCAAAGGTTAATTCATCGATAGAATATGCAGTGAAATGTTTAATACGTCTTTTCTTTTGTTTAGTACCTTTAAGTCACCAAAAGGTTTTCTGGGACTTACCAGAGTTGAAGTTCCTATAGGCTTCGTGGGTGATCTCTTCATAGATGTGCTTGGTTCTCTAAATTCCCGACTTGTCACATCACAAACGGATGGTTTTATAAAACCTGGCCACGTAACCCCTGAATCCAATCAGTCAGAATACTTAATGTTTTAGAAAGTCAGGACCTTTCGAAACAAACTTTTCCCACTTTTTTTGTAGATTATAACAATATTTAGAACAAAATGATTTTAAATTACCCTGATTTTCTTTGACATGAACTGGTAATAACTCCATTAAGATATTGAATAAAACTTCACAAATTTTTAAACTTCCACTTTCTTTCAGTTTCAGAAAACTTTCAAGATTAGTTAAACCTTCCATGATTTCGAAAATTCTTCAAACGTCACTTGTTGTTGCACTTTTTTCCGAGGAATAGATGCCACAAACAAGTTACATAATTTGTTTGTGGCATTTATTTCTCGGAAAAGATGTATCATTTGTTTTGCTACGCGCAATTTGGGTAATTCAAAGTTAGTGCTGTAACTTTAAACCCTTAGTAACAATTAAGTGCAGTAAGAGAAATAATACTAACCAGTGATCGGAATAGGCAGACTATATTTACCTAAACTTCGGAGAACAGAGACAGAAAGTGGAGACTTCCGTACGACGACATTTTTTTTTTCCGGGATTCGGCAAAAATCTTAAATAAGTTGAAAATAAGCTTTATTTAATATGTATAAAGGCTATTTTTAACTAAACTTGCAATTAACAAATCTTAGGAATTTTCAATTAACTAATCTAACTTAAATCATGTATTAGAATCACACTAATATTATAAAGGCGAAAGTTTGTGAGTGTGTGTGAGAGTGTGTGTGTGTGTGTGTGTTTATATGTTTGTTACTTCTTCACGCTCAAACGGCTGGACCAATTTGGATAAAATTTGGTATGGAGGTAGCTGACAACCTGGATTAACATATAGGCTACTTTTTATCCCGATATTCCCACGGGATCGACACTTATGCGGGTGAAACCGCGGGGCGCAGCTAGTTATTCATAAACTAACCGTTGTTGCATCAAATCTTTCAATACATAACATTGGTCAATGTGTAACACCTAAGTAAAACTAATTTCTAATTGCATAAAAGGGACTTCGATATGTATTTCAAATGTAGGTACAGTCAGCTTCACAGAAAAGGAACCCATTTTAGTAATGACATCAAACCTATTTAAGATTTTTGTAATGTAACGTAAATGGCGTGTTGGTCTAATGGTTAACACTGTGGCTTAGCAATACGATGGTTACGAGTTCAAATCCGCGGATGAGAAGATTTTTTTTTCTTTATTTTATTTACTCTTATTATTTTTTTTAGTTTCTTTAATAGGTGATTTAATAGGAATCCACTTCCAGGTTTAGTATACAGTTTTCTATCTGTGTTAAATTGGGGTTATTTACTTAGAATATTAACTAAACACAAAATAGATACCCTGGATGAGGTTTAGAACGTTTAACATTAGATAACGGTTCGTTTGTAGATATTTCTAGAAACATAACTACAATATTTATTTAAAGTTGTGAAAATATTTTTTTTTATACTCTGTATGATCTTATCGAAAAAAAGTCTGGTTAAAAAATGAATTGTCATTTCAAGAGGAAGAACCAACGTGCTAAACTATAACAGTATAGCAATATACATCTTTCACTTTTATCACATTTTCTGATAGCCCTTATTTAACACAACATTAGAAAAATATGTCAGGTCAGATGGTGCATCGTTAACACATTACAAGACTACTTGTAAACAAGAGTAATTGGATTGATTCATAAAGGTTTGATTAACTAGGAGATAATGATCCCATAAATATTGGGAATTATTAACACTTCCTCATATATGTTCCAATGTAATTTTATCAGATAAGTTACACAATCAATCTGCCGAGTAAATTGCCTATTGATAACGGAGAGGATGTCACTGCCTATCACTTCTTGAAGTCAGGTCAGCACTTGAACGAGTAGTTTTGAAGGGTGCTACTGAGTGAACTTTCACAATATTACGTTGTCGCTCCATTTGTATTTACTCTGGCCTTGGCGATCACATTTCACATCACAAGTCGCTTGATACCCATCTACAAACAGTTTTTCTCTGTAAAGAAAATAATAATATTTGAAATACATAAAAAAAATCCAACTTGTAAGTAATAAAACAACATGATTGCAACAATAAATAGGTATATGTGTAAATATAACGTAAATCTTACCGTTATGCCCATATCTCGTGCTATTTTCTTTATGCTTTGTTCTTGTTCCCAGAGAACAACAATTTCAGCCTTCAAAAAAGTCGTTAATTGTACCATACCATCGGTTAATAGAATCAACTGGATAAAAACTTAATAAATTGGATAATATTATGACGACGATAATTACACACAAGCGGATCGACACGAAAACGAAACCAAAAGTAATTATACCCTGAATCACAGTTTAGTAAATAAGGCGAAGAAGTATTCTAAATTCAACCTTAACTCGCAGTTCATACAGTAGTTAAGTTTCTGAAGTAAAATGACGGTAGTGCAACAATTGGAATCGACACATTCTATTCAACCAAACAAGAAATATATGCTAATTTCAACCTTATCTTTTAGTTAATTGAGGAGTTGCGTATTGTATTTTGTAAAACAAGACGGTAAGGTGCTAGTAGATGTTACATATAACACGGAAGTTGAAATTTAAACCTTAATACCTAGAAGATTAGACCGTTAATAACCTTGTTCGATAAAAAGAGTAATGCTATTCCAATTTTCGTCAAGGAATATAACTGAGCCAATAGCCTAGTGGTGTAAGGCACGGTCTAGATGATCGGCTGGCGCCTGTTGATACGGGTTCGTATCTTAATCGCACGCAAAGTGTTTTTTGTAAGTTATTCTTGGTATACGGTTCGGCCAGAAGGAAACCGAAAAAATACCATATAAAATGATTAAAAACTTGCAAATAATATTTTAGGCGGATCGGTAGATGCGCTCGGGCAGAGATGGGTGCGGCGGCTGGGGAGGGAGCTGCTCAAGGCTCACAAGCACGCTCGGGCCCGCCGTCGCTCGTCACTCGAGCGGCGGCGGCCCAAGCGTGCTCGCGCGATAATCTTTAAGTCTTGGGGGGTTCCTTTACTCTGACGCTGTCTGTACCTACTGTAGATTTACGAAAATTCTTCCAGAATCATTAAACTATTGCATTATCTTTTTGTAAAATACACAAATTACGTAATTAGGGAAAGAGTAAATACGTGATTTGTGTATTTCACAAAAAGATAATGCAATAGTTTTAAGATCCCGGAAGAATTTTCGTAAATCTACACGTTTGAAATACATATCGAAGTCCCTTTTATGCAATTAGAAATTAGTTTTACTTAGGTGTTACACATTGACCAATGTTATGTATTGAAAGATTTGATGCAACAACGGTTAGTTTATGGATAATTCTAATACATGATTTAGGTAAGTTAGATTAGTTTAGTGAAAATTCCTAAGATTTGTTAATTGCAAGTTTAGTTAAAAAGAGTCTTTACACATCTTAAATAAAGCTTATTTTCAACTTAATTAAGATTGTTCCCGAATTCCGGGGAATAAAAATGTCGTCGTAAGGAAGTCTCCACTTTCTGTCTCTGTTCTCCGAAGTTTAGGTAAATATAGTCAGCCTATTCCGATCACTGAATTAATAACAAACAAATTAAGCCTTTGTAAGCTGCATTGGTAAGCTGTAGGTATATAGATGGTGGGTGTAGAAGAAAGGCCACATTGCAGTTAGTAACTTTAAAATGACGTGCTTAAATATTTTTTTTTATTTGTCGTTAAAAATGTCAATGTTCTGAGGGTTTCCGAGATTCGGGCTTTAGTGATAATATAGCTTATAATTATGATGCATTCTTTAATACGGTAGAAAAAAAACCGGGCAAGAGCGAGTCGGACTCGCGCACCGAGGGTTCCGTAACATCTGGGCTTATGAATAAGGTTTATGTTTATGAAATTAAATGTTTTTTTTATTATTTTTATATTTGAGTTGATTGAATAAAATGTTAATTGCGGTTTACAATTTATGACGTATTAAAAAAAACTACTTACTAGATCTCGTTCAAACCAATTTTCGGTGGAAGTTTACATGGTATTGTACATCATATATTTTTTTGAGTTTTATCATTCTCTTATTTTAGAAGTTACGGGGGGGGGGGAACCACATTTTACCACTTTGGAAGTGTCTCTCGCGCAAACAACTATTCAGTTTAGAAAAAAATTATATTAGAAACCTCAATATCATTTTTGAAGACCTATCCATAGATACCCCCCCACACGTATGGGTTTGACGAAAAAAAAATTTTTTAGTTTCAGTTCTAAGTATGGGGAACCCCCAAAATTTATTGTTGTTTTTAGGGTTCCGTAGCCAAATGGCAAAAAAGGAACCCTTATAGATTCGTCATGTCTGTCTGTCTGTCTGTCTGTCTGTCTGTCTATCCGTCTGTCTGTCTGTCCGTCCGTATGTCACAGCCACTTTTCTCTGAAGCTATAAGAACTATACTGTTGAAACTTGGTAAGTAGATGTATTCTGTGAACCGCATTAAGACATTTACACAAAAATAGAAAAAAAACAATAAATTTTAGGGTTCCCCATACTTAGAACCGAAACTCAAATTTTTTTTTTTCATCAAACCCATACGTGTGGGGTATCTATGGGTAGGTCTTCAAAAATGATATTGAGGTTTCTAATATCATTTTTTTCTAAACTAAATAGTTTGCGCAAGAGACACTTCCAAAGTGGTAAAATGTGGGTCCCCGCCCCCCGTAACTTCTAAAATAAGAGAATGATAAAACTAAAAAAAATATATGATGTACATTACCATGTAAACTACCACCGAAAATTGGTTTGAACGAGATCTAGTAAGTAGTTTTTTTTTAATACGTCATAAATCGTAAACCACAATTTACCATTCATTCAATCAACTCAAAAATAAAAAAAACATTTAATTTCATAAACATAAACCTTATGCATAAACCCGGATGTTACGGAACCCTCGGTGCGCGAGTCCGACTCGCTCTTGCCCGGTTTTTTCTATTTTTGTGTGAAAATCTTAATGCGGTTCACAGAATACATCTACTTACCAAGTTTCAACAGTATAGTTCTTATAGTTTCGGAGAAAAGTGGCTGTGACATACGGACGGACAGACAGACAGACATGACGAATCTATAAGGGTTCCGTTTTTTGCCATTTGGCAACGGAACCCTAAAAACTGTTCAGCTCCATACCAAAAAAATATTAAATCGCAAATAACTTGATAAATAATAGCTTTATGAAAAAAAGGTCCACTACATAAAATATTGGTATTCATTATAGAAATACACTGGCATGATTATTTTTTCAAAATTAGGTAATTGATTTTGAGCGACGACGCTAAGTCTATGGAGCTTTATTTTCGGCGCGCTGCCACGGTGGACTGAAAATAAAGCTGCGGCGGGCCTATTGTTAGTCCACCCAACAAAGCAGTGTTGTAGAGTACGTGAGCTGGACCCTAAGCGATTTCTTCAGAAAGTTGTTCATGGTGCTTAGGGAGTAAACATACTAAAAGTCCCCGTGTCTAAGAAGTGAGCCGGAGTTGGAGGCGATAAAAGTTCCCACTTTTGAGTTTTTTGTTAATATCTTTAAAACGGTGCGTCGTAAAAAAAAAATATTTCCTACGTAATGAAAGCTAATACAATTTTCTACAACTTTTATCTAGCACACTTTTTCGAATTCCTACCCATTTTCGAACTACACGTTCCGGAAAAGTGAACATTTTCGAAAAAACGACTTTTTATCAAACACTAGCTGTTGCCTGCTACTTCGGCGTTATTTCGGGATAAAAGTAGCCTTTATGTTAAACCGCTGAACCGATTTATATGAAATTTGGTTAGAGATAGTTTAAGTCTCGGGAAAGGACATAGGACAGTTTTTATCCCGATATTCCCACGGGAAACTTATGCGGATGAAACCGCGGGGTGTTGCTAGTACATAGATAAAAGTTTCGATAACTCAACGGCTAGTGAACGGATTGAATGAAAGGTAAGTAGATTGATTAGGACCTGGATTAACATAAAGGCTACTTTTATCCCGAAATAACGCCGAAGTAGCATGCAACAGCTAGGTGTTTGATAAAAGTCGTTTTTTCGAAAATTTTCACTTTTCCGGAACGTGTAGTTCAAAAATGGGTAAGAATTCGAAAAAGTGTGTAAGATAAAAGTTGTAGAAAATTGTATTAGCTTTCATAACGTAGCAGATATTTTTTCTCTACGATGCACCGTTTTGAAGATATTAGCGTAAAACTCAAAAGTGGGAACTTTTATCGCCCCCAACTCCGGCTCACTTCCTAGACACGGGGATTTTTAGAATGTTTACTCCCTCAGCACCCTGAACAACTTTCTGAAGAAATCGCTTAGGGCCCAGCTCACGTACTTTACACCTCCTTTTGGGTCATTCGTTGAGTGGACTATGTGGTATATGACCGTTACCGACTTGTTGCCGCACGGAGCGCGCGCGCAAGCGTCGAGCCGCCAACCAGTGTTGTGCATTACCTATGTTCTGTGGTGTTGTGCTCTCTACAAGACAATACGTGTGCGTGTCGTTATTTTATCGACAGGTGTTAGTATGACGCAACGGAAAAGGTCCTAAGAGAAGAGATTGTGCACGGTGCTATGAAAAGCTACTTCAGAGTAGAATGAAGTAAAATAGAAAGTTAAAAAAATTAAAACATTATGCAAAGAAGTTAAAAAGAAAGTTAAAAAAATTAAAACATTTTGCAAAGAAGTAAAAAAGAAAGTTAAAAAAATTAAAACATTTTGCAACAAATGCAATCAAACTCTTTGCGTGCAGTGTTATAAAGAAAGACATGTACCAAATTAGTTTACTGTTCCTGTCTGCCTTAGTGATTTACTAAATACCTACACATTTTTTTATTTCTTATAATTCTGTTTTATTTTAGATAGGTAACCCTATATTTTTGTCTGTCCCAACACTATAATAAAAAAATTAAAAAACCCGACTGCGGTAAAAAACTTAAGTTTAAAAAAAAACTGAAAAGCTAAAAACAAGCCCATTTTAAATTAAATAAAAGTTGGAAGCAGGCAGTAATATAATAAAATTGGTGTGGGTCCCGCCTGCGTCCAACTTTTATTTAATTTAAAATGGGCTTGTTTTTAGCTTTTCGGTTTTTTTTTTTAACTTAAGTTTTTTACCGCAGTCGGGTTTTTTAATTTTTTTGAATAACTTTTTTTATTTCCAGCTTTTTAGTTTACAAATGTGAAAGATTTCGCAGACGATTTAGTTCTTGGTAGGTGTTTTTTACAATTTGTCACTTCGAATTGCTTTTAAGTATATATGCTGTATATATTTTTGTAATCACCTTTTAAAACCCTTTATTTTGATACCCCACTCGATAGGTTTTGAAAAAAAAAATTAAAAAAATATATTTAATATGGCATCCAGTAGTCGCCATATTGAATTTTCACTAACGTCATGTCTTTAGTGACACTCGCCGGACTAAGAGGAATCGATTAACGTGTGAATTATAAAAATCGGCCCAGGCGTTTGGTCTGTATAGTGCTTCAAAGGAACATACAAACATACATACATACATAGGCTGATGAACACATTACCACTCCTTTGCGTCGCGCAGTCGGGTAAAAAAGTTATCGGCCTGACACTTTCCTTAGTTAATTTCTCATTTCCTGTTTGGCAGATCCAGGGGCGAAACGAACGTAAAGAAACTGGGTTCATGACCGTTTTAACAGTATAAAAAAAAAACAGTGTACACCATGTATTCGCAAAGTTATAGCGATTTAATCTATCCTAGTGGTGTCAGGTCAAAAATGACTGATACGCACTCTCAAAAAGGTCAATGGATGTGCATTTCGACCGCCGCCGCACCAGATGAAAGTTTATGATTTTTTTACCGTAGCTAAGTAGTTAAATACGAATAGTAAAACGGAAGTTATTTAATAACATAAGTTATCAGACATGACATAATACACAATATATACATAATGTGACGTGAGGTTTACGTGGGGAGATAAATGATACTCCCGTAAAGTTTCAACATAAAAAAATATATTAAAAAAGGTAAAAATCAAGAGTAAAGGTATGGGTAGGTTTATGGTCACAAATTCCCTTAGCTTTCCCTGGGAGTAGCACAGTACTCTCCTGGCTCTGCTTGGTGAGGCGAAGACCGAAGCGCTGTGCCCCGCTGCAGACGCCAGGTAAGGTGCCGGTCGGTGGATGAACTTGCCAGACCCGTTGAGCTCGACACGGCCACGCGGGTAAAAAAAGAACCCGGCGTGGAGCTCGATGGTAAGGAGGGTTGCCGGAAGGTAGTGGCTCGTGGCTCCGCGTGCGGATGCCTCTGATAGCTCCGGATGGAACCCTGTGATGGTGAGCCGGAACTTTGGACAATCATGTTCGGTTGGAACTTCGGACCATGGAATAATGTCCAGCATCATTAAGTGATCTATGATCATCTCCACTGATTGTCACACCAAAGCATGAGCAAAGCGAGATGTACTGGTGCGCTAATGAAGGTGGTGTGTGGTTGTCACAATCAATACGGAGTTTACAAATGGTGGTGAGAAGCATTGCACATTCTCAAAGTATATGGAAAATTCATATTTAAATGCTCAGAGCTGAAGGCAAATAGGTTGCATGAGAATTAAATTATGCGGAAGGTAAAGTAAGCTAAACAATATAGCAAATTTCAAATTTTGACCTTTACCGTTGCCATCGGAGATCACCGTGGCTGGCTGTCGTGGAGCGACGCGAGCGTGAGCCTCCGTAGCCAACATTTGTGACGGTGTGGCTGGGTGCGGCAAGCCGGCGCGCACAGACTGACCGCCGGCGGCTTGCCAAGGCGATGAACAAGGGAGAGGAAACGCCAACGAGTAGGCTCCAGTGGCGACCCAAGGTCACGCGCATTGCGATGAATAAAAACATTTATTAAATGCAATTTGTTATTTTATTTAAAGTAACGAACGATACAACGTTACAATAAGCTTGTGTACATAAATGATAGAGAATTATAAGGCACTGTGCTCATTGAGGGCTGCATTAGAGCGTAGCTACAATTCTACCACCAAGCACAAATCTATGTGTGTTTTATTATGAACAGTTCTTTGCAGGAGATTTAGAAAACAAACACCAAAGAATTAATATGTTTTTTTTTTTTTATTAAATGCTTATAATGCCAAGAGGCATTATAAGTAAGTCTTTAATTTAAAAAAAAAAACGTTACGACGTAATGCAAATATCAAAGTATTTTAGTTTGTGAAATCAACAGTATTTACTTGAATCCAATCGCTATCACTGGGAGAAGCCACGTTCGTCACACATTCTATGTCACTAAGGTAATTACAGTCATCAATGATACTTTTTCCTACCATTGTGCACTGTGTCGATATCCTTATGAACAAGTTCGGATGATCGGAAGCTCACACGCGCTAGTTACTGGCGCTTGTAAACATAGCCAGTAGCCGGCAGCTGGTAGCTAGTGGCTCGTGGTTCGCCAGTAGTGGTCTGGTATCTGCGGAGTTCGCTCGTGTGCGCCCGCCGCGTAGCACTCGTACGTAGCACTCGTAGCAGTGGCGTAGCGATCGCGTAGCCGCAACACTTTGGAATAAAAACTTTTTGAATGCGTTCAGTGACACGTTGAATTGTTGCGATTCCGGAAGATTTTAAGAAAATTACTCTTGGATGATAGCCGTGGTGATGAATTTGAAAATCGACTGAATAACCTAGGTTAGTATATATGTCTAAAGTATATATTGTGACAAAACGAAATAGATTTTAAGCCAATCTTTATTAAATAATAATTTTATTTTCTTATTTAATATATTATATTAACTTAAACGTAGTAGGTAAATGTTTGTCTCACCGACAGTTATTTTTTGTGTTTTTGTAGAGAAGAAAGTTAAAAAAAATTCACTGTAACTAGAACGAATCTCGATAGATTAAACAAATCTATTTTATCATAACATAAATATTAACAATAAACCTTTTGAAATCGGAAGTTTCCCAAGAGGAAGGCTTTTGCGTCAACCGTTATTAGACATAACCTTCCACGTTATAATACTACTTATAGGGTAGTTAGTAATACACTCTAATATTACCTACTTATGACTGCGTTCTACCATGACGAAAGTACATAACAATAATCATAATTAAGTTATTTCAAGCAATAATATCTCTTTTATTTTATTCGCAACTTCTAGCAACGTAAATAGTAAGTTTACTACTGAACCTTTGTGGAGTGAGGAGTGGCTAATTACCTGGGTACTAAGCTCATGGCTCTTGGAAAGTTTCCTGCGCCAGACAACCTAGGTTGTAAATAAAAGGTAAAACTGATACGCCTGTCAGGTGTTGAACACATTTCACAGTAATTTATCTTTTTCGGTACTACAACCGATTAGGGAAAATATATTGTTGTTATCCATCGCATTACTTGCCTTTACCTAATAATTAATAAATTATTCAATCTTGTCCCTATTGCTACAAATTGCCGAACTCGTCTAAATAACAATAATGTGTGTAGTAGGTAGCTCTAGCTCTTATCTACTGGATACAAAAGTATGTCCGTTTAGTTATCAATATTAGACCAGTGATCACTCCTAATACAACCTCCTACAACTCGTTGTGATAGCTTATCATAATGAACATCGCATCAGCTGTCAGCTGCTGACTAACGATTGAAATAATCGTTAAAATCAAACAAACAAACAAGAATAATTAAATAATGACTTGGTTACGTTTCAAATAAACGCGCGTAACCAAGTCATCATTATTTATTGTTTGTAATGTGATTTTTTCGAAACTATAATAATAATTTAGAACAGACATGGATAGACTTATTGTCCAAATTTACCACTATGCTTGTTTTAAATTAATTCCATGTAAATACATATATGAAATACCTACTCAATACTTACTTTTTTTCTGAGCGTGCAAACTATATGTATCGGTATACCTACTCTTAAAAAAGTTAATAACTGTATTTTGCACGAAAAATATCACGGAAATTTGATTTCATTAATTTGAATGTCAGCTTGATGGTCCAGCACCCTCACTGGGTGCGCTATCAATGTCAATCTGAATCAATTTGAAGGATATTGCTAATCCATCGCTTCATACTGTTCAAAAAATATGTGTCTGCTCAAAAACGTAGACAACGCAATGTATGTTGTTGAACTGTCAAAATGAAAGCCATTGCTACTGATAGTGTGGTACGCAACTACCGGAGGGTTACACGCTGTTGTGAAAATAACATCAACCGAAAGACAACACACGCTAGGAATTAAAAACAAGTGCCTACTTACATCAAAAACACGAATACCTACTTGCCGTTATGATTTATTTTCTCGGGCTATTTCCCCCACAAAACTCCTGACGACTTCTTACGACTGGAGTGCTTCACCCACAGAACAGAAAATACACACAAACTGTTTTTTTCCTGTTCCGTGGCTTCGCCAGACTTCGATTGGGTTAAAGACGCTCGTTTCTATGTCCGAGAAAAACCTAAAATCCGGACAACTTCGGTCTGGCCGAAGAATATCTTACTTAGTAAGTAGGTAAGTACTTCAGGTAAAACCGACATTAAGTATAATAATGTCACAACACATTTCTGCTCAAAATGTTACCTAACCACAAAGAAGTCCAAAGAAGTTCCATAGTTATATAAACGATTTACCAAGAGCCGTTATCATTGCGTTAGTCCTTTTTGCTGATGACAGCACTGCTGTACTTTCTGCGACTGACATCAACACATTTGATAAAAACTTTTTTACAAAAAAAAACAACCGACTTCCAAAAACACTATAAAGTGAAAAATAACTTTAATTTCGGAAGTCGGTGTCTTTGGATTTGTATTTTAGTTTTTTGCCACCGACTTCCGAAATTAAAGTTATTTTTCACTTTATTGTGTTTATGGAAGTCGGTTGCTTTTTCTGTAAAAAAGTTTTTATTTTTTACTTTTAAGCGTTATTATTTATGATTGTCTGTGTGGTGCCGGACTTAAAGAATTGCACCACCCCTTACTTTCCGTGGGTGTCGTAAAAGGCGACTAAGGGTCTTACCGGAGAATGGGCAGCAGCGTTCTCTATTTATTCCACCATCATACCATACTGCGATCGCCAGGTTGCAACCCGCCTGCCAAGCGTGGCGATTATGGCAAACCGCCCCCCAAAATTGGGGGAGGCCTATGTCCAGCAGTGGACGTCTATCGGCTGAAACGACGACTTTTTAGCGGGTCAGTTTGTAATTTATCTAAGTTATAATAGCCTAATGTCAACTGCTTATCACCTTTTACAAAATATTGCTTTTCCCGATGCAGGGACGTTAATAGTTAAGGAGTTCTCCTAGTAAGAACCAGGAGAACTGGAGCTGATTGAGAAGTCACCATCAGCTCCACTTCACCATACGCATTGTAATGAGCATAAATTGCTTAGCAGCTATATTAAAGTAATCGAATCGCAACCCGTGAAATATTTGTCATTGAGTAGTTCCGATGGCCATTTGTGGTCTTCATCATCAGCTCCACTTTACCACATTATAATTTCCGAGAGCAAATGCTCAAGTTCCTTTAATAATAGACTTGAGGCAAGAAAATTTTTTCTAAGGGCCAAGTTTATGTTACGCTTAGTCGTGTAAAGGCGCTGGATGGCATTGTATTATGCGACTTGGAACCTACCAAATTGCTAAATAGACCACATGACGAAAAGGCATTGCGTAAAATGCAAAGATTGAGGCTTTTATAAATCATCATCAGCCTATTGCAGTTCACTGCTGGACGTAGACCTCCCCAAGTTTGCGCCAACGTTCACGGTCCTCCGCTTGTCTCATCCAGCCACTACTGGCAACCTTTGTTAGGATAATTATACAGAAGAAAAACTCGCAAAAGTATTTCACTTGAAGTATTTATTAGTTTTTAGACTAGATGCTGATAATCCTGGCTGCAGCATCAGGCCAGACTTATGTCAACATTGCATTGAACTTAAAATTTAGTCCTGTTTAAAATGAGCCCAAACACGACTAAGCAGGATATAAAAGTCTAAAATGTTAGTAAGATCATTTTCGATAAAAAGTAATTTAAAAAAATTAAACCGACTCCAAAAATAAATAAACTCAAAATTATGAAATAACTTAAATTTCGAAAGTCGGTGTCTTTGGGATCTGTATTTTATACTTAGTTTTAGTTTTTTGCCACCGACTTCCGAAATTAAAGTTATTTCATAATTTTGAGTTTATTTATTTTTGATTGGGTTTAATTTGTTTAAATTACTTTTTAATTTCGCAATTTTTAGTTTTAAAAACTTGAATATTAGTTTTTTGGTACTAGAATTTGACCAAGGTTTTGAGATGTTTTCCCTTTGACACTACACCCGCGTAGCTCGTATCAATAAGCCAGACCGTGACACTTACACGTCTTAGTTCATATCTTGAAAATTACTGAATCGATTTTGATGAAACTTGCACAAACAAGCTTATTAGCTTTTTGCTTGGCTTACATTTACTTCAACTTAGGGAACACCCTAAGTTGAAGTAAATGTAAGCCAATAAAAAAGAATGGTCACGATCCGATAAATAGTTGCGGAGAAATGCATGGCCAAACATACATACATACATACTTACATACATACGTCTATAAAATTTTGTGTATTTGTTTGGAAGCCCTAATAGATTGTCATATGTGAATATAATGCAATTCCAATACATACGTAGCGAATAGATAACCTCCTTGATTTGAAGTCGGTAAAAAAAAAGAGTTACAGGCAAATTAGACCAGTTTTAATTATTCCATAGAAACAGAGACTTCCAGTTATCTTTATTTAAATAAACATTTCGAAAATGTTCTCTACTAACTTTTTAGACCTTTGTATCCTGCCTATGTGTATGAAGTTTCATTAAAATCGGTTCATTCATTTCAAAAAAGGGCTTGAAGGTTTGTATGAAATGCCGTATGGTGTAAACGCTCTTAAATGTAAATTATGAAATGAAAAAAATAGAGGAAACAGATACTATCAAATTCTTAGGACTATGGAATGACAAAAAAAACGAAAACGCAAATTGATACGATATTTGAATCAATTGATACGGTGCAAAGTACAAAGCAAATTGATACGGTGTGTAAAAAAAACTAAATAAATTTTCCTACGCTTTAAACAGACTATCTAAGATTGTAAATCAAGCAGCAGTAGTAGCCGTCTATCATGCCTATGTAACATCTACGCTTAAATATGGACTAATCTATTGGGGGAATGCTAAAGAGAGAGAACCCGCTTTTAGGGCGCAAAAGAAGTGTCTTAGAGCTGTTTGTGGCATACGTGCCCCAGATGGCTGTATGCCATATTTTAAAAAGCTTAATATTTTAACCTTTCCAGCCCTCTACATCTATGAGGTCGCTACATTTGTAAAAACCAATAATGAAAAGTTTGGTAACCCCATACAGCAAATATGCCCTCAAAACAGCCCTCTTTTCTAAAAGTTTCTTCGGAATGTCTTCACGAAATATTTTCAATCTCTCATAGTTAATCTCTCATAGCTTAGGAAGCTTATTATAAATTATTTATAATAATATGAGAGATTAACTATGAGAGATTGAAAATATTAAATTTTTTAAGAAAAAATTATACGATGTCTTAAATCTTTGTCCGACAGTTTCGTGATGTGTTAGTGCCAAATTGTATTTTATGTTTTAATACATAAAAACTTTTTTACAAAAAAAAAACAACCGACTTCCAAAAAAACTCTACAAAGTGAAAAATAACTTTAATCTCGAAAGTCGGTGTCGTTGGTTCCGCATTTTCGTTTTTTGACACCGACTTCCGAAATTAAAGTTATATTTTTAAATAAGTATATAGTTTGAACAACAAAATAGTTAAATAGTTTAAATAAATAACAATTTGTTCATACTATTGTAGGTATGCCTAACATGGTGGAGCAGTGCAAACTCACACCAAAATAACTCAATAACAACTTTGTAACCACTGTCTTACAATAAACATCTTTGACTTTGACTTTGACTTTGATAGTCATCGTTTTATATCGCCGAATTATTTGACTCTGCGTCAAATAATTGCGCGGCTTTGATTATTATTTTTTATTTAGAAGTATTTTGTAAATGAAATGTAAATTAATTTTCTGCAACTGAAAAGCTTGTTCAGATGCGTCCATAGAAATACCTTTAAGCTCTGCAAAACATCCGTAAGCTTGGCGAGGGGTTTTACCTTTTCATTGGAAGCCTTTATCCGCTCCGATATGTCGTGAAATCTCCTAAAGATCGGTAATAATAGAAAAAGTAATTTGGTCTCATTAGTGACAGTTGAGCTCATAAACTTATATTGTAGGATAATATCCAGTGGCATTCGAAATTTATATTCTCTTTAGGGAAAACTGCGGGGTTGTTTACTCATAAACTTAGATAATTATGTTGAATTTTATTTCACGTCATTAGTACCCCGGTACCTACATAATATTCATACTGCTCAGAAGCAGAGTGTCAGGTTACAATAACATTAATGTGGCTAGCAGTGGTGCTGGTGGCCCAGTGGTAACGGCCGCGATTAACGAATTGTTGGTTATATCACCATTTGCTATCAAAACGATGAAGAAAAACATCGTGAGGAAACCTAAAACCATTATATTGCAATATATGGCATTAGAAGAAGAAGAAGAAGAAAATACTCACAAAACACTAAAGAGGAAAAGAAAAATTTGGACGACAGTCGAAAGGATACGACCGGCGTACAAAGCCGATCACGCGTCGCGTCGATGCGTACTTTCGGCTACGATTGCGTGTCGCGAAAGACGCCCGCAGTCAAGCTACTGTGCGCGGCTTGGTAATATAGACTTTAAATACTGTGTACACGATTTAATGTCGTTTAAAGGTTGTAAAATCCGTTCCGATCCGATGCAGTGCGAGCCGTTTGGTGGAAATCATCCTTAATAGTATACATGACGTGTATATACTTACAATTTTCTGATTGCATATTATTACTATGCATGGTTTGACGACTTCCAGCCTCCCGAACAAGCCGGATTCCGTAAAGGCTTTAGCACCGTAGACCACATATATGTATACGCTGCGACAGGTTATACAGAAGACCGAAGAATAGAACCTGCCTCTCTGCTTAACGTTTGTGGACTACGAGAAAGCCTTTGATTCGAACGAGACATGGGCTGTGCTGCAGTCTCTTCAACGGTGCCAGATCGACTATCGGTACATCGAGGTGCTGAAGTGTCTGTACGAAAACGCCACTATGTCAGTCCGACTCCAGGATCAGACCTCGAAACCTATCCTTCTGCAGCGAGGTAAGACAGGGAGACGTTACCTCTCCGAAACTGTTCACCGCTGTTTCGCACAATGCTCGATGACCTCAGTAGAGCCTTCGAAAAAGTGGTTCTTAAAATGAACATGGACAAAACGAAGGTCATGTCAAATGCCCATGTAACACCCACTCTCATAAAGATCGAAGACGCTACACTCGAAGTCGTGGACGAGTTATGTTTACCTAGGACAAACTGTCCAGTTAGGTAGGTCTAACTTCAAAAAGAGGTCAATCGACGAATCCGACTCGGCTGGGCAGCGTTCGGGAAGCTACGCAATATCGTCTCGTCCCACATACCGCAGTGTCTCAAGACGAAAGTCTTTAACCAGTGCGTGTTACCAGTGATGACTTATGGCACTGAAACCTGGTCGCTCACAATGGGCCTTATAAGAAGGCTAAAAGTCACTCAAAGGGCAATGGAGAGGGCTATGCTTGGAGTTTCCCTGCGTGGTCGAATCAGGAATGAGGAGATCCGCGGTAGAACCAAGGTAACCGAAATAGCCCGAAGAATTGCCAAACTTAAGTGGCAGTGGGCAGGGCACATTGGTCGCAGAACAGATGGCCGATGGGGCCGAAACTTTCTGGAGTGGCGACCGCGTACCGGAAGACGTAGCGTTGGAAGGCCTCCCACAAGGAGGACCGGCGACCTTGTGAAGGCCGCATGGAAGCCGTTGGATGCGAGAAGCACAGAACCAGTCGAAGTGCATGTGTTTGTCCAGTGTTGTATGAAACTTTAAAGAAACATCAACATTATAGGTACCTATATGGTGTCCAGTATTCATGAGTACCTATATATAGATACTAAAGCTGCGAAAGTTCACTAACAAACACATTGCACGTGCAATCTAGCCAAACTACACAAAATCGTATAAGTAGTGATTTCTAAACATGAGAGTACCTACCGAAGAGTACCTATTGTAATAAAGCTATTTTATGTAGAAACAGGACACATTGTGCATGTACACTTAAATAAATAAATTATGTAGGAGTTGTCCTCAAAAATAATAATAAAAACATGTAGGTAGCTAAATCTATTACTTTTTCAAATGCCATTGATATTCACCTCATCTACGATAATTCACTCCCCCCTTATTTTGGGGTCAATTGTCTCTTCCCTGACATCTACCTAATACGGCTCCGCACAATTCTCTTTGTTATTGAAAAGACTATCTTATTCTTTGAAACGAACAGATGAACATGTAATTCCGTAATTTGTCACAAAGTAACGTATAGAGAAAAACTATGCAGCTTTGTAGACCGTTGTGTCCGCCGCTAATACCTGTGCGACAGTCTCCTTCAACAGCTCCATGTGTCTTACACTCCAGAATCACGACATATTAATAAACAAAGTCCCCTCCACCGCCTCTGTCTGTCTGTCTGATCGCGATAAACACAAAAATTACCAAATGGATTTTTATACGGTTTTTACCAATGGTCGGAGTGAATGAAATGGATATATTTCATGAGGAAGGTTTAGGTGTATAATTCATTAAGGTTTTGTGTAATTTGGCTGAAATATGACGATGAATATTGAAGATGTCGGAAAAATCATGCAGACGGGAGCATTACTGGCGTGTACCTGCGCCGTGTAAACCAATAAGTAGAGTTACTAATATGAAAACAGTAACATTTATTCCAGGATTATTCCTCTAGGGTACTTTTAATACCGGTAGTACGTTCCCGTGGGATATTTTCTGACACCCACGCGGGCTAAGCCGCGGGCAATAGCTAGTACTAGAAGATACCCACGGAATTTGATAATGCGCACTTGGGTACCCTCTCTCGGTCTTGTGTGTCATCTGACACCCTTAAGTAAACAGACCCAGCGTCTTTTCTTGTCTGAGTACAGTCACGAGCATAAGTGCCTACCTTCCTTACATTTACGCCAGATTCAAAAGCGGTTTTGTCCTAAAGTATTGATAGAAGTTTTATGGTGTAACGAATGAGCATACCTAGTGTTTTCGAAACCATATTATTATGAAATTGGTCTTTTCTCGAAGTTGCAATCGTTATTTCACGAGAAAATCACTTTTGAATTTTGCGAAGAAGATATACTTGCGACTGAACGTGCCAAAGTTATTGCGATATGATGTAAGAATTTGCGAACCCTACATGGGTTTAATTTATGTGGAATCAAATGAGTACATAACCTTCATGGAGCGTGATGTTGTGTAATTAATGTAAATAAAATACATTAATCATTATTATTACGCACAATAATAGTTTGGCAGCCGTAATAAAATAGTTTTCGCATGAAACAAATCGCCATGGCGCGGGCGGTCTGTCTGTTCTGTCTGTTCGCTGACTACTTATCATCCCACTTCGATACGCATTCAAATTATAATTTAACTGGTACGAGTAGGACGGGTACTTGAGAGTTTATGAGTGTCCTTGGAGTTTCCTGCCCATTCTTCTCCATAGAGATCTATGTTTTGGAATAGGCAACTAGCTCCAACTTTCTGATAACTGATCGTCTATTTGACAATTCAAAAGTGCCTGTAAATGGTTTAATTAAAATATGTAAATTGTTTGAGTTAGATTTAGGTAGGTAGGTACCTAGTTGAGATTTAATAATCAAGCTTTCAGAGGATCAGAATTGTGTTACTCGTATTGTATACAAACATTATTCTAACGTGACCGCTTTTCACGCGAACAATACCTACAATAACATTATTGTAAATAATGCCATGCACCGCCATGACACCCGAGCGTACACAAACATCATCAATCAAATGCACTCGTCGCGACTCGAAGTCACCACCTACACACACACACACACCCTCACCTCCACAGACACACACACGCACACATGCGGCGCGATGTAAACGTAATAACATGCAAACCGTACATC
This sequence comes from Mesoligia furuncula, assembly GCA_916614155.1. Lineage (NCBI taxonomy): Eukaryota > Metazoa > Arthropoda > Insecta > Lepidoptera > Noctuidae > Mesoligia > Mesoligia furuncula. Next base: position 536,277 of record OU744812.1, on the reverse strand, counting down.
ATCATCTTACAAAAATACTGTAGATCACTCAACTACTGAATTTCATAATCATAGTGGTCTAAATGTGCAAAAAACAATAATAGAAACAACCCGGTTTTGTAAAAAAAAATCGGAAACGGAGTTCGATTACCATTAGTTTATTGTGCTAAAAACCAACACACTTTTATCGCCGCGCCGTTAAACCCAATTTCTGTCCTCGTCTAAATTATCTACATATACTTTAGTAGTTCTTTACATAGCGTGACCCCTCCGTGCCTCGGAAAGCACGTTAAGCCCGTTGGTCCCGGCTGTCATTCATGGATCTTTGACAGTCGTTACGGGTAGTCAGAAGCCCGAAAGTCTGACAATCAGTCTTACCAGGGGTATCGTATTACCCAGTAACTGGGTTGTGGAGGTCAGATAGGCAGTCCATGTAAAATACTGGTATTCAGCTGCATCCGGTTAGACTGGAGCCGACCCCAACATAGTTGGGAAAAGGCAGGCAGATGATGATGATACTTAAGTAGTTCATCTTCATTCACTAACACCTCTTTCAAAAACAACATCAGAAAACGGAATTTATGAATCAAAGTCGGAGAGTGGAGTTTTGTTGTCGCTTGAGCCATGGGACATTTGAATAATCTATATCTACACTAATACTAATAATCTATACATATATATAAAATGGTAAACTGACTAAGGCCCAACGCCCATTGGCGGCACGGCATGGCAAGGTATTTTAGGCGACGAATAAAAATATTACTTAATAGCATGGAAATAAAGTTGAAATTTCAATATTTACGGTCGTAAGTACAAAAACAATACCGCGGTATGCTAAGGCATGCCGTGTCGGCAGCCTTCGGAACGCTTCGACATCCCTCGGAATGGTTTGGCAGTCTTCGGACTGATTGTTGATATATCAACACAGCCCAAACCGCTGGTCCTAGAGACATGAAACTTGGAGGGTTGTGTTCTTTGTGTATCCACTAAGAAAGTATTTTTGGGAATTCTACCCCTAAAGGGGTGAAATAGGTTATGGAAGTTTATATGAAAGTCCGTCAGTTTTGAAGTTAGGATCTTCAAATTTTGTGTTTAGGCTGAGGATTGTAAATTAATTTATACGAGTCTCAGCGTTTTTGACAATTCTACCCCCGAAGGGTTAAAAAGGGGGATGAAGTTGTGTATGGAAAGTCCTTAATTTTAGAAGTAAAAATCACTTTTATTATCTAGGCTTATGGTTGGAAGGTTACGCAACAACGCCGTTTTGATAGAATTTCAACCCTTAAGGGGGTGAAAAGGGGGATGGAATTTTGTTTTAATTATATAATCTTTAATATATAAAATTCAATGACCTGACTGAGAATATCAACGCACAGCCTAAACCGCAGGTCCTAGACACATGAATTTTGGAGGGTGTGTTCTTTGTGAAGAGCAGGTATCTACTAAGAAGGGGTTTTTGGAAATTCAACCTTTAAGGAGGTGAAACGGGAGGATTTTATTTGTATGAAAAATCTTACGCCTTGAGTTAATAACCTTGAAACTTGGCACGAATACTTAACTAAATAAATTAAAGTTTGGTATTTTTTGTTTTTCTAAACTACCCTATAAAGAGGGATTGGGGGGTGTCATTTGTAAGGAAGAATTTTATCGCGCAGTTCGATCAACTCGAAACTCAGTATTTATACTTATGACAAAAAATAAAGAATAACGTATCACGGTTTTTCGATAATCTACCCCTAACGAATGAAGAGGGGTAGTAGTTCACAGGGGAGTATTTTATTACGTGGCTTGATTAACTGGAAAATTGGTGTAAATAATCCTTAAGTCAAGTCATAGAAACATCCCAGACGATTTTTCGAAATTCCATCCCTACGGGGATAAAAAGAGGGGATACAATTTATATGAAATATCTTATTTATTTGGGTTATAAACTTTATAGACTTCCAAAAAAAACACTACAAAGTGAAAAATAACTTTAATTTCGGAAGTCGGTATGTTTGGATCTGTATTTTAGTTGTGTAGTTTTTTGCCACCGACTTCCGAAATTAAAGTTATTTTTCACTTTGTAGTGTTTTTTCGGCAGTCGGTCTTTTTTTGTTAAAAAAAAATTATTTCTCGCTTTTTAGTGGGTCTGTATATAATTTATCTAAGTTACAATAGCCAACTTGCTCATCGCCTTTATCAAAATATTGCTTTTCCCGATGCAGGGACATCAATTGTTGAGGAGTTCTCCTGGTATTTCACCTGGTATTCCATCAGCTCCGTTTCACCATTCGCATTGTGACGAGCATAAATTGCTTACCAATCATATTAAAGTAATCGAATCGCAACCCGTGAAATACTTATTATTGAGTAGTTCCGGTGGCCATCTGTGGTCTTCAGCATGAGTTCCACTTTACCAAATAGTGCTTTTCAGAGCAAATGCAAGAATAAAAAATACCCAAATCTCTATAGGTGTGCCTATAATATTTGAAGAGTCCCTTCGATTTCTCCAGGAACCCATCATCAGATCCTGACCTGATGACAATGGGACCACCTGGAAAGTATACTCTTTCACACAAAAATTTATTTTTTCAAATCGGTCTAGCCGTTTGAAGTCGGTTATACACAAAAAAGTGTGTTTTAGTCTTTTTCAAAAATCGACAGTCTTTTTCAAAAATCGACTCCTACCAAGGTGAAAAAGGGTAATATAAAGTTTAAGAGTTGGATTTTACTGCTTGCTTCCATTAATTCGAAAATGGGTATGGGTTTTTGAGTCATGTCATGAACACATCCCAAACGATTTTTCAAAATTCTGTGGGGGTGAAAAGCGCCGATACAGTTTATTACAAAATTCAAAAACCCTCTGATGTATAAACTTAAAAATTGGCTCGAATACTTATTTATCTAAATAAATGATAAGATCATAAACATACATTTTCGAAATTTTTAGACGAAAGTAGGGGAGGTAAGCCTAAAACGGGTAGACCGCCTAAAACGGGTATGCTTTTTAAATTGCGCACCGTTATTGCTAATAAGAATGTGTGCGTGCAGTGCGCGGCGCCTGCCGCTCGCCAATCACAGGAAGTCGTCGCGCTTCTCTGGCGGACACGAGTTCACGGTAAGATAAGAAAGAAGTTTTTTGCTATTTCCACTAAAAAAAAATTGAGTTACATTACTTTTGAATACTCGTAAATGGTTTACAATATGGTCTTACTAGTTTTGTGTTATTATTTTGCAATAAATAGACGTTTTATTTGTGTAATAGGTTGGCGTTTATTATTTGGGTTTTTAGGATATGAGTCGATTGAAAAAAATACATGCTTCTGGGCAAAAAGGGTAGGGGTAAAGCGGGTGCCCGTTTTGCCCATACCCGATTTGCCTTGTATAATTTCATTGACCTTATTAGTTCTTTTATTTTTGCAGATGGTTATTAATTACAAAAGAAAGACTGCAAATGCATCGTGGGATGAGGGAGTTATGAAGCTTGCGATAGAAGAAGCTCTCAAAACTTCCGTCAATGGTGCAGCAAAAGAATATTGCATTAACTTTTCGACTTTACAGATACATGTAAAGAAAGGATGTCAAAAAAAATCTAGGAAGATTCACAACAGTTTTTGCAGCAGCTCAAGAATTAGAGCTAAATGAGTATCTATTTCATATGGATTATCTGTTCACGTTGCCAACTCATTACATTGTCTACAAAGTGCCGCAACCATTCCAAGAATACTGTTCCATTGATCCAACCATTATCACTGCAAGTAGCTGATGATCCTGGTGGAGCTCCATCTGAGTTATGATTGTTATGAAACAGTTCTAGTCATTGATTGACGTTGACCTAATGTAATTTAGTCCCTACCCGCTTTGCCCAAAGGCCCTACCTGCTTTAGGCCCCCCCTACGGGCAAAACGGGTAATTCGAATGTTAATGATTTTTGTTATTTTTTTATTCTTAATGTACAAAACTACTAAATATGTCATTTATTTTATAGCCCTTGATAACTAAACATTTCAAAAAGTACAAATAAATGTTCAATTTGTATCTATAAATTGTTTTTATTTATCATCAACCTTAGCTTACCCGTTTTGGGCTACTCTCCCCTACGAATTTCACGCGGACGAAGTCGCGGGCAGAAGCTAGTAATATTATAAAGAGGTAAAGTTTGTGAGGTTGTAGGGGATAACCCGGAACTACTGATTCGATCCGGAAAATTCTTTCACTAATGAGAAGCTACATTATCCCTGAGGTTATGTTTTACGTTAAAACGTGAAACTTCACGCGAACGAAGTCGCGGGCAGAAGCTAGTATTATAAAATACAGAGATGACTTGTTCTCGTTACATTCATTTATTAAAAGTTATGACTCGACCTATCCGAAAATAAACATTTAAATTGGCTGGACGACATTGTAGTGAGTATCTTTAAAATGTAACCAGTTGAAAGTATTGTCCTTTCTCTATTAATGGCCAGTTAAATAAGTGTCAGTCGTTATCAAACTATCACGTAATGGTGTGTACAGCGGTAGTGAGGCGCCACTGATTAGGGCCCAGTCTGCGCCCGCGCATCACGCACCTCATATAAAAGTTGTTCAGAAGGCTTACGTACGAATGCTATAATAGGAGCTAAGTAGGTATATACTTTTTTTAACCACTATTGTTAGCCGGCGACAGCATTTCATTAAGCAATTTCATAATTCCTGTCAATCTTATTGGGGTATTGCTACTGCTACCTCCTGCTTATGTATATTCTATATGTTCTTAGATTGCGCACGATTCGGGTTTACGTTTATATGTGACTGCTTGTTTATAACTCATAGTGCAGAATAAATCTCCTGGAGGACTTGCTTGCGCCGCGCAGCGCTGCGCCGGCTATTATCGTAATTAACTGAATACCGCGACGATGTAACGATTACAATAATGGCGCCCTTTCGCGCCCGCAAGATAAATATCTCACACCTGGAAATACTTAGTAGGTATATTTGACGTGCACATAGAACAAATAGTGGCCAAAGCTTCAAAGTCATTGGGTTTTGTTATGAGACTCGCAGGGTGTTTCAAAAAGGCCAAAACCCTTATGATTCTTTATTGCTCTTTTGTGAGAAGCCATCTTGAATATGCGTCACTTTGGAACCCGTGCTATGGCAAATACATTGATCGTATTGAGATCATACAAAAACGATTTATTCGGCTTCTATGTTTTCGGCTACGTATACCATACCATTCTGATGATTACCTACATAAATCTTTGCAAGAAATTTCACCTGCAGCCACTTATAAATCGTCGTCGACTAGCAGATTGCACTTTTCTTTTAAACATTTTATCTAACGAAATTGACTGTCCTGATCTCCTGCATAGACTGCGTTTCAATGTACCCCAGAGATCAGTTAGATTTAATCCGCCGATTTCCATTCCTTTTTCCTCTTCTAACTACAGGAAAAACTCATATATGTTGCGAGCGAGTAAAGACTTTAATATTCTTTGCAAAAAGTTCTCATTTGACCCATTTACCATCAAAACCTATTCTGCACGCACTCGGCTGAACGCTGACTTTTTTAAAAGTTCATAGAGCTTATATACCTTATATTTGTATACCCTTTTATAGTGCTTGTTAGTCATCCTAAGATTTCTACTACATTTTCTGTTTTTACCCGTGAGAACCTGTAATTGGCTTTATGTCTCATTTACTATTGTTATGCTTTTGTTATAGCTGTTGGTTCTCCTATAAATTAATAAATAAATATACATCACACTAATATTATAAAGGCGAAAGTTTGTGAGTGTGTGTGTGTGTGGGGGTGTGTGTGTGTGTTTATATGTTTGTTACTTCTTCACGCTCAAACGGCTGGACCAATTTTGATAAAATTTGGTATGGAGGTAGCTGACACCCTGGATTAACATATGGGCTACCTACTTTTTATCCCGATATTCCGACGGGATCGACATTTACGCGGGTGAAACCGCGGGACGCAGCTAGTATAAAATACTTATTAGATAAAAATGCTTTAAAAGGACCCAATTTCTTTGTGATGGCACTTTTGCGTGGTATTTTACTGCTTGCTAATACCTAAACCAAATGATTAGGTACATACAATCGTTTCTGTTGCCGTTTTCTTCTTCTTTTTACAAGATTATCTGATAATGTCGTACTTTACCTTGTGTAGCCCACGTTCTTGTGATGATGTGTAGTTTAAAAAAGAAACATTAATTTAGGCTATTCATCCGTGCGGCCCTGCCCAACCCTTCTGAGACTACAGGCATGATGTTATTTGGACCGGATTATGTATTGATTTAATAAGATTATTAAATAAACACCAATAGAAAAAATAAGTGTTTATGTATTTCTTCAAGTTCTCAATCAATTCAAGTACCTATAACTCTGACCATGGACCACCCGTACGTGCGACACTATTTTTCGCTTTAACGTTGTACAGAAAACGAATATTAACAAACAAAATAAAAAGATTAAACAAAGAGCCACTCATATAAACAACAATTTAATTTAGAATTAAAAACAGTTTTATTATAATAGATTTTAAAACCAATGACGTACAGGAACAATTTACTAATAGGTATTGCCAATAGTAGGTATTAGTGATCCCGTGGGTCCATTTCGAGTGGGTCCAGTTGACCAAAGACTCTCAAAACCAGGGGTTGAAAGCGGTAAAGGTATAAGGGTATGGTACCGGTATAGAATTACGATACAGCTTCGATTTAAAAGTGGAACCAAAACGGTTGAGAATTACGGTTGTGGTACCGTTAAAAAAAGAATTATACACATATTTTTTTACAGTAAGTATCGTTATACCTATATACCGAAAAAAACGATTCCGCAACCGTTCTCTTAAGACCGATTCGCCATTGGACTATTCAGCAGAGGGTAACCTTCAAAAGGCACCCGACCTCCGGGGAGGGAGGGAGGCCTGTAATCACCATCAGCACATAGGGGTGGTCCCGGTTCCTCTTAAAAGACCAATTCCGGAACCCCCCCGTGCAACGCCTGTAAGGCACATCCCTGGGGAGACTGTAAAGGGGCCTCCCCTGAGCCTCGCTATGCACGGCAGCACGTGACCCTGTGCCACCGTCTTCCCTGGGGTCACTTGGTGGGCGGACAGAGTCCCTATTCTGTGCGTCCGCAACCCCAAAGGCCACCTACCTTATTTGGTAAGCGGGTTTCGGCGTGTTAGGCGCCAAGGCGGTTGCCACCCCGACGCCTCCTTCTCCGAGCAGGATCAGCCCTCTCCCGATCCCGCTCGGCGGCCTCCTTTTTGACCATCACGATCTCACAGAAGGAGGCTACTACCGTCCAATTCTCTGTACCTGCCAGCATAGCCCTCACTACTGCCGGCAGAGACAGGTCTCGCCCGATCCTGGCAACCAGGACCCGCCGCTCAGAGGCCCACGCAGGGCACTCCTCGAGCGTGTGTTGTGCGTAATCCAGGCTGCCTCCGCAACGGTGTCAATTTGCCGTGGCCTCTCGCCCAATTCTGTTCAGGTACTCACCGAAGCAACCTTATCCGGTGAGCACCTGGGTGAGCCTGAAGGAGATGCGCTCCCCTCTTTTCAGCCAGGCTCCGAAGTGCGGCAGAATGGCTTCGACAACGCGCTTGAGCGAATATTGTGGCTGCTGTAGCCGCTCGCGCCACCGCTCGAGCGTGTCTCGCCGTTCCCGCCACCTCAGCCTTACAAATGCTCTACCTGGCACACTATTCCCGCTTTGGCGGATATCGCAAATCTGGTCGTAGACCTTCGTGTCCATATCCGCCAGGATGTCCAGCGGCGGAAAGCGCGCCAGGAGAGTTGCCGCCTCAAAGGATATCGTTCGATATCTTCGTGCGATACGAATGGCCATTTTCCGCTGCAGCCTATTGACTTTAGTCCTGCAGCGTCGGACGCCTGACCAAACAGCCGCCCCCTACAGGACCATCGATCGCGCGACACCCGCATAGAGGCGGCGAACTTCCTCCCGAGGTCCCCCGAGATTGGGCAGCAGTCTATGCAAAGCACCCACTGCCTTCTCTATCCGGGGAACCAGGCGCTCGAAGTGCTCTTCGAAGCCCCACCGACCGTCCAGGGTGAGGCCAAGATACTTTATGTATCGCCCCACCTGGACTTGTGCATCTCCGACATGGACCAACGAGCTGGGTGGCTCTCTTCTCCTCGGCAGTTTATGGAACCATAACGCCTCAGTTTTCTGAGGCGCTATCTCCAGACCCAGCCCACGGATTGCCGCCACGACTTTAGCCACCATGAGCTCGGCAAGCTGGATGGTCTCCTCGAAGTTGTCCCCGCCGGCCAACACCAAAGTATCGTCTGCGTAGCAAACGATATTAACGCCGACGGGGAGATCGACACGCAGTACCGCGTCGTATGCTAGGTTCCACAAGGGAGGGCCTAGAACCGATCCCTGCGGAACCCCACACGTAATCTCCCTCCGCTGAACGCTACCGTCCCGGCCCACATAGCGAATGTGCCCGTCGCGTAGGTATGCCCCGACAATGCCTTGCAGGCAGGAAGGCACTTCATGATGTACCAGTGCCTCCCTAATCGCACTCCAGGGTAAAGAGTTGAACGCGTTGACGATATCCAAACTTATCGCCAACGCCACACCACCCCGAGACACCACCTGGCCGTTAGCGCGCGGACGCGAAGAATCGCATCTACGGTAGAACGCCGCTGCCGGAAGCTATACTGGCTATCAGCAAGGTCGGGACCAACCCGCCACAGGTGCTCGATGAGCCTTTCAGCAACCACTCTTTCAAAGAGCTTGGAAAACTCGTCAAGTAGGCATATTGGACGGTATGCAGAGGGAGACTCTGCGGCCCTGCCTTCTTTCTTCAATAAAACCAATCCAGCTTCCTTCCAACCGGAGGGGAACACGCCTGCACGGAGACAGCTATTAAATAACCGTCTCAAGCGATCACCAAGAGCAGCCGGAGTTAGAACCCACGCCCGGCCAGGGATACCATCCGGACCTGGCGCGGTGTTGCGAGCCCCCAAGCGCTTCACGGCTCGGTCGAAATCCCCTTCCGTCACCCCTAATTCGTCAGACCTGTCTGACAATAACAGGGGTGGCGAGGGAGTGTCCCTGGCTACTGGAAACAGTGTGTTTACAACTCTCTCCAGCAGACCCGGATCCATGGTCTCCGTGATGGGCGGGACCCAAGGGCGTAATTTGCCCATGACCATCCTATATGGTTTCCCCCACGGATCCCTGTCGTGCCCCTCGAGAAGCTCGCTCCAGGACCGACACCTGGCATCCGCGATAGCATGTTGAAGCGCCATAGTCGCTACTCGATAAGCTCTATAAACTCTGGCTATCTCCTCCTCCGTAGCCCTCTGCTGCCTTCTGCGCCGGGTGCGCTGAAACTGGCACCGGGTTTTAAGACAGACAGTCCGCAACTGCGCGATGTCTTCCGATCACCAGTAAACTGCACCAGGACGCTGGGCGCACCTTACCCGGGGCATGGCAGCGTCGCAAATTGACGTCATTGTTTTCCGGAAAAAGGTCGCCTCCACTTCTGAATCGAGCGTGATCCCCTGGGATCCATCATCATCTGGCTACGCCGCAACGTTGGCAGCTGCGACGAGCAAATCTCGATTGAGCTGTGTGAGGGCCCAACGACGCGCCGGTCACCTTGAGCCTGGACGGCTTGGGCCTTCGGAAGGACGGAGTGCCACATCAAAAACGATGTGGCGATGGTCAGACAGAGTGACCATCTCCTCCGCTACTCTCCATTCCGATACCATGCGGGCTACAGAAGGAGTCGCCCATGAGAGATCCACGATTGACTACCCCTGCCATCGAACGCATGTGGTAACGGACCCTCGATTCAATAGTGGAAGGTCAAGCGAAGCCGCCCAGTCCTGCACTACGTGTCCCTTCGGCCTATCCCGGGTGTTACCCCGTGCTCTGGAGTGAGCATTGAAGTCACCCAGGACAAGCACTGGACGGGGTGAGCATTTGCTTCGAATGCAGTTCGCAACCCCATCCAGGTACCTCTCAAATTGGAAGAGGGAAATGTTGGGGGACACGTAGCAGCCCACTATGGCCAGATGTCCCCATTCGACTGCGACATATCCCTGCCCCCTATCGAGCAGGGAGCAATGAGGCCCACTGCCTCCACCAGCCCAGTAAACAGCAACAGAGTCTAAGGTGTCCCGGAACCAGCGAGGATGATCCCGGAGACCGTAGGGCTCTGCTACCACCGCCAAGGCAACCGACCACTCCGCAATAGTCTGCAGAAAAAGATTTTGCGCATTGCAGCAGTGGTTCAGGTTGCACCGGAGGACTTTCAGGGCTGGGAAGATGAGGTATCCATCTCCTCCAGTAGGACAAGCGAGGCCCACTTCTTGCGCGGAGCACATTTCTTGCCTCCCAGTCTCCGGACGACCTTGGTCCGCACACAGCGGACACTGCAAAGTCGGCGACGAGAGTGCACGTCGCCGACTGTGCAGTTTGTGGGGTCTGTGGGCAGTGCTTGCTTTGTGGGGTCCTCCGCAAGAGTAGCACTGAGTGCTTCGGTCAACTACACTAGTATACCGGCGACGGACGTGCCCGGGTTCGAGGCAACTGAAGCACATCATACGATGTGCCTCCAACACCTCGACCCTTACCAACGTCTATCCTATCCTCATGCGAATGTTGGACGCCAGCTTCTTTACCGCCGCCAATGGACCACGAACCCAGACGTGCCCTAGAGAAGTAGGCGGGCGTCAGATTTCACCCACCTTTACGTCCCCGGAAGAGCAACCACCCGCCTCGGCAATAGCTATCGCCACGTCTGCTGGCGTGACAGCGTCGTCAAGGTCCAAGATCCTCGTCTCAGCCATTTTCATCGGACATGCAATATGCACGTCATACTCAGCAAGGACCTCCCTCATACGGCTTGCGAGGCTGTCAGCCTTGGTGGAACAGTCTGCACCAAAGATAGAAAGAACCATTCCGCTATCCGCAGCCCTCTTCTGGTCAACACTATCGATGCCGAGATCGGCCTACCGAATCTGCTGCCTCGCTACCGACAGAACTTTTGCGAGAGTGGCAGATGATCCCTCGCTTACTGAGATGTTAATAGCTGCCGAAGCGGGAACCCGAGGCAGTTTGACCGGCTGCTTTTCCCCTTTGCAGCGATAGATGACGCAGATAGAGCGTCTGAAGCACCAGCTGTGGCATTGGACTGGTGAGTCTTTGTCTTTTTTGCCACAGTCGACCAAACCTCCGCCTCAACCGTTGACGCGGGCTGTAAGGCCTGTGCGGTTGCCGCAGGTACAGCGGGCAGCTCCACCACCGGAGCCACCGAATTTACCTTCACATTTTTTTCCTTTCTCTTTCCCTTTCCTTTTTACCTGTTGGAATTAGGGTTCACGCTGAGATCCAGAGGGGAGAGAGGGGCAATAGAGCCACAGCCCTCTTTGCGTCGGATGCAAGAGGCGGACGTAGTGGCTTTTCAGGAGGCAGCCTGCTCACACTGGCAGCTAATTTGGCGTCCATCATACCCCCAATTTCTATGGCTATGGAACGCCGAAGCTGTGCCTCTGCTTCCGGTGCTAGTCCTGTCACCGCTATGGATCCATTGGTGGCTGAGTTGCTCCGCCATTTGTGCCACCGTTTCTGTAAGGCTAGCAAGTTGCGAACCCAGGGCCGCGTTCTCTCTCTCCAGCCTCTCAACTATGGCTCCATTCGAAACAAGCAGACGCCGCTGGCTTCGTTTTTGCCGCCTTCCGCTTTCGCTTGCTTGTTGACGACGCCTTGGAGGCGAGCGACATTTGCGAGCAGTCGGAATCACCGCTGTCGCCGCACCATCCCATGCACTGGTGTAGCCGGCCGCTTGCAGCGAGACCGGGTCACCCTACCCTCTGACACTGGAAGTGCCTCTGCGACGCTCTGCGTCCGCTGTTTTGGTCCCTGAGATGCGGACGTGTTGGATACATCCAACGACTCCACACCTCGGGGACGTGAGCCACCCTGGCTCTCTGCGTCGACTGAGGGTAGATGGCGGTTGTTGCCTCCCCCAGAATACGAGGGGCTGACCGAACCAAGTTCGGTGAGGAATTCTCCGGCTCAATTTTAGCGTGACACGCGTCCGCGTGTCTAGATTCTCTCTCTAGGGCAAGTAGCCGGCTCTGATCTCTTAGTAAAGACACAATAAGCTGTAGATATGTGTGTTTTGTAATATCGCTTGTCTTAAGATTGACGGCGAAATCTCTGTAGTTAAAGGTGTGTAGTGTAGGTTGTAGGCTAAGGTATGTAGTTAGGTTATCGTCGTGTCGGTGAAACATTCTGTAGCTGAAAAGGCCTGTCGTCGAATGTGACGAAGATGAAATGTTGGCGAAATGTCCGTAGGTGAAAGACTCTCCTGGGGAAACGGAAATAAATGAACGATCCTGTCGACGAATGGCGAATCGGTCTTAGGAGAACGGTTGCGGAATCTATTTTGTCGCCAATTAGTCGGAATCAGTCGCCAAGTCACAGATTTAATCGGGTCTTAGTTTAGGAGATATAATGAGTTCAATTAGTAAGGTATAGTCCAAGAGCTAGATCGAAGTGTTCATGAAAAAACTCTTCGAACTCATTATAGTTTTAACAAAGCATACTTGTGTGATTAAGTTCAAAAACAAACAAAGTAGACGCGGAAACATGAATGGTGGCAATTGGCAAAACAACCTGCTTTGTCTGGCCGAGGCACGAATATCAGTAAATTTTCGATCAAGTACCTACTCTCTTACCATTGCGGCCGCACGACGGACGTCTCGGCGCGGGCGGCAGGGTACAAAGAAAACCTTTATTTTATAATTTAGGTACTTGAAAAAGTAATGATACCGCAATATTACAATATCGGAATTATACAACTACTAGTAGTTACTTTAAGGTATAGTAATGTAAAGGTACCTTTATTTTAAGGTATCGAAATTTAAAGGTATGACGTCATACCGCTTACCGTTTTAACCATAATTTTTTCGGTTATTCAATCCCTGCTCAAAACAGCTAGTAGAACAATCAAAACACTACCGAACACAATTAAAATGTTAACATCAAACACCATACTTCTTATAGATGAAATACAGGCTCTAAGTGCAGAACACATGCCACCAGGGGCCCAAGTCTGCTATTTTTATAAATTCGTCATTCCAACACGATCCCATTGTCATCCCATTGTCATTTTGCTAAAAGTTCGTAATCTGCTAAATTCATAATGGTTGATCATTGGTCGGTCAATGGCACAGAAATTATACGATACTCGTAACAAATTAAAAGCAATGACTGCACAATGACGTTCTAATGGTAGGTCACTGATCAAAGGAACTGTCAAAATTTTAGCATATTAACGCCTAAGTCAGTTATTCATTTGTTATTATGTACGAGATTACCATTCTATGCCATTTCTTTCAATGGAGTGTCAGTGGTTGACCATTGGAAAGTCATAATGACGCCATTATATTAGTGGATTACCAAACTTGTCAAAATCGACAATTATGAAATCAATGATAGACCATTCTGACACTATTGTAATAGCAGACTTGAGGCCCTGTATAAAAACAAAACCAGAGAAGTCAAACGTAACATTAGAAAAGATATTAGATCTTTTAACACCAAACTATACCAAATTGCTTTAAAAAAGAATTGTTACTTAAAAATAGCTAAACAAGGCACCACAAAAGATAAACAGTGGATAAACTGTCTTAAAGACAACAATGGCCAAAAACATCGCAGTAGGGATAAAGTTTTACAAATCTGATTTTGAAGTACACACCGCACTTAGTAGAATGAACAACAACAGGGTACCAGGTGCGGATGGTATTAGTACCGCTTCTCACTTTAATTACAAATCTATTTAATTCCCTTTTACGAACAGGTATATTCCCCGATAGCTTTTGCCACTCAAATATAATGCTTTTACATAAAAAGGGGGATAAATCAGACCTTAACAACTATCGACCGATTAGCCTTGTATCACATCTCTATAAGGCTTCATTAAAGTCATAGATAATCGTATCTCGCCCCAATTGGACAAACACCAAGTGACACCAACCTCCACAACAAGCTGGCTTTCGACCAGGCCTCTCCACTACTGACCATCTAAATGCAATAAACCAAATAATCGAAAAATATCAGGAGTTCAATATACCAATTTATCTTGCCTTCATCTACTCGAAAGCTTTCGATAGTCTGACATATACCAGAATACCAGCGCTGAGACATTTATTTTTTAAATGTCGCAGCATCATGCTGAGATAGGAGCCTTTTGGCCTCATAAAGGACTTCATATTTCCTTTTCATTTTTTTTTATATAACTTGGTTTTTATTTTTTATTTTAATGTGTTTAGTTTAGTTTGTGATCTTCCTGTACGAGTCGCAATAAATACTTTTTCTTTCTTTCTTTCTTCTTTCTTTCTTTACATACGATGCAGGATGCTATATTGGACGTTCTGAACAACCAAGAAATTGATCCCACTTATATCAACCTACTTCGTAACGTATATTTACACAGCACTGCTTTAATTAGATTACAAACAGCCGGACCATCATTCTGTATCGAAAAAGGCGTAAAGGAGACATTCGCTTTCACCCAAACTTTTTAACAGCGCTCTTGAAAAAGTGTTTAAAAAGTTATCGGCAAATTGGGAGAGATGCGGCTTTGAAGTCGGCGGGGTGCGGTTAACAAACCTCCGCTTTGCTGACGATATTGTCGTATTTTCCTCCACGGCGCGGCGGCGCCAGAACTGGAGGAGCTTATGTTAAACCATCTCAGTGATGCAAGCCTTGAGGTCGGACTGGCGATGAACATGTTGAAAACAAGCTGATGTCAAACACCACTATATAGGATCAGAGTGAATGGTGAGGAATTGCAATATGTCCATGAATACATCTACTTAGGCCAGTAGTCTCTTTCAAGTCCAGACAAGACAATAATGCCTGGAAGAGCTACTGCTCCATGAAAGAGCTTATGAGAGGAAATCTGCCTTTGACTCTAAAGCGCAAATTATGGACATGTGCATCCTTCCAATTCTGACCGATGGATCCCAGACTTGGTCTTTGACAAAAATTTAAAAGTCCAAACTCAAGATTTGCCAACGTGCAAAGGAGCGCTGTATTCTAGGCGTCAAACTGAGAGATCATATTCGCAACACCACACTGCGCTCCAAAATACAGATATTGTTGTTGCTCAAAAGGCCGCTAAACTGAAGTGGGACTTTACTAGCTACGTCTGCCGTATGCCCAATAAGATGGGCCAAAATAACCACCACGTGGAGTCCCGACACAACTTTAGGCTTCGCGGCAGACCCCGTAGAAGATGGCGGGACGAGCTGGACAAAACAAACGACTAGTGGTCCACTTTAGCTCTGGATCGAAGGAGCTGGAAGTCAGAGAGGCCTTTGCCCAGCAGTGGGATGATGCAGGCTGACAGTAACAGTATGTATTTCTGAAACTCTTTTATATATAGCTGTATCCTTAGGAATGATTTTACCAAAGTCCGATAAGTATCTTTTATCCATGGAATAAAATTGACGTCTGACAGATCTAGTATGAAAAAACTGTCAAAAATTTAAAAAAATATTCTCAGGATAAGACTTATTCTACTAGGTATTAAAGTTTGGTGAAAATCGCCCTTATGCGTACAAATTATAAATGAATATGGCAAGGACTGACTAATGGATTTCACGTATGCAAATAAAACTGTCCACATTTTCCTAAATTAATATATTTTTAGTCGCAACGAGGAAATGTACCAGAAATGTACCGCGTGCCATGATTACCTACATAATGTAGCGCGTGCCATGATTACCTACATAATGTAGCGCGTGTCATGATTACCGACATAATGTAGCGTGTCATGATTACCTACATAATGTAGCACGTGCCATGATTACCTACATAATGTAGCACGTGCCATGATTACCTACATAATGTAGCGCGTGCCATGATTACCTACATAATGTAAAGCGTGCCATGATTACCTACATAATGTAGCACGTGCCATGATTACCTACAGAATGTAGCACGTGCCATGATTACCTACATAATGTAGCGCGTGCCATGATTACCTACATAATGTAGCGCGTGTCATGATTACCGACATAATGTAGCGCGTATCATGATTACCTACATAATGTAGCGCGTGCCATGATTACCTACATAATGTAGCGCGTGCCATGATTACTTACATAATGTAGCGCATGCCATGATTACCTACATAATGTAGCGCGTGCCATGATTACCTACATAATGTAGCGCATGCCATGATTACCTACATAATGTAGCGCGTGCCTTGATTACCTACATAATATAGCGCGTTTCATAATTACCTACATAATGTAGCGCGTGTCATAATTACCTTCATAATGTAGCACGTGTCATGATTACCTACATGATGTAGCGCGTGCCATGATTACCTACCTACATAATGTAGTACGTGCCGTGATTACCTACATAATGCAGCACGTGGCATGATTGATTACCTACATAACGAATTTAAATATTTTAAATGTTTTGCTCGTGTTTTGCCCAGGCAGGAATGCACCTAGTGAGGCATGTAGAAAAATATCGAATAGAGGCCTCGAGGCTTCAATAACGATCGTGAAGAATATCCAAACTAACATTTGGCGGACTGATCGCTAATTTTAGGTAAGCTTAGGTTTAGCTAAGTTTAGGTTTAGAAGAACTATGTTCCTTTTGACGTTATCTAATCTCATAGCGAGTTGCTGCTCCTCAGCGGGCCACGGCTAAGCTCCACGTTTACTTATTACGTGGCAAACCTCTCCTAGCACAGCCCGTCCTTCGAAGCAGTCTAGCAGTGGACGGTCGACTGTAATATAGCTTCAATTTGTCGGGAACCACTTACAGGGCTATCTTTGGGCCCTGTTTGCTACATGTTGTCATTAACAGTCATTAATAGTGATGACTTATTTACATGCAAACTCTTGCTCGAGATATCGACCAGTAATTATAACGTTGCTTGTAAGCGTGTATTAGTCATTGTCAGGGCGTCGCTGTTCAGTTTATACAAAAGTGAATTAGTGTAGTACCTGGTACCTACACAGGCTACACCTAGGTACACGGTCATGTACTTCTTTCTGTCTTTTTTTTTCTTTTTTCTAGACTTCTTATTAAGTTATCTAAAAGGTTTGGGACCGCTATAGAGTACGGACGTCATAGTCTAGGCTAAGAGACTTGATGCTGCCAAGAGGCTATGTCCAAGTGGGGTTCTTTCTTTTCTTTCTTCTTTATTTTTGTCATGTATGCAAGTACATAGATAGTGGATAATACATAGATTAGCTTATAAAACTTTACCTGTACCTATTATTAATTGAATTTACATGTTTATTTGAATTATTCTTATGAAATAAACTTATATAAAAAATATAGAAATCGATTAAGTTTTCGAATTGTTACTAAAAATATATATTCTCTCTAAATTCACCTGAAATTAAAGGTGGCATGAAAACAAGTTCAAATCTGAAATCCGTGAACAATCCTATCTGTATCATCATCATCATCATCATTTCAGCCGATAGACGTCCACTGCTGGACATAGGCCTCCCCCAATTTTGGGGGGGTTTGCCATAATCGCCACGCTTGGCAGGCGGGTTGGCGATCGCAGTATGGTATGATGGTGGAATGCATAGAGAACGCTGCTGCCCATTCTCCGGTAAGACCCTTAGTCGCCTTTTACGACACCCACGGGAAGTAAGGGATGGTGCTATTCTTTAAGTCCGGCACACCATACAGACAATCCTATCTGTAATTCCATCCAAATTATGAGCGTTTGCAACCCTACGCAAACATTTGCAACCGTACGCAAACGCACCATAAAAGTTAATAACAGCATAATGCATGAAATATTGAAATGAGTCTCGATTGATATGCATAGTGATGCATCTTATCATGTTCAGGAATGAGGCCCACTTGTCGGTGAGCTAATAAATCACTTACTAGTACAATCTTATAACAAACGCTGGTCATTACATAATTAATATTATGCATATGGTTTTGCCTGAAGGGTCGTAGTTGAGGAGGATCTGAGCAACATCGCGAGGACTTGGTGTTGATTCCCCAACTGGTTATTTTTTCATCCAAGCATGTTTTGGTATTATATATGTACTAGCTTCTGCCCGCGACTTCGTCCGCGTGAAATTTCTTGTTTCGCATCACCTGCCCGTGCTTATACTTCGTTTTGCGGTTCAAACTTCTGGTGAAATGTTGCAGAGTTGTTTGGGGATTGTCCCATATTAGCTTACTTTATGCTGGCCCTTATTACTTCGGACTGAATATCAACACAGGACATGCACACCTACAGTCATTATCTGCATTAAACATGCTTTCCTTTCTTGCTGTCATCAAGAGGGTACTTCCTCTTTCTTAGGGCAGGCTTACCTGCTAACTTTACAAGATTATTTCAATTAAATGAAACGGTCTTGTTTACAGAGAGAACGTGAACACGAGAGTGCGATGTATCTTAAAACATTCGCGAGCATACCGACTTCTAACTACGAAGCAGTCCCGACGACCGAAACGATACAGAACAATATTACAATATCCTAATTGTCTGTGAAACAGAAGACATAGAAATGGCAGGGTCTTCCGAGTATTATAATATGTACAATATGACGGCTAACGCGTCAGATATGTTCACCACGACGGATGATATGGCGGACATGTTCAACGAGAGCATTGCGAGCAACTTGAGCGGTATGAGCAACAGCACGGCCCCTGTGTTGCCAGCTCGGCCGATGGGCAAGATGTTCGTGCTGCTGGTGAAGGTGGTGTACTCCATCGGCATAGTCGGCAACGCGTGCGCCATCATCGCACTGCGGAGGGGGGAGCGGAGGGTGCGGAACAGAAAGCATCTGCTGCTGCTGACGTCACTGGCAGCTAACGATCTTGTTGCGTTGGTGAGTGACACTGCACTACTTTTTTTTTATTAAATAAGTTCAAGAGACCTCGTACTTTCCTGGAAGAAAGCGATGTATGAGGTCTATGATAATAATAATATCCTCTCGATCCCGACCGAATTTTGGTCATGGCGGCCAATCTCAACGGAGATTAGCTAAGTACGCAGAAGCTATTATAGCGCACAAGGTGTATGCGCAAACACAGAGGAACTCCCTCCCTCCCTTCCTCTCATAGTGCGATGGGGGGAGATCAGGCGCATGACCAATGACTTTACACTCTTCTACTAACTTCTTATAAATTCCAAAGTAAGTCTTCGATACCATTAGAATGAGTTTCCCCAGAAGATGGCCTAATCAGTCTTGCTTTGAAGGTAGACGGGTAGAAACATTGACACTGGCAAGGACTTGCAGACTCTGGCTGTGTGCACCCGGGCCTGTATACATAAGACACAGCCAGGTTTGGAGAAAGACTGTCAGACAAGTAGGTATTCATGAGTGAGTGAGCCGAATTTTTCTAAAGTTCAATTTGCCGTCATAAGGCTTCCTTTCGACTCGAGGTACCTTTGAAAATACGCCAGGTGGCCAATTACAAAATAAACGTTTTGGTTAGATTAAATTGCCCTAAGAGTCTTTAGCCCCAAGAATTAGATTTATTTCATCCTGGCGAACTTTTGAAGCCAAAATCTCAGAGAAAGACCCAGACGTGCCAATTATTTATAATCGATAAACCATTGAATTTGTTTACATTGTGTCTTATTTATATCTTAGAGCTCTCGACCTCCTGACGCCTTTTAGATGGAACACAAAAAAATCGTAAAAGATGTGCGTTATTTTATTTACTCCCTGTTTAGCTGTATGTTTTCTACATCGCTGCTGTACGCTGCACTCTGGTAGAAAAAGATAAATCAATTGTCAGTTGTAATTTTAGATCATTTTTCTTATTCTAAAACTTCCATTGATGATGACAGAGGTACGACTATAAACAAAGATAAATTATATGATTAAAACCGGGCAAGAGCGAGTCGGACTCGCGCACCGAGGGTTCCGTAACATCCGGGTTTATGCATAAGGTTTATGTTTATGAAATTAAATGTTTTATTTTTATTTTTGAGTTGATTGAATGAATGGTAAATTGCGGTTTACGATTTATGACGTATTAAAAAAAAAACTACTTACTAGATCTCGTTCAAACCAATTTTCGGTGGTAGTTTACATGGTAATGTACGTCATATATTTTTTTTTGTTTTTTTATTCTCTTATTTTAGAAGTTACAGGGGGGGGACACACATTTTACCACTTTGGAAGTGTCTCTCGCGCAAACTATTCAGTTTAGAAAAAAATGATATTAGAAACCTCAATATCATTTTTGAAGACCTACCCATAGATACCCCACACGTATGGCTTGATTAAAAAAAAAAAATTTGAGTTTCGATTCTAAGTATGGGGAACCCTAAAATTTATTGTTTTTTTTCTATTTTTGTGTGAAAATCTTAATGCGGTTCACAGAATACATCTACTTACCAAGTTTCAACAGTATAGTTCTTACAGTTTCGGAGAAAAGTGGCTGTGACATACGGACGGACAGACAGACAGACAGACAGACGGACAGACAGACAGACAGACATGACGAATCTATAAGGGTTCCGTTTTTACCATTTGGCTACGGAACCCTAAAAAAGTGTTGGAATTGTAGCCATTATCTAAGTAGTGCGAACCAGTAAAGAACTCATGTCACCCTCTCGGCATGTAACGGCAGACAGCATTGTTGAGGTTGGCGAGTCCATGTTAGTCGTCGGCCATCATTCCTTGCGTTCTGTGCGTCTGTGCTCCATTCCTCGAGAAACAAGACAGCTGTCAGTTGTGCTTGTGAGGCACTTTCTTGTTCCTCCGCTTGATGTCTTGCATTCCGTTCGCGCTCTAGTACCTTTGATAATAATATCATTTAAATTCCAAACAGGTGCCTGCCATTATGATTACTTAAGAGGGAGAATGATTATCAATTTTAAAATTACATGCGTTGTCGTACTCGTAGCTTGGCTTTTAAGTGTTGGTTATATGTAACTACTTACTGTTACTTACTGTTGTTTACTTACTGTTGTAGTGGTGTTGGCTATGCTGTAACTACTTTTATACTTTCGGTTATAATATTCTTAAATGCGCCTGCTTCATAAATTTGCACTTGATTACTAAATCTATTCGCAAAACTAGTAACCGCGGGAACAGTCGGAGTTAAGTAACTATTAACAGTAAATTAAGTACCTACACAAGGAGCATTTTATCACTATAGCCGTAACTATTATACTTAACCGCAACAAATATAGCCGCAACCAGTTAGCTAACCGTATCGAACCTGCGACATAAAATGTTATTATTACGAGGACTCTTCTTGTACGTATACGGATACGTACAACCAGAGTCCAGTAGTACTCGTTGGACACTCATGGCTAACATTATTTTCTAGATTATCTCTATTTATGGAACGAATATTTATGTATATAAATGTAGATCTGTTCTGTTACTTTTACTTGCTGCGCTGCGTCATTAATAGGTATGATGCCACAAGCTAGTAGTGAGCTCCTTAGCTACGTTTAGTGATAGGTTGTAGCTGATAACTATTTTCTGGCCAAAGAGTCTCCATCGCCATATGCACAACATGGCAATGCTGCCAGCCTTTTAGGCACTTATCCCGCTGACAGCGATGCGGACAAGGTTTTAGTTGCCTTATGATTCTTACCCTTTATTTTGTTTTATATACTTACATGTATGTACATATTATTATTTTAAGTCTGTTAGCTTATATGTTATCCCCTTACTAATAAACGTTGTATAGCGTTTATATTCACAACGCTTTAACTTCATCTTTCGAAAGTGTAATACCGACGACTGAAAGAGAAAAATCGGTGTGTAATTATTCATCTGATATGATTCGTTTATTAGTAAATATTAATATGATTATAGAGATGCTAACTTGCACAATTAAATTAAAATAAATTAAATTAAATTGCATTGAATTAAATAGATAGAATGAAGCTAGGATTTATAAGCACGTATTATGCTTGTCATGTCATGCTATCCCCGAATCGTTAAGTAGTAGACCATACTGTACTTTCGTAATGGCTTCGTGACCCGAGTTTATAAGAGCGTTGGTTTATACATCTAAGTGCTCATCACTTATTACTACACGAATTGACCTCACCAGAAACAGCGGCAGGCTGCTTGAACAGAAACCTATTGGTTCTTTAGGCTTTCCTAATTCCTTGAAGAAAGATCTACTCATATGACGCTCTAAAAGTAAAGTGAATGTATTTGTAAGGGGACAGCAATATCGTTTTGCTCATCTGCTTAGCTTAATCGGTCATTTCGTCTGGAGGATGAATGAGAACGTGTGTCCTTCTATATCACTGAAAGGATGTCTTCCTTATTATTGTGCAAGCAACCACAAGGGAGAAGTCCTTGACTCAGCAGTGGGTGGCACAGGGCTGCCAGAGATGATGATCCAACGATTAATCTGACTTGTCTGTGGCAGGTGGGCATGATGTGTGCTATGCTGGTGGGCGAGCACGTGGCGGGCGTGGGCACGACGCGCGCGTACTGCGCCACGCGCGTCGTGCTGCGCGTGTTCGGCATCGGCTCGGTGTGCATCGCCGTCACCATGGCGCTGGAGCGGTACCTCGCGCTCACGCGGCCCTTCGTCTACCAGAAGGTAACATTCTACTTTCTTTGTTTTGTTTTTCCTCACAGCACGTGGCGCATCGAGGCTTAGAAAGAGACAGGTAGGCAGCCACTAGGTGACTCGCAGAGACGACGCCTTCAGCTGCAATAGAGATACATAAACAGGGTTCATGTATGTGATAGCTATAAGCAAGCCTACATTGGCATCGTCTGATCAAGGATTATAGGTATCTTATTAACTCCACAGCATTTTATCGAATCAAAATATCTCGGGTGAATACCTACCTACTGTAATACACCGCACTGACAGGAATACCTAACGATCACAATACTTTATTGAGCACAGGTCTCCATCCAATATGAAATTTTAATAGATTTTTTCCTATTTCCTATAGTAGGTACCTAGCTAGTTTTTCTTTGGGAATACATAATATATACTTAACATAGGTACCTACACCTACATGTTCAATTTTGGACGATAGATGCGGTATATTTACGTAGATTGGGAGAGTGGGGGAATTGGGAACACTTAACTACCAAGGCTCAAAAATAATAGAAAAATCTCATGGACATAATAAACTCTTTATTACAACATTACCTTTGCTTATTTATCTAATTATTAGCGAGAAAAAATCTTAAAAATCAACGTATTATAAGAAATATGAACGAAAACAAAAAACATTGCTGTTCCTTTTTACCCGATACCCTATGGGGTAAATGAGATCATCCCACGGGGTAAATGGGAACGGTATGGGGTAATTAGGAATGATACAGTTAAATATTATAATAAACTACAATTTTTTAGTGTGGCACATATCACACACGTAACCTTTACTAGTCTCGCCAGCAGTACATTTTTCATGTGCCCAAAGTTTACAAACGGCGCGGCGGCGCATGATCACATATTATCCAATCTTCTGTCGGCGGGTATTCAAACTTTTCGTTGCATATTATACAGTAAAACTCCTCTTCGTTTTCATTTAAGACTTTAGAGCCTTCGTCAAATCTATGACTTCTTTACCCTTGACTCGTGGCTTCTTTTGTATAGTTTTAATGTTCTTTTCTTTTCTTTTTGTTTGCATTTTTTCTTTTTTAGCTTTTCTCTCACTTTATCTTTTCTGTTTTTCTTCTAGTTGTATTTTTATAGGTGTGCTGGATAATATCTGAGAATGCTTCTTATTCTGTCGCTTAGAAGTGTTTCCTATTTTAGGAATGATTGGCAATTTGATAATATCGGAAAGAGGCACAGAAGTGGATCTAGGAGGAGTAGTGGTAATGCTCAAATCATTTTCATTTTCGGGAACAGAAGTGGCATCCTGTGTTGGTGTTGGACTTTGGCTGCCAGTGTTAAGGGACTCATTCAAACTGTTCTCAGCTGCAGTTTCATGAACGTTATAATTTTGACTGGTGTGGGGATGGTCAAATACCGTATTTTTAAAGCTGTCTTTAAATTTGTCAGGATCAATAGGATGAATTCCAACAGTTCTAAATCCACTGACAGCTTTGCTTATGTTAGCTGTTTTATTGTACGATTATTAACCATGTAGAGCTCACATTCTTTATTGTATGCCATCTTCAGTGAACTGAAGATCCAGTGGCTGCCTTTTGTGAGATACATGAGGAGGCAAAGAAATAACTTGCAGGTTGTGTTCTCGGAAAAGTTCTTTGCCCAGTGTAAGCTCCTTACTTCTGACGTCTTCAATTGCATGGCGAAGATCTTCAATTTGCTATTTTGTTTCAGTCTTTCGTACGTAATTTTAAAGCATCTAAAACAATTTGTAACGTTAAAACATTTTTACAAAATCAACCAGTAGCACTAAGGGTAATTAAGAACGAAATGGGGTAATAGAGAACGTTCTCAATTACCCGCCTGATGCCTTTCCCAATTGCCCGAAGTAGTAAATGTAAATCATAATGGCGTTCATTCATAACAGTATTTCTGATGACCTTAAAGCACGTGGGGTTTTAAAATAGATAAAACGTGCATGATTATAATGAAATACGGTGTCTCTAAACTCAAAAATATCATATTTACATCTATTATAATATAAGACAAAAATTATAACAGAAATGCTAAAAAAATAGTTCGACTCACCGTGACGGGGCGCGTGCGGCCTTTTAAACTCTCACTGTCGCGTACGCACTGAGGGTCGCTAGACGCGTCTGTTGAACGGGTGTAGTGAACGGGGGAAGTATTACTTACCTAGCTATTCCCAATTAGCCGCCATTCTCAATTCCCCCACTCTCCCCTACAGTATTTACAAAGGTTTTCCCATTACTTCGAGAACTTTCTCGAGTACTCGATTATGACCGAGCGTGTCATTGAAAGAGTGTTTTGGAATTATGTTCGAAAGTAAAATATAACACAACTAAGAAAATAACTAGTACGTAATTAATAACACTATAGTCACTATGTTTCAACGGACATTTGTATATTGTTTGTTTATACTCGTAATAACAAGCCCAAAAGCTACTCCGCCCCTTGGCTTGGAGCACGACATTGCATACACATCAACACATCGTGTAAATAAAACATAGGTACAACAAACATCCGCTTAAAAAATATACAAATACAAAAATATACAAATTTACCTAATTTGTATATTTTTGTATTTGTATATTTTTTTAGGTGTCTTAAAAAATAGTATACACACACAACGATATTCTTGAATTTTTATTATTTTATGTCCCAATAGTCGGGCGTCACGCTACAGTAATATAATAATAAACGAATAGATCCGGGGCATATTGTTGATTTAGTTTTACGGCTAGATGCTAGATAAAGTCGAGGCTGCCCTGAATCTGAGCATACGGAGCTGCTCAGACGCACATCGGGATGGTGCACGTCACGAAGAAGCTCTATGACTATTAAAAATGATCCATGTATTGATAAATAATGTTATTTATGTGCTTTAATAATATAATCGTTTTAGGGTGCCATACCGTACCTCAAAATGAAACAACGGAACCCTTTTAGGTTCACTTTGTTGTGCGGCCGTCCGACTGTCTGTCAAGACCCTTTATCTCGGGAACGCGTGGAGGTATTGAGTTGAAATTAAAACCATATACTCAGGTCTACGGTTCCTTGAAGGTGTGATAAAATCAAACACCTAAGTTAAGGTAAAATAAGATACGGCCGTTTATGTCGCAAAAAAACGTATATTTCGACACTCTCAGGGGAATCAAAACTTATAGGGTACTTCCCGTTGACCTAGAATCATGAAATTTGGCAAGAAGCAAGATCAAGTACAAGTAAAATCCGTAAACCGTAAATTTGTAGGTAAAGTTACGGTTTACGGATTTTTTCCCTTGATCTTGCTTCTTGATCAAAACAAAATCCCGTGATAAACTATTTACATACCTACAAAGAACGGAACCCTCGGTGCGCGAGTCCGACTCGCACTTGACCGGTTTTTTTATTTAAAATCAACCAAATTTACATCATGTTTCCAATACAGGAAGCAGAGCCTTATAAAGAGCACTTGTAGTCGTTCCTAATCGATGATCTCGCTTTCGAAGTGAACTTACATTCAATAGTGGTATCGATTTTTGCAAAAAAATTTCGTCACTAGGTAATACTCGATCAGCAAAATCTGTGATTAGGTACTCGTAGATAACACACGATAACTACGTACATTGTACGCACTACGAGTAGAGCATGAATCAATCGTCTTAATTAGTATACCTACGGGTTGTAACGGTGTTCCTACACGGGCAACTTAAATTGCTCAAATCCTGGGCAAAATTAGTTAAATATGCAGTCACGACAACTTGTGTGAGTGTGAATGTGGACGGCAAGACGAGTATGGGAAGACCAAAGAAACGATGAATGGACTGTGTGAACTATGATACGTATGGCTAGAATGGGAGTGACTAGGTACCGAGATGACGACTAATGGAGAAACATGGAAGAAACAGACATGTTGCGCCGACCACAAATAAATTGGGATTAGGGCAGGAGAATGATGATGCAGTGCCGACAACATCCAAGAGTTTACTGCGACACCAACATGATGATGCAGTGCCGACAACATCCAGGAGTTTACTGCGACACCAATATGATGATGCAGTCCCGACAACATCCAGGAGTTTACTGCGACACCAATATGATGATGCAGTCCCGACAACATCCAGGAGTTTACTGCGACACCAACATGATGATGCAGTACCGACAACATCCAGGAGTTTACTGCGACACCAACATGATGATGCAGTGCCAACAACATCCAGGAGCTTACTGCGACACCAACATTGTTGTCATCGTATTGAGCGATGTGGCCTAAGAGGTAAATAACTAGGCAATACATACAATCAGGGGTGATGTTGCCTAAAAAATTTAAGTAATTTCTCGAAATGAAACTTGATTACGTACGTCACCATCTCTGGCAACTATAATCCCGGGCAATAATTGCCCGTATAACGCAGCTGTACGTTCACATCGTCAGGACGACTTAGGATCAGAAGGTACTCTGGTGTGCTCTTATCAATGATTATCGGACCAACCGGACGAGTCAATAAATCGTATATGCAATAAGTGCGTGTATAGTAGCCGCTATCAGCAATCTATCACCGGAGGCCATGAATGAATATAGTTAGTCCTGTTTTATGAAGATCGTTTCTGGTCATAATAGTAGTGCTACGGGTGCTACGGGCTCCCACAAAGATGGCTAGATCAAATATCCTGATTCCTGCTACTTGTAGGTACTGTGTAAACAATAGATCCCGCTGTCTTCCTTCATTATTTAAAATTCTAGAAATACTTAAAACTTTACAAATGTACTTTAATTTGTTATTTTAGCATTCTAAATAAGTAACATGAGCTCACTCCGATAACAAATACAAACGACTTGTTGATCATACAAATGGTAGTATTAGACAATGTAGTGTCGATATTATCTTAGCATACCTACATCTATTTGATCACTGTCTACGTCTCACCGATTCTAAATTATTGTAAAACTAATCTGACTTTTGTCGTTTTGTCTGTGAGAGGTAGTGAGTGCGGGTCCAGAGCGGGTTGGTGAGTATCACATGTGACATTATCTCTTTGAATGTTTTTAGCGGGTTTCCCCATTTACTTTATCGAAATCAGATAATAATAATTCGTTCTCGATATATATCATCAAAAAAGCCGTTCCATCCACCAAAAAATGTATGAGAAAATGAATCATATTTTTTTTGTGTATTTTACCCAAGTTTTATTAGTTATTCTGCTATTCGGGGCGGAAACAAGCCTATGGTCATAAAAATCGGTCCAGCCGTTCTTGAGTTATAAATGTTGTAACTAACCCGACTTTGTTTTATTTATATAGATTTGTTGTAGGTAGCTACTTGATGTTTGATCGCTGTCAAGTTTTAAGGGCTTTGGTTTTTCTTTTTCCTCTAAGCTCACTCGTCCGTTGTCGGTGCAATATCTCAGCCGGCTGCTCTCGTCCATCCCGCTGAGCTCCACTGACAGCTCAACAGCTCATCTCATCGACGCTCCATCAAATCAATACAATTATTTTTAGCCGCGGCTACACGCGGCAGAATTCGCCAGCGATGCGGTTCACATGTTTGTTTTCGTAACATTTCATGTTATGATCATTCAATTCATCACACAAACTGATAATAGCTATCTATGAGTGAAATAACAATTTAATCTATCTGCCCTGTGTGGAAAGTGAAAGGTGTGTCGGATATTAATCAATTAGAGCTTGTTATCTTTGAGTTTTGTAAATGAATGGTCTACTGGTCTCCCCTTGCTACCTCATGTAGCCTCACTAGTGTTTGTGTTCTGGGAACAATTACTATTATGACTTTATGAAGTATCTAGTAATAGAAAATAAGTGAAAACACCCGCTTTAGTGACAATGTAGATAATATCATCGTGCAAAAACATAAAGTGAAGGCAGTTCATTTGTGTTAATGGTTCGCCCAGCACTCAAGGTACCTATACCTAGGTATCAGCGGGCGTTTGTCCTATTGTTGTCAACAGTGCTAAATAGGGCTCGAGGACATATCTAACAGTTATGAGAAGCGACTACCCGTCGTAAGCACCAGGCTATCAGAACGATCAGAAGGCAGAAATGGCACATTGTTTGCGACCACCTGCGGCGCGCTGCTCTCCTGACGTCAACAACTCAACTCGACCATAAAGAGAGACAAGAAAGATTAGCAAACTTTATTTTCTTCATAACTTCCATTTTCCTTATCAGACTGCAAACAAGATGACAGGATGCGGAACAAGAGCGACCTTTTTTTTTTTTTTGATGGGAAATCATCAAATGACTCCTCCCGCTGTGGGTGGAGCGGAAGGGAGTGTCAGACTCTTACTGACTAAAACCCACCCGTGTTCCTTCCTTAGCCCTTTATGTTCCAGGCCAGCGGTAACCCTTTCGGACAATCCCGCTGGTTGATAGTTGAGAAATGTAGACAACTAAAGTATTCTTAAATTTTCTTTTTTTTCTTGATGCCCATTTTATTAGACATTTGCTGTTTCGAGATATTTTTGGCATTTCATTACAAACCTGTTTCATCCGTTAGTTTTTCCTCAACCAAATACGTAAGCTGAACTGAACATACCTATATATATTCAAAGTTTGTAAACAAACCTAGAAATCTACAATTAGCTGACCAAGAAACGAGAATCGAGTAAACTAGTCTGCATACTTAGATACCTATCTTATAAAGCCTTTTTCCCTACTATGGGGTCACCGGTCGACTTACAATCTAACCGGTTACAGCTGAATGCAAGTATTTTACTCGGAGCGCCAGCCTGTCTGACCTCCACAACCCAGTTACTCGGTAATACTGGTTAATACCATGGGTAATACTGGTTAATACCCTTTGGTAAGACTGGTTGTCAGACTTTTGGGCTTCTGACTAACCCTAACGACTTTAAAAGATCTACAAATGACGGCCGGGGCCAACGGCTCACGGTGGGATCTCGATATGTAATAAATGGTCACCAATCCAAGAAACCTTTGACTGACCCGTGCGCCCGTTATAATTAGCCACGAGCCCCTTATATTCTGCCAATGATTACTTAATATTTAGGATCCCCTACAAAAGAAACAAAGACACAAGCAATTATTATTATTCGTATTCTCTAGCAATCATAAAGTTATCGTAATTATTAAGTACAAAGAGCGTATTAACCTGAATCTGAAACGACCCCTTAAAACCCGCAATAATAGGTACGAGGCAGGTACGACGTACAGACGCCAGCACATCAAGCTGCTACAATCTGTCAAATTTCTTTAATATATTTTCAACTTTATCGCTGAAGTATAAGGTTCAAAGTTGATTGGGAAAATTTGACAGTTTCGGATAGGTTGATGTGCTGGCGTCTGTACATGCTCCAAGCCAATAACCACCTAGAACTTTCCTAAAATAAAGTAGGTACTTATTTAAATTCAAGCAACGCCATTTTTTAATGCTAATTAATCGTTTTCTGAAAGCGTTACAATAACTCGGCAGCTAATATCAAAACACATCGGTATCACTATCACAAGCCCAGCTCAACCGCAGAGCTGTCTGTTGGGGAGACCGGGTACAATAACTCAGCAGCTAATATCAACACACACGGGTATCACTATCACAAGCCCAGCTCAACCGCAGAGCTGTGTGTAGGGGAGACCGGGTACAATAACTCAGCAGCTAATATCAACACACACGGGTATCACTATCACAAGCCCAGCTCAACCGCAGAGCTGTGTGTAGGGGAGACCGGGTACAATAACTCAGCTGCTAATATCAACACACACCGGTATCACAAGCCCAGCTCAACCGCAGAGCTGTGTGTAGGGGAGACCGGGTACAATAACTCAGCAGCTAATATCAACACACACGGGTATCACTATCACAAGCCCAGCTCAACCGCAGAGCTGTGTGTAGGGGAGACCGGGTACAATAACTCAGCTGCTAATATCAACACACACCGGTATCACAAGCCCAGCTCAACCGCAGAGCTGTGTGTAGGGGAGACCGGGTACAATAACTCAGCTGCTAATATCAACACACACCGGTATCACAAGCCCAGCTCAACCGCAGAGCTGTGTGTAGGGGAGACCGGGTACAATAACTCAGCAGCTAATATCAACACACACGGGTATCACTATCACAAGCCCAGCTCAACCGCAGAGCTGTGTGTAGGGGAGACCGGGTACAATAACTCAGCAGCTAATATCAACACACACCGGTATCACAAGCCCAGCTTAACCGCAGAGCTGTGTGTAGGGGAGACCGGGTACAATAACTCAGCTGCTAATATCAACACACACGGGTATCACTATCACAAGCCCAGCTCAACCGCAGAGCTGTGTGTAGGGGAGACCGGGTACAATAACTCAGCAGCTAATATCAACACACACCGGTATCACAAGCCCAGCTCAACCGCAGAGCTGTGTGTAGGGGAGACCGGGTACAATAACTCAGCAGCTAATATCAACACACACCGGTATCACTATCACAAGCCCAGCTCAACCGCAGAGCTGTGTGTAGGGGAGACCGGGTACAATAACTCAGCTGCTAATATCAACACACACCGGTATCACAAGCCCAGCTCAACCGCAGAGCTGTGTGTAGGGGAGACCGGGTACAATAACTCAGCAGCTAATATCAACACACACCGGTATCACAAGCCCAGCTCAACCGCAGAGCTGTGTGTAGGGGAGACCGGGTACAATAACTCAGCAGCTAATATCAACACACACCGGTATCACAAGCCCAGCTCAACCGCAGAGCTGTGTGTAGGGGAGACCGGGTACAATAACTCAGCAGCTAATATCAACACACACCGGTATCACTATCACAAGCCCAGCTCAACCGCAGAGCTGTGTGTAGGGGAGACCGGGTACAATAACTCAGCTGCTAATATCAACACACACCGGTATCACAAGCCCAGCTCAACCGCAGAGCTGTGTGTAGGGGAGACCGGGTACAATAACTCAGCAGCTAATATCAACACACACCGGTATCACAAGCCCAGCTCAACCGCAGAGCTGTGTCAACTAACTATGTACCTAATCAAAATAAATGTTTTATTTTCGTTATGATTTTCTTTTTTCCCACCATAATGAGAAAACATTGAACAGCCTTATTTTGACAAAATCAGCGTAAGTGGTCGTAGGGCGGCATAATCGGTATTGCACGCGGGCTACTAAACAGCTAGCGGCGGGCCTGGCTGTGTGTAGGGGAGACCGGGTACAATAACTCAGCTGCTAATATCAACACACACCGGTATCACAAGCCCAGCTCAACCGCAGAGCTGTCTGTACGTCATGCGTCTGTCTGAACAGATTGAAATCATTTTCGATCTAATGCTGGGAGCTTTTAGTTGCTACACTTGTTACAATGTACGCTTCGATAATAGTTGCAAATAGTTCTAATGTAAGTAAGCATAGACAGCGTTAAATTATTTTATTTTCTTGCTGGATTACAATAATAAAATACAGGTACTTTATACGACAGTTGTTCGTGGCTACTTTATTAGTTACGTAGTCCGCGACTTCGTCGATGTATGATTTCTTATCTCCCTGTTCAATGTTACCTTTAGACATTGACTCAGCACTCGGCCTGGCTCAAGCGCGGCCCAATTAAAATAATGATTCGGTTGCATCTCACACGCATAGGACACATAGAATTTGTATAATAGTGTGTGTTAAGAAAAAGTTGTATATAAGCAGAACATCACACTATAATATTATAAAGGCGAAAGTTTGTGAGTGTGTGTGTGAGTGTGTGTGTGTGTTTATATGTTTGTTACTTCTTCACGCTCAAACGACTGGACCAATTTTGATAAAATTTTGTATGGAGGTAGCTGACACCCTGGATTAACATATAGGCTACTTTTTATCCCGATATTCCCACGGGATCGACAATTACGCGGGTGAAACCGCGGGGCGCAGCCCGAACCTGGAATTCCTGTCTACTATCCGTCTGTAACCTTAGGTCGCATGGTGCAGACATCCTGAACTTATTTATATATTTATTTATCACGCATTAGGTATATGATAGGTTAGGGCTGTAGGGCTTGTAGGGCTTAGGGTCGTAGGGACTGTTAGGCTTGTAGGTCTTTGTAGGTTCCTTTAACTTATCGTATAATTTCATGTACCATCACACCCTTGACAGTATTGCGGCCATACGTGACGTCTGTTAAAGGTGGATGTACACTTGACAGTATTGCGGCCTTACGTGACGTCTGTTAAAGGTGGATGTACACTTGACAGTATTGCGGCCTTACGTGACGTCTGTTAAAGGTGGATGTACACTTGACAGTATTGCGGCCTTACGTGACGTCTGTTAAAGGTGGATGTACACTTGACAGTATTGCGGCCTTACGTGACGTCTGTTAAAGGTGGATGTACACTTGACAGTATTGCGGCCTTACGTGACGTCTGTTAAAGGTGGATGTACACTTGACAGTATTGCGGCCTTACGTGACGTCTGTTAAAGGTGGATGTACACTTGACAGTATTGCGGCCTTACGTGACGTCTGTTAAAGGTGGATGTACACTTGACAGTATTGCGGCCTTACGTGACGTCTGTTAAAGGTGGATGTACACTTGACAGTATTGCGGCCTTACGTGACGTCTGTTAAAGGTGGATGTACACTTGACAGTATTGCGGCCTTACGTGACGTCTGTTAAAGGTGGATGTACACTTGACAGTATTGCGGCCTTACGTGACGTCTGTTAAAGGTGGATGTACACTTGACAGTAATGCGGCCTTACGTGACGTCTGTTAAAGGTGGATGTACACTTGACAGTATTGCGGCCTTACGTGACGTCTGTTAAAGGTGGATGTACACTCCCCGACCCACCCCCTCGCATCGCATCACTTACCCGCGCTTTTACTTCGTTTTCGCTCAGCGTTTTTTCTTTCTGCTCGGCTCCGAAGAGTTTTAGCGTGATCTACAGGGTTATTGGTAAAACATTAACAACCTCTTAAGAGGTCATTGTACTCATCATTATGAACAACTTTTACTATGGGACCAAAACAGAAATCGTGAAAAAAAAAATCTGCTGTTCCCTACATTTTGACGAGTTATACGAACATAAATGTAGGGAACAGCTGATTTTTTTTTTTTGCTATTTCATGTTTGGTTCCATAGTAAAAGTTGTTCATAATGATGAGTACAATGACATCTTAAGAGGTTGTTAATGTTTTACCAATAAGTGCCAATAACCCTTTACATACTAATATTATAAAGAGGTAAAGTTTGTAAGGTTGTAGGGGTAATCTTCGGAACTACTGATTCGATCCCGAAAATTCCTATAATAGCCTATAGCCTTCCTCAAGAATTAGGCTATCAAATGCATAAATAATTGTTCAAATCCGACTTGTGTTCCAGAGATTAGCGCGTTCAAACAAACAAACAAAATGTTCAGCACATCACTATAGATATCTATAAAACACAGAATGCTCTATGAAAGATAGCACTTTCCTCCGACATTATAAAGAGTTATTTTTAAATCTCCCTGGAAGAGATTTATATGTTTTCGAATTCAAATCGATATTTTTAGGTCACAGACTTGATACCTACTGGAATGTTAGGAGGAAAACAAACACAGAAATTACATATCAGGCGAACATTACGTAAAAGCTGTTGATCTTTTCTTTTTTGGTTAATGCTTTGGAACCGGCACAAGCTGAGTCATCATAATTTTGATGAAAGTTTATTTAGTTTACTGTAAATATGGCCGTAATCTACGGATGTCCTGAACTGATTATGAGTAAGTACTTACTTAATCCTAGTTCCCACCGTCACTCAAGGACACCCATCTCTGATCTAGACATAAGTAGGTAAGTCAAAGTCGGTATGAGCAGCAGTGTCTTCCTCACATGACTCACATCACGCCGCGACTATCAGACATCATGGATTTTGTGCTTTGATGCTTTTTTAGGGTTCCGTTGCCAAATGGCAAAAAACGGAATCCTTATAAATTCGTCACAGCCACTTTTTTCCGAAACTATAAGAACTATACTATTGAAACTTGGTAAGTATTTATTCTGTGAACCGCATTAAGATTTTCACACAAAAATAGAAAAAAAACAATAAATTTTGGGGTTCCCCATACTTAGAACTGAAACAAAAAAAAATTGTTCGTCAATCCCATACGTGTGGGGTATCTATGGATAGGTCTTCAAAAATGATATTGAGGTTTCTAATGTCATTTTTTTCTAAACTGAATAGTTTGCGCAAGAGACACTTCCAAAGTGGTAAAATGTGTCCCCCCACCCCCCCCTTATGTAACTCCTAAAATAAGAGAATGATAAAACTAAAAAAAATATATGATGTACAGTCAACGGCCAGAAGTCCACTTACACCGCAATGACCATTATCGCCTGCGCTATACGGGCTGCGGCGCCTATACACACATACGCATATTTATCCGTGTGAGTGATGTTCCAACGGTAACAAATTAATATCGCGCTACGAGTAGTCATAGATGTGGTCAATGCTAGACAAGGATGACAATATCAGTAACTTGTTTTTCTATCGCAGTTTGATTATTTTTTTCATAGTAATGCAAAATTTCAACAAGTGAATGTAAGTTAATATTAGCTAGATCGGTAACGAGGCTGCACTTGCTAATGTGAACGGGATAGATGTGCGTTCGAATCCTAGTTGTGCCAGTTTTTTTTATGTTTTATATAATTATTATTATTTGTATGTTTTAGTAATTTATTTTAGTAAATTAGTTTGAATAAATAGATATTACAATAAAGGTATTTTATTATTATAATATGATAATAAATGAAACAACTTTTTATATGGTAACATTGTAATATTTTTTATACAAAAGAAATCCTTTACACTTATGTTATTATTATAGTATTGAATGTTAAAAAACACATTTTAGGTTACATATAGATATTATGAAAATTCTGATATCATTGAAGAGGTTATAGCTTAATTATTCATTTTCTTAATGAAAAGAGGATTGAAACTTAACCTCAATGTTACAATAATATAAATACTTATTTGTTAAAGTTACGGCCACTATGTCCCCTGACACAAAATTACCCTACCTGTCTATGATTTTTAATATTTCGTGTGACCTCCGTTAGCCTCGATACAGCTAATGAGACGTCGACGCATAGACGCCACAATATTAGCACAGATATTTGTGCCGCGCAAACTATCCCATAACTGCATGCAATGGGATTTGAGTAGCTCAGGGCATCTCTCGTCCCGAGCTTCCCATCTTTGCACCATTAAACCCCATATATTTTCTATAGGGTTTAAGTCAGGGGACCGAGCTGGCCAAGGAATAACTTTAATTTCCGGATGATTGCTAAACCATTCGCGAACAATGCTGGCACGGTGAATGGGACAATTGTCTTGAACAAAACTTATCTCATTTAAGTCTTCTGCGGGGTAGATATTACGCACCGTAGGCAACATTATATCGTTCAACACTTCCACATACACACATCAAAAGTGTCTAGGGATCAACATATATTTTTGCAATAACTTTTCTCCTGATTGATATTAATTAAAATTTTCTTTAAGGATTCATCAAATAAAGTGTTTTCGTTTGTCACAGTAACGATAAACCAAGTCACCTTTGCATTAATAAAGAAATTTGCCATTTTCCTAATAAAGGAATTTTTGACATTTGAACCACTAACACAAAAGTTCGAAAA
Organism: Mesoligia furuncula; assembly: GCA_916614155.1. NCBI lineage: Eukaryota > Metazoa > Arthropoda > Insecta > Lepidoptera > Noctuidae > Mesoligia > Mesoligia furuncula. The sequence goes on along the minus strand of OU744812.1, from coordinate 500,125 downwards.
AAAGACTGAAATAACAGTTTTCTTTAAAATTTTATTGGGTAACTTAAACAATTAATAATCCGTGTTTCTACCGCGAACACTAACAACACAAGAACATCGGTTTGGCATACTCAAAATGAGTTCATCCAAATCACGCTGTGGAATGGCCGCCCATGTTCGTTGCAACAACAAAAAAAGGTCTTCTTGCGACTGGATACCCTCCATATTCGGCAGAGCTCTTCTCTGTAGCATATCCCATGCATGCTCAATCGGGTTCAAGTCTGGCGACTGAGCAGGCCAGGGCAGGACATTGATGTTAGCTGCGGCGAGAGTCTGTCTTACAACTCTTGCGGTGTGCGGTCGTGCATTATCATGCATTAACTGAAATAAGGGACCGATTTGCACTTGTAGAGGAACGATGACGTCTGATACAATCGTCTCAGCATAAATTTGAGCGTTGAGGTTGCCTCTGATCCAAATCAACTCAGTTCTTCCGCCGATCCAAATACCCGCCCATACCATGATGGTTCCACCACTATAAGGATGGACTTCCTGGCAGGATTTTAATCGCTGTTGGCGTCCAGGGGTTCTCCAGTGTCGTATACGTCTTGTATCCGGTCTCATACCAAAACGAGACTCATCAGAAAAGCACACGAAACGCCATTGTTCTTCTGCCCAATTTCTGTGTTCAAGAGCCCATTGATATCGAATCCTACGATTGTGCATTGCTATAGGTGGTACCCGTAGCGGTCTTCGGGAATGAAGGTTCACTTCATGCAAACGGTTTCTGACTGTTTGGTCGCTAATTAAGTTCCCTGAAGAGTGATGAAGCCTCACGGCTAACATCATGGCGGTTATTGTTGGAGCTCTTCGAGTTAAGATTTGAATGTATCGGTCTTGTCTCCGTGTGGTGCAGCGATACCGTCCTCCATGGCGCTCAGCCACGGTACCAGTGCTTCGGTAACGTGTCCAAAGTCGACTGATAACACTCTGACTTGTATTCAGAGCTAAAGCCACAGTACGTTGCCGGGAACCAGCTTCTATCATTCCCACGGCTCTGAGCATTTCTTCCCTGCTTAAATGACGTCGCCGCTCCATAATAACGTTGGTTTTAATCAGTAGTAGGGAAACAGTAGCACTAATAATGTCTTCAATGCGTTGTATGTTTTTATAGGGAAAATATTGACAGCTGATTTTCATCTTTTACTCGAATTTGATTCACAGTTCCTGATTCAAATTATGAAATGCACCAAAAAGGATCCATATAAATTTATAAAATCATAAATTTATTACAAAGCCACATCTCAATCTCAAGAAATCCGCATAAAAATGCTTGATCCCTAGACACTTTTGATGTGTGTAGTTGACCCTGTTGGCTCGCGTCGATATAAAACTTAATTCACCGGGCCCTTGAGCACTTATCCACCCCCACATATTTACACTGATTCTGCCTGACTCCGTATTAGGTCTGACATTGCCTTCACACCAACGCGTGTTATTTTTACGCCACAGATGCAGCCTTCCTTTTTGGCACGATTTAAAAGATTTTTCGTCGGTGAATATTGTCGTCTCCCAATCAAAATCCAAATATTCCTGGGCAAATCTTAACCTCTCCTCTTTATGCCGTTGCGTTAAAAACGGTTTTTTAGCTGGCGTTCGGTGATGAAGACCTTCGGCGTGGAGTATGCGGCGAACGGTGCGTACTGATGTGCCGAACTCACCAGCAAAACGCCTTGTTGGGATGAAACCATTGGTCTCATATTCAGCTACCATATAACGTCGCTGAGGCTGGCTAATAAGAGGTGGTCTTCCGCTCCTCTCACGACTCTTCAGGCTACCTTCTTCCTCAAATCTCTTCACCCAACGACTAACAGTCTCTCTCTAAAAAAAAAAAACTATATTACACACTTGTAACAAGCGATTAATCTAACATTATATTTTGTAGGTAACATCACATAAAATTAAAAAAATAAACTTACGCATGCTTATGCGTAAGTTTATTTTTTTAATTTTATTTAGTTTTATTTAGGTTTCATTCGATATTTGAGATATATTAAGGCCATTCGAATATAAGGCCACAATATTTGCCTTGGCTTCAATACTAATATTAGCCTGCATATTGAATTCAGAAGAATACTAAAATAGCAACAACAAGATAACACAAACGCTCATAACTATGTTCACCAACCAACAACAGTGAATAGTGGAATCATTTATGTAAACTAGTAAAGTAGTTAAAATATGAGGGTAGATTTACAAAGTGAACTTATCACATTGTTTCAAATCTACCCTCATATTTTAATAACGACGCTAAGATTAAAAATAATTGCAAAACGAAAGAATCTTCGTCTAGTTGTGGAATATTTAAAATATTTGTTAGCAACTCGGCATTCTTATTTCACATGTAGGTAATACTTAAAAATATTTTTCATGTTTGATGTGAGACTCGAACCCGAACGTTCGCCATGCGAGGCACAGTGCTAACCACTTTGGCCACCGTAACGCTCACTAACTTATTGAAATTTGTAATAACAATCATAAGCGGGCAACAAGTTGCCAATGTGTAGTGTTGTCAAACGTTCTTATAGAAGTAGGTCATAAGTACAACTAATGTTCCTTTGCCATAGTTTTGTGAGATTGCTAGTCGACTTCTGACTGTTATAGTACATTACCATGTAAACTTCCACCGAAAATTGGTTTGAACGAAATCTAGTAAGTAGTTTTTTTTTAATACGTTATAAATCGTAAACCGCAATTTATCTTTTATTCAATCAACTCAAATATAAAAATTTAAAAAAATAATAATTTCATAAACATAAACCTTATGCATCCGGATGTTACGGAACCCTCGGTGCGCGAGTCCAACTCGCTCTTGCCCGGTTTTATTTTATAAATGATTGCTCGTTAAAATAAAATAGAATACTTTTTATTATGTACAACATAAATATTACAGGTAAATGTAGAAAAGACATAAAGTTCCGCAGAAAGATTACTTCGTAGCGCCCGTACCCGTAGCATTTATATTTATAACACTGCATCTACCTAATTCATTTATTTAAATGACACTTTGTAAAATTAACTAACTACTTAGTAACTAATAAAGTAGTCCATGAATGTAAACAATTGGTTCGACGCTAGTATGCGTGTCGCGTCGCCTGCGCAATGTCCGCCAAATAATTACACAGCGTGTGTCACTTCCGAGCTATGCCGAGCACGAGTCCACTGCTAACGAACGCCACAGGAACTGAACATACTATATTTTGATCGGAAGGACTTTAGTGACCCGTACAGATGGACTAAGTCACCATGACCATACAGAACATTTAGTGACCCGTACAGATGGACTAAGTCACCATGACCATACAGAACATTTAGTGACCCGTACAGATGGACTAAGTCACCATGACCATACAGAACATTTACAGACCCGTCTATGTCTATGTTATGGGTTTGGTTTCCGCACTTAGTCCTTTAGTGGACCATTGTGCGTGGGCCATGGCGGCCGTCGGTGGTTATTCCAACCAGCCCACCTCCCTCCAGAAGCTGATCAAGTTTCCTGGTCTGTTTAGAACATCTGTGTACTATCTGGGTGTCCCGAGGGTTTCTGATCTTATCTGGGTGACGCCTGTGCACTCAAAGAGCACATGCGCAATGGTTTCATCAGCCTCCATGCAAGCTCTGCACAGGGGACTGTCTGTTATGCCCAGTGTGTGAAAGTGTTTATTTAGCGAGCAGTGTCCCGTGATGGTCCCCGTCATCAGGCGCAGGCCTTTCCTGTCCAGTCGTAAAAGGCGCCTGGTTAGCCTGCCGTCCAGTGACGGCATGGCTTCTTTGGACTGCCTGCAGCCTGGTGATGACGACCACCAGCTTTCTGCTTCTGTGTGGGTGTGCTCCTGTAGCCACCTGCGTAGTTAGTTGAAGGGGATGGGCACGATAGGTTCCGGTCCACAAACTGACATGCTGGAAGCCCTTCTGGCCAGCTCGTCAGCTGCGTCGTTGCCTAGCGATCCACTGTGTCCTTTTATCCATTGTAGTGTCACTGAATTGCAGTTCGATACAGTAACCCGCTCAAGCGCATTGTGACATTCTAGTATTAAGTTCGATGTGATGCATTTTTTATCTAAGGATTGGAGGACCGAGGCGCTGTCGGAGAGTATGCAAACATGGGTGTTCGTAACTCTCCTGGCAGCTATGGCTTAAGCCGCCTGCATTATTTTTTTTTATTTATCCATTTATTTCAGGCATCAAGGCCCATATAAACACATACAATACAATATTAATATAACTTAAAAATACTATAAATACATACAACATTATATTTACGCTAAAAAACTAACAACTAAAAACTAACGCACACGAAGTGTCTGCGTCGTGTTTCGCTGACTCTTCTTCTTCTTCTCTACCTTGATGAATCCATCCTTGTCGCACGTGTCCTTCTCTGGACCCTGCCTTTTCAAAACCTTGTTTGGTTTCGACCGCCTCCGTTTAGCCCCTTTTGGTTTTTCCGCCAGTTTTACCTGCGAGTTTTGCGACTCAGCAGGCTTGTTAGCGGCTACTATTGCTGCGTAGGCTCGTTTCGGGGTCGACGAACCTACACACATCGTTGTCTCTACCTGTATCGAGGCAGGGACGGCCACGGCACGCGTTGCAACGCATGCATTCTCGGCAGTTGGTGACGCATTCGAGCTCGCCGACTCGAAAATGCAGATGGAGGCGTTTTGTGCCCCGCGACGCGTGTTCACATTTGCGGCGTCGGTAGGTGACCTACTTGCAGAAATTGCGTTGCGCAAGAGCACTACTTCTGCCTGTAGATCACTGATGGTGTTGTTGGACACCTCCAGCTTATGCTGCATCTCGGCCTGGCTTTGCTTCAGGAATGTAATATCCTTCAGCAGCCTGGTGACGTCAACGTGATCGAACGTGACGGGAGGCAGCTTGTGCAGATCCTTCGCCACGAATTCAGGCACGTCGTCCGGGTCGGTCTCCTTCATCAGCGTTATGATGTCCTGGAGACTCTTCTCTGTACCGTCCCTTCGGCGAGACGGCATCTGGCTGACTTTGCCGAGCGTCGTGAACAGCAGCAACTTGGCACTGCTAATCTCTTCCTCCTTATACGATGACTTGCAGATCTGCAAGATGCTGATCTCGTCCATGTAGTCAATGGCATGTTTGATGAATGCCAATACTTCGTTGGCTATGAGAGTTTGGGAACTCATAGCGGAAAGCGGGCAGCGGCTATAGCCGCGCAATTTGCGAATATAATATTCGTACTGTGCAGCGCAAACGCGACCGAACTCGACCGCGCATCGCAGCGCACTCTGACGCCTGACGATTATTCCCACACACTCTGCTTGGTAGACCGTGTTGAGCCTTCCCAGCGGTTTGGATATTTTTATGTTGAGATCGTGTGAGAAGACTCCGACTCCAGTTCCGCAGTCGGTCTTTGAGCCATCGGTGTAAATTCTCAGTTCCTTCGGTCCTGAGTGATCGCACTGCTCCTCTTCAAGCACTATGTTATAGTGCTTTTGGAAGCAGTACTGTTTCGGGGCTTTGTCGCAAGGTGATGCCATCATTGGCTGCCGTTTGATCACATCTTCTTTTAAGCGTGTGTGTTTGACCCTAGAGTCATTGCTCAGGGTCCCTGATTTGGAGAGCCTAAAGGCAGCCAGGGCCGCCTCCTCCCGCACTATGAGGTGTAGAGGCGGCAGTCCAAGCATAGCCTGTAGGGCAGCAGTGGGTGTAGTTCTCATGCAGCCAGTGATTGCCACACACGCGAACCGCTGCAGCTTTTCAAGGTCTTTTTGGGCTGTGCTCAGGTCTGTTCTGGGCCACCAGACTAGTGAGCCGTATGTAATTGTCGGTCGGATAACTGTGGTGTATAGCCAGTGAGTGACCCCAGGGTCACTCAAGAAAGAACAAGCAAGAACAAGCAACAACTGAACAAGAAGAACAAGCAAGAACTGGGGGATAAGCCCCAGGGCTTATCCCCCAGTTCTTGCCAAGCATTCGCTTGCATTGCCACAGGGATATACTGGCTTTCGTAGTAATGTAGCTGGTGTGTTTTGCCCAGTTCAGCTGTTTGTCCAGAAAGATGCCCAGGTATTTGGTTTCAGTTGAAAGGCTTAGGGTTGTACCAAAGAAGCGTGGTAGTTGTAATGTCGTCAGTTTCCTCTTTTTTGTGAAGAGAACCAATTCGGTTTTTGTGGGGTTCACTGATAGTTGGTGTTTACCACACCAGTTTTCTATTATTTTCAGGGCCTGGCGCATTAAATTGCACAGGGTGTTTTCGTGGGTGCCATTTATTATTACGGTTATGTCGTCGGCGTATCCTACGGTATAGTGGCCTTTGTCGTTGAGTTCTTTTATTAGACTGTCTACGACCAGGTTCCATAGAAGCGGCGACAGGACGCCCCCTTGCGGGCAGCCCTTCGCCACTATGGCCCTTGTGGTGTCGTTTACGGTCACTTGTACTGCCCTCCGTTTGAGCATGTTGGTGATCCAGCCGCTCAGGGACGGGTCTATGTTGTGTCTCTCTAGGGCCGTGCTAATGCTGTTGAAGGTAGTTTTATCAAAGGCGCCCTCGATATCAATGAAGGCTGCCAGTGCTGAGCATTTGTGGTCCACTGCGCATTCAATTTTGGATACCACGCTGTGTAGCGCAGATTCCGTTGATTTGCCTGTGGAGTACGCATGCTGTTGTTTGTGGAGTGGCTTTGCCCGAAGAGGTCCATCTCGTATGTGTCGATCACAGAGCCTCTCTAGGGTCTTTAGTAGAAAGGATGTGAGGCTTATGGGTCTGTACGCCTTGGGTTGTGTGTAGTCAGCTTTGCCCGGTTTTGGTATAAAGATGACTTTCACTTCGCGCCAGGCCAGGGGTATGTATCTGAGTGCTATACAAGCCCGATAGATTTCTACCAGGCGTGGTGTGATGCGGTCCACACCCCATTGTAATAGGGCTGGGAAAATGCCATCTAGTCCTGCGGACTTATATGGGTGGAAGGTGTTGATGGCCCACTTTACGTTGTTGTTGTCTTAACGAACGCCACAGGAACTGAACATACTATATTTTGATTGGAAGGACTTTAGTGACCCGTATAGATGCACTAAGTCACCATGACCATACAGAACATTTAGTGACCCGTACAGATGGACTAAGTCACCATGACCATACAGAACATTTAGGGACCCGTACAGATGCACTAAGTCACCATGACCATACAGAACATTTAGTAACCCGTACAGATGGACTAAGTCACCAAGACCATACAGAACATTTAGTGACCCGTACAGATGCACTAAGTCACCATGACCATACAGAACATTGAGTGAGCCGTACAGATGCACTAAGTCACCATGACCATACAGAACATTTAGTGACCCGTACAGATGGACTGTCACCATGACCATATAGAACATTTAGTGACCCGTACAGATGCACTAAGTCACCATGACCATACAGAACATTTAGTGACCCGTACAGATGGACTAAGTCACCATGACCATACAGAACATTTAGTGACCCGTACAGATGCTCTAAGTCACCATGACCATTCAGAACATTTAGGCGGAGGTAATAGATAGTACACGCTGCAGTTTTCGTGAGTTGTAATAAGGGGCTGCTACTGAAACATTATTTATAGGTAGAGAAAACTCTGTCCTCTCTGGGCGGCGACTGACGACTGTTCAGCAGCCGCGCTTACAACTACTTCATAGACCAACGTGGCAGTGACATGAATAAGTTCATCTTGAGAAGCACAGACCGAGCAGTGATGTGGCGCTTGCTTACTCTTATTTGCTTTCGGTACTTATAGGTGACGAAACGTAGGTAGGGTTCTTATGGCAGCAGCAACCTTCTTATTATAAGTAGCTAGGGTAGCAGCCGCAACCTTTTTATTAGAAGGTATTAAGATGGAAAATGCGTAAGGTTCTAGTAGGACCGCACCGTCTTTTTGCTCGTAGGTAATCTAGGTCCCAAAGTGCTGCCTTGGGAAACAATAGGAAAAACTTCTAGGAAGGCATTTAAAAGGTAATAGAAATACTGTAAATTAAACATCTATATCAAAAATAAAACGAAATAATAATGCAATTTTGAATCAAGACTCATCTGAAAACAACCAAATGAATCAGCACGGAGGGGCCGTAAGACGCCGCACCTGAACATTAGCATAGCCAAGCATGGCTAACCTGGTTACATTCTACTGAATAGATTGGCAGCTCTCAATTCATCGACTCACGCGCACGTAAAGCTGACATCGGCATCTTACTATATATATTTTATATTCATTGAGTGATCGATATAAATGGTAATTAAAATTAAAAAACTGACCAAGTGCGAGTCGGACTCGCACACGAAGGGTTCCGTACCACAAGGCAAAACGCCGAAAAAAAACACGTTTGTTGTATGGGAGCCCCCTTAAATAGGTATTCATTTTATTTTGTTTTTAGTATTTGTGTTATAGCGGCAACAGAAATACTTAATTTGTGAAAATTTCAACTGTCTAGCTATCGCGGTTCTTGAGATACAGCCTGGTGACAGACAGACGGATGGACAGACGGACAGACAGCGAAGTCTTAGTAATAGGGTCCCGTTTTTACCCTTTGGGTACGGAACCCTAATAAAAAATGGTTTATACATAAAATTTCAATTTTGACGAAATATTTATGCATGTAACAAAGATAGGTACAGACCAGAAGATGTCTCTCAATAAGCAAACTTACTAGGTTAAAAATAATTACATTAGGTAAGCTTTTATTTTGAAAAATTGTTAAAGTTACATAACTCACAAACTGCTCGTCAACACACGTCTTAAAAACGTGTACGATCCAGATAATCTTTTTGAAAACAAGGATGGAAAGTGAAAAATGGGTCACAATCTATTACAGCATATTCTGCCCTCTGTGTCCCAAAACATGCAGTCAAAGTGACCTCTGCGCTGCCACTGACAACGCCGTGGAAGTGACAAAGTTTTGGGAAAACAAGATTTAAAATATAGTCGTGCCAGCGACACGAAGAAGAAGAAGAACAGCATATTGTGTTTGTTAGCATAGAAAATCTATCTATCTATCTATATAAATAAAAAGAAAAGTCCTGACTGACTGACTGATTGACTGACTCATCAACGCCCAGCCCAAACCCTTAGATTTAGAGAGCTGAAATTTTGCACAGAGGTTCCCTTTATAATGCAGACAAGGAATAAGGAAGGTTTCTTTGAAATTCAACCCCTAAGGGAGTTAAATAGGGGATGAAAGTTTGTATGAACAATCTTATTCCTTGAGTTAATAAACTTTAAACTTGACAGGAATACTTATCTAAGTAAATTATGAAGTTTAGCATTTTTCGTTTTTCTAAAATACCCCCTAAAGAGGGATTGGGGTGTGTCAAAAATTTGTATGGAAGAATATTAACGCGCGGTCCGATTACCTCGAAACGCTGTTTTTGTACTTAAGACCAAAAATAAAGAATAACGCGTATCAGGATTTTTCGAAAATCTACCCCTAACGGGGTGAAAGGGGGTAGTTAATTATACAGGGCTCGATTAACTCAAAAATTCGTATAAATAATCTTTGAGTCAAGTAATGAACACAACCCAAAAACATTTTCGAAATTCCACCCCTTTTTTTTTTTTTTTTTTTTGCGGATGGAAATTCATCAAATGACTCCTCCCGCTCTGGGTGGAGCGGAAGGGAGTGTCAGACTCTTACTGACTAAAACCCACCCGTGTTCCTTCCTTAGCCCTTTATGTTCCGGGCCAGCGGTAATCCTTTCGGACAATCCCGCTGACCCGGCAGGCTTCGGCCCTAAGGGGCCCCTCCTCGATGCTGACATCTCTTTGAGGCGCGCGTGGAACACGTACGCGCCGTCCGGCACGGGCCTGGTCCTGATCGGGCGGTGAGCTACCCATTACACTCCGCCCGCAGGCCCGCGCCTACGGTGGCCGGGAAAAATTCCACCCCTGTGGGGGTGAAAAGCGGAAATACAGTTTATATGAAAAATCGTATTAATTTAGTTAATAAACTTGAAACTTGGCACGTATACTTATCTAAGTAAATTATGAAGTTCGACATTTTTTTGTTTTCTAAACTACTCCCTGAAAGTGGATTAAGGGGCGTCAAAATGTGTATGAAAGAATTTAAACGCGCGGTCCGATTATCTCGAAACTCGGTATTTATACTTAAGATCAAAAATAAAGAATAACGTGTATCAAGGTTTTTCGAAAATCTACCCCGAACGGGGTGAAAGGGGGTACTTAATATACAGGGGAGGATTTTACTGCGTGGCTTGATTAACTCAAAAATTCGCATAAATAATCTTTGAGTCAAGTAATGAACATATTCCAAACAATTTTTCGAAATTCCACCCCTGTGGGAGTGAAAACCGGGAATACAGTTTTTATGAAAAATCTTATTCATTTGGTAAATAAACTTGAAACTTGGCGTGAATACTGATCTAAGTAAATTATGAAGAATGGCATTTTTTGTTTTTCTAAGCTACCCCTAAAGGGGGACTGGGGGGTGTCAAAATTTGTTTGGAAGATTAACTCGAAATTCGGTATTTATACTTAGACCTATATAAAATTCAAAGTCCTGACTGACTGATACATCAACTGGTCATAGAGACATGAAAGAAGAGTGCGTTCTTTGAAGAGTAAGTATCTAGGTATCCACTAAGAATGGGTTTATCGAAATTCCACCCCTAAGAGGGTGAATAGGGGGAGGGTGAAATTTCACGTGGACGAAGTCGCGGGCAGAAGCTAGTGTTATAAATAACTTAAAAACATTTCGTATTGATAACGTAAATAAGAATATTGTGCAACTACGAAATAGGTCAATGAAGCGTGTATCATTGTCATTATAATTTCCAATTCGGAGATAGGTGAGGCAGGCATCGGTTCGGCCTGTTTTGTAAACGTTGCGTAATTTTTTTAGAAACCGAAGTTCTTTGGGGTAGCCGAATCCCGAATGTGACAGTCAAAATGCACGTAAGCAGTTAAGTACATTTTCATGCACGCATGATCGCATCTTGTGCACCATAGCACCATATAAAAATGATCACAAATGAAATGTAATCTTTTCTATTCGTATAGAAAATAAAATCTTGGTTAGGGCGAGCTATATACAGGATTTTTGGTTTATTTTTGTGTTTGATATTGATTCAATTGCAAAAACCATAACACCATAAGGCTAAACTGATTTAGGAAATTAAACTTTATACGAAGTATGTTAACAAAATACCTGTACATTTAATAACACCTTACGAAGTGGTTAATCCTAGGTGTCAACCAGCGCTGACTACGATTGTTGTTAGGAACGAGTTTGAGAGGATTTCCCACCATGCGGTGAAAGGCTGCACAGGAAAACTTTACTCATAAGTATATTATAGTCATATAATATGTGATATTATTGTCACAGCTGATGGAACCTTAACGATAGCTTACACGATATGAACAAAGTTATAAATATCGCCAGATATTCTTTGATTGATTTTCTTTGTTGAAACAAAAGTTTTTGAATATATCAGAAGCTATGAGTTTAGGTACTTACTGTTGAATAAAGAAAAACTATATTTGTATTGACTGCCTCGTTGGTCTAGTGGTTGCAAGTGCTGCTGAGCATGAGGTCCTGGATGATTCCATCACTCCATCATCTGCAAATGAACTTAGGATACTACTTAGACACATTATACGAGCTCGACGCCACAGCACACAGGATCATCATCACAGTATAATGTTACATCTACAAATTCTAAGATGATGATGATACGTGTACCCATAAAACGTTAAAATGTAAACATTTTACACTCATGTTCCGAGTCCCAACGTTCAAAAGGTCAACCTACATTGGGCACAGTTCCAACATAACACATTTTCTTTTAATTTTGGAATGGCCAGCAATCAGCCTGTTAGCTCATCTTGAGTTCCTAAATAAAAAACTTCAACGATAATACGAACAATCGAATGAGTCGGGTTCATAATAAAAATAAAAAACCGGGCAAGAGCGAGTCGGACTCGCGCACCGAGGGTTCCGTAACATCCGGGTTTATGCATAAGGTTTATGTTTATGAAATTAAATGTTTTTTTTTTTTTTTAGAGTTGATTGAATGAATGGTAAATTGCGGTTTACGATTTATGACGTATTAAAAAAAAACTACTTACTAGATCTCGTTCAAACCAATTTTCGGTGGTAGTTTACATGGTAATGTACATCATATATTTTTTTTAGTTTTATCATTCTCATATTTTAGAAGTTACAGGGGGGGGACACACATTTTACCACTTTGGAAGTGTCTCTCGCGCAAACTATTCAGTTTAGAAAAAAATTATATTAGAAACCTCAATATCATTTTTGAAGACCTACCCATAGATACCCCACACGTATGGGTTTGATGAAAAAAATATTTTGAGTTTCGGTTCTAAGTATGGGTAACCCTAAAATTTATTGTTTTTTTCTATTTTTGTGTGAAAATCTTAATGCGGTTCATAGAATACATCTACTTACCAAGTTTCAACACTATAGTTATGGAGAAAAGTGGCTGTGACATACGGAAGGACAGACAGACGGACAGACAGACATGACGAATCATAAGGGTTCCGTTTTTGCCATTTGGCTACGGAACCCTAAACCAGTTTCTTGGACTGATCAAACGTCGTCATCGCTGCGTAGGAATCACTCCTTTGGGGAAATAGAAAGGAACTATTATCCACCGCCTTGACTCCTGACTGGCTTTAAGAGGCTTTTGCAGTGTGAAAATGACGTGATCTATACGAGTACTGATGGACTTTGTCGAGTACCTTCATTCTCCTAATTTTCTTCATCTTAGAGTGTCGATGACAATGTCGATCGTGTCAAGACATAAGTTGTCTCCTAATGAGTCCCCCTTCTCGCTACAGCAAGTGACGTACTACGTGATCCGCATGGCGCTGCTGGTGTCGTGGTTCTGGGCCGCCTTGCTGACGTGCGCACCCATCATCGGGCTGGGCCTGTACTACGACGAGGCGCAGCACAAGTGCATCCGCTACAGGAACGCTGAGACCCCCACCGACCTCGCCTACGCTATCTTCTACGTTGCTTTTGGTGAGTTATAAATATAAACACAAACATGTCTGTTAGTTTATAACTCAGTGAAATTTTAATAAAATTGTCAGAAACAGACATCACCGTTCACTGTTCATTGTGTAGTATAATCCAACAGTATTTCACTAACTAAAACTTTCATGAATAATTTAGCTCACCTCATTAACTCGTGAAGAGTCTAATGTTTAATTTGCGGTGTACCCAATTATGTGAGACAATTGCATATTTCCTTGAATTTGCACATTTTACCTTTTTGTACGTAGGCAGGTGGCACTCGCGTGTCTATTGTGCCGTATTACGCACTCTCTGGCAGTGTATCTAAGCTGGCGCTCTCCTAGCATAATGATCTGTGTCGGCAGGCTAATCGGCCTCGTCTGTACTTAGGTATGGCTCAGACGCTCTCAATGGGCTTAACGACACAAATGCACATGAAGGGCCAATAAAACAAGGCACGGCTCCATTCGTTTATTGCATGTATAAGTAGTGAATGTTTGAGCCAGACATACCTACTAATTTTATGGTGTAGTGTAGGTAGTTAGTATATAGGTCTTAATTTTGGGTTTGCTGATGAATTAATGTTACAAGTTTACATATCAGTACTTTCTGCGAATATAGCAAGCAGGGTAGAGTCGACAAACTAATCAAATAACGCGCTAAGTCAAAGGCAAAGAATATAGCAAGCAAACTGACCTAATAACCCGCTAAGTCAGAGGTAAAGAATATAGCAAGCAGGGTAGAGTCGACAAACTGACCTAATAACCCGCTAAGTCAGAGGTAAAGAATATAGCAAGCAGGGTAGAGTCGACAAACTGACCTAATAACCCGCTAAGTCAGAGGTAAAGAATATAGCAAGCAGGGTAGAGTCGACAAACTGACCTAATAACCCGCTAAGTCAGAGGTAAAGAAGAAGCAAGCAGGGTAGAGTCGACAAACTGACCTAATAACCCGCTAAGTCAGAGGTAAAGAATATAGCAAGCAGGGTAGAGTCGACAAACTGACCTAATAACCCGCTAAGTCAGAGGCAAAGAATATAGCAAGCAGGGTAGAGTCGACAAACTGACCTAATAACCCGCTAAGTCAGAGGCAAAGAATATAGCAAGCAGGGTAGAGTCGACAAACTGACCTAATAACCCGCTAAGTCAGAGGCAAAGAATATAGCAAGCAGGGTAGAGTCGACAAACTGACCTAATAACCCGCTAAGTCAGAGGCAAAAAATATAGCAAGCAGGGTAGAGTCGACAAACTGACCCAATAACCCGCTAAGTCAGAGGCAAAGAATATAGCAAGCAGGGTAGAGTCGACAAACTGACCTAATAACCCGCTAAGTCAGAGGTAAAGAATATAGCAAGCAGGGTAGAGTCGACAAACTAACCTAATAACCTGCTAAGTCAAAGGTAAAGCGATAAACAAGAGAAGCATCTTACTACATTGAAAGACTTCTACCTACTGTCCTATCTAATAAAGTATTTCTTTTGTGGCTCCCATTATGTAAAGAATCAATATCTAAAGTGTGATGTTGTTGCTGTGCAGGCACGGTGCTGTGCATAGTCCTGGTGTACTGCAACCTGGCCGTAATTCGCGCGCTGTACGCTATAAGCGCACCGCGCGGCTCTGCGCCCGTTGTGCGTCGCGTGAGCAAGTCCAGCTGCCGCCAGCGCGCGCGCGCCGACGGGCCCGCCCCCCTCGCGCATCACAACGCCGCCACTGCAGAGGAGGTCGCCTTCAGCCGCCTCATGGCCACGCTCTCCGTGCTCTTCATGATCTGCTGGCTGCCGCAAATGGTGAGTTAACTTATTGTCATCATCATCATTGTGCCACGCTGGACATAGGCCGCTTCATGCCGTCGACATTCACCAGGTTATGGGTCTACCCAGGGTATACCCTGGCTGCGCGTTCCAGTATCACTCTTTCTCCTTATGGGGAGTTGTGGAACTCAAACCACCAAAAGGCCTTTAGCAAGCTAGTTCTCGAAATGTTACAAAAAGTGACGGAACATTAATCTTCAATATCTCGCGAAGACAAACATTAGTAACCAGTGCATCGCCCGGAAATACATAGTTCAAGGTACCTACCGCTAATTTAAGCAGAGCTCTTTGTCCTCTAGAGAAGCGGAAAGCAGACGATAACTCTTGTTAAAGGTACTGTAGTTTAAATAGCCTCGTGCTGTAGACATTCCTTGATTGGTGACACTAAGCATTCAAAGAAGTCTTATTTACTGAAATCAGAATAGGCGCACCCTGACAGCTACAGTTAAGAACATTTGGCGATTGCCGCCCGTCTGAGTTAGCACACAAGCCACGTCCTGACATCGGTATCGGCGGCCGCACTGATCGACTTACCATTTGTATGCAACATATGTCCTCGAGGTGGTACTATAGAATGCGAAGCGACAGCTCTTGGTGACCTTGGAGTACCTTCGGAGATGAGGTACCTCGAATGACTCAGCAGCGCGTCAAAGGAGCATAAAATTTTATTTGCAACTTTGTATGATTCTTATTTGGCATGCGATCAGTTTCATAACAGTCACAGGAAATAATGAGCGATTTGTTTAGTCAGATACGTTCGAAATAAACTTCATAATAGTTTAAAACAATGAAACATTGTTGTGTGCTATTGCTAAGAATTTCAAGGCTTCTTCCTGATCAAAAAAGCAAATGTTATGCATATCTGTTATGGATGCAAACACTAGCCATCGTCCACACTCACTCACTGTTATGAATCATTGGTACATATTTTCGTGTTGGTATTTATATTGACGTGTCGTTTTAGGAATTTCATTAATCTCCACCGTTACAAAAAGGAGTAGTTTCAGTAAGTCATTGATCGCTCGTAGTTCTGCAATACGTACCTGCCTACTACGGAAAATTGCAATCAATGAGAAGAGTGGATTTTTTGGAAAGTCTGGTACAATAACAAGGATGGAATTATAAGTATGTTTATTTTAACAAGGAAACTGATATTCGGTTCCTCATAAACAAATAAATGATGGGAGGGATTTTATTAGCTCTGATCTGTCATCGACGCATCAATATTCTGCAGGAGCTGCTCTATTGAGCATTGTAAGCAAACTCGCGCTATTTATACGTATGTGAGACAAGCGAACTGCATGCAGCGGCGCATAAGGATGTGTTCTAATGCAAAATACTAAGCACGTGGGGCTAATTCAACAGTCACGCGGAACATATAACAATCTGAATAAAATGGTATCTTTATCTGAATTTCAAAATCAAAAGTAATTTATTCGAACTAGGCAGAGAATCAGCACTTTACGAACGTCAAAATTACAAAAGACAGTCCCCTAAAACGCCCGCCCTTCACCACTTCCTAGTGCTTTCGCTGGGGAGAAGAAGTCGCGCAACAAACTCCCCAGCAGCACAGCTGTCTGATCAGTTAGTCAAAATACTTGATAGTATACAAGCAATGTAATCCAACCGCACGGCAGTGCTCAGGCCAAGTTCCCCTATTTACCCGAACCGCTTCGAGATACTTTTGACCACCCTGTATCTAAATATTTGGCACACGAAATCGAATCAAACTTCCCATACATAATACCATGACTGCTGTTAGTTCGAATATCAAAGATAACTGTAGCTTTAATAGATTCGAAGTTATGGACTTTTCAAAACAGCTAAAGTGTCACTAGGGACTTCTAGTAGGCCTAGAAACTTGAAATTTGGCACGAAGCTAGACATTAGCATGAAACTTCAGGAAAAATTAAAAAAATGGTCAAGTGTGAGTCTAGCTCGCGCATAAAGGGTTTCGTATTAAATTTTTATTCTAGCCGGCCTAGAAACTTCTAATAACCGGCCTGGAAACTTGAAATTTGGCACGAAGCTAGACATTAGCATGACACTAAAGGATTTTTTTTTTAAATGGTCAAGTGTGAATCTAGCTCGCGCATAGAGGGTTCCGTATTAAATTTTTATTCTAGCTGGCCTAGAAACTTCTAACCGGCCTAAAAACTTGGAATTTGGTACGAAGCTAGACATTAGCATGAAATTAAAGGAAAAATTAAAATGAGGTCAAGTGTGAGTTTGGCTCGCATACAGAGGGTCCTGTATGTTTTTTTTTCTAGCTGGAACTAGACATTACCATGAAACTAAAAGAAAAATTTTAAAAGCGGTCAACTGTGAGTTTGGCTCGCGCACAGAGGGTTCCATAGGTATTAAATTTTTTTATAGTCGGCCTAGAAATTTGTAATTTTGCACGAAACTAAAGTAAAAATAAAAATGCGGTCAAGTGTGAGTTCGGCTATTACACATTCTGTAATCCGTGTTCCGTATTAAAAAAAAATAAGCTTATTTTTTAGGTAAGTATGAGACTTTCTTAGAAAGCTAAAATATTAAAAACTTTATAACATGTCAAATGACCTATATCATAAGATATAAACGCAAAATATTTTTTAAGAATATCTACTTATTTAAACCCTTTTAAATTGTTTTGTTAAGCAGATTCATATTTCTATTTCTTAAAGTATTTTTTTTTAAATAAAACTAATATCATTAATATTTCAAATTGTAACTTGAAGTTTTGAGCCATGGTTTGTTTGCCGGGAGCAGTTTCCGATATGTTTAGCTTACGCAATCACCAGTCATAAGAGTCGAGATTTGAGCTTGGACAATGCTTTAATTGATATAGGTTCTTCTATATATTTACTTGTGGTCAAGCCTACGTACCATTATCTAGGGTAAAAAATTTTAATGGTGACCATTAAATAAATATCGATGTTAGCCAGATCAAAGCACAAGAAAGTGCTATTGTTGAGTACAACAGACTAAGGTCGCTCTATAGACCGGATTTAAAAAACATATGTGTAAAAAAAGAATAAGTTAAAAAAAAACAGCTGATAGGGAATGGTCTATACGTCCAAACATTGCCGCAGTTCAGACTGCAGCGCGCTCATCATTTAATAAAAAAAACACCTCGTAAGAGAAAAAATAATAAAAAACCACAAATATCAAAAAAAAAAGAAAACCTATGCTTATACAATTAAATCCTACACGTGTATCTACCCACTTGGAAAAAAGCAATGAAATCCCACCAAAAACATACTTAATGTTGAAAAAAAGGCCAAGTTCCTTACTTCATGTAGATGTTTGACCAGCAAAAGAGTTGAAATCGAAACCAACGCCAAGTTTTAAACCATTTTTTTTGCACCGGCCTTATTTGTGTTTGAAACTTTTCAGATATCAATACAATAATATTGTTCCATTTAAACTTGGCGGGTTTTCAGAAAACCATAAAATAATTATGCATGAAAAATAACTATAACATAACTAAAACCCGCCAAGTTTAAATGGAATAAGTAAGGAACTTGGCCTTTTTTTTTAACATTATGTTTTTGGTGGGATTAACATTACAGGACACAGAACATTAAATCAAATTATTTGCCATATAAGTACAACATTATTTTTAGTACCTATAGGTATGCGAAACCCGAAACACGTGTCTAGTATTTTTATGTAACGAATCTATGTACAAAATTTCAAAACTGTATCATGAAAAATCACAAAGTTATAAGCTTGTTAAGTTATTTTTGTCCGTACAAAAACATGCTCACCCGCGCCGCTGGCGCCGCGCTGTCTTACTAGTACCTAGGTGCCTAACCGTTCGGCGCGGAGATTGGATAACCTATGTAGTGTCGCTCGGTGTTCAAGTTTTAACCTTTTTTAAATATTTTTGGGACAAAATATAACATGGGGTAAGAATTATTGGAATCGATTTAGTTAGGGACTTATTCGGAAAAAACTATATTCAGGTTTCGCATATACTAAAAATAACGTTGTATGTTAACTAGCCACCCCAATATATCAACAAATACAATAAAATCTATACGTACTCAAGCAAAAAAATATAAATCAAAATTAAAAATGTAAACAAAAACTTACTATCTAAATAAAAGCCTCCAGGTATATAGGGCGGGACAGCTTACATACTTATGCAATGCTGGGTTCTGTTCACATAGCTGTCACTTGAAGTTACAAATGATGAACTAGGACTATTGAAGTAAAATAAATAAACAAGTTATTACTAATAACAACAATAAAACAATGGTCAGCAAGACGACCAGTCACTACAAACAGCACCCATTCACGTAGTTTGTCCTTATTTCTAGTGTTAACATTGTGAATATCACTATTTTTAGTGTACAAGTGTACATATATTTTGCCTAATAAATAAGATGTTGGTAAAGTTGAACTGTGATGCAACCGTGAGAATACCAAAATCTTTAAAAAAATATCTTAGAAAAACTCTGGCACCTAGCTGGTAAATTGCTCGAACAGTTTGTTTTTGCAGGACAAATATATTTTGTATATCAGCGGCTTTGCCCCACAGCAGAAAACCGTAGGACATAACGCTGTGAAAATAACTAAAATAGACTAAACGTCACAATCAACGTCAGTGTATTGTCTTATTTTCCTGACGGTGTAGGCAGCCGAACTGACCCTTCCTCCTAAGCTTAATAAATGTGGTCCCCACTGAAGTTTGGCATCTACAGTTATTCCCAGAAAAACTGTCGAACCCACAGTTTCAAGCACCTCTTTATCTAAGACGATGTTGGGTCCTAGATTTCTAACATTCGGTAAGGCGATCTTTACACATTTCGTTTTCTTGGCATTGAGAACTAGGTTATTTGACGTAAAATTTAAATTGGAATTGATTGGTTTGTTATTCTATGAAAATGTACACTCTCTCTACGTTATTCTTTGCACAAAGATACAAGATTTAGTTTAAAGATCTCACCCACGATAATAATAAATGCTTATCAATTAAAATCAACATTACCTATTACTTATTCTTCTCTCGGGTCGGAACAGAAATAAAGAACAAATAGAATCAAAATAAAATAATGTGATGTTGTTAAATGTACCCGTATACGCAGCTAAAGTTCATTTCAAATAAACTTGCGATAAAGTTTGTTCACCTCCTTCTACTAATGTATCCCAATATTTCCAAACCATGCGAAAAAAATGTATGGGCAGTGTCGGTAACAACATTGACTTACTCCGTGTTTGGTATTATGAAACTCAACCGATGCAATGTTTGCGACAGTTTTGTATGACGAACGATATCTATCGTAAGTTATTTGGACTTTTTGGTACAGGGTGGTTGAATGACATTTATCGCAAGTTTATTTGAAAAACACTTTAGTAGGCGAACCGCAAGTCATGGAGTAATAGCCGCTGGAGTCGTAATGCCCACACGACACAATAATAATAACTGAAATTAATGATACAGAGGAATGAGGATCATGTCGATGGCTCCTAAGTATACTGAGTCAACTATACCTACTTCTAATAACTTTACAGGAAGGCGAATGGTTATTTAATTGTTGTTAATACACTAAAAAGTGCAATTTTCAAAATTTGTTAGTTGACTCAGTATACTTAGGAGTCATCGATGTCATGCCGCAAGAAAGTTTTGAGTATGAATGTGTATCGCAATAAGAAAACCAAAGAAAAGAAAAGATGGATGGATTGTGTGAAAGAGTACAGAATGAGAGAAGTAAGGGATCTACTCCCTTACTTCTCTCATTCTGTACTCTTCAGCAGCATCTTCTAATGCTGCGCAGCTATGCCAGTTCCAAATTGCGAGGAATGGGTGTCTCTGGTTGAACAAAGTATTTTGTATTGCAACTTGCGATACGAGAATGCAAGCAGTAGATCTATACATAGACTAAGTTGATTGATGTGTTACTATAGCCATCCGTTTGTGTCGATCTCTGTGAGATAAGTCAAGTCGTGTCAGTCACATCGTGGCTTTACCATATTTATTGTTGAGCAGTACATCTTCATCGTCATCAACATGCCCCGCGCGTACCGAACATTGGCGAAAATATTTCATTGTTTCTCAAATGGCAAGCTAATCAAACTAGAATTTTATTCATATGAACCTACATCGATGACCGCATATAGCGCTTCATACATTGGACAATTATATTCCAGGCAGCCATGATGAATATATAATAATTAATCAAACTATAAGTAAATTAGATAAGTAATAATATTTATTGTAAATTGTAATCCTTTAAGGGGGCGAAAAGGGGAGATTTTGTTTGTATGAAAAATCTTATTCCTTCAGTTAATCACATTGAAACTTGGCACGAATACTTATCTAAGTAAATTATGAAGTTTGGCATTTTTTGTTTTTCTTAATTACCCCCTAAAGAGGGATTGGGTGGTGTAAAAACTTGTATGGAAGAATTTTAACGCGCAGTCCGATTAACTCGAAACTCAGTATTTATACTTAAGACTAAAAATAAAGAATACAGTGTATCAGGGTTTTTCAAAAATCTACCCCTAACTGCGTGAAAAGGGGCAGTTAATTTTTCAGGGGAGGATTTTACTGCGTGGCTTGATTAACTCGAAAATTGGTATAAATAATCTTTGAGTCAAGTTATGCATATATTTCTTAAACGATTTTTCAAAATTCCACCCCTGTGGCGATTGAAAAGGGGGATTATGTTTGTATGAAAAATCTTATTCCTTGAGTTAATAACCATAAAACTTGGCACAAATACTTATCTAAGTAAATTATGAAGTTTGACATTTTTAGTTTGTGTAAACTACGCCCTGAGGGGATTGGGAGGTGTCAAAGTTTGGATGGAAGAATTTTAACGCGCGCGCGGTCCGATTAACTCAAACTCAGTATTTATACTTAAGACCAAAAATAAAGAATAACTTGTACCAGGGTTCTTCGAATATCTACCCCTAACGGGGTGAAAAGGGGTAGTTAACTTTACAGGGGGGGATTTTACTGCGTTGCTTGATTAACTCGAAAATTGGTATAATCTTTGAGTGAAGTAATTAATGAACACATCCCAAACGATTTTACGAAATTCCACCCCAGTGGGGGGGGAAAAGCCCAAACAGTTTATTCATTTGGTTAATAAACTTGGGGTCTTAAAGTTTGTGTGGAAGAATTTTAACGGGCGGTCCGATTACTCGAAACTCAGTATTAATACCTCAGACCAACAAAAAAATAAAGACAGCGCGCCGCGAACATCAAAAGTGAAGCCATAAAACCGTGCTCCTGCAAGTAAACATACACGCTCACGCACACACCTACACTAAAACCAAGCTCATCGCTCTTGTACGTCATGAGTCGTCGTCAAGTTAACATAGATTAAAAAAATATAATTATGCCTTCCTGTGCAGTGAAAAGTTGCTAAAACAACAGCAAATCACATAAAAAGTCTCACGGAATCACTTTTCACTTGTAAGTAGGTACTTGAAATAATATCGTTCCTATAATATTAAATTTTAGATTACTTGGAACAAAAAACCTCAACGAACGAAAGTATGACATAAGATGCGGGGGTTGCCATAATACGATTTAAATTTTCCCCTTTCGATTAATACATACATATAAATATGATTTGTTACTTCGAGTTATATTCCTATTTTCTTTTTTATGTATTGAATATTTTGGTTTTCCAATTAATACCAATACCATACTCAACAATATCTTACTCGTATAATAAATACTAAAAAATATTATACTAGTTCCTACTCGCACGAATATCCCCAAATTATAGGGAAAACATTTAACAAATGCAAGCCTTCGATACACACATAGATAAATCGTGGCGCGCTGTCTATCTTTTTTTGTTGGTCGGAGATTAATACTAAAAAAAGAATCAATAATAAGTGTATGGGGTTTTCGAAAATTGATCCCTGACGGGACAAAAAGTGGTAAGTAATTCGATTTTTAAGAGGATTTTAGTGACTTGATTAACTTAAAAAAAATGGTATAAATTGAACTTAAAACTCGGCACAAAAACTTATCTAAGTAAATTATAAAGTCCGTAATTTTTAACCGACTTCAAAAAAGGAGGAGGTTCTCGATTCGGATCTTTTTTATGTACTTTTGGGCATAACTCCGTCATATATAGACGGATTTACAAAATTATTTTTTTGTTTGAAAGAGGTTTATTCCGAAAAGGTCCCATTTAAATTTGGTAAAGATCTTATGATGAGTTTCGGAGACAGACAACGGAACTCTTCAATAAATGTCAGCAAACCAACCGCGATTGCTGCTATCGCATATACATGCTTTGTTTACGCAATCACACAACTTAACATCACGCCTGTACTCTCTAAAGGGGTACACAGATGTGTTCAATAGCTTCCTGTCACTAATATTCACATAGCAAGTAGTGTTATATGAATTTGTGTGGGGTAGGTAGGTACAATTAAAAAGTGAAAAATAACTTTAATTTCAGAAGTCTGTGTCAAAAAACGAAAATGCGGAACCAACGACACCGACTTTCGAGATTAAAGTTATTTCTCACTTTGTAGTGTTTTTTTAGGAAGTTGGTTGTTTTTTTTTATTCTAAACTACCCTAAAGGATTAGGGTGTCAAATTTAGTATGGAAGAATTTTAATGCGCGGTCCAATTAACTCGAAACTCGGTATGTAAGACCAAAATATATAAAATATAAAGTGGCTTAGGGGTTTTGTCGAAAATCTGGGGTAGATTTATAACGGGGTGAAGTCAATTTCACAGGCGAGTATTTTATTACGTGGCTTGATTCACCTCACAGAAGATTTAGGGGGTGACAAAGTTGATAGGTTAGAAAAATATCTAACCCGCTGTCGGATTAACTCGAAACTCGGTACAGTCAACAGCAAAAGGATCAAAATCAGAAATTCAATACTAATGAACGGAGTTCGCGTCAGATCTGTGTGGCGTCGAAGTGATTTCTGTGTGGCGTTGATGTGGCGTTGAATGGTTTGAATCACTTCGACGCCACACAGTTCTGACGTATAGGTAAAAGAATTAAAAATAAAACCATGGCATATAAATTAATTATGTGATAGATACACGGTGCTCACATATTATTTACAAACATTATAAAAGTTGATAATTTTCATTAAAAAAAAAATAACAAGTAATAAGTCAGGGTGTGAATTAAAGTAGGTACCTAATTACAGAATGTAAGTAAATCAATGTCAAAAAATAATAAATTTAACAATTAAATTAGGAATCTAAACAAGCACATAAGCAGCTAAAGCAGATAATTATTAGTTCTGCAGCGACGGCGGAGTCGCTCCACACGTCGGCGTCGCCTCAGTGGATCACCACTGGAGGGTGTTCTGTACTGGTACTAGGCGCTGGCAATTATTGAGCAATTAAACTGATTGCCTTCATTGATGTCGTGTCGGGATCTGCACTCAATTATAACAAATTGTTTGCACTTTCTACATTTCATATTAATAGTCCCGTAAACAGAATGGAATGAGTAGGTAATGAACTAATCATTTTCAAACTGCTTACCTACTGCACTTGTGTGATGAATTAATGAGTATGTATAATTGTAGTACCAGTGGCTTGGATGAGGTTTCATTAAAAGATGAGGTTTACAACAATGTGGCAGTTTACAAAGAAAGTGCACATCCAGCCCCTACAAACCCGATTTATATCTTAAACTCAATGTGCCTTATTGCCGTGAGTATTATAAAACCCGTTTCAGTACAAAGGTTTACCGTGTATGCTACGGTTACATCACGATCGTACTGTTGATCCACAGCTGACGTCGGCGCTGTACCTCGGGCTGGGCCCGAAGGCGTGGCCGCGGCTGAGCCCGCTGTCCACGCTGTCGGACATCCTCATGCTTCTCAACTACGTGCTCAACCCCATCCTCTACGTGCTGATGCGCCAGCGCCGGCGGCTCTCGCTCACCAACCTCTGCCACTCCATCGCGCATTGCTTCAAGCGGGTAAGGCCTCCTTCTGTTTTCCAATCCCCATGATGCCAAAGTGTTATTGGGTTTTCGTACCGGACTATCTTAGTTGCAGCCAGGATGATAATGATATCTGGATTTTGCCCATGCAGTAGTTATTGGCAATTATACTTAGGCTCAACCATCTAATTTTTAACCGACTTTAAGAAAAGGAGGAGGTTCTCAATGCGAGTGTATTTTTTTTTTGTATGAATGTTACGCGAAATCTCCGGCAATTGTAAATCTATATAAAAAATAATAATAATGGATAGGGTATGCCTCAGGCCTCAGGGGCGGTCCCATGTCCCATATAAATTTTAGTAACTTTGCTTGGGTAGTTTTTGAGTTTGCTTTATTAATACGTATTTTTGCCACTTAGTTCATATTGATGTTATAATAACTTCCTGTCACTGATATTTA
Source organism: Mesoligia furuncula (assembly GCA_916614155.1). Lineage (NCBI taxonomy): Eukaryota > Metazoa > Arthropoda > Insecta > Lepidoptera > Noctuidae > Mesoligia > Mesoligia furuncula. Next base: position 474,931 of record OU744812.1, on the reverse strand, counting down.
CATAGCAAGTAGTGTTATACGAATTTGTGGGGTAAGTACAACTTAAAAGTGAAAAATAAAATCTTTTTTTTCCAAAAAAAAAAAAAACAAACGACTTAATAAAAACACTACAAAGTGAAAAATAACTTTAATTTCGGAAGTCGGTGGCAAACAGAAAATTCGAACCGAACGACACCGACGACTTCCAAAATTAAAGTTATTTTTCACTTTGTAGTGTCTCTTTTGATTTATTCCGGTCTGATCCCCTTTGGATGTCGTTTGTTTTTTTTTTTTTTTATGTTTTTTTATTAAGTACTTACAGTATAGAACTTAGACATAACGACGAAATTCGAATGACCGTGGTTAAACCTTTGCAGAGAATACAGGCTTTATATTAGAGAACACTTGTACACCTCATTGTGCAGTATAGATTTATAAATACACCGTCACGCTATAATTCAAACCGTAAAACAGGAACCATGTTCGGCGGCAGAATGTATGGTGGTACGTGATAAGTAGTACTAGCACTTTTCCCCGGACGAGTTCCTTCACAAAGAGCTCTAATACCACTTGGTGTTGAACACCGATATAGATACACCTAGATAACGCAAGAGCAACTACTTCGCGTGCCCAGCTTACGTACCAAAATCATATGCCGCCAGTTTCACGCTCAGCCCTGAGTACTGCTGGCTGGGTGAGCGTGAGCTCTGGCGCTAGGCCCCTGGGGTGGGACGAGACGGGTGCTGCACGCGGCGGCGTCTTTGAAACAATTTGATTTTCTCATCACTAAATGTTATAGTGCTTGTAACGTCATACTTAGTAGGTAGTTAAAAATTGGCACGCTTGGTTTTCATACTGATGATTATCTGTGGTGTTGAAGTTGAGTGTTGTTCATGCTGTGTTGTGTCCCCAACAGAGTCACAAAACATCGACGGAGTCAGTGTCGATGAAGACGTCGTGCTGCCCGCAGGAGACGCTTGTGGTGAGCAGCGGAGGGGACAGCTCGGCCGCTGAGATGCGGCCGCTGCGCTCGCCCGCCGCGCACACGCAGTACGGGCCCGAACACACGCTGCGCATGCTCGACTGACCACCCCGCTGCCCGCGCCCTGCGGGTCTTCCACCACACACACACACGCACATGTAGGGGCCGCACACCGACCGAGCTGAGAACAAGAGCAGCGAATAAGTTTCGTTCTCGAAAATGAAGGATTGACTTTTGATGAGCGCACACGTTTGTTGATCTGCGTTGGATTGGTCTATATCCAGCAGCAGAGTAGCGGTGTAGTCGTCTCATAATGAACTCCTACGACACAGTGGAGTGTGCCCAGAAGGTGCTGTGTTATCGGGCAAGCTCGTGTTTGGTGTACTTTTCAAAATGTGGTCGTCTTCGAATCAAGGCAGTGTGTTTCACGCTTTTTCATGACCAAAGACAGACAGTTCTATGTGATTTAGCCTGTAGGCTGTCAATGTAAGCTCTAATGTACAATTAGTTACAATTTAAGTCGGGGTATTATCTTTGGATTTCAGCGTGCATAAGTATTAGAACCATTTGAGTACCCTTCGCACCCTCGAGGTGCCCGGGGCTCGGCCTGACAACTTACAACAGGAACGATAGATAAATACTGTGATGTGATATGAAGTACCTACATGTAATACTAACTAGGTACCTAATAGTACACTGCACATGGACATCGGTACGTACATATGAATGTACCCAGGTCCTGGTCCTGTCTGTACCTCCAGTAGTGAGGTGGTGCAGCACCCTAATTGCGTAACACACTATGAATCTCAATCTGAATAATTTTGAAGGATATTGCTAATCCTGATCCATTTCTTCATAATGTTCTAAAAATGTATCTGCTCAACAAGTAACTATAACATCACAACGCAATGAATGTTATTGAACTGTCAAAATGCAACCCATCGCTACTTACTGATAGTGTGAGACGCAGTTACCCCGTTCACTCTATAATATTGTTGATATTGCTCGTACATTCACTTTAGGTATAAATACCGTATAGATAATTAAACATTTGTACTTATCATTAAAATAGAAAAGTTAAACGACTTATATTTTTGTATCGTGTTATTTGTAAGTACATCTGACGAGATAGACTCGCAACCGGATAAGATGTGAAAAACTAGTCTCAAATAGTTACCCGTTGTATTTAGTATATTTCTATGGTTTGTTTGTATGTTTTAGTGAAAAATCTATCACATTCAAACCCAACGAATTAATTATAGGATTGGTAAAGAAAATAATGCTAGGATGGCTCTGACGCGGCGGAGCGGACCTTTTGTCCCACGGCCACGCTTTAAATTTCCCATGATGCACTCTACGTGTGCACTCTCAATATCAATAAAGTTATCAATAGTGTACATAGTCACAGAGCTTTCCTAAAAGAGCCCTAAATGAAAATGAGGACAGTAAGTCTGTAACACTCAGCATTGTTTACACTTTAGACGGCACTCATCCGCCTAGAGAATACCTGTAACATTGAAAATACATATATGCGAAGTGTTTAGGTTCAGATTTTCAGTTTTAGTCGGCCATAGGAGGTACCTATCATAGAAAAGCCCCACCAAGGGCCTTAATTCATATTGACTATGGTCAGCAAAACAGCTTATTATCTTTGTCTATAACTATTTATTTTTAAATTTAGCTCATTATACGGGATGTCCCATAAGTCGACGTCAAGCCGGAATCGGGTAATAGGACAAGACATAATAGTTATCAGAAAAATATAAAAAAAATTGGCCAAATGCGAGTCGGACTCGCACACGAAGGGTTCCGTACCACAAGGCGAAAACGCCGAAAAAAACACGTTTGTTGTATGGGAGCCCCCCTTAAATATTCATTTTATTTTGTTTTTAGTACCTACTTGTTGTTATAGCGGCAACAGAAATACATAATTTGTGAAAATTTCAACTGTCTAGCTATCGCGGTTCTTGAGATACAGCCTAGTGACAGACAGACGGACAGACAGCGAAGTCTTAGTAATAGGGTCCCGTGTTTACCCTTTGGGTACGGAACCCTAAAAAATTGGGATGCTTAATAAATGCGCCAACTTTTAATGTCACTTGCCAAACTCGCATACTCGCACACTTAGGTAGTACATTTTTTTCAGTACAGTCGTCAAAGTTTGGCAAAGAAATCATTTTGAATATTTAGCTGGGCAAAAAGTGACATTTAAATGCCAATAATTTAAAAAATACACAAATTAGAGTTTTAGGGTTCTGCGTGGCTGTATCTCATGAACCGTGATAGCTAGACAATTGAAATTTTCACAGATGATGTATTTCTGTTGCCGCTAAAAACAGAATAAAATAAATATTTAAGGGGGGCTCCCATACAACAAACGTGTTTTTTTCGGCGTTTCTGCCATGTGGTACGGAGCCCTTCGTGTGCGAGTCCGACTCGCACTTGACCAGTTTTTTTTAATATTTTTCTGATAACTACTTATTATGACTTGGCCTATTACCCGATTCCGGCTTGACGTTGACTTACGGGGGACCCAGTATAAAAAATTCTCATGACATAAATAAAATTCAATTAGACAATCATACTTACACTCAACCTGAACAGATAGCTGAAATTTTTAACAATTTTTTTATTGACATAACGAATGACGCCATTGATCCATCTATTGACTACACACCACCAATGACTTATCATCCAAATACTATGTATTTGACCCCAACTAATGACTCCGATGTATGTAAAATAATAAACTCTTTAAAATCAACCAACTCTACAGGCTACGACGACATTAACACAAAAATTCTTAAATTATGCTCTACATTTTTATCAACTCATATTGCCCATATTATTAATTTGTCATTTATGCAAGGTTTATTCCCTTCACGGTTAAAATTTTCAATTGTTAAACCAATCCACAAGAAAGGTGACAGAAGTGATATGAATAATTATCGTCCCATAACACTCATACCAATATTATCAAAGATCTTTGAAAAGGTCATGCATGAAAAACTCTCCGAGTTCTTATCCAAATACAAAATTCTGAATGAAAATCAATTTGGTTTCAGAAAAAATAAATCAACCACAACAGCTTGTTTTGCTCTATTAAAATTAATAACTAAAAGCCTTAATAATAAACTACCAATTGTCTCCATTTTTTTAGATATGTCCAAGGCTTTTGATTTCGTGAACCATACACTGTTAATTTATAAATTAGAAAGATATGGCATAAGGGGAAACACGTTGAAATGGCTCGAAAGCTACCTCACACATCGACAGCAATGTGTTGAGATTTCGAGACAAACAGGAAATCAAAAGCTCGCATATAGATCTCAGTTTCGTGAAAATAACTGCGGTGTTCCCCAAGGGACCATACTAGGGCCGCCTTTATTCTTGATATATGTTAATGACTTGGCTACTGTAACTTCCCACAATTGCATACTATACGCTGACGATACGACCCTCAGTATTATAAATGAAAATGACGACATTGTTGAGTACCAAAATGAAATAAACATGACATTGAATAAAATTATTACATGGCTTGAACACAATAATCTTCATATTAATATTAACAAAACAAAAATGATACAATTCCAGACATATAACAGTACGCGTCCACGACTTAAAATACAATATGGAAATGAGACAATAGAAGAGGTCGAATACGCAAAATTCTTGGGGATAATAATTGACAAAAACTGTAACTGGAAATCTCATATTGATAATCTATGTAAGAAGATAGATAGATTTGTATTCGTTTTGTATAGACTAACACGTGTGGCTAGTGTTGATGCGGCACTATGTGCCTACCACGGCTATGTCTCATCAATTTTGCGCTATGGCATTATAATGTGGGGTAATTCGGTTGAACTTAAAAGAGTGTTTAAAGCTCAGAAAAAATGCGTGCGCTCAATTTGTGGAGCGCACCCACTGGACAGTTGTGTTCCATTATTTAAAAAACTTAAAATACTGCCACTTCCAGCATTATACATATTTGAAATTTGTGTCTTTGTACACCAAAACAGAAATGAATTTGACTTGTTTAATGATGTTGTATCCAGACCCAGCCGCAAAGTGCATATGCTTAATGTTCCTAGGCGTAGAATTAAATTGTTTTCTAATAATGTATACTGCATGTCCATTACTGTTTATAACAAGTTACCTGATGGCTTCAAAACTCTTAGCCTCAGAACATTTAAATGTAAATTATTTAACTTTCTCTTAAGCAAATGCTATTACTCGACTGAAGATTTTATGAATGAAAAATTAACCTAAATATTTGACATTATTGCCTAGAAATCATATTTTATCTCCTTGACGTTATTTAATTTTGACTTATATAATTAATCTCTTTTACAACTATTGTTCAATATATTTATTTTATTTGTAATTCTAATTCTAATGATTGTAATTTAATTTTAATGTAATGATGACCCACAATTTCACAAACCATATTTGTACGCCGGAAACGGCAGAATATTATGATCGTAATACATAATGCAGGCTACATGCACATAACAACTTTGTACAATATTCTGACAAATAAATGCATTCTATTCTATTCTATTCTAAAATTGTATGTGTCGTCGCCAACTGGTTTAATCGGTAGAATGCGGTCGTTCCCGCTGTTGTGTTGTGTTGTGTTGTGTGTTCCCGTGGTTAACACTATTAACTACTGGGAATGATTAACAGTGTTGACGAACGCGACATTTTTTCCCAATAGTTAATACCCTCGTCTCGCGAATCTTTCAGGAGTCAGGTTAAAGAAAAGTAAAAAGAAATCTATACCTATCTATACTTAATATTATAAAGCTGAAGAGTTTGTTTGTTTTTTTTTCTATTTTTTTTATTTAATTTTTTTTTTCCTTTTTCCGAATATATTTCTGTGATACAAATTACTCTAGTGTTATCCTTATTATTGTAAAATTAGATGAACTGCGTTAAAAAACTATTTTATAGTTATGCTTTTTTATGCTGTAAATGTTTTTAATGTGATACCTACTAAAGAAATAGTTATCATGCTGTTTTTTAATTATTGTAAATATACCTAGTTGATCTGTGATACAAATGTCACTCTATAGTGTTGCTCTTTCATTGTGTATTAGGAGGGAACACTAGAGTAATTTGTATCACAGAAATAAATTCGAAAAAAATCAAAAATAAAAAAAATAGAAAAAAAAAACAAACAAACTCTTCAGCTTTATAATAGTATAGATATAGATTTATTTTTACTTTTTTTTTCTTTAACCTGACTCCTGAACTATTCGCGAGACGAGGGTATTAACTATTGGGAAAAAATGTCGCATTCGTCAACACTGTTAACCATTCCCAGTAGTTAATAGAGTTAACCACGGGTTATTAACAAGCGGGAACGACGGTTTAATTAGCCGTTTAGTGAACCGCTTAGCCTTTTAACTTAAGGCGGCCGTTCAACTAACGGCCTGAATGATAATTTCAATTATAGTTTAGGTTGGAACTGTAACCAATCACGCGCAAGCCGAATTGGTCGCAGTAACTCAGCCATGGTATGGATGGCACCCCGACCAAATGGGTTAGGCTAGGTTAGAACTGTGATCAACCGCGTGCGAGCCGAGAGAGCGAAGCGAGGCGAGCACGACTTCCAAAGGCCAGGCAGTTCGGGATAACTAAACGGCTAATTTAACCAGTTGGCTGCGACATATTGTTATATACATTATATTATGTTATCATATGATAACTAATATAAGAGCCTGTAACATGGTTCTGGGAGCGCCCATGATAAAAGGCAATTCATTTTAATAAATAGGTTGTTACATTTGTGAATTAATAGAATATTATTAAGTTAAGAGCCAGTTTCACCATACCCTGTAAGTTATAAAACGCTTTGCTTCATAGCATGGCATTTAACGTGGCGACGTACCTGTGTAAGCACGCGACATGCTCCTGTACATACATGCAGAACATGCAGACGTACCTTTGTAAGCACGCGACATGCTCCTATACATACATGCAGAACATGCAGACGTACCTTTGTAAGCACGCGACATGCTCCTGTACATACATGCAGAACATGCAGACGTACCTTTGTAAGCACGCGACATGCTCCTGTACATACATGCAGAACATGTAGACGTACCTTTGTAAGCATGCGACATGCTCCTGTACACACATGCAGAACATTCAAACTAGGTACATTAAATATGAAATGAATGAGTAGGTATGGCGAAATTGGTTCTAGCGTAAGGTTTACCATAGTATAATACTGTAATTATAGAAATTCGATAGTAGCTACATACTTACTTATGTAATACTCAGATGATCAGTTATGTATCCATAAATTACCTATTATAAAAATAATTATTCTTAAACATACATCATATTGACCTTTTTTATAGACTGTTGTATAATGTTGACCAATGAACACAAGTACCTACATAGCTTTAATAGAATTTATTCTTTATAGTCAGTCCGATTTATTTATAAATTAAAACAACTATGATGCATTTAGGACTGTTTTATTTTCGGAAAGTAATACAATTTTCCTTTTTTCATTCCTTCCTTTTATTACCATTTATTTATATCTTTGACATTTCTCGGAACCCTAGGATCCGGACCTTTGGAAGGCGTACGAGGGGCCGAAACCAACACGCTGAGGCAACGGGCCTCAGCGTGTTGGTACATACGTTTTTATTAACCCCCGACGCAAAAACGACGGGGTGTTATAAGTTTGACGTGTCTGTGTGCGTGTGTGTGTGTGTGTGTGTGTGTGTGTGTGTGTGTGTGTGTGTCTGTGGCATCGTCCCGAACGGATGAACCGATTGTGATTTTGTTTTTTTTGTTTGAAAGGTGAATTAGTCGGGAGTGTTCTTAGCTATGTTTGATGAAAATCGGTCAAAGATGGCCGCCGCCACGAAATGGCGGATTATATATTTTTTCACAACTTCCTTAATATGGGTATCAAATCGATGCTTCCGACAACAAAGGTCGTAAACACCAAAATAGCACTTTTGGTAATCAACGAAAAACAAAAAATAATTTCGTTTTTGGCTTATATCTTTTTAACTTTAAAAGTTGTAAAATTGTGTTCTATACAAGAAATACGTAAAATACGATGGTGTTTCATAATATATTATTGCTATTTATGTCAAAGCCTTATTTTAAAAGTTAGCTTGGACATACACCCCAGAAAATTTAAGAAGTTGGTATTTACGACCACTAACAGACGACTTTTTACAACCGACAGCTGTTTGTACGTTGTATTATACGACCTGCACGGTTATTCGGTTCTAAGCAATATGAGTTATACATACCCTCTTTTCTAAAAAATCTTGATTATACTAGTAAAAATTTTGGGTGTAAAAGTATTTTTTTTAGGCGAATATTTTTTTCACATTTTTAGATCGACGCAGCGCCAAAAATTAAGTAGGGCTGCATTCTTAACTCATTTTCGCCAAAATGGCGTTTACGACATTTGTTGCCGGAAGCATCGAAATGAAAGGGCTTGAATAGTAGAATACTATACACTATGATACATTTCAAATCCAAGATGGCCGCCACCACAAAGTGGCGAATTACATTTTTTTTTTCACAACTCCCTCAATTTGGGTATCAAATGAAAGGGCTTGACTAGTAGAATACTATACGCTGTTACAAATTTCAAATCCAAGATGGCCGCCACCACAAAATGGCAAAATATTTTTTTTTTTCACAACTCCTTCAATATAGGTATCAAATTCAAGGGCTTGACAAGTAGAATAATGTAGGTACACTATATTGAAAGGGAATGAGGAATATTAACTAACGAAATAAAAACTAATAACTTGAAAATATTTTTTTGTCTGATCAATGCTCTAGGATGATGAGGAAAGTGGAGTGATGACTGGTACCTACGACCTCTGAGTTTGACTAAGGTACCTGCGGTAATTAAGGGCCAGCGGCTATTAAGGGCCATCAGAGAAACAACACACATTCAATAGTTTTATAGGTTGGATCTCTCGCATACATAAAAAGGACCAATAGTATTGCTATCTCACGCGCACGCGTTGCCGTGCGTACCGCCGTTTTGTCAGTAGCTCTGAGTAACTCACTGGGGACGGTCGGCGTCACAGTTTTAAAAAAAACGCCGATGCAAGAACATTCATTAAAAAGAAAATAGTGTATTTTAAAATAAGTGAACACCTAATTACTGTAAAGTGGACATTAGAGCTGTCGAATCAAGGTAAGTTATTTTAATTTGTTGTTATTTGCCAACTTTCAAATCATTATTTGTAAAAAGTGACGCCATTGCTAATAAGGGCCACCTGGAAGGAAGTAAATAAGGGCCGGCCCTTATTGGCCTGTCTAAATATAATTTTTTGTTTGGTTTTCTTTTCATGTAGATAAATAGCTTTACCTTTTTATTAACATTGATGTTATTGTGAGTTATATGTATTTGAAACATTTTTACAAGCTTTTTAACTTGCTATGAGTGTGGGTTTGTATGTGTTCCCGATTCAAAACTTTGCTTGCTTTCGACAAAAATACAATATTATAGTAACAACGAGCTATATATTAATGGAGTCAGAAGGTAGAGAACGGGATTTCTTAGCGAATAACAGTAGATTGATGGTTTTTGGCAAATTTTGATCAGCATACCTACAGTACAAAATACGAATTTTAAAAAGCTTGTTTAAAAACATATTTTTCAAAAAATAATTTATAACAGACTGGAATAATGAAACCTCCTCTTAAGAAACGTCGTGCACTTTGGTCAGTCAACCAATTGGCAGCTGCAATGGCAGCCTTGCAAAATGGACTACTATCAGAGCGTGCAGCAGCTATGCAGCACGGGATACCGAGAAGAACCCTGAAAAACCACTTGCATTCAGGTAAAGTCGCGAAAAAAAAATCAGCTGTTCCCTACATTTATGTTCGTATAACTCGTCAAAATGTAGGGAACAGCTGATTTTTTTTCGTGATTTCAGGTTTGGTCCCATAGTAAAAGTTGTTCATAATGAAGAGTACAATGACCTATTATGAGGTTGTTAATGTTTTACCAATAACCCTGATATGTTAATATAAATAGTTTATACACATAATATAAATCCACCGACCGACCATTGATATATGTTGATTTCATAATTCTATGTAGATTTTTCGTGCTTGTTACTATTTGTTAATATTTCATTATTTTAATAAGGGCCAGGGCATTTGCCGGGCAAAAAATAAACATTTATTTTTAAATTTTTGTTAAACCTATACATTTGGTTAAGAGGTTTTTATCTAAAAATATTATAAATTTGTTGATTTTACTTAAATAACATCATTTTGTTACAAAATAATTATTCCTTGAGTTTTATAAGGACCGATTTATGTTTCTTTTGTATGATTGATGGTAAACTATTAAATATTTAGCCTGAAAATATTAATTATGTTGAGTTACAGAGGAAAACAATTTATTTTATGTTTTATCAGTTTAGTTTCTTTTAATTTTGTTTCGGACCTTAATAGACTACCTGAGTTTATTAAGGTCCATAGTAAAGGATTTTTCAAAGTTTATTTTTGTTCACAAAATGTTTAAAATCTAGCGATAGAGGCATTTTTTTTAGATCTCAAATATATAATGTGCAATAATATTCCTGTTTTTTATTTCAATTATGCCTAGTTTTCTCAATATTTAAGTTTTAATTATGCCGGCTCTTATTTACCGCCGGTACCTTATTTCTAGGCGTAGGTATTTCTACATCAGATAGTGTCGCAGCCCCATTTTATAAACCAGATCTGTAATACCTAAGATATCTACCTAATAGCTATGAAATGCTTGTACGAAAGTTGAATAACTAAAGGAAGAACTAGAAAAAGGATATAATAAAACAAAAAAATCTGTTTAGTCTTAAAAATTATTCTTCAACTATAAATTAATAATAATTTTTTGACGGATAAAAAACCTGATTAAACACCAAATTACCTGAATCTTAAAACGCAAGAAAATAAAAGAAATGAAATACAAAAATTAAGGAGTCCCTACAAAAAGCATGAAATAAAAAATTAAAATAAAGTTGGGGGTTTTTTAATTATTTGATCCTTTTCCAACTACTTACATTTAATTTTATTATTTTTTGTGTCGGGGGTTTTTTAAATTTTTAATTTAATTTTTTAAATGAGGCACCAATCGACGATTATACCTTTTCGCACTATGCAAGTGCACGCAAGAACAACCCCCAGTTGGTGTAGGTAGGACTATCGCTGCCCGCCTTGGGGCGGCGGACATCCGTGAGGATTTAATACCCCGGAGAAAAAAAGGTAGGACTATTGCCACCTTACAATTGACTGCAAGACGCCAGCCGATGTTAACCGCCTGGGAGATAGGTTTAAAGCTATAAATTCTCAAGCGGTGTTGTTGTTAGCCACCAAACCGTGAAAAATAGGCTGTTTGAATACGGCCCTGAATCGTCATAGATGACGTCATGAACATGCGCCATCCTGGATAACGCCGACCATGCCTTAGAATAATATCACCGTGAGCCCTGTCAAAAATGACAGTGTGTGTGTGAGGATGTGTCAGTGTGTGTTTTGTTTTGAGTTGCATCATCTGTAAATTAAACTAACGTGGCATTTTCGAAATTATGCTTCTGGCTGACAGTCGCCACCAAAGAAAAAGAACTGAAGAAGAAATGTGGTGTTTATACAAAGAAATACTGTAATAATATCGTTTTTACATTGAGTAAGCACTGTGAGCGCATTCACGAGTGTTCTGAATTGTTGACAGCTCTCAGCTGTCATAATCGTAATATCTAAATCGGAAAACACGATGTGAGATGATGTGAGCGCTGTGAGCGATTTAGTTACTTTACTCCACAGACTACTTAGAGATACTTTACTCTTTGGAGCGATTATAGCTAATTCGGAATGCGGCCTTACTGACACTGGTAAAGTTTTCATAGAGGCAAAGGAATTTTAGTAATGTAAAGGAAAACAATCAGAAGAAGAATTGGTTAGATTATAATTCGCACACACACGGTCTCAATAATCCAGTTAATCAATACAAATGAGCGATTTTCTTTTTCTTTTTTTTTTTTAACGCTTCCCTAGTCGGTGGATAGATGGCGCTGAACTTGGTAAGTTACTGCAAGGAACGGAAGTCACATAATTTTTTTATTAATTCACTTGGATGTAATTTTGAGATCGTAAAACGAAAGCAAACGAAACTGTCACTCAACGAGCGTATATGACGTGACGCAATATTTTTTTTTCCAAGTGTTTTGACTTTGGCATCTAGTAACGTAGTCAGTTCAACGCCATCTTCAGGGTTCTTGGGAACTATTTTTTTTTTAATACTGAAAAGAAAAACCTCTCATTATAATAAACTTGTATGAAACTAAAACATAATTTTTCTAAGTCTGAAGTTTTTGGCAATAAGCTGAATCACCATGGAAACCACATACAGATTAAAATGGTTTGAATTGTGCAATAAACTATGGTAATGACTAATGGTCAGCCCCGGATCTAAGGGGAGGCAAACCGGGGCACTTGCCCCGGGCGACAGTTTCATGGGGGCGCCAAATCCTTGAGACAAGAATTCAAAATACCGAACAAATGAAGCCTCTTTTCCCACAATCTCATAGGTTTTTAGCAAGTAATCGAATCTTAATATAATATGTTTGAAAAACAAACTTTTCTATTTTCATACGCCCAGTTAGTATATTATAGTATATAATTAAAACTTATCTACGTTCTACAATGAGTCAAGATCGTCTTTGAAGAGCTAATTGATTTATTCGCAGAAAATAAAACACGCCGTGTTAAGTTGTAATCTTTCCTGGTTATATATTTTTTCTGTGTTTCTGTTTGTCACAAATGAAAAAAAGTTTAAATTTATTAAAGGTTTATTATTTTAACAAATGGTCACAAAAATGCTACTCATTGGCACTTTTAACAGTTTTTCTTTAACACTGAAGGGAGGGGGCGCCACTATCAAGGTTTTGCCCTGGTTCGAAGAAATCGTAGATCCGGTGCTGGTAATGGTATATACCCTACAGAGTCATGCCTTAAGCCATCTAATATTGTTTTAGAATATTTTAAATAACAATAAGGTGTTTTTTGCTTTAAAAAATGATATTTAACCATTTTTTCTTTGTTTCAATGTGCAAAAATAATATTACGACACCAAAAATATATGGATTTAAAATATTTATTTATTCAATAATGGTGCTTTTAATATTTTTTTTTGTTTTTGTAAGGCCATCCTGAATAAGTTTCCTGAGAAAAACACACATGACAGCTGTCCAAAAATAAAAATATTTTAAGCCCATTTCATAACATGTCCTTTGTTCCGTGATTCGCTGCTGGTGATTTGCTGCTGGTGATCTCCTTATGTGCTCTAAGGCAAGGAGCATTATTATTTTACTCTTTTGACCTATTGCTTTTGACCCATCCAAACGGTAAAAAAATTTGAGCGTGTATCCAAACTTTATTGTTGCTATAGCAATAAATAAATAAAACCTCGGATTATTAAACGTCAAAATGGTAAAACAAAAGTTGTCTTCTCTTTCAAACTTATAGTAAATGTGGATAGCTATCCTGCTGTCACAGGTTGTCAAATTTACAAAGGTGAAAGAAAAGGCAACTTCTTGTAAATTGTCACTGTCAAAGAGTACTTAGCGTCGATTGATAAAATTCTACTATTTTCCGGCATTTCCTTGAAAAATGCTATGTTTATCGCCTAATTGAAGAAGTTCTGGGTGTTTATCGCGATCGACTTGTCTAGTCGCTGAAGGAAGACACAATTTATACGCCAAGATGTCTAAATGGTGTGTCATGTATTAGGGAAATATTGCCTTAGTTTTACACAATAATACCGGACTGCTGTTTAATTTACCAGCTTCCGTAGTGGCTTGTGTGTGGGCTATGAGTGTGGGTGTAACGCGTTCTTATCGTGCAGGCAATCGGAGCGCAGCATCCACGAGATGCTGAAGGACACTCCGCCGCTGCGCGAGTCTAGCGACTCCATCACATCGGGCACGGAGCCCAAGTTCCCCACGTCGCGCTCTATGCCCTTCCCACCCGCGTACGGTAAGCACCACCAGCTGTAGGTGAGCATTACAATGTGCCCTCTAAGACATACTCAGAACCCATGCTCAAGACCAGTTTTCTATATCTATCTCAGACACATCTTGTTAACACATTGAAGGACACTGAACGCCTATAGACGTAATAACAATAAAACTTCTATTGTGTCTCGTTCAGTGTCCTTCAATGTGTTAAGTATTGAGTCATGTCATTGCCAATAAAACTGAATTGGAAATGTGTGCTGTGCTATATCACATAATTTGTCCTATTGAATCAATCAGGATCAATGTATTTGTACAATATTATTATGCCCACTAGCATTCCAGTGCTAACTAGGCCAGTCTCATTATACTTGTAGTATGATTGTCAAGACAATAGAAATAGATGGACTCATCTGAAGTAGGTTCAAAATGTGTACTTTAGGTTTCACCTGGAACTTTTTTTTTCAATTGAATACTATTGCAATGAATCTCGTAGAAAACAGTACTGTTTCAGAGAGACACTTGTCCAGTGCAAAAGCCAGCGGGGCCGAAGTTTGTTCTTTGAGAGAGGACAGATTTGACCTTAAGCCTTGTCTCCCAGTAGGGTGATGACAATCTGGTCTCTTTTAACCCCACCAAAACACAGGCATGTCTTTTTACCGCCAAAAGGAGTTGTTTCGACCAGGCTCCTACTTTTCGGGGTACATCAGTTCCTGTAACTGATCAGCTCAAGCGCATACAACCCGAATCTCTTCAAAGTGAGAGTGAACAGGCTTCTTCTGAATAAGCTCACTCTGTCACCTCTAGACTAGACTCAAAGTACGAACCCATGTCAAATAAAAAAAAAACGAGTTAACAAGTTCTTCTTGGGAGTTTCTTGTGCTACATTGTGTCCCTAGCCAGAACACTAGGAAGTTGTGAAGTGCCATTGTTTTAGGGGCAGCCTTATGTAGTCCTGTATTCAAAAAGTGCTGTTTCTCAGCCTGATTTTTGAATAAACAGTTTATGATCAGCATTGTTTTATAATGAAAAATATAAAATTATTATAAGCCAAGGAAACAAACAAACAAGAACACAGCAACTACGGCAACTAGACGGCAGGTGCGTGCTGGCAAACTCTTTGCAGTAGGTACCTGCCGATCTAACACTGGTCTACGTTCGCCAGTTTGGCGAATGGCAGCAACCTACAATGAAGTATTCGAACACATAGCTATATATTTACATGCTCTGTGAAAAGGTTTCATAGCCTTTTGCTTGAGTCTCTTGAGCTCTTAGACTAATTGTTTGTTGTAGTTGATTTAAAAATGCTGTTTTGTTTTTTTTTTCATTTTATTGTTTTTATAAAATCAAAATCAAAATGTTTTATTTCACATAAACCTACATGGGCACTTATGAAACGGTTCCAATTGGTTGTTTCCTATGGAGAAGAACCGGCAAGAAACTCCATGGTTACTCTTTTTAAAAATAATTGGCTTTTACAATGTTTCCAGATTAAAGTAGGTATGGGAGAACAGCGCAGGCCTGTCAACAAGTACCAAGTACTTGATAAAATAGAAAATGGTCTACAGATCTAAAGTCTATAAGGCCTACAAAGTCCTCACATTTACAAAATAAGAATCTATCAAAACGATAAATAATAAAAAAAGAAAAATAATAATAAAAACCTACTAAAACCAAGTGCTATGATTCCCACTAAAACCACTAATAAAGAGGTGAAAATTTTCAATTGTCTGTATATAATGTCAAATAATAAAGAAATTATGCCAAAAGGTATGTAAAAAAAATTAAACATCGTAATTTGAGAGCAGTTAATAGACATTTACATAGTTATGCCGTTAATGAGAAACCAGGGAAGTCACATGTGCAGAAGGAATTATTGCCAGACTACCTTGTCTTCAACGTAGTCTATAAATTAGCGTAACTGTCATGCATGAACAGTTCACCTCCTAGTGACTGAGGCTTTATTTATTAATGGTAATCTGTGAACAGCGCTGTGGATTATATTATTACTTATGTAATTTATGTTTTTTTTTCTGTTTATAATATTGCATAATGTAGCTGTTTGTTGTTCTTAGTTAATAAAATAAAAATAAAAACTACAAGGAAATAATATTATATTTTTTATTGTTTGTTCATTTTATTTGCAAAGAATGTAGGTACTTATAAATGTAAGCTTTTATAAGAAATGTTTGTTTGAAGAACATTTTGCCATTTGGTATGCAAAAAATTATTAAAGTTGTGTTGTGTCAGCTCCCCCAGATGTGTCACAAAATGGTGCGGGCTCCAGTACATTGCTACGAGCTGGCTCATCCAAGCTCGACGCCATCCGCAACTGGGGTGTCTCCACATACAAGTGCACCAAACAGATACTGTACGAGAAGCTTGGCAAGAGCTCGCGCACTGTGGATACTGGTAAGACTTTATTACATAGGTATTATTTTGAAATGTATGCTTTGTGGCAATTTTATAATGACAGAATACTTTCAGTACATGCATATTATCAAAACAAATTGTTTTTCAATTCATTCAGCAACGTATTTGCACTATTTTACTGGTACTGTCAAGTACACATATGGATGTTGGCTAACAGTTTAGACATTAGCAGCACACTTATTTATGTTATTCTATTCGGAAAACTTATAACTAATCACAATGTTCTTAAAAATATGAAATTGAGGCCATTTACATTTCTTAGTATATAGACGTAAACGTAAACGTATATAGACGTAATTTGTACATCTAAATGGGGTGTGTCTGCAGAGTTGGAGGCCCAGATCGAGATGCTGCGCGAGACGCAGCGCAAGTACGCCGGCGTGCTGCGCCTGTCGGGCGCGCTCACGGCCCAGCTGGGCGCCGCGGCCGCCACGCAGCGCGCTCTGGGCGAGGCCTTCGCCGAGCTCGCGCAGAAGTCGCCCGAGCTGCAGAACCAGTCAGTACACGTTTATGCGCACACAGCGGCGGCCCTAGAATTTTTTTTAAGTGGTGCGAAATCTTAAAGTGGCGCCCCTCTATGAACCATGTTCCTATGATCTAAGCATATGCAGTTGCTTACATGGATTAAGAGCGTTTACGACGTGCGGCATTTCATACAAACTTTCAAGCCCTTGTTTTTCGAAATGATTGAACCGATTTTAATGAAACTTCATATGCTGCAGGATACAAAGGTCTAAAAAGTTACTTAAGAACATTTTCGAAATATCTTATTTAAAAACAGATAACTGGAAATCTCTGTTTCTACTGAAAATTTAAAATCGGTCTAATTTGGCTGTAACACGATTTTTCGAAAATGTGTAACTTTTTAGACCTTTGTATCCTGCTTATGCATATATGAAGTTTAATTAAAATCGGTTCATTCATTTCGAAAAACAAGGGCTTGAAAGTTTGCATGAACAGACTGGCTGTGCCCGCGACTTCGTCCGCGTGGACTTAATTGGTCTATAACAGCCTGTAATAAAACGCAACGTAACTTTAGTTTGTCTGTTCGTAAGTATGGCTAAGGAAATTTGCGGATTGTACATAGATTAGATATTATACATAGTTTTTAAAATAATTATGTAACAAATATGTGTAAGTGGTGAGCGTAACGTGATAGCAGTAGTCCTGCACGCGTTAAAAAAACGTTGCCCATTCCGTGTGCGTAGTGCACACGGAATGGGCAACGTCACAACGTCACGCAGATTATCGGTGAGATTAGTGCGACCACGTTTAAACTCATTAAACTACTGTTTACAACTGTAAACAGTGGCACCTTTGATTATACAGGGTTATTGGAAAAACACCAACAACCTCTTAAGAGGTCGTTAAACTCATCATTATGAACAACTTTTACTATGGGGCCAAACTTTTACTATGGGGTGAGTGTAAATGGAAAGAGCGAACCAGTCCTTATTGCGAATATGTTCAGGGAAAATTTTAAGGTCCGCTCCCCGTTGGGCCCTTCAGCGTCATTTATTAAGTCTGAGCCCGGATATGAGGGGGAGGAATCGACTGTACATTTTACGGCTAGTCATGTAAGATGCGTTTTAAAGAGAATGACAGGCGGTAAATCTCCCGGTCACGATGGGCTTAGTTTGGAGCATCTGCGGCATGCGGGGGTTCACCTGCCGAGGGTCCTGGCCATGTTTTTCACGATGTGCATGAGTCACTCATACTTACCACATGACTTAATGAAAACCATCGTAGTGCCTATTGTGAAGAACAGGACTGGGGATATACTCCGACAGGGGGAACTACCGGCCCATATCTCTAGCAACGACAGTTGCTAAAGTGCTGGACGGTATGCTTGATTCCTGCCTGGATAAATACATTAAATTACATGACGCGCAGTTTGGGTTTAGACCCGGGTTATCCACGGAAGCTGACATCGTAGGTCTCAAGCATACTGTCCAATATTACATGGACCGCAGGACACCGGTATATGCGTGTTTCCTTGACCTCTCCAGAGCCTTTGATCTTGTCTCTTACGATGTGCTCTGGAGAAAGTTGGGGAGCGCGGGTGTACCGGTGGGGGTGCTGAATATGTTTAAATACTGGTATTCTCACCAAACAAATTTTGTGAGGTGGAATAATACACTCTCTGAGGCATATACGTTGAAAAGCGGGGTGAGACAGGGAGGATTGACGTCACCCAAGCTTTTCAACCTATACATAAATGACCTCATCGTCGAGCTCAGTAGCAAGCGTGTCGGTTGTTCGATAGATGGCGTTTGCGTCAACAACATCAGCTACGCGGACGACATGGTGCTGTTGAGCCCGACGGTCAAGGGTCTGAGAGAGTTGTTACGAGTTTGTGAGGCCTATACTGGTGCACATGGCCTTGTATACAATATCCAAAAAACGGAATTTATGATCTTTAGGGCCGCCGGTGGATGCCCCGAGTATTCACATAATATAACCCTAAATGGCTTGTGCATAAATCGTGTCACGAAATTTAAATACTTGGGGCACTTAATTACCGAAGGTCTTGAAGACGACCTGGATATAGAGAGGGAGCGCAGGGCTTTAGCGATCAGAGGTCCTGCTGGCCCGCAGATTTTTCCCGCTGCTCTGAACAAGTAAAAATAACCTTGTTCACCAAAAGATCGCTGGATGTCCTGCGCATCCAGTATAACAACATATTCAGGATGATGTTGGGGCTGCCTCGCTTCTGTAGTGCATCGGAGATGTTTGCGCTGTATCGCACTGATGGCTTTCATGCAGTCATCCGCAAGAAAACTGTATCCCTGATCTGCAGAATGCGTGGCAGCTGCAACGGAATTCTGAAGACTGTAGCAGATAGGATCTCTTCTCCGATGTGGAGATCCTTTATTAAGCGAGTAATTTGAATGTATTTTTATTTAATTTTTGATTTTTATTTAATTTAATTTTCTTTTTAATTTATTTTTAAGTTTTAATTTTTGTTTTATTATGTAGTTAATGTTTTAATTTTTGATTTTTAATCTTTCATTTGTAATTTTTTATTTTTTTTAAATCTTATATTATATATTTTAATTTTTAAGTCTGAATGTATAGAATTATAAATCAATTAGTTATCTGAAATAAATGAATTTGAATTTTTAATTTAATTGCGAAAAAAAAGCTGTTCCCTACATTTTGACGAGTTATACGAACATAAATGTAGGGAACAGCAGATTTTTTTTTCGCGATTTCATGTTTGGTCCCATAGTAAAAGTTGTTCATAATGATGAGTTCAATGACCTCTTAAGAGGTTGTTGGTCCATAATGATGAGTACAATGACCTCTTAAGAGGTTGTTAAAGTTTTACCAATAACCCTGTATAATGTCTAGACATTATACAGGGTTCTATCTAGATAGAGCATCAAATGCGCGCAAACATGTCAAAAAATATCGCCCAACTGTTGGCCTCTAAGTTCTTTCCCGCCGATTAGTGACGATCGTGCCGCTTTGGTGTCACTACGTATTACGCGCGCTAAGTAATAAACAAATAACTGTGATAAAATGACGGTATGTGCTATTAAACTGTGCCGGAATTATAAAGGAAGGGAAAAAAAATACCAAACACATCACTTGACATCATTTATCATCGATAAGAAACCAAAAAACTATATATTTATTTTCTGTTTTTATGAACACCAAATTACGCCATATTTTATCAGTGTTGCCAGTTTCTTTTTATCATTCTCCCAACTTAACGTCATTTTTTGTGGATATATTAATTGGTTTATGGTTACGTTTATATTATTTAGTTGGTGTACCTGTATTAATTGATTTACAAAAAGATGGAGTTTTTTAATTCATCTGTACTTTTTTATAATAACATAATGTTCGCGTATAAGTAACTTTTTTGTTTAAGAGCCCATTTTTATGATAATTTTTGCATTGGGTCCAATAAACCGATTTCAAAGGTACCAAGAGTAATTTAATAAGATTCATTTATTAAGTCTTTCTAATGATTTTGAAGTCGATCCCAAGTAAAAATTGTTATTATATTAGCTAGGTAAATAATTTACTTGGTACCGACAGACCCATTCCACTTGTGCCGGTAATATCGAAGATATTTGAAAAATATATTTATATTCAAATCTTTAAATATATAGATAAAAGAAACATATTAACCGACGAACAGAAAGGCTTCCGAAAAAATAAAACCATCAATATGGCAATTTATGATTTTTTGAACAATGTCGTTGCTAATGTTGACAAAAGAATACCTGTTTGTTCAATCTATTGTGATATGACTCAGGCGTTCGACTATGTCGATCACAATATCTTGCTCAATAAACTGGATGCGTACGGTATTAGAGGAAATGTCCTTAGTTTAATAAATTCATTTTTGCGGAACAGGAAACAGTACGTTGAGTTAACCGATGTAGATCCCAAAACTAAATGCCAACGAACCTATAAGTCTAGTTATCGCACAGTTGCTTCCCTGGGGTACACCCCAGGGAAGCGTCTTAGGGCCCCCGCTGTTCATACTGTACATAAATGATCTGCCAAAAGTAACAAGTCATCCTATGTCACTGTTTGCTGATGACAGCACTGTGACCATTAAGTGTACTGATGATCAAAACCACAACGACGTTGTCACTCAGACAATAACCTCCATAGTGAAATGGTTAGATAATAATAATCTTAAAATAAATATTGATAAGACGAAATTAATGATGTTTAGCCAACGTGCGAATACCAATATGACAGTATGCTATAACAATAAAATGATAACACAAGTAGATACATCCAAATTCTTAGGTTTAACGATTGACAAAAAATTGGACTGGAAAGCACACACAGAGGAGCTAACTAAACGAATCAGCAAGTCAGCCTATGCCCTATTTAAACTGACCCCAGTGGTTAACGTCGATGCTTTAGTCACAGCATATCATGGTTTGGTGAGTTCAGTATTGAGGTATAGTGTCATTTTCTGGGGTAACTCAACCAACAGGGAATTAGTTTTTAAAACACAAAAAAGGTGCATTAGGTTAATGTTTAGACTCCACAGTTTAGATTCCTGTAAGCCATTTTTTATCAAATACAAATTATTGACATTTCCTTGCTTATATATTTTTGAGGTGGCTGTATTTGTTAAGACCAATCCAGAGCTGTTTACCAGAATATCATTTTATCACAAACGAACTCGACCACAGAACAATAACTTGTGCGTAAAAAGGTCCCATACAGCATTGATGCGAAAAAGTGTTTTTTGTATGGCACCAATCATATTCAACCACATACCTAGTTCAATTAAAGAATTAAACATAAACTTATTTAAGAAAAGGCTTAAATCATTACTGTTGAATAAAGCATATTACAGCATTTCGGAATTTTTGACAGACAAAATGTAATGACTGTTTCTGACCTAAGTTGGTAATCTTTGACCTTATGTTATTAAGCTCTAGTCCATTTTAACATTGCACATTGACATTTTTTTACATTTTGACATCGTGACATTTTTTATAGGTATTATTTTTTTCTTTTTCTCTCTTTATGTTTACACATTATTTGAATATTGACGTAGTAATTTTGTATTTTTTTTTTCTTTTGACATTTATATTTCTTACTTTTTATTATTGAAAATATCAATTAATAATATAATTATGCGTTTAATTAATGTAATTATGTTATCAATTTGAGTATCAAGGACATCCATTATCAATTTATTAATATCATCATATTTGTACGCCTTCTGGTATAACAAAGCGCGCTTGTAATTTTTTTTTTATAACAACTATTGATTGTACTATCCACGCCAAAAGTCCATATGCAATTTTAAAACTAATTGCTTAACGTTTAGTTTGACTTACGACCTTCTTTTAATGAGTAATTTGACACACACACCCGCATATTACTCGAATAATCACGCTTTTGAATATAGTTCCGTGTCATGTTCGTCTTGTTCACATAATTCGTAAAACTTTATGAGTATACCCACAGAAATCTAAATAAATAAATTAGGTATGGTAGACAGATGCAGGTAACTTACGGCTCATTCACCGCGTCTAATAGAATGTTGTTCGTTCTTGGTTGGTTTTGATATTGTGGGTTAGTGACGTGTGTTTAATTAATCTATTATAATAGCTGTGTAATAGTTCATTTTGAAATGTAAGCTTTGAGATGAAAGCGGATATTATCGCGCAGCGTAAAAGTGGACTTAATATTATATCACAAATAATTGATGAAACCGGACTGACTGTGAGTATTATGATTTAATTATTTTATCTAACATTTAGCTAATTAAAGTTTAACTGCTGATCCTTGTAGTTATTTTATTAAACGTTTTATATTTACCATAGGGTCTAAATAGAAGAAAAAAATAATATTTCCAAGAGTTTATTTATTTACTTTTGGAATGATGAATGTAGCATTATGTATAAATTATAATATAATCATTTTGTAACATTTGAACTATTTTCAAAATAATTTTGTTTAAAAAAGTAATAAGTATCTACTTAATATTTTATAATTTTGCTAGTAGCCTTACAATATTCCTTTTTTGTTTTAGAGAAATTACCTAGTGTGAGTCGGAGGGTCAAAACATAAGGAAGAGTATAGTCAGTGAATAAGAAACAAGTAGTTTTAACCAACCAGTTACCTACCAGATGAAGTTGCATTGCAAGGAAATATGAAGATATATGTTTAAACATTACAGGATCCATACGCCAGCGTTTACTTGATAGCATGGATAATAATGCGGGTTATACAACGTATTAAGTTATAAATTACAAATTGATTTTAGTAATATTAAAATATTATTGTGTCATATCCGTAATAAGGATTATTTTGAGGTTTATAGTTTCAATCTTCTTTTCAAAATGAATTTTGAAAATGAATACTTAAGCTATATCCGCAATTAAAGCACAATATTATTTTATTACTAAGATAGTTACAATATTTTAAGTCTAATGGTCGTAGCTCACTGATTACCTGCTTTACTTCAATAAATTGTTCTTTTTGAGAAAATAAACTGTTTTAAAAGTTTATTTATCAAATTATAACGAATAAAATTTTTGAAATCACTTAATTTTTTTTTTTTTTTACCCCGCATATTTCAATAACAATATAATAATACAAATAAAACAAATATTACATTATTATTCTCGTGTATTAATTTATAGAATAATAAAAAAAGATGAGATTATTGTTGAAAAGATAAATCAAAGTTCCATCTCGAGATTCGAACCCAGGCCTGCGTGTTTACTAATCCTATACGCTACACTATCCGATAGGAGTACTTGTTATGAAGTTGTGAATTTTAGCAGTGGTATGAACCAACCAAGGTCATACGTAATTACGCCGCGCGTGTGAAAAAGCGATGACGATATGTGGAATGTCAAGTTTAGCGATTTATTTTTTTTTTCTTATAAACTACGTATATAATGCTTTACGTTCCTTTGCAGCCTGAAAGCTTCACCCTAAGACTAGATTATGAACCAATCAGGAATAGGCTAGAGCTTTTAAATTTTAAGATAATGGCGAATATTTCAAAATCATATTTTTTTTTTTCTGAACTTATGTATTCAATGTTAGCAAGGTTTTTTGGTCTCAAACTGTAGCCACACATATGGACTACAAACGCAAAAAAAAAAAAAAACAACTGAAAATCTGGCGGACTTTCGGAGAAATATAATCCCGGGAATTCCGGGATTCGACTCAATGAGAATAAAATAAAACTGAATACATTGACCGACTTGGTATTACATGGATCTTACAACTTTTTACGGTAGAAGAACTGAGTTGCGAGACTTGGCTTTTTTTACAAGTTGTTTTTTTTATGATTTTTTTTTCTCTCTTCTTTTTGTAGATAGTACTTACTACTTTTTTTCCTTTCCGGTACCTTTTAACTTTTTTTTTAACATAATCCGTTGACCATTTTACAAGTTACCTTTAAAAACAATTATTTCTAGGTACCTATTATTCCATTATACCAAAACAGTTACACTGATTCATTCACTGCAAACGTAACTTTGTTATCCTATATATTTATATGGGATTACAAAGTTATTTATGCAGTTGGCGTATTTAGACAAGTGGAACGAAATTGCAAAACATTTTAGTTTTTCCTTGATTTATACACTAAACACTAATTGTATTCTAGAAGCTTCTATGTCTGCTAGAAGTGTCTTAGAGTTTTGATAATCGGTCAGTCAGTCAGTGAGTGAGTGACAAAATTAAGAAACTTTGACTAGTTACAATTCTTAAACTACTGGTTCAAATTTAATAAAGTTTGAAATATATCGAGTTTATACAATGCCTGCTTGGTTACAGAAAATTCAGGCTTCTAGTTTTATCCACAACGAAGTTATAGGGGGTCGAAAATGGCCTGAACTGTTTCGAGAAAAGGTTGGTACGGCCGTGCCGCTTTTTGCTCGACATGGCGGGAGCACCCAGATTGTAATCTCGTTGGTAATCCTTAATACTTAGTTATTTATGCAATTGTTGTATACAGGGTTATTGGTAAAACATTAACAACCTCTTAAGAGGTAATTGTACTCAGCATTATGAACAACTTTTACTATGGGACCAATCCTGAAATCGCGAAAAAAATCTGCTGTTCCCTATATTTTGACGAGTTATACGAACAAAAATATAGGGAACAGCTGATTTTTTTTTTTTGCGATTAGGGTAGTTTTTATCTCGATATTCCCACGGGATTGACACTTACGCGGGTGAAACCGCGGGGCGCTGCTAGTAAATAAATAAATTATAGTCTATAATAGTTTCTCCTGTATAATTGGCCAGTTTGTTTCCGTTGAGATTGACCGTCGTGACTCGTCACCGAAATTCGTTGAAAAGAATATTATTTTAGCATTCGCTTTCTAAAGTTTTTCTACATTTTGACATTGATTTTCGCTGAGGTGATATTGCGATTTATATTTGTACGTTTTTTTAAGTACAAGAATTGTCCTTCAGGTTCCTGTACAACGCGGACACGCAGCGCACGCTGACGCGCAACGGCGAGACGCTGCTGGCGGCGCTGCACTTCTTCAACAACTCGCTCAACACGCTCACCAACAAGACCATCGAGGACACGCTGCTCACTATCCGGCAGTACGAGGCGGCCAGGTACTATTGTTTATCCATCTTATATCTATCATTACAGGATGTTCAACAACAACATCATCATTCACAACCTGACCTCACCCACAGCTGGGTATAGTCCTATCCCTGCTTGTGCCAATCTTCCTGCTCCTGTGCTTAAAGACAGGCTCTACGCTCTAGGCGCGATGACAATAATGTTGTTCGACCCATCAACATAATACAAATATGTTGGATCAGTAAACGACAAAGAAAACAAAATGTGTTTCTGATGTGGTCTCAAATTTTTCATAACACAATTTGTACACTGCTATAAGGCCAAGCGCGCACCATTATTTTACTTTTTGCGACACGATTTTAGAATCTAGCTGTAAGTAGGTACAGTGCACGGACTGCGATAAAAAATCGTTACTCATATTTACTACTTCGGAGGGAAAGAAGAAACAAATGGTCGAAAAATGGTTTTAAAATTTTGACGGACAACTTACATATATCGGAGCAGGTGGGATTTATGTGTCTGTCGTTATTACCAGACAGGCATATTATAACTACTGTGGGCTTAGTATGGGTATGTGTTGGTTATTGCGCAATAGAAAAACGGTTTGCAGTTCAAATCAGATTATAATTTCATGAACAATTAATCACACTAGCAAATCACACACTGTAGGTACAAGGCACAAATAGATACACAGTAAAATCATTATGTACAGTACCAAAGTAATTGCGCACAAATCGTAGGATCGATTACTGTTCGTATAGTAGCAGAGCCTCAGCCACCCAAATACAGCCAAAGCGTATTTAGAATACAGTTATAAGGCTGAACTTTAATAAACCGACAGGTTTGTCGGGAAAACCATCGGTTACAATTATCGAGATAAGTTATCAAAATCAATTAGTGCATACACCAAATAGGTATGTACTCAATAAATCATGTTCCAATTTGTTAGACAATAATTTATAGTAAAATCACTTAAATTCATAATAAGAACAACCAATCATAACAAATTATATTGACTACCCACAATTATTGTAATAATTAAGAACCAACTCCGACACATACATAATACGAACAGTGCAAGCTAAATAAAAGCTTATAAAAAGAAAACAAATCGTCAATACTGGACTCATCTTTTTACAGCAGATAGATTTATGGGTTTCTTTTATCGGAACACAATGATCTTCGGAATAAAAAATAAATAGAATAAAAATAATAAATTATAAATTTATAATATGTATAAATATATTAAATATAGAATAAATATGTTGTTACGTTACGTGGGGGGTCACGTAAACGTCACAACATGTATATTCTCGAAAGAACGGAGTACAGTTGCCGGCACGTAACTTGGCAAGAGTTTTTGTAGTGGGGGAAGTTTGCGCACGCACAATTTCATACATTTTTATATGCGCGAACTTCCCCCACTACGAAAATCTCTTGCCAAGTTACGTGCCGGTAACTGTACGAATGGGCGCCGCCACTATGGGACCAACCGGTATCTTCCATTTCAAAAATCGATAACTCTGTTGTTTTGTGATTTTTCTCCTTGAAATTTTTTTCACGCATTTGTGAAGAAAATAATAAAAATTAAAAGAAAGAAATGGAAAAAAAATTGGCCAATTGCGAGTCGGACTCGCACACGAAAGGTTCCGTACCACAAGGCAAAAACGCCGAAAAAAAACATGTTTGTTGTATGGGAACCCCAACGT
The DNA here is from genome assembly GCA_916614155.1 of Mesoligia furuncula. NCBI lineage: Eukaryota > Metazoa > Arthropoda > Insecta > Lepidoptera > Noctuidae > Mesoligia > Mesoligia furuncula. The sequence goes on along the minus strand of OU744812.1, from coordinate 447,763 downwards.
TTGACAACAACGGTCATAGACAAGTTGCAAACGCTTCAAAACTTGTCTCTTTCGATGTCGCTTGTCAGCCTGTCAAATGTTGAATTTGTATGCTGAGACGACATGACAGGTCACGTGACATTTCGTTAGCTTATGTCAATCAAAAATATTTTATTTTTATTTTATTTATTCGGGAAAATAAACAGTTATACATTAAAATCTTACACTAAGTTATAAATATACAAGGTTTATAAATGTATAACCTACGACATTTTCCACGTCATATTAAAAGTTATATCAAACAGTGCGCTATTCTGAGATTTTTAAGCAGAAAAGTAGCTAAAACTAAACTTAAACATAGACAGGCATGCAAGCAACAGAGATTGAGAGAGTATAAGCTAATATTAAAGTAACTACTAACTATTGTATTCTAAAGTTATTTTTTTGGTAAGATTTTTAAATTTTTGAGCAGAGACGAAGAAGAAGTCGATGTCTTCAAAGATCTTATTGTACTGGTTGGTAAGGCGGCGTATGGGTGCTCGCAAGCCCGCGTTTGTGCGACAGGAACTTACTGCAAATAGAGGTCTTGCGCGCACCCCACGGCATATCGTTGTTCTGGGTACCATATAGCTAATCTTGTTGCGAATTTCAATACAGTCATAAGTATTGCACAGATCATACAAGAACATTGTTTCCAACATAATTCGCCTAGACTTTAAACTTTGCAGGCTATACTTCTGCAATAGGTCATTGTAGGATGCATAGGTACGATGGCAACGAAAATGCATGGCCTTTAAAAATTTTCTCTGTTCTTTTTCGATCATATCGGAATATTTACCATAGTGGGGATTCCATACCGAAACAGCATACTCTAGCTGAGAGCGAACTAATGACTGATACAAATACAGATAGGTAGAGGACCGGGTAAATACTGTAGCCGTTCTCATGATAAAACCGAACATACGGAAGGCATTATTAACTATTTTGTTGATATGGGAATCTAAATGCAGTTTGTCGTCCAACAGAACTCCAAGATCACGGACCAGGGTTTCTCTTTTTAGATTTTCGTTTTTTAATGTGTAGGGATATGAAAAGATGTTTTTATTTTTGGTAAAACTAATGACACAACACTTGGACACACTAAGTTGAAGTTTATTGCGTGTACAGTATGCCGAAAACGCATCTAAGTCTTCCTGTAAGAGAGAGCAATCACGGTGGCATTTAATAGACCTAAATATTTTAATATCGTCAGCGTACAACAGTAATTTTGAATTTGCAAAACATTTATCGACGTCATTGATGAATAGAATGAAAAGGAGAGGTCCCAAAATGGATCCCTGCGGTACTCCAGAAGTAACATCTACAGTGGTAGAATAGAAACCATTTATTACAACTCTCTGAGTTCTGTTGCAAACATATGAATAAAACCATCTCAGCAGGTCCCCACGTATCCCATTAAACGCAATTTTCTGCAAAAGCAGTTCATGGTCAACCTTGTCAAAGGCTTTCTTGAAATCAGTATATATGGTATCAGTTTGAACACGGGCATCCAAGTTGTTAAATAAATAATCTGCGAAAGTCACCAGGTTTGTCGCGGTTGATCTCCTTTTGACAAAACCATGTTGCTGTGGTAATAAAACGCTGTGAAGTAGAGGGTACACTTTATCATGTACTAATCTCTCGAAAACCTTTGACAAAGCTGACAATATAGAAATTGGTCGATAGTTCTCTACGTCATACTTAGGTCCTGACTTGTAAACAGGGGTTATGTTTGCGAGTTTCCAAGCTTGTGGAAATATTCTACCGTTTCCCATTTTATCGTTTGCGTTAATAGGATGCCACTAAGACTTTTCTAGGGACCCATTTGTGTCAGTTGGCAAAATATGTACATTACGATTTCTGTAAAGAAAATTATGAAATCAAAATACAGGTTGTTAGGTTAAACGAGGGACACACTTTGAGGGGAGTTAGTACTCATGAAAATGAGCAACTGTTACTATGGGGCTGAACCTGAAATCCCAAAAAAAAATCAGATGTTCATTTTGACGAGCTATGCGAACATAAATTGCTGATTTTTTTTTCGCGATTTCAGTGTTATTCCCATATTAAAAGTTGTTCATTTTCATGAGTACTAACTCCCCTCAAAGTATGTCCCTCGTTTAACCTAACGCTCTGTATAAATCTTTGTTGTAAAATAAGATCATAGTTTTAATAATAAATATTATTAAATGCTTATTAAACTATTTTATTTTTCTTGATTTTTTAATTCCTTATAAATAATTACTAAAACAAAATAGAAAAATATAAGTATTGGAATAATATAATGAACAAAAAGCACATTTCATGCCTAGGATTTGAACTTCCAATCATAGGCACGGCAAGCAGTCTTGAAACCTCCAGTATATTTAAACGATGAATAAACCATCGTAAATGTTAACCCTATTATTAAAAACACTTTTATTTTTTTTTTATAAAAATATTAACGTTTTATAGAAAAAAAAACAATAATAAAAACAGAATAAAAAAAAATACTAAGTTAGTTTAGTTTTAGTTTAGTTGCTAGTTAGTTAGTTGATTTATGTGTCTTTAATTTCTGTAATTGGTTGTAAACCGTTTTAATTAAAGAATAAATAAATAAACTTATTTATTCACTAAAACAATACATTAATTAAAATAAAATGTTTTCGCAAAATACAAAAACCAACTTGGGCCTATCACGGATTTGAACGCACATGTCTTTTGTACACACAGCTCCATTAAGTGGTTACCCCACTAACCACTTAATGGAGCTGTGTGTACATGATTGATTTTTCGCATAAATAGCTGGTGCCGGCAGTGATAAAACAGTGATAGTTCTAAGTAAACATTGAATTCGAAAGTTTAAGCACTTGCGGTAGGTTAGGTTTATTTTGATTACTCATACGGTAATAGAATTTACTTTCTCGACTTTTGCAAGAAAGTTTCAGAATTAAGAGGGAGAAGTAACCAAAATAGCCTAACTTTAATATGATTTTTTGGCCTCACAGCCCAAATAGAAATAGTAAAATATCTGAAAATCGTTCATTTGTAATTTTATTAGGAATCGAAAATGTATAGGCCGTATCTTGAATTTAGTTCATTCAACTCTGTTTACTCTGCAATCTAATAAAATATTTTTTTTACTGCATAGTAAAGTTTGTCCTTCAATCTGGAATTGGAAATTCATAGGCTGTATTTTTTGATAGATAGATTGCTAGTATTTCCGTGAATTTGTTACCTGGCGTCGGAACAGATTCACGGACATACGATAATATTGAATTGTACTACATTGAATAGAGCCGTTTCATCCGATTATTTTGCATATACTTACGAGTACTGCAGAAGATTCAAATTCCAACACAAATATATAGGCCGGGCGAAAAGTTTCTGCTGGCGAGAAGGGATTGTGTTTTGTTTTCGTAGTGTTTGATGAGAGCGGTAGACAAGGCGGCGCGGCCGCGGTTGAAACTTGATTTTTACTGAGTTAATGCGCTAGTCGATATTTTTACCATACAAATTTCAGGAGACTATTACTCCGCCCAAGTAACACAGAAAGCATTATAACAAACGAATAGTAAACTTATGTACAACTTAAGATCCGTATAAACTCTTATATAAGTTCACCGAGCATCTTGACGCTTTATATTGGCATTTAAAAACCATTATGATGCTTTACACTGTATAACGGTTGGATAGTGGCTTATCAAAATGCTTTTGTAAAGCCTTTAGTTTTATTGCAGTAAACCACAATCCAGCTATACAGCTTTCAGCTGTTTTTAGTGCATTTGGATCTACAGTAGCATTTTTACGTAGTAAATACATGCTTAATGCTGTTTAATAGCATAAACATGAACCATTATAATGCCACGTAAGTCCGCTATACATCTTTCAGCTGTTTTTAGTGCCTTAGGGTCTATAATTGCATTTTTAAGTAGTAAGATGCTGCTTAATAGCATAAACTTGTACCATTATAATGCACCGTAAATCCGTTATAAAGCTTTGAGCTGTTTTTAGTGCCCTTTGTTGTGTAATAGCACTTTAAAGTGGTAAGTAAAAGCCTAGTACTGCTGGACAGCATAAACGTGAATCAATGTAATGCTTGCATTTTTAAAGATCAACTGAGTTCTGTTGTACAGCTAATATCTCTTTAATCAAATAAAAGTGAGTTATTGTAATGCGTAAAGCTGTATATACATTCAATTGTCTTCCATTATTAATAATTCAGCTTTGGCAAGCTGATATATTTTATTTTGTACGGCATTGTATGGTTGGTACAAAAATTACTGAAAATAAGAAAACCACTATCGTAATAAATAGGTGATTGTTTTACTCAAGGATCCCCATGGCACTATTTCAGTCTACATAAAGTCTACTGGTATACCGGTGAACCCATATAAAACTACTTTATAGACAATGGCACTAAACTGTTCATCAAAAGTCTTCTCTTTGGCCTCTGGCTTAATAATTGTTCACGTGTGAGTATTTATACTGCTGACGGCATTAATTAGCCTTTTTAAAGGCTCACCGGGCTGCTATAGACCGACACCATTTTGTGAATATTTTATAACCAAAAAATATTATCATTCGGACCTATTTATAAAAGCAATAGACCTATATAATAATTATATAACTTAATTTAATACTGCCCAACCAATAATATTATGTTAATTATGCAAAATTCGTTCTAAACAGGAATACACAATTGTTTTGATTATTTCACACAATATCTATAAATAACATTTTATATCAAAACCACAAAATATCGAAGGCGCGTGAAAATTCTCAATGAAACTTATATAGACATTGACAGTAAACTACATTGCGCAGTAATATTTGAAGGCATGAAATAGCAAAAGAGTCAAAAATTAACCCAGTATTATACATTTTGTTTTGATGCAAACAAATATGGTGTCACTTTGTTTTGACCGTCTTCGTCCATATTATGTTGCGATACAAAGTAGTTAAATTACAACGTTAATTGTATTATAACATTTGTACCGTGGTATTAGAGATGTTTTTGCAATGATGTAGGGTTTATTTAAGTTCTAACTGTGAACACTTAAATAGCTCCAATCATTCTTTTACTACATTCTAATGCTAGTGTAATGCTTTTGTAATGCAATTAACATCTTCATTATCAATAATATTGCTAGTATAATGCTTCTGTAATGCGATTGGCAACTTCATTGACCGTAATAATTCTTCTTTAATGCGATTGGTAACTTCTTTGACCATAATAATGCTAATATAATGCGCCTGTAATGCTATTAAACAACTATTGTGAACCTATTTAGGATCTAAAGCCGTATAAATTGTGCCCAAATAAGCATTACAGTAGCCGTATAAACGTTTGTAATGTTACTATAGAACTAACTCAAAATGCGAAAACGATACAGAAATGCTGTAAGTCGACCGTTATACTGCTTTGATGTGTTACTTGGGCGCTGTTTGACATTTTGCATGAAAAGTTTAACATGAAATCGTTTTGACTTAGTATTAATTATGTCTGTACGGAAACAGAATACTTAGTAAAATAAAAAGCCATTAAAAACTTATGAGCCAACAAAGATTCGTTTTTCTTGATATTTTTTAGGGTTCCGTACCCAAATGGGTACAAAACGGAACCCTATTACTAAGACTTCGCTGTCTGTCCGTCTGTCTGTCTGTCTGTCACCAGGCTGTATCTCAAGAACCGCGATAGCTAGACATTTGAAATTTTCACAGATGATGTATTTCTGTTGCCGCTATAACAACAAATACTAAAAACAAAATAAAATAAATATTTAAGGGGGGCTCCCATACAACAAACGCGATTTTTTTGCCCTTTTTTGCTCGATATCAAAAATAGCAACAGGTAGGCACTTGAAATTTTCACAAAATACTCAGTTGTATTTTAACTTTAATAATAAATAATAAAAATAAAATAAAATAAATATTTAAGGGGGGCTCCCATACAACAAACATGTTTTTTTTCGTCGTTTTTGCCTTGTGGTACGGAACCCTTCGTGTGCGAGTCCGACTCGCACTTGGCCAGTTTTTTTTTAACGTAACTTTGGGTGTAAATAAGTAATAAAAGAACTGTAAAATCTTCAAAACCAAGTCCGTACCGACTAAGCTCAGTTATCGAAGAGTTCAATAAACTTTATTTGTAGGTAATTGATTTATGTAAGTAGTGGTTTTTTCATAAAACTTGATTTTACAAAGCTTTTTTCGATTTTTTTTACGCGCCTATCAGTTCGGAACGGTGTTTTGGTGCGTGATGTTACGGGAGGTCATGTAAACCTTATTTTAAAAAAACACTTTTAAATACACGATATAGTTTAATTTGGGGTTTTGACCTTGTTACACATTTCATCATCATCATTTCAGCCGATAGACGTCCACTGCTGGACATAGGCCTCCCCCAATTTTAGGGGGGGTTTGCCATAATCGCCACGCTTGGCAGGCGGGTTGGCGATCGCAGTATGGTATGATGGTGGAATGCATAGAGAACGCTGCTGCCCATTCTCCGGTAAGACCCTTAGTCGCCTTTTACGACACCCACGGGAAGTAAGGGGTGGTGCTATTCTTTAAGTCCGGCACACCACACAGGCACACACATGTTACACATTTAGCTTAACTCTATTTTAAAGGTCACAGCTCATTAAAGCCACCCGGCACCCACTCCGCACCGCCTCGTCGCACGGCGTCCACTCGTTGTCGACAGGTGGTCCACGGGTGGACGCCGCTTTGTCACCAATAAACGTCGCACGGTCAACCAGTGGACCTCGCGTCGTCAACCAGTGGACGACGAAGGGAGGGTGGGGAGCGGCGCATCGCCAATTTCAACATCATTTGCGGGCAGCGCGCGGTCCACTCGGGACCCGCGCGTTGGCAATGCGCAGTCAACGCAAGGCAAGCATGCGAGCAGCGAGTTGTCACCGAGTGGTCCACCCGCCGTCCGCACGTGGGGGGCTTACGACCGAGGCGATCCGGTGACGCTACGGAGTTGATGTAGTGAGCGCATACCCATACAAATCCATATAAAGAATACTAGCCGCAGGAGGCGAGGCGGTGCGGAGTGGGTGCCGGGTGGCTCTAATGAGCTGTGACCTTAAAACTGGCAGACACAATGATAGTAGGAGATGGTAGAGGTTCGGCGATTGGGACCAGACTGACGCTCCGCGGGAGTGGGAGGCAGTGATGCCCTTAGATGATGACATGTCAATTTCTATGAAATCTACGTAATCAATTATTATTGATCATTAAGGGTTTTCCTTAGCATTGGGAAACTGTAACAGTGAGAACTAGACGTTGTGCGTGTAGGCTAGTACTAACTGCGCATCACTGAAACTAGCTCAGTCGAACACGAAGCCAGGTGAGACAGCGTGCTGTTTGGCCATGAACACTAGTGAGTTCGAGCTCGCGACTAGTTTACTCTTAAGAGTAGTAGCATTAACGAGCGACTTGAGCTCTGAAGATTTTTAGTACCCCGCCTCCTATAGATTAGATTTCTTTTAACAATTTTATGTAGAAATAGGAGTCGCATTGTAGACTTATGCAGAAAAGGTGAAGAAATAAGAGAAACTATGATGCAGGAGCGAATTTTTTATCCCGCTTCGGAACGGTCTATTTCTATTTCTTTCATACAGGTGGTACACATACTGTAAAGGTTGTCTGCAAAAGGGAACCTAATATTATTCAGGCTGGTAAAAAAATAACTCTGGTTGCATTCGATCACTCAAGCGAATTTAGAATTTGTTTCCAAGAAACAACAGTTATGTGATAGACGCATAAAAGTGTGCACGTCGCGTCGGTTTGAAATAAATAGCGACAATTTTATATTGCTTCTTATGTAGCCCCCGTCCACCTGCCGTGAGCCAGGCAAGCGGTCGGGGTAGCCCTAGGCTCGCTAGGCTTCAAAGCTGGGGCCTTGTACGTCTAGGTGTTTACATCCGGGGTTGGCTGCTGGTAAATATTTCGTACAATATACCGATGGTGGCGTTGCTTCCGAGATTAGCCACGCGCCGAAAGACCCTAGTACAAACAACCGTATGTGGGGTATGCGCTCGGCTCAGTGTCTGTGTGTCAGGGTGGAGTACGACGCGTACCGCAGCGAGCTGGAGGCCAGCGGCGGGAACCCGCCCGAGCTGCTGCTGGCCAGCATCGAGCGCCATCGCCGACACTACGAGCGCCTGCGCGACGACTCCGCCGTCAAGCTCAAGCTGCTGCACGAGAACAGGGTACGCAGCCATCGCACGTTACACATTCTGAATACTAACTTGTCAAAGGACTTTTGAAATTTTAAGTTCCGACGGCATCGATCACTGCCTCTGTGCTCACTAGTTCCTTTGAAGGAACTACTGAGCATTTTTGGGATCAGTAGTTCCATTGCAAAAGCTAAAGGAACTATTGAGACTTGATAGTTCCTTTAGCAGTTCCTTTGAAGGAACTACTGAGAACTTTTGGATTAGTTCCTTTGCAAAAGCTAAAGGAACTACTGAGACTAGATACTATAGATCCTTTGAAGGAAACAAACATAATATAATGCTGCCCGCTGCTGCCGCATGCTCAGCATAATGCAACTTTATTAAAAAAAAAAAAAATACCGCAGCGCTGGTATTATGATAGGGCCCACTGTACTGTGATAGTACAGAGGGGCCCGCCCTATCATAATACCAGCGCTGTGGTATTTTTTTTTTTAAATAAAGTTGCATTATGCTGAGCATGCGGCAGCAGCGGGCAGCATTATATGTTTGTTTCCTTCAAAGGATCTATAGTATCTAGTCTCAGTAGTTCCTTTAGCTTTTGCAAAGGAACTAATCCAAAAGTTCTCAGTAGTTCCTTCAAAGGAACTGCTAAAGGAACTATCAAGTCTCAGTAGTTCCTTTAGCTTTTGCAAAGGAACTACTGATCCCAAAAATGCTCAGTAGTTCCTTCGAAGGAACTGCTAAAGGAACTAGTGAGCACAAAGGGATCACTGTGCCTATATCGATGGCCCTAAAGTCGACTAATCAAGAATGGTAACCGAAGGGTGCGTCTCGTTTCAGGTGAAGGTGATGAACAAGCAGCTGCTGCTGTTCCACAACGCGGTGTCGGCGTACTTCAGCGGCAACAACGTGGCGCTAGAGGCGGCCGTGCGGCACTTCAACATCCACCCGCCGCCCGCCGCGCCCCCCGCCCCGCCCGCGCCCTCGCCCGCGCTCGCGGCCGCGCTCAGTGCGGCGGTGACGTCAGTGGCCCCCGCGCCGCCCGCGCCCCCGCGCCCCGCGTAGGCAACAGGTGTCGGTGACACGCCCGCGCTGGCGGCGGTGACGTCAGTGGCCCCCGCGCCGCCCGCGCCCCCGCGCCCCGCGTAGGCAACAGGTGTCGGTGACACGCCCGCGCTGGCGGCGGTGACGTCAGTGGCCCCCGCGCCGCCCGCGCCCCCGCGCCCCGCGTAGGCAACAGGTGTCGGTGACACGCCAGCGCTGGCGGCGGTGACGTCAGTGGCCCCCGCGCCGCCCGCGCCCCCGCGCCCCGCGTAGGCAACAGGTGTCGGTGACACGCCCGCGCTGGCGGCGGTGACGTCAGTGGCCCCCGCGCCGCCCGCGCCCCCGCGCCCCGCGTAGGCAACAGGTGTCGGTGACACGCCCGCGCTGGCGGCGGTGACGTCAGTGGCCCCCGCGCCGCCCGCGCCCCGCGCCCCGCGTAGGCAACAGGTGTCGGTGACACGCCCGCGCTGGCGGCGGTGACGTCAGTGGCCCCCGCGCCGCCCGCGCCCCGCGCCCCGCGTAGGCAACAGGTGTCGGTGACACGCCCGCGCTGGCGGCGGTGACGTCAGTGGCCCCCGCGCCGCCCGCGCCCCCGCGCCCCGCGTAGGCAACAGGTGTCGGTGACACGCCCGCGCTGGCGGCGGTGACGTCAGTGGCCCCCGCGCCGCCCGCGCCCCGCGCCCCGCGTAGGCAACAGGTGTCGGTGACACGCCCGCGCTGGCGGCGGTGACGTCAGTGGCCCCCGCGCCGCCCGCGCCCCCGCGCCCCGCGTAGGCAACAGGTGTCGGTGACACGCCCGCGCTGGCGGCGGTGACGTCAGTGGCCCCCGCGGCGCCCGCGCCCCCGCGCCCCGCGTAGGCAACAGGTGTCGGTGACACGCCCGCGCTGGCGGCGGTGACGTCAGTGGCCCCCGCGGCGCCCGCGCCCCCGCGCCCCGCGTAGGCAACAGGTGTCGGTGACATGTCCGCGCGTTGTGTTTAATTTCATCATTTAAGAGCGTTTACGCCGTATGGCATTTCATACAAATTTTCAAGCCCTTATTTTTCGAAATGAATGAACCGATTTAAATGAAACTTCATACGCATAAGCAGCATACAAAGGTCTAAAAAGTTAGTAGAAAACATTTTCGAAATGTCTCATTTAAAAAAAGATAACTGGAAATATATGTTTCTATGGAAAAATTCAAATCGGTCTAATTTGGCTGTAAAACTATTTTTCGAAAATGTTCTCTACTAACTTTTTAGACCTTTGTATCCTGCTTATGCGTATGAAGTTTCATTAAAATCGGTTCATTCATTTCGAAAAATAAGAGCTTGAAAGTTTGTATGAAATGCCACGCGGCGTAAACGCTCTTAATGAAACATCTCGCGAGCCCGCCTCGGCCGGTCGTAAACACTAAAAGGGCTTCGGCCCTCATTGAATAAATTTTGTACTCCCTCCCATGTTTTCATAATTGGTTATTGTACAAATTCACAAGTTCCTATTATGTTGTAGTACAGACACCTGCTATGCCGTCTGTCATTCCGTTTTATGTGGACGTGGAACTGTCTTTAGGTAAAAAATCCATCTGAAAATCGTAAAATCAAACATTTCCAAACAATTATACCAATATTTTTTTAAATCTATTCCAAAGCTGACGATATGAATTGTTTGAAAAGGTGATAATAATTCTTTCGCATTATGTGGGTCGTAGGAATATCGCGACGTGAGCTCACCGTGAGAAAAGACCAGTGATTAGATTTAGGTTGTGTGTGATATGAATAATGCAAAGCTTTATTTTTATTTCATGTAAGTAATATACTAAGACGCGCTTTTGACCAAATTGAAATGACTTTCGACTCTCTGACTTTAATGATAGGTCTAGGTCAGAATGACGGGTGTACTGTAACAGAACTGAATATGTTATATGTATATGAAAGGAATGTACCAGCAATGTACCTGAATGTACCTTTAATGAAATTCAATGTACCTCCAAGAAACAAGAACAATTGTAATAATAAAGTGAGCCGCAGTCCTGACAGTCAGAATGACGGGTGAATACTAATAATGAATGTAATAGATATCTTATGGTTACCTAATATTTACCAGAGGAATGTACCTTCAATGTACCTCATAAAAATATAATCTGAAAATATAATGCGACGAGTAATTAACGAGGAAATCAAGAAAAGAAATTTTGATGCCTACCAATTTTTAATAGCAATGTGAGTATAGTGTTATTTGCTCGTATTGAGAATTGAACGTGATTATGAGAGGATTATTTACATTTTTTTACATACCTACATGAGATTTGATAAATAAAACAAATATTGATTAGAAAATGAATTATCATTTACTCAACGTTTATGAAAAGCAGTGAAAAATGTAAATAATCCTCTCATAATCACGTTCAATTTAATTCGAGCAAATAACACTACTCACATTGCTATTAAAAATTGGTAGGCGTCAAAATTTATTTTCTTGATTTTCTCGTTAATTACTCGTCGCATTATATTTTCAGATTATATTTTTATGAGGTACATTGAAGGTACATTCCTATGGTAAATATTAGGTAACCATAAGATATCTATTACATTCATTATTAGTATTCACCCGTCATTCTGACTGTCAGGACTGCGGCTCACTTTATTATTACAATTGTTCTTGTTTCTTGGAGGTACATTGAATTTCATTAAAGGTACATTCAGGTACATTGCTGGTACATTCCTTTCATATATAACATATTCAGTTCTGTAACAGTACACCCGTCATTCTGACCTAGACAATGATAGAACTATGCTTGGAGCGTTACTTATTACTACTTCAAATCACTACATTGCGTTTACTAAAGTCAAATGTGTTGTAATAATACTGGCTTTATAGTGTCCTTATAACGTATTCAAAATTCTTCTAATTCTATGTAACTAGGTTACTTGACACTTCAATAAAATAACAACTAGATGAAACACATATTTTCTTTACAAATACAAAATTACAACAAAATGTTAACTCACAGTATGCTCTAATGTAGTGAGCCTATTAGCTCGTAAGTATATTTTTGCATGTAACGCATTCTGAGCATATATTTTACTATGACGAATATATCCTTTACTTATGTAGGAACTGAATAATTTATTTTTGTAGTATATAACTTAAGTTTGAAGACTTGTTCAGCCCAGCGTACATTATGTATGCTTAACTTGTTCAGCCCAGCGTACATTATGTATGCATAACTTCTATTCATTCCAGTATTTATTATTGCTTTACGCTTGCCTAGTTGTATAGTTTTCAAAGTCCATTTTATATAAATTACAATAATTTAATTTGTTAAATAGACCCAATGTTAGTCTAATTTATTAGCTCAACATTATCCTTCCAATGTACTCGCAATCTACAGCTTGTGTGTTCAATAATATAGTTGAAAATGTTCTCCACATTAGAGCTGGCAGGTGTAATGTTGATTGCCACGCGGATGGCGTGTTCCCATGGTATTGTGACTCATTTATTATTTATGAAAACAAATACTTATGTAAAATAAGCTAATGTATATATTTCCCGTTTGTAATATTTCCTGGGAACATACAATGAAGAAGTTGGAATGTTGAAGCATTTAAAATAAAGTTATTGTAAGTAATACTAATAGGATCATCAATAGCAAACATTATCACTGTAATAATCTGTGAAGTTTCTCACAATGTACTTAAAGGATATACAATTAAGTCTTTAATGGGTACATTATGTATTTTAATCTTGTTGATTATTACACCCCCAGTTATTAGCAGTTTAAGTAAACATCAAGTTGGCCATAATAGAAACTTTCAAATAGTTTAGTACTAATTGTGATCTCAAATGATTGTTAGTCGCTAGGTGCACTTACACTGCCAATGAATGGGCATCTTAACAAAGTATGACAATATTGCACAGAAGTAGCTCGAGTAGCATAGGTATGTGGAGCATAGGGAAAGTTTTCAACTAGCTAGTCAAGTTCTTGTTTTAGTTAATTGTACTATCATGTGACTTATTTAAATATTATTTTAGAGATCAAATTATACACTATTATTGTAAATGTAAGAATGTGTTTATCATATTTTTTAAGGAGTGTAAAATAAATCACTTACCACTTTATGCTGTTTCATTTACATCTTGACTAATTAGTCAGTATTTCAAAGTTATAAACCATATAATAGAATATTGGATTAGTAATCCCACAAAAAACATAAATGTAAAAAAGGAGAGCCAAGTTCAATACAAAAATTATGCTTGGCTGTGTGCTTCGCCGCAAAAAGAATGGAGATCTAAATGAATGCCAAGTTTTCTATGCAAAATCCAAATTTGTATTTATAGGAACAAAATAACATGAACAAGTATTAAACTCTATTTCTTTGCTTTATTGGATACCTATAACAATTGCTGTTATTTAAAAACGTGAGATCTAAAGTAGGTTAGCCAGTTTTCATTACATCAGTCATTTTATAAAGTTATTCAACATATATATAGGTATATATTTTAATTCTAATAAAAACGGTATAGTCAAATCTAACCTAATTTAATGGTTTTCCCTTTTCAGTTTTGATGATCGATTTTGATTACAAATAAAAATATATGTATATTTATTGCAACAGGGACTGAAAAAGGGTCTGAATAATTCGAAGTGGGGCTACTAGGGCATGTGGGGTATCAACGTATCATATGAAAGAGCGCAGTTTGCACATTCTCAAACATTTTTTCTTTTTATTTAGGCCGCATAGTTTTCGACTTTTGACGAAAAATGTAAAAAAATATTGTTCCCCCCCCCCCCCCCCCCCCCCCCCCTTATCTCCGAAGTTTGCAAAGAGAAAAATCTGAAATAATTGTATGTGATATAAGTTTATGTAAAGATTCCAGGAAAAATAACGAAGTCTCTAAATAGCACACACTTTTTCAGGTATCATCAACAAAAGATACATTAGTTCCACTATCGGTCAAGAGATGGTGCTGACATAAAACTGCAATATTCTATACCACAGTGCATGTGTCAATGTGTCAAAACTCTCTGACGAATATAGGCCTCGCGCATGAAAATGTAACAATATGATTGATATGATGTTACGGGACCCTCGGTGCGCGAGTCCGACTCGGTCTTGCCCGGTTTTTTCAAAAAAACTGGGTGTTAGGAAAATGCCGAGTGCATATTCGTAATCTACGCACCAAAATACCCCAAGATCAGCATTCAAATCCAAAAGGGGAAATAAGAGTTAAAATTTGCAGACCTGTGTTATCTTTGTCACATCTTTTATAGAAAACATGTTTGAGTGAGACCTGATACAAAAATAAAAGATGAGTGAAGTTAGTGATCAATAAAACCAACAGGAGATAGTTCATAGCTCAAACTGTATTACATCTCACAAACAATCTGTCTGTGGGCCCCGCGTATCCACAACAGGGGTCACTTAGTGCTCAATGGGCACGGCTTGCCGCTTCTAAGTCGATCGCCAACTGGCGTGCTTTATGCCCTCACAGCTTCTCTGTTATTTTCTGCCTTATGTTTCTCCTCATTTTCGGCCTTTAACTTTTCCTGAAAACACAACACAAATGTGTCAGAACGCAGTAACAAACTTGTTGAAACTTTGAAATAAAAATATTTCATGTCATTTATAAAATATTAGCTGTTCCCTGCGGTTTCACCCACATAAGTGTCGATCTCGTGAGAATATCGGGATAAAAGTTAGCCTATATGTTAATCCAGGGTGTCAAATACCTCCATACAAAATTTTATCAAAATTGGTCCAGTTGTTTAAGCATGAAGAAGTAACAAACATAATAAACACACTCACAAACTTTCGCCTTTAGTGTGATTGTAAACATTTAAATACATTCTGATATTGCCTCAAACTAACTGATGGATGATTAAAATAGTCAAAATATACATAATATGATTTTAACTTCCAACTTATAAAACACATTTACCAAATCATAGATAACTCTGACCACAAGCGAGCAGCTTGGACAAGTAGCTAGTTCTTCACCATCCAGTAACTCTTCCTGAAACAAATGTTAAATAAACTTTTGACAGTTTCACTGATGCAATAGACTAACTGGCATAATGTAATGCTGTTTTCATCTAGTTGACGCCACCATCTCAGGGTGCCTAACATTAGGCGGGCCCTGGGCCCTGGCATACTTGTTAAGCCTGCCTAGAACGAATGGGATTCAATGTTTAAGACTTGCTTGCTTAAGAATTGTTTCACATGAGATGGGATCTTTACAGTGAGGTGCAGTACCAATTTAGGCATTACTGTTAAGAAGAGGTTTGCAAGCGTTACTCAGACTGGCTGGTATGGAAGATGACGGATGTTTGAATGTTGTTAGGAACATGACGTGTGTCTTTTTCTATTAATCATTCTGTACTGGTGTCAAAAATAAAAAGCCGAATAAATTCTATGTGCTGATTATTTTACTCTTGAACCTTCACCAGGTTATGGGCCCAGACACGTAGTAGAGAGAGTAGGTAATATGCAAACGAAAGATGTTGTAAACACGACTACGGGCAACGGACTAGAGAGATCGCAGCCGGTACGAGATTCAGGTATGAGTTTAATGTCAATAGAGAAACTTGATGGAAACTCGAATTATAGTACATGGAAGTTTATGGTAGAGTTGTACTTAATCCATGATGATCTGTGGGAGTATACTCAGAAGACACCAGAGGGTACAGATGTATTTGGCTTAAAGAGAGACCAAAAAGCGAGAGCCAGGATATGTATGATGATACAACCGCATTGCCTGATTCACGTGAGACATGCGAAAACGGCAAAGGAGGCGTGGGAGTCTTTGAGGTCAGCTTTTGAGGATAAAGAACTACATAACCGTTGCAGACTTTTATCAAAGCTAGTAAGCCTAAAACTTGAGCAGTTCACATCTATGAGAGACTATGTGACTGCGCTAATGTCAGTAGCACAGCAGCTGAGAGATATCGGAAAAGAAGTTGACGATGAGCTATTAGCGGCGCTGATGTTGCAAGGATTACCGGAGGAGTATAATCCGATGAGATTGGCGTTGGAGAACACCAATATTGAGCTGACAACAGACTATGTTAAAACTAAACTGTTGCAATTGGACCAAGGCACATCTTGCGCAAGTTCCAGTAATTCGACGAGTGCTGCACTTACAGCGAAGATGAAGAATCAAAATCAGAAGAAGTTTATTCAGAGGAATAAAGACAAAGAAAAGAAAATAAGATGTTTCATTTGCGATGGATCGCATAAAGCTCGTGACTGTCCAGATAATCCGAAGCGGAAGGCGAAGGCGGTTAATATGATAACTGCAACGCCGACTACGACGGCGACGGAGACAGCAACGGCGACCGCGATAGCGCTTGATACAAGAAGTCAAGAGAAGCAAGCAGATGATGCATGGGTTATTGATTCAGGAGCGTCGATGCATATGAGTAGCAGAAAAGACTGGATGAGTAAATTTGCGGAGGCAGGTCGTAAGGTTGAAGTGTTTTGTGCAAATGGAGGTAAGATGTATGGAGAGGGATATGGTAATGTAACAGATGAGCATCTGAACATTGAGAATGTGTTGTACGTACCAGGACTGACATCGAATCTACTGAGTGTTAGTAGTATTGTTAAAAAAGGTAAAGTCGTTGTTTTTACCAACAGAGGTTGTGAGATATTCAATGAGTGTGAGTATACGTCGAGAGGACAACCATGTGTGACAGGTTTGCTTGATACGGGTGTGTATAAAGTTAAATCTTCTTCTCAGCAGGTCTGTGCAATAGCGACTACAGCATCAATGGAGCTATGGCATAAGAGAATGGCACATTTGGGTATACGGAATTTGACACTATTGAGAGATAAGATGGCAACTGGGGTAAAGTTTGAACATAACGATAAATTAGACTGTGTGGCTTGTCTAATGGGAAAACAAACGCGGCAAGCGTTTGAGAGAAATAAAGCCACACGAGCCAAAAGTTTATTAGAATTAGTACATTCCGATATCAGTGGACCAATGAGTGAGAATTCTTCTGGAGGTTTTAGATATTATATATCTTTTATTGATGATTTCTCGCGTAAAACTTTCATATTCTTTATAAAGCAAAAGAGTGAAGCTTTTGAGAAGATGAAGGAGTTCAAGAGTTTTGCTGAGACACAAACAGGTAAGAAGCTGAAGGTTTTAAGAACCGACAATGGGCGCGAATATTGTAATAAAAGGTTTGATGAGTTCTTGAGAGAACACGGTGTTAAACACCAGCTTACGATTGCTTACACACCTCAACAAAATGGTGTGGCGGAGAGAGCCAATCGTACCATAGGAGAAAAAGCACGAACAATGCTTCAAGAAGCAGGTCTTCCCGTTCGATTCTGGGCTGAAGCTGTAAATACAGCGGTGTATTTGAAAAACAGGAGTCCAACCATCGCAGTGAAGAACAAGACACCCGAGGAGGTTTGGAGTGACCATAAAATAGATTTGTCTAATCTTCGTGTGTTTGGTTGCAGAGCCTTTATGCATATACCAGATGAAAAGAGAACCAAATGGGATGCGAGGAGTAAAGAGCTAGTGTTTGTAGGATACTGTGAAGAATCGAAAGGTTACAGATTAGTCAACCCTATGAATGGAGAGCTGCATAGAGCGAGAGATGTGGTATTTTTCGAAAACCAGATGAACCATAAATTGGCTAAGACTGAAGAGGAAAGAAAGACTGAAACAATTCATCTAGAGAATGATCAAGAGAGACAAGTTGTTCATCAAGAAGAGACCGATTTTCAACGTGATAGAGATCACACAGATGATGTTAGAGACACTGAATTCATGGAAGAGGAAGATGAACAGTGGACATCATTTGAAGAGAGGCCGGAGGAAGAGCAACCTGTTGAAACAATACCTGTAGTAGAAGAGAGAAGATACCCACTCAGGAACAGAAAGCCTGTGGAGTTTAAGGATCATATCACCTATGAGGCAATAGTGGAAGAAAGAGATCCACTAACAGTTGAAGAGGCACTGTCGAGAAAAGACGCAAAACTGTGGAAAGTTGCTATTCAGGAGGAGCTGGATGCATTAAAGAAAAATCAAACCTGGGTGTTGGTAGAGCCAAACCAAGCGAGCAACATTATTGATTCGAAATGGTTGTTCCGAATCAAAAAGGAGGCGGGAAATAAGACTCGGTATAAAGCTCGTTTGGTTGCAAGAGGCTTCAGACAGAGAAAAGGTATTGATTACGATGAGACGTTCTCTCCTGTTGTGCGTCATAGCTCTTTGAGGCTGTTAATAGCATTAGCAGCGCAGATGAAACTGCAAATAAATCATATGGACGTGAAGACAGCGTTTCTAAATGGGAATTTACATGAGGAGGTTTACATGCGTCAACCACCATATTTCAAAGAGAAAGGCAAGGAAGACCATGTATGCTTATTGAAGAGATCTCTTTATGGATTGAAACAAGCCCCACGTTCATGGAATTCTAAACTTCATTCAGAGTTAGAGAGTCTGAATTTCCACCGTTGCAAGAATGAACCATGTGTCTACACCAGGCGAATCGAGAATGATATGATAATACTTGCAGTTTATGTTGATGATATCCTAATCTTTTATAACAATGCAAGAGAAATGCATAAGGTCAAGAAAGAACTTATGTCCAAATTCGAGATGAAAGATTTAGGGAAAGCTGAATTATTTTTAGGGATGCGGCTAAAGCAAGAGAATGGCTACATAAAGATTGACCAAGAAGAGTATATAGAGAAGCTTCTACGCAGATTTGGCATGGAGGACTGCAAGACAGTTACCACACCTGCAGTACCTGGTCAACATTTCAAAAAGCCAGAGGGCTCACACACACCGAGTGACAAAATACCTTACAGAGAGTTGATAGGATCACTGATGTACTTGGCTGTGTGTACGCGGCCAGACATGGCTCATGCCGTGAACATTATGAGCCAGTTCTGTAACTGCTATGAAGATATTCATTGGAGTGCTGCCAAGAGGATTCTAAGGTACCTTAAAGGTACTAAGAACATGGGACTCGTGTACTCAAATGATGGCTGTAGTACAGATTTACAAGGTTTCTCTGATGCTGACCATGGAGGGAATATAATAGATAGAAAGTCTTATTCCGGAAATGTTTTCACTTTGGCAGGAGGAGCAGTATCATGGCAGAGTGCTAAGCAGAGAAGCATAGCCATATCAACGGCAGAGGCTGAATATGTCAGCTTATCGGAAGCTGCTAAAGAAGCCATATTTTTGAAAAGGTTCTTGGGGGAATTGCTGGACATCCAAGAAAAGGCTATCACAGTTCACACGGATAGTCAGTCAGCAATGGCTATAGCACAAAACCCTGTGCACCATCAGCAGACTAAGCATATCGATTTACGATATCATTTTGTTAGAGAGGCCTTAGAGAAGGAAATTATTAAACTGAAATATCTCGCAACAAATGTGATGGTCGCTGATATTATGACAAAACCTGTGCCTAAGAGTAAGCATGAGTTTTGTCGTAAAGAGATGGGAGTGCAAGAGTAAGTCAGAGAGAAACGCTTGAGGAGGAGTGTTAAGAAGAGGTTTGCAAGCGTTACTCAGACTGGCTGGTATGGAAGATGACGGATGTTTGAATGTTGTTAGGAACATGACGTGTGTCTTTTTCTATTAATCATTCTGTACTGGTGTCAAAAATAAAAAGCCGAATAAATTCTATGTGCTGATTATTTTACTCTTGAACCTTCACCAATTACTACAAAACAAAATACAAGCATGTTGTTATTAAGTTATTCAAATTCTAACCTTACTTATTTGAAACCTATCGCCGCACGGACAGGGATAATAATACATGTCCTCATCCTCTTCATATTCGAAGTCTTCAATTTCTATTTCATCGTGAAATGTCGTCATTATAATATTGTTTTAAACTTTTTGATGGTGTTAACATAAAAATAACCAATATCGTACGCAGCGCAAATGACATCATTATTTTTTTTAGTTTTTATTCCCTCAATGGATGGACCACAGAACATATATACCCTAAAGGGCAATGGACAGGCTCTCTCGCAGAGACGCAGTATTATGTTCTGTGGACAGGCTGGCCTTTCGACGTTTGAGTAAAGGTACTGACACACGTGCTCATTACTAGCATGCTCAAACCAATCGGAGCACGCGAAAATCAAAGTCACATGAGTTTCGCGTGCTCCGATTGGTTTGAGCCAATGATATTTTAGTAAACAGATATGTTATGAGCGCGCAAATCGTGAAGACTAGAAAACGTCCTAATTGGGACGTATTGCCTTTAGTCTGTGTCACGCACGTCTACGAGTGAGACCAAAGACTACAATATAATGCGGTGTAGTGAGACGGTGCGCGCAGCTACGTATGTACAATTACCATCCAAAATGCCATTTTGTGTATTTAGAAGAAGTGTACCAATTATGATACCAAAGTTAATAAAACACAAGGAATCTCATACCACACGAAAGTACATATTATACTTCGATTTATTAATATATTTCAATTATTTTCCTAATATTCTGATATTTGGAGGTTAGGAAAAAGAAAGAGATGGAAAATACATTTTTTGTCGTAAGAACGACAAGGATGCGAGCACTACCAATAATATACTGTATAATCTATGCATGGTACAGCCGCTGTGTCTTGCGGCGAGATAGTGATGTTGTTGAGAAGATTCACTAACGTAGGCTATCGACAACAATGTCGATTGCCCAACGAATATATTGCTATTGTAGTTAATTTTTCAATTTATCGACCATTTTAACCCGGTTTATAGAAGACCTGAAAGATGACGTTTAAATCGGGTTGGCAGACCCTTGATAAGATGCAAAATAATGTTATTTTTTTTATTTGCTAAAATTATTTTTTGCTACATTTTATTGATTTATAATTTAATATGTTCTGGACATATAATTTTTCATTAACTTTATTTTCATGGCTTTTTTTAAAGTACAATAATGAACGGAACAATCGATAACTTTGAGATTTTGTCAATCACTAGCGTATATGTAAAATAAATGGCTTTTGCACGCGCGCAACGATAGCGATAGAAGATGTTTTTGTGTGAATAAGTTGTACAGTGCATGGTAAATGCGCACAATGTTTGATGAGTTAAGGTTTATAATTGATTGTGTAGTACGTTCTGATTTATAAATTGCAAGTGTGTGCGCGACTTTGTATCTATTGCTTTTACTGAACTACATGTGTAGTAGTGGCGCGGTGGTGTGGCCAACCTAGCGACACGGGTTCTGGTACATTTTCAACTATCGGACATATCTCCTTCTTTCATATATCTATGGTAAATACATACCACCAGTAAAACAATGCCTCATGTGTCTGCGATATGGACATTTATTGATAAATTCTGTCGCAATACTGAGGTATGTTCAATTTGTACATTAATGACCAGAAACCATAATTTTAAGAATTGTCAGGTTGACCCCAAGGATGCTAAATGCGCAAACTGCAAAGGTAATCACATAGCATAGCTATCTTCTCATGTTGCCCAATTAAAAAACAAAACGTTAACTCATTCCCAGATCTAACTGCTCGAACTTTAGATGTACAAATTAATAAACTAATGAAATCCGTCAGAGGAGGTGTTTTTTTTTCGGCCAAACTTGTACCGAGGTACAAATTAGAAGTTAAGGTGAATGGATAGTGGTAGACCGTGAAATTCAAATTTTCTTACGTTTTTTGCAATTTGCAGGTCAGTGTCAGATTGTATCTTGATCAAAATATGATTCGCGACAATAACAGGTACATATTTAGAGAATTATAATCATTAGAGTCATTAATATATCTTTCTAAGTTAGATTTCTACCACCAATCAACAATCTCTTATGGAAAAGTGTTAGTGGTAGAAAAACTTAGAAAGATGTATTATTGATTCTAATGATTATAATTCTCTAAATATGTACTTGCTATTGTCGCGAATCGTATTTTGATTACGATACAACCTGACACTGACCTGCAAATTGCAAAAAACGTAAGAAAATTTGAATTTCGCGGTCTCAACTACCCATTCACTTTAAATTTCTCACAATAAATTTTGTTATTAGCAGTATTTAAAATGCTCCAATATTTGATAGATAAGAAATAAAAAACCGGCCAAGTGCGTGTCGGGCCACGCACAGTGTAGGGTTCCGTAGTAGCCCGTTATCACAATGTAGTAGCCAGTAGTTTAGCTTTTAGAGGGGGGGGGGACGCCCTACTGGAACAAAAATTTGCACTTTATAGTTTAATATTTCGTAAATGGAGCATTAAATCGAAAAATAATTTTAGGAACCCCTAAGCCATTTTAGAAGACCTATTCAACGATACCCCACACGATGGGGTAGATGATGAAAAAAATATTCATCCCCACTTCACATGTAGGGGAGCTACCCTAAAAAAAATTGTTTCCAAAATTTTATTTTACCACTTTGTCGGCGTAACTGATATACGTACTTCTACAAAATTTCAGCTTTCTAGTGCTAACGGTCACAGAGATTAAGCGAGGACGGACAGACAGACAGACGGACGGACAGACAGACATGGCGAAACTATAAGGGTTCCTAGTTGACTACGGAACCCTAAAAAATCACTACCTCACATCGTAACTGCGTTCAACGAAACGTTGGTAACAGCAGTGACAGCTGACAGCTGTCAAATTAAACTAATTATGTGTCAAGTCTAAATGGGTTAGCTAGGTCCAGTGTTGCCAAATCGTTCCTTTTGGAACATTTTGCGTTCTATTTTACGATTCTCATTGAGTTCCCATCTTTTGTGCGTTCTCTTCGTTCCTTTTTGTATTAGTCATTGACATAGCTGGCTCAATGGCTGAATCAGAGTCCGCAGATTCAACCGACTATTGCTGCACTGCTGCGAGCTGCGAGTCAGGATAGGACATTTCCTCCTTCCTTCGCTTTTTTCCCATTTCAGGGTGCTAATGGATTATGTACACTATGAACAAACTATTTAATATGAATATTTACAAAGAAAATGTTTATAAGTAATACAAATAATGAACTATAAGTAAATTTGTTTGAAAAAACGCGCCTTTACACTTTTACAGTTTCCCGCCTTTTTTTCTGACATATAATCTATGCATTAAGGGGAAGTGCTAAGGTAGCCCGCGAAATTCAAATTTTCTTACGTTTTTTGCAATTTGCTGGTCAGTATTAAGTTGTACATTGATTAAAATATGATTCGCGGTCGTAACAAATATGTATTTACAGAATTATAATAATTACAATCAGTAATACAACTGTTAAGTTAGTACCTATAATTCCCAAAAGTCAAGATTTCATGAAATAGTCATTCTTGGGGATTACTTGGTCTTAGAGAGTTGTGTTGATGACTTTAATGATTATAATTCTATAAATACATATTTATTTTAATCAACGTATAACTTAATACTGACCAGCAAATTGCAAAAAACGTAAAAAAAATTGAATTTCGCGGGCTAACCTGGCGCTTTCGCCATTCGCAATGACAGCACAGCTGAGAAAAATAATCTCCGTTTCATTTTAGCACGTTGAGAACTTAAAAAATATCTGTATTCAGTATATTTAACCTTATTATATTGAACCACTACAGTAGAAGTGGTTCAATATATTATAATGAAGCTAAAAACCAGTATTTAATGAGAATAAAATACAATTTAGTTGCCATTTTGAATTCTGTATTATTAGTAATAGTAACATTCAGGCACGTCATATCATGCGTCACGTACTCACGTCACACACGTCATTTGACATTTGATTTCATATTTGAGGGGGAGGATGATCGTGGTGGTCTCACGGTATTTGTTGTAAAAATATTTTGAAGTGTTGCAGTGAGTGAACTAGTGTCCGTGATATTTATTATAATTACAAAGCGAACCAATTTACACATAACAGACACAATGTTTAGTTGGCTAAAGAAAGAAGGTGAGAAAACCGAGAGTATCGAAAATGTCGTGGAAGGTCTCAAGAGGATTTATAAAACAAAACTTTTACCCCTGGAGCTACACTACCAATTCCACGACTTCCACTCACCGCAGCTGGAGGAGCCGGACTTCGATGCGAAGCCCATGATCCTGCTCGTAGGACAGTACTCCACCGGCAAAACCACATTCATCAAATACCTGCTGGAGCGAGACTTCCCAGGCATCAGGATAGGTCCAGAGCCCACGACCGACAGATTTATCGCCGTCATGTACGACGAAAAGGAGGGCGTGATCCCCGGCAACGCGCTCGTCGTGGATCCCAAGAAACAGTTCCGCCCGCTCAGCAAGTTCGGCAACGCCTTCCTCAACCGCTTCCAGTGTTCCACGGTGAGCTCACCCGTGCTCAAGGGCATCTCCATCGTGGACACGCCCGGCATTCTGTCGGGCGAGAAGCAGCGCGTGGACCGCGGCTACGACTTCACGGGCGTGCTGGAGTGGTTCGCCGAGCGCGTCGACCGCATCATCCTGTTGTTCGACGCGCACAAGCTCGACATATCAGATGAGTTCAGGCGCAGTATTGAGGCTCTCAGGGGGCATGACGACAAAATTCGTATTGTACTGAACAAGGCTGATATGATTGATCACCAACAACTGATGCGTGTATATGGTGCATTGATGTGGTCGCTAGGAAAAGTGCTGCAGACACCAGAGGTGGCCCGAGTATATATTGGATCATTCTGGGACCAGCCTTTACGCTATGATGTCAACCGAAGATTATTTGAGGATGAAGAGCAAGATCTCTTCAGAGATATGCAGTCTCTACCACGAAATGCCGCTTTGCGGAAACTCAATGATTTGATAAAAAGGGCTCGGCTCGCTAAAGTTCATGCATACATTGTCAGTGAGTTAAGAAAAGAGATGCCTTCTATGTTTGGTAAGGATGGCAAAAAGAAAGACTTGATAAAGAATTTGGGTCAGGTATATGACCGCATCCAGAGGGAGCAGCAGATATCTCCCGGTGACTTCCCAGACATTAAGAAGATGCAGGAGACGCTGGCCAACCACGACTTCACAAAGTTCCATCCGCTGAAGCCCAAGCTGCTGGAGGTGGTGGACCACATGCTAGCCACAGATATTGCGCGTCTCATGGACATGATCCCACAGGAAGACGTCAACATTGTTGCGGAACCACTAATAAAGGGTGAGTGACATACACTATTTTATTCTAATAAGATCTTGTTCCAGGACAAGCAGCAGTAGAGTGGAATATGCAGTAGGACATGAAATTGGTTAATTTTGTTCTTGGAAATCTAATCTCCTAAGTCCTATTTGAGATTTCTCATAATAGGTGTGGCTTATTATTTTATGAAGAAGTCTTGATCTAATTACTTTATGGGGCAACAATTTTCTGAATCATTTTTCCAATGAAAAATAAGGTATTGAAGTGACTAGAATAAAATTTTGCAAAATACTATCTTAGTGATACAATCAAGATACTTGTAAAATAAATGGGAGCGGCACTTATCACTTGGTTGACAAGGCTACAAGAGCACACCGGCGCGGGCTAGGGCACATGGCGTACATACTACATGTTTTCGAGAGGCATTTTTATAAGCGTTTACATGACAGATACAAAATATTAGGACTAATGATACTAGCACTCGTATTTACGTAAGGTGTAAACGGCCTATAAGAGGTACACATCTACTATCACGAGATATTGACCTGAATATATTCTTATCAGAGTGATAACGCATTGCCGGGAATTCGCTAACGTTAGTGTAATGTGTTAGGCTAGTGCTTTAATTAGAAATGATGATAAATGATGTATGACCTCATGATCGGGAATTGGCGATACGCTCTTGGTTAAACAACTCTCCACTGGTTCCCTTGAGCCGTTGTTGTGATGTTGATAATGGTGACTTACGCCATACGCCATGTCTAAATCAAGAAAATGATTGTCAAATAAACAATATTTATTTACGTTCAATTAAAGTCAAACCCCCTTACTAATAAACGTTGTATAGCGTCTGTATAGTTACACAACGCTTTGTCTTCTTTCGAAAGTCAAATTACTGACGACTGAAATAGAGGAATCGGTGTGTAACTATTCATCTGATATAATCGGTACGTTTATTAGTAAGCTGTGGTAAGGGGGACAGTTTATGCGGTGTTTATTAATGTATTCAATATTTTTCAATTTAATTTGTTTGTTGGCACTGTTGGTTCAAGTCAGTGTTCAGTCAGGTTCGATACCCGCACGGTAGGGACCTGCAAAGTGTGTTTAACACTGAACCTGCAAGAATAATTCCTAGTGGGGCCAACGTTTTATTACCAATAAAATAAAAGTTTAATTTTAACTTAAATCATTATAAAATCGACTTGTCATAAAATAAGTGAATTAGGTGCTGGCACGACCTACAAAAATAGTTATTGCATCAAATTAATTATTCGGTAAAATTACCTAGCACTTCTAAACATAAAATAAGTTATTATATCGATACGTCTCGATTTAGACTAAACTACTTTCGCGTAAAATCGTGCACAAATAATAGCAGTTCATACAATGGGAAACTCGGTCGCTGCTCGTCAGCGGCTGTCGCGGGTTCGAGCTCGGCGAAAGTGCCGACACGCGGTTTGCAAACGATCCTCTATCACGTTCTTGTTGTCCACTCAAATTATAATTACCTGCTCACACAATCTTCTAAATCTTAGTTTCATTCCCCACACGTGTGATAAGTTTGTCTTCGGCTAGTCTTCGTTAAATCCTAGCTCACGATTATCACTGATAGATGAGATACTTATATCTTACGGTGATGTTTGTTAATCAAAAAGTTATTAAAAAAAAAAACTCTAGTGCGGTAAAAAACTTGAAGTTAAAAAAAACGGGAAAACTAAAAACAAGCCCACTTGATAGGTTTTGAGAAAAAAAATTATTTAAAAAAATAAATTTGCACCAAAAATCGGCCATTTTAATTTTTTTTTTCAATTTTGATATACCCAGTGTCACTCTCAGAATTAAGACGAATCTAACGGCACCGCTCAAGCTGAAATCCATCAAGCCGTTGTAAGGTTGGGTAATGGAGAAGAGTAAAACGCTCTGACTGCTCGTTGATAACTAACTCATTTATTAATAAGGATTGGTATTTAAGTACACGCGTAACATTCATAGGTATATGCAAACTTAGAACATAGGTTATACACTACACCTTCCCCGGAACGATAAAATAAAATATTATTACAGTATTATTTTATTTTTATGAGTAAACATTTAATAAACATTTTAGTAAAGTACGTTTACAATGTTGTGTATTCTTATTATATTATACAAAAGTATATTATTATATGTTTAAGTAGGTACAAGCATAATATGGATAAAATAACTAGATAATAGGTATTACAATGGTACCTATAGTTTAACCAAATAAAATGTTCTAAATGTAAAATATAGTTAGGTAAATAAAAAAAAATACATTGGTTTTTAATATATGAATATTATGAATAATATAACTTAGTCCTATTCTTATGAACTAAATCAGTTTTTCCATTGTCTTTCAATATTTCAACATTTGGCGGAACATCTTTGATAACTAAATATGGCCCATTATAAATACTTTGGAGTTTGTTCCCTGTCTCGTTTTTCACTAGCACCAAGTCATTTTGTTTATACGTAATAGGATTACACTTTAGATCATGCTTCCGTTTTCTTAGTGATTTACTTTCCAATAAGTTATCATAAGCTTCCTTTTGCGATGTTTGCAATCTGTATTTCAATTCTAAGGGATAATTATCATAGTTATAAAGTGGATCTACTGATGTTTGCGTTAAATTGGATGGCATATTGCATCTTTTCCCGAATACAAGTTCGAACGGCGTAAATTTGGTAGCGGTGTGAACTGAGGTATTATAGGAAAAACACCAAAAGGGTAGCCATGTACTCCATGTACTCGGATGGTTGTTAGTTTGAATTCTTAGGTAATTACCCAAACTTTTATGAGTGTTTTCCAGAGAACCTATTGTTTCGTGATGGTATGCAGTAGAGTTAAAAGTAGTTATATTGAGAAGTTTACATGTTTCTTTGAAAACAGATGACAAAAATTCAGTGCCTCTATCAGTAGCTACTCTAGCGGGAATACCAAATCTAAGTATAAAATTATTTACGAAATTTTTCGCTATCTCCTCTGAACTTTTAGTTTTCATTGGATAAGCTTCTACATATTTACTTAACTCGCACTGGATGGTTAGGATATATGAATTATTATAATCATCGCGATCTAATGGTCCTACTACGTCCAGGTATACTTTTTCCATCGCCGAATTAGCTGTTGTTGTTACAACCAGCGGCTCTCTAACATAATGAGAAGTGTGTTTCTGTTTTTGACAATTATCACATTTCCTTATAAATTCTTTTACGTCTCTTTCTAGACCTGGCCAAAAGTAATATTTCTTGATGTTATTATACATTCGTCTTCTACCAGCGTGGCCACTTGTTGGTAAAAGATGAAAATCATTCAATATTACTTTTCGGTCGTCATTATTTTCAATTATTCTTATGTCATTTAAAATACACAATCGCGGACCGGTCCAGTTTTTGTACGACTTAATTTCTGTCGATACTTTTTTAATAAATTCATCGTAAATTTGTCTTCTTATAAAAATTAATTCGTGCACGTTAATTCTTTCACAAAAATATTTCAGTTCCCTCACAAATGCGGCTGGCGTCAATTGCGATTGGGAAACTGGATTTATAAATAACGTCATTCTCGAAGACGAATAGCAAAACAACTTATTCTCTATTTCTATCTCATTAGACCTGCGTAGGTTATTTAACTCATTATTTTCTATAAATTTAAGTTCTACAGACATCCTCGATTTACTATAGATCTCCACAACTCTTGGTTGCGCAGGCCAGTCGTCAGTAGAACCCATAGCACTTGGAGAATGTTGCGATTCCAGCACTTTTCTGTATTGCGAACGCGTCATAACCGTGATGATACTTTCATGCATATTTTTTAAGTCCGTTGACGTAATTGGTAATCGTGACATTGAATCTGCCGGAATATTTGTGGATCCTTTGATATATTGTACGATAAAATCGTACTCTTCTAGTAGGAGTCTGAACTTCATAAGACGACTAGATGGATCTCGCATGCCAAATAAATAAATTAGTGGTTTATGGTCGGTTTCGATTACAAATGTGCGGCCATACAAATAGGGACGAAAATGTTTTACTGCCCATACTATCGCTAACAATTCTTTTTCCACAGTAGGGTAGTTAATTTCGGCCTTATTTAAATTTCTACTCGCGAATGCTATTGGTTTTCTATTGTCATTGCACAAAACTGCGCCCAATGAATATTTGGAAGCGTCGGCTTGTAAAATGAATTTACAGTTACTAGAAAAGTATAGGTGGGCTCGAAATTATAGACTGTAAAGTGGAAAAAGCGGTTTGACATTCTTGATCCCATATGAATAATGCATTTTTTTTAGTTAACCGCGTTAAGGGATGCGCTATACTGGCAAAGCTTTTGATAAACTTTCTGTAATAGTTGGCGAACGCGACAAATCTAATCAATTCTTCTACATTTTTCGGTACTGGCCAGTTTCTCAAAACACGTATATTCTCTGGATCGGGCAAAACACCTTCGCTCGTTATAACTTGTCCTAAATACAATATATCTTTTTTAAGAAAGTTACATTTGTGGGGATTCAACTTTAAATTTACCTGACGCAATCTCGTAAAAACACATATGAGATTTTTGGTATGGTGTTGTAACGAATTTCCAAAAACAATAAGGTCATCTAAATACACCAAACATTTCTCGTACGTCAAACCTGACATTGCGACAGTCATCATTTTTGAAAACGCATTAGGGCTTGTTTTTAAGCCCATTGGCATTCTCGTCATCTGGTATTGTCCTGAGACGGAAGCAGCACTTTTATCTTCTGTTCCTGATACTTTAAACTGTCCAGAACAAAATGCTGTATACTTCCGACTTTCAGGGTCAAGGTCACATTGGTAATATCCATTGGAAAGGTCAAGAGTAGTAAAGTATACAGAACCCGAAAGGGAATCCAAAATTTCAGTAATATTCGGGAGTGGGAATTTGTCATCTTGTATGCAGTTATTCAATTTCCTATAATCAATAACTAAGCGCCAATTTTTATTGCCCGTATTATCTATCTTTTTAGGGACCAATAACAATTGGCTCGACCATTCTGATTGACATGGTTCAATTATACCTACCTTCTTGTAACATGTTACTAATCTGCTTGTTTACTTCTTGTTTTTGCGAATATGGTATTCTGTACGGTTTACTAAAAACTGGTTGAGCATTGGGTTGTAAACTAATTTGATGTTTGTAAATGTTTGTTGTTAACTTATCACCAGGCAATAAAAATATATCGGAAAACTTCACACAGATATTTTCAATCGTGATTTGCTCTTCATCGTTCAAATGATTTAATTTTAATAAGCTAAACAATTTTTTAACACGGTCCGCTCTCAAATTACTACACTGTTCAAAAGTACACAAATCGTAGTCACTAATTTTATGTAAAGTTGGTACAATAGTGTCTATGTGAACCTCAGTCTCGTTTGTGTTAAGGATTTTAATAGGTATCATACCATTCATGGGTTTAACTAATACGCTAGCAATAAATATTCCTGTTTGTAATTCTGACGAACAAACAAGACTCTCTTCGGTAATGTTAGTAGGTATGTAATGAATTGTTTCGGACCTTGGCGGCAAAGCTAAATTATAAGAAAACCTTGAATTATTAGTTTTTAATGGCAATATTACTTTTTCTGTTTTGATATTATTATTTAATGTTATTGTTCTACAACTATAATTTAATATAGCATTGAATTTCGTAAGAAAATCCTGTCCTAAAATAGCATGCGTCATACACGGCAAAGAATTAAAAACATAAAATTTCTGATTAAATAAATGTCCTCCTGAGCCATAACAATTGCTCATAGTTAAATAAACATATCCGATTGCTTCTATTGTACCACCGATTCCGCTTATCTTAATGCTCTCTTTATGGAGTGGTATGTTTAATTCAATAACATGTTTAGATTTAATGGCACAAATTGAAGCGCCGCGCCGGTGTCAATTAAAAATGAGTAGTTATATTTATCTACGTATAATTCTATGCAGCAATGACTATTACTGGCAAATACAAACCCATTATTCATGAAAAAACTTGCTCTGATCCTCGGTTGAATTCGTTTTTGAGGGCTCATCGTTTTTTAGAACGTGAATATTTGCATCACTACGTTGCACGTTGCGTTGATGACCTCTGGAGTTGTTTTTACCTATTATGTGAATTATAGTACGTACCTCGATTTTGCTTAGGCTGACCTCGACCATAGTTCTGGAACGGACGTCCACGGCCTCGGTAGAAAGTTGCTCCACGATGGCCCGTAGACCTGCTAAAATTGTTATACGCGGATGCTCCTCGAGTCTGGCGGTTGGCTCCTCTACTATGCTGACCGTGAAAATGATTATTACGTCTCTTATAGGTTAAAATATTTTCTGAGTGAGACGGCATTGCAATGGTCTCTTCGTCTATAGCTGCTTGCACAGCGTCTTTTAGGGTTTTAAATTTTTGTGCAGCTATTATCGTACTGAGTCGTCTATTGCGTAAACCGTCAGCAAAACGTTTAATAGCTTGTTTTTCGTTTAATGGTTGTAAAATCTTGAGATTCTTCGTTTTGCCCTCGGCTTGCGCTATAGATAAATCCATAAATAGCTCAGTCAACTCCTTACCATAATCATTGATTGACATTTGATCTTGTCGCGAAGTTTGGAGTTTACTTTGTAAGGCGACGGCACTCTTTTTAGGCAAAAGAGTCATACGCATATCAGTTAGTAATGCATCAATGGATGGATAATCTGATTTAAGTCTTAATTTTGCTTGTTGAGAGAGACGACTTTTTAAGACAAAGTTAACTAAACTTAATTTGCACTGTACGGTTTTTAAAGTAGAGCTATAGTAATCGATACCATCAATTAATTGACGAGTAGTCAATTCCTCATTATTCATAACAGGTAACAAGCTCAGGGCTATTTTTAAATTAAACTCCATTTTGGATTCAAGATTCGATGTTGAGCCAAATAGTTCACAACTACTCTTATCAGTTAGTGGTATATGCGACTTATTACAAAACTCTTTTATTTGAGAATATAACTCAGCAATATTATCACAATGCGATTTAATTAACGACAAACTTCCGCCGCTAAATGTCTTATCATCTATTTGTTGTCTAATGCTTAGAAGTAAAACAGAATAACTATTATACTCTATAGTTGCTTCATTCAACTTTTCTTTCAATCGCTCTGGTGTCCTCCTTTCAATACTTAATTTAAATAAATTTTCTTTTAATTTTCTCAACTTTTCATATATATCATTGAGCTCATGAGCCATATTTTGTCATTTTTAAGGAGAATGAAGTAACTAGCATACCTACTTAATTACTAATAAATGGCTATATAAATCGGGTTACCGTAGGTCAACGCTCTATCATCGGTTTCCGTTTGTTTTACAAACAAAACGCACTCACTTCACTTATACGTTGTCACACATTTGGTTTAAGCACAAAATCTTCTTTAGGCTAAGAACTCACGGAGCGATTTTCGCCCGCAACCGCCGCGGTCGTGGATCTGCGGTTTTATTTCAAAACTCACGAGACCGGTTATTTGCACGGTTACGCGGCCGCCGCGGTTGCGATCATCGCCCGCAAACGTGGCGGGCGATGATAACAAGTCACTGATGCAAAATGGCCGGATCTCTGTACCTCCCGCCGCGCCGCCCGCCGGCCCCCGCGGTCGCCCGCCAACCGATCGCAAAGCGCGCGGGCGCCACCCGCCGAGGCTGCGGGTAACCGCGGCCCGCGCGATTCTACTAGTTGCCCGCCGGTACAACGGGAGCCGCATACAACCGCGTACACCGCGGGCGTAAAACGCGTCGTGAAATGTGCTTTAATTTTTTATATAAATATTTGCATTCTACAGAAGCTGCGGGCCCGCAACCGCAGCGGACGCGGGCGAAAATCGCTCCGTGAGTTCTTAGCCTTAGGAAGTGATGGCCCCAACCCAGGACTGTTTGAACACGACGTACACCTGGTATTGAACGCCGAAAATCGCGTTCCACACGCCAAACATCTATTTCCTTCTGCAGTTCCTCTGCGACCACGCCGAAAGCGAATTCCTCAAGGTTTGACGAAGAATTTGGTCATTAATCCACGTATGATGGCAGTTCTTATAGCATCTATACAGGAAATAGCCTGCCAATATCAGCAACAAACCCAAAATTATCATCATCACAATGCTTATTGCAGAAAGGTGAAATTGTAGCTGGTCGGTACTAGCCACATTCGATCCTCCAATGCCATTCTGGTTAATTATCACTTCTTCACGTTTTGGAGTGTTAGAATTGCACATTGTAAAGTTTATGAAAGTCCTCGAAAAAAAAAGTTAAATAACACAACGTACACTTAGAATGAGAGTCTCAGACCACACGCACCGTGCGCCTGCATTGCGACCCGACACCCCATCACCAAACATGGCAGGGTCGCCATGTAAGGTTGGGTAATGGAGAAGAGTAAAACGCTCTGACTGCTCGTTGATAACTAACTCATTTATTAATAAGGATTGGTATTTAAGTACACGCGTAACATTCATAGGTATATGCAAACTTAGAACATAGGTTATACACTACACTATCCTGGCAGGGCAATATCCTGGCAGGGTCGCCATGTAAGGTTGGGTAATGGAGAAGAGTAAAACGCTCTGACTGCTCGTTGATAACTAACTCATTTATTAATAAGGATTGGTATTTAAGTACACGCGTAACATTCATAGGTATATGCAAACTTAGAACATAGGTTATACACTACACCGTTTAGGCTAAAGAGCGTGTCAAAGACATATACATACATACAATACATACTCTCGAAAAACATAACCCTCCTTCTGGTGCAGTCAGGTAAAAACTAGCGGCTCGGCGCGTGGCGGCGGCGTTCGTAACTCCGTCTGTGTGGACGGCAGAACACAAAACACCACCAGCCAACTACCAAGCTGAACACCAACCATAATATTATGACCAATTGCAGGACCCAAAATGCCAATATCTACCTATCTAATATATCTTAAACCACAAAATATCACCAACTATCACAAAATATTTCATAATTTTTTGCACTCATGGTTGCACCTGACCATTTATGTTTATTTGAATTAGCAGGAAATATTCCTGATTTAGACACACGTTCCGGAAAATATTTTCTATGTCCGTCAATGACACCACTTATTTAATTGATATAAAGTCTGTAAAGTTACTACAATAATTTGTTCTAATTCTGAAGTATTCGTGGTACAGTAACCATTTCAGTTCTTCCTACGCTCTTCAGGTATATTATAATCTTTATCATACTGACAGACTGATTTAATTCATTGATGGAAAATTCCAAAAACTATTGAAGTCAAGTTAATGTCATGGAAAAACGATTGTAGTAGCTACTACCTACTTGTTGTATGTCGCATTGATAACAAACTGATTGTAGTATGTTTATGTGACATGCATCGATCGATCAAGGCGATGGAACACCTTCCTAATTCATGTTTGCTTCTAAACTTGCGCTGATATTCGAAGTCATTACAATTAAATGATTATTAGTGACGGTGAATGCCGCGGAGCACGAGGTCTAGGCATTACTTAACTGGACATCTTAATGTACCGTGATATTAAGTGCTGAGCCACTGATCCGGTAAATACTAGGAAGTGTTGCGCGATTCACTAAACGTTTCTTAATCAACCAGTTATTTCATACAGCCGCGCCGCCATCAGCCGGACGGGCATAAAGCTGAAGTTTACAACAAAGCATCGATATGTCACACGTGTGACATGTGTGACGTGTGTCGCCTTGTCCTCTTCCTCGGTGCACTACCTGACCTTCAAGGCGATTGTTATTGCTGTTAGTTATTTGTCTCTTGCAATTACGGGTAATGAACAATTAATTTATTTTATAGGATTCAGTTACTAATTAGTCATTTGTCACCATGGGATAGAGCGCGAGGTAACAAACTTGATTTTTTCTAAAAATAAAATATAAATTGTATTTACCATGTAATTAATGAACGATGAACTCAGAAACGATATTGGACTACGCTATGACTAGAGCGTGAGTAAGCCTTTGGGTACAATTTTTCCTGTCGTGTCGATGGATTCCCGCGTCTGGTTTTACGATGTATTGCTGGCTGGTGTGTTAGATGTAATTATGCAGGCCTGATGCGGTGGGGTCACTGACGACGCGAATGTTTCCTAAGCCTCACACACACTGCGCACACGCAAGCAACTTATTTCGCTTGCTCTATACTCGTACTCTAGCGCCCGAGATTATCGCAAAATGAGTCATTGTAATTATCATCATAAATGAATTTCAAAAATATTTATTTAATAGTACATTTAAGAGGGACACCGACAACGTGAACTGCGGTCGATCAGTCAAAATTGATCGCCTTAAAATAGGTCTCCTCATATACAATCACATGCCACACTGTGATTGCACCATAACGATAATGAAGGATCTCTACACAAGATAGTTCGCGTCGATTGAATAACTTAATAAAATAACTATTTACAAAAAAAAAAAAACAACCGACTTCCAAAAAAAAAAACACTACTAAGTGAAAAATAACTTTAATGTCGGAAGTCGGTGTAGTTGGTTCTGCATTTTCGTTTTTTGACACCGGCTTCCGAATTAAACTTATTTTTCAGTTTAGTTGTAAGTACCTACCTTTCTCACACAAATTCATAATAACACTACTTGCTATGTGAATATCAGTGACAGGAAGCTATTGAACACATCTGCGTACTCTTTTAGGGGTACAGGCGTGATGTTTTGTAGTGTGATTGCGTAAACAATGCGTACATAATATTATGCGATAGCAGCAATCGCAGTTCAATTGCTGGCATTTATTGAAGAGTTCCGTTGTCTGTCTCAGAAACTCATCATCAGATCTTTACGAAATTTAAAACCGTATACGTGTGTTAAATAAATGTTGCCATTAAAGCGCCACGCTGTATAGACAGATTTGCAAATTTTTTTTAGATATCAATAAAATCTAAAGTATAAGAGTTACGCAATTGAAACTTTATATGTTTAATAAGTCCACTATTGACATCATATCCCGAGAATTTTGTTTATCTGGTATAATACAAACCCAAGTTATGAGGGTTCAAAAAACGACAAAGCGCTTCAAGAAAAGCCCTTACGCTTCGCTTGGCTCGTCTTGGCGGGGGCACTCCCGTGTCTCCAGATTTATTATTACTATACTATTCAATTACTTACTTATAGTCCGACTTTTAATTAGCTGCGGTATAATGACGACACTTTCTGCTGTCATTAAAAAATGTTGCCACACTATCTCTACTAGTGATATCATTAAAACGAAATGAAACATCGTTTTAAT
Source organism: Mesoligia furuncula (assembly GCA_916614155.1). Taxonomy (NCBI): domain Eukaryota; kingdom Metazoa; phylum Arthropoda; class Insecta; order Lepidoptera; family Noctuidae; genus Mesoligia; species Mesoligia furuncula. Next base: position 411,191 of record OU744812.1, on the reverse strand, counting down.
TTAGATATTCGAATACGAATAAGAATATTTCAAAAGATAATAAAAAAAGCATTAACTCTAATCACAAACATAATTATTATGTTTGTGATTAGAGTTAGTGCTTTTTATAAATCAAATCCGATCACTGATGTTATGACAAAACAGTAATTAGGCATTGCTCAATGTTTTTGTGGTAAACTTATATTATCCTAAATTTCATTATAAATGTAATTCTCTAATAATATTATCCTCTTTTTTTAAATAAATTTAACATGGATCGATTTTTAACTTAATGTTACTGGAATGAATCGATTATTTTGTCACGTCACTATTTAAATTTCGTTAAAAAGTAGTAACACATAAGCTGTCATTTTACTGCAGCTAATTAAAAGTCGGACTATAGTCCTTTTGTATATATTTCCAATGACTCGATATGTATATGGCAGCCGCTATATTAGTACAGTAGGTATACGTATAAAAACCCATGAAACGGCGAATCATTAAGGGTCCCTATCAATTTCGCGGACTAAAAACAGAAAAATCATTTTTTTTTCAGCGCAAATTTCTCTATAAGTGTACGAATTTAAGTTGTGATAACTAAATTCCAAAAAAAAAAAACAAATACGTTTTTACGTAATCACGAAACACCAAGTTTTTGATTGCTTTCTTAGCTAACTGGTAGCAAATAAGGATCTGAAAAAAAATCCTAAATACTAGGCATAAGTATAGTATAGGTATTAGTAAGTCTACGATTTTTTTTTTTTAAGTTTAATGAATTAATACTTGAAAAAAAATTTTGACTACGCTGAAAAAACCCAATAAAGTCATGCGCAAAACCGTCGTCTACGCGTAAGAATTTATTGAAAACAATAAAAAGTGTTGAATATTTAAAAATTTGAGGTGTTTATCTACCAAACTCAATTTTTATATTTTTATTTTGACTACTTATTTAATTGTATTAAAATATCTAAATAATGCCTTATAAACGAATTTATATTGAGTAGTTATCAAAACTTAAAATTCGTAGACTTACTAGATAGATAGGTGATAAATACTTGTGTATTTTAAAAAAAAACCTACATAACTTAAGGATATTGAGAAATTTGCGCTGAAAAAAAAATAATTTTTCTGTTTTTAGTCCGCGAAATTGATAGGGACCCTTAACTCTTCAGGCTCGTCTGAGGAACTGTGCCGAACCTCGACCAGCACTTGACCCCTTGGCTCAATATTCGGCAGCCGATCATTCGATCGCGTTCAATTGACTTATTCATTAACTATGTGTTTACTCCCGCACCGTTTCAATGTCGTAAAATATTTCATTACATCGATACTGTTTTGTTAACATTTGGTAGTATTTCGTCCGATGTTGGAGCACGTCACCATCACCGCATTACACTTAGGTGACAGATTTGCGATCTGTTACAACTTCGCGTTACACCACTGCAGTGTGCGGCCAAAACATTTACTGAGCAGTTTCGTTCCCAAATCAAAGCAGAGCTCCAATAGTACAAAATTACAGGTCCTACCGACCTTAGTAATTCACATCTGGACGGCTGGACGTAATCCCGTTTCACCTTAGATGATCTTAGAAAGAAAGTCAAGTACCTAGTAACTTAAGAAACGCATGCTGTGCTCGATGAGAAAACACCATGTTCAAAAATTTAAAACCGTTCCTGAATCCGATCAGAAAAACTAGACCTGCAACTAAAAGGTGGTCAATACGTCCTACAAATAAAACATGCATAATATGCGATTTGTAGCATATATCAATAGCTTAGTTGCATCGTTAAGTGCTCCGCTCTATGTATAAGGAAAATTCATTCGCATCATCGGCATCGTGAGCTCTAATCATTTTTCATAGTTCCGTCATTCTTGTACAATGTCAGAACAAGTTCCTTAGCGAGTGAACCGCAGGCGGTCGCGGGCGCACCTGTCCTAGTGCGCCTGCGCGAACGGGCTTGCCGATTCTATAGCCCGCCGAAGGCCATGACCTTCCGAACACTAGCGCCTGCACCGCTCTAATCAATACATGAATTAAAAATTTATTTCGTGCCCGGGTTTACTTCATTTAACAAGAAAACACAACGCGTTCCCAATGTTTTCTAAGGGCGTAAGGGTGTGCATTATCACCAGGAACAGGTAAAGGCTGAGAGCCAACCCTTAGTGCAAACCACGGAACAGGGAAGTTGCTACGTGTGCCCATCTTACATTGATCGGCTTGGGTCAAAGGTGGTTATATTGTCTTTAACTTGGGTACTGTGTTGTCTGCACATACTTCCCAGGCTCACTTCATGTTTCAATCATCTGCTGCGGCCAAATCTGTCATTTGCCGATATTGACACATTGAGCAACAATATGAATGTAACAAACACGTTATGCAATTACAATGTTATTGCTATCTGCAGAGCTGTGTTATCGGCATCGCGCAGCTAATCTATTTGCTAATAGCGATGGTCGGCGGCAGCTATCTTTGCTATCTAGTATGTAGGTATCGCTCGCTAACTGCTTGTGCTCACAGTTGCACACTCAAACTTTTTCTTGCTTCATTTTCTTTGTACTGTGATGCGTCATCAGTTCATCACTCAGTTAGTCATCGCTAATGAAGCTAAGTAGGTTTATATTTTTGCGATACACCGTTACTGAATCAGCATTGCACTCACGTAGTCACGTATTACGTGATCATGTGGAATCGACATTATAGGGGTATTAATACCGAGTATTATATTGATTGTTTTTGCTACCTTATCTATAGTCATCATCTGCCTAGCCTTTTCCCAACTATGTTGGGGTCGGCTTCCAGTCTAACCGGATGCAGCTGAATACCAGTACCAGCTGCCTTATCTATAGTCCCAAGAATAATTAATATCGCTAATACATGTATTACAAATTAGCAATAAATTATTTCCTCGTTGTGGTTATGTAAGGGTCACTTATGTTGAGATGTAAAGTGAAGGCTCTGGTGACTAGGTCCGGCTTCAAAGGCTACGTTTATTACCGGTGTGGTCATGCCAATATCTGCCACACCTCTCATGATGGACAGCTTTCGAGCCACTTAGTCCTCCCTGCTTTTGAAGATCCAGTCGTAGATTCACTCTACCCGTAGATATACAAATAATATGTCCAATTGGAAAAAGTGTAGTTTGGTCTCCCAGTCCCAAACTGCACTTTTTGTCAGTAAGTCTGCTTGTCAGTAACTGGGTGACATTGACTGCGATGGCACAATTTTCAAGTAAGTACACGAAAGAAATTGATAATGCTTGAAACTAGGGTACAATACAGTATCAGAGACTCGAAGCCTTCGTGATCGGTACCAAACCCAGCTCACATACAATAAATAATTAAAAATAATCAAGCAGTTGTTAAAACGTAAAGTTAGTGCTGTTCCTTACGGGCGGCGCACGCGCGTGCCTGATGACTCGCTGCGTTAATACGGAAACGTAATTAAGGGCACACCGAGTCGACAGCTTGAATACACTGCCGTCGTCCTCACTATCAAACTCGCTACGACTATGACTGGAATTCTTCCGTCTGATTTCACGGTAGTAAGTTGAAGTAGCCCAGAACGTGGAATTCAATGCGAATGTCAAGGTCCCCCAATAAAGGAGTGTCATGTATTGGTGCCGGTGACTCGGCCGACTCGGGCGACTCGGTGTGCAGTCAGCAGGCGCAATGGGAGCGCGACCGGCATTGCCGGCACTTTCGCCGGCCGCGCTCGTTAGCTCTAGATTAATCATGATTACAATGGAAAATGGGCATGAGCCGTATTCACTAGTCACCGGAGGTGGTTGTACTCGCGAGTCGCGACCTACACGCGAGGTGTTGGCAAGCGCCCACAGGTACGGTGGGCTGCATCAATTGGGTACCCCATTTGTATTAAAATGTTCATACAACTGGGGTATCCAATTGATGCAGCCCACTGTACATTACAACTACCATGTTTGTTTTAATCAATACGTTTTATTTGTGCCTAATTATAATTTTTACTTTTTACCTTGAGGCTGACTTTAGGTTACGAATATGTGTAACATGCGACATGCATTTCAGACACCGTGCACCGTGATCCGGAATTAAAAGTATTCGTTTGCGTGTTAGAAGTGTAAGCAATTCATCGTCCATATTGGGCTATTAATTCGCTTGTGTAACTAGATCAATTTTTATTATAGTTCATTAAACTCCAAGAAATGCTAGATTAGCGCCCGATAAGTGCATCGTGGACACATCGCGTGTGTTCGCGGGGAAGTGTCGCAAAACGAGGCCGGCGCAGGTGCAACACCGCCGCTTCCTCGCAAGTCTGTCGGCCACGTTATGTAACGTTCACGCAGTTATCAATTGCCACATTAATGCCCCATTAAAACCGTCCTTCGAGATTGGAATTTGCACGTAATTAAAATCATATTTGATCGTTAGGCAAATAAAAGTTGAGCAAACGAACATTTTAGATATTTTGCTTTGACGTTGAATGTTACAAAACGGTCTTCTCTCATAGCTGTTGGAACCGAAATTAAAATGTTGAGGGTTTTGTAGAATTAGGCGATACTGCGGGACAAGACAGTTTGCAGTCAGTATAGATAGATAGTGACTTTGGCAACGAAAAGTATAAACACCATAATCAACGAACGCTGTATAATACTTGATAAGGACTTCGGCTTGTCGGTAAGTAATGAGCACCCTAACAGGATGGCTCATTCAGTGAGATCACTGATCGCTTCGATTCAGAGAATTTGATGGATCCACGAATTTGTATACGCATGGTGCACGCTCAATGTTTACGTCCGATGCGCAGGGGCGCACACGCGACGCTAATTGTAACGGTCATTGTTCCGCATCCGCTGTGACATCACCCGATGTGGCCGCCCATTGAGACGCTTCTGAGCATCATCCATTGTACCAGCAGCGACCCACTTGTCGCTCAATGGCGGCTCATTGTGCTCACATCACGACACAACACACCAACTCAAGCACTCACAGACAACAATATTGGATCGCTCGTTTGTTCTTTTTGCCTTTGTCAACCAATCCCGATAAAATCGATTACATTGGATGTCCTGTACGTACTTGTGAAAGTCCCGTTGTACTACTTATGTGTTTTGGCATTTTTATGGATGCAAATTCAAGTTCGCTCTGTCACACTTTCGTTTTGAAGGTAAAAGTTTATGGCGTTGTGGGACACAAAAACAAAACAAATGAAATTGGTGCTCGTGTTGGTGTTTGGTGATAAGGTTCGGAAGCGGACGATGTGTGCCGCGCGTGCACAGAATGTAATTGGGTGGGTACGCGCGCCACGCTGTTATGATAGCCACTAGCTGCGCACTTGATTGAGAGTTTGAAAGCCTGCGAATTGCAGTAGTAGATACATGTGGCTCATGACTGTTTTCTGAGCTATTATTAATTTATTTATTCAACAAGGTCTTTGATATTTTAATCTTGACGCAATAGGCGCAGTCTTATTTGACGCTTCGATTCGACAACAAGTTTCGGTTTCCTCGGTCGCAAACTCGCGAACAGATTCTTGGATCTATGTTCAAAATCCCCGCTGTTTGAAACTGAGACTTTTTATCAAATGTTGCAAATAAACTGAAATAGCGGTTATGATGATGCGCTGGCGCGATGGTTTATGATAATCGTAATAATGGATTCGAAGCGGCGCATATGCGCGACGTGCTTCGCATGTGCGCGTGACTGTATGCAGCCATTGTCCTTACAGCCCTCGACTATAATCCAACTCATCATTATTTTATGCTCTGCTTGACAATGCATCTGAACAGCCGACAGTTAGAACAACGGTACGGTACGTTCTCGTCAAATGTAGATCGCCTTTAAAACGTGACTCGTGAGTGATTTGACGATGTGTATTCGATTATAATATTAGGTAATTGTTGCAACTTCTTGGGTTATAGTTGAAGATACCTTATTGTTATTATCTGTTTATATCGAATATACTTTTGGTCTTGGTAAAGTTAAAAAAACATCGTTTTAATTTGTGTCCCGTTGTCACAGAACTGTCCAGTAAAACCCTTCGTGATCGACTTCGCGAGTATTAAATGAAGTCAGCATAATTAAGCAAGCCGTGCAAAATCAAATTAATCAGTTTCCTGTCAAAAGCCAGCATTCGGTAATCATCAAATAAGGAAGATTTGGAACTCGTAATTAGTTCATTATACAATTAATCGTCCTTCAGTGGGCAACCAAGGTCGTGGCGCGTTATGAGGCCAAGTGCCGTGAGGCAGCGGTCAGTCGCTGTCAGCGGGCTGGCGTGGGCAGAGGCGACGGATGCACGTCCTCCTTACGGCGAGGATACAGGTATCCTGCGCTGGACAGACCTTGAGCCACCGGGGAACACCCAAATTGCTTCGTTTCGTATTTAGGAAAGACATATCCCCCTGCGACGGCCGACCGAGTTGGAGATATTTATATACAAGCGCTTGCCGTCTGCTCTTATTTTGAGTTTATTGTTTCGCAGTACCTACCTGTTCTTATGTTGTACTTGTGTGCTCTAACGATACACAAGATTTGGAGCCCCATAACCGTATGATTCCGATCTTGCTTTCTGTTGTCTTCGTGAAGAACCCTATGATGATCTTATCAGAAAGAGAAGGTCTTCACATATTCTTTTCCCTTGAAACGTTTGCATATTCATAACCTTACACACAGTGATAACGTCAAGGTCGCTTCCTAGTCTCCTCGTTCGTGACGCCAACGCCTTACTATTGGACACTAAATATTAGTTGTTTGTCCAACGGCTCCAAAAGCAAAGTGTTAACTCGTGATAACTAAGTTTGCTTTGACTATGACATCGCAGTTCTCTTGGCCCGTTATAGAATCTTGCTTAGATATACATTTTATTAAATCATAATATTCAAGATTTTGTAAAGAAGCATCGGGGTTGCTATTGTTACCAACAGGGTATATCCGGAATCAAATGCCTTCGTTGATTCGCTGATTGTACCAGAAAGTGTAATAGGGGCATCAACCTTTGCAATAAAACTATCAAATGGCTGTCATCAATTTGAGTGGCAGGCGTGGTAATTACGACAGTCCCACCAGCACTCGTTGCGGGTCGCGGCAATCTGTAGCTAGGTGGCTACTGCTTCATTGCAGCAACGGGTTCTTTATATTGTCTGCACATGAGTTTTATACTTCTTCCTTTTCTTATGATAACTTTTCCAAGTTTACTGCCCGAACTTCAACTGCCCATTTGGAGCACTGAAGAAGTTGGTGGCAAAAACAAAAAAAAACAAATCCAAAGACACCGACTTGCGAAATTAAAGTTAATTTTCACTTTGTGGTGTTTTTTTTGAAAGTCGGGTGTTTTTTTTTTGTTTTTCCTATTTAGTTATGGTACAGTCTACAACAAAAATCGATTAACACTTCAGTTTTTTTAATCTCAGTTATTGAGAAAAATATTTGTTCAAAATTGCATTGTACTGCTGCTGCAATTTTGAATTGAGAGATAATAAAAAAAAAAAAAATTATTATTATTTATTAATGAATATTTTGATTGGACGTTCTCAATTCGTACCTATGTATACTTTTTCTTTACCTTTTGAAGTCGGATAAAAACAAGAACATACGCACATAATGGCCGTACTGGACAGCGGAACCGATGTGAACTACAGAAGTGTGGACAACGTATTGTTGTAGCGTCCATTTGGCACCGCCGCGCCGCGCCGGTGGTCGCATTGGTCGTAATCATCGATTCGTTGCCACCCGCGGCCGTCTGCCGGCCATCCAGCGGCGTGTGCCGCACTTCCTGCACTTTCACTCGCATGAAACGCGATCTAGATTACTGCGTCATTAACTATTACATGAGTTGTGATACACTCCGCATTCACAACTCCGCCGGTTTCACATCGACATACAATTGTGAGGGCTGATGTCACTTGTCGCCGTGAGAACGGCCCACTTGCGCCGGTTGCCATCACGATATCGTCTGCATAACATAAAAATATAATGGCACGTGCATTACTGCATGAAAGGTGGGCAGTTCCTACCGGACAGGGACTGGGGTACACTGCTGTCAGTTGGTCGATATTGTATATTATAACATAACCCAGTCTCCCTGTTTGGGTGACAGCCGCCACGCCAGCCGCAGCAATGCCACAAACAACCTAAATTTTCCTGGACACCTTCGAAAAGGGAAGTTTTCTCATGCAGGACTGCGGTGCTATTCTGTAAACATCTCACCGTGAAAACTTAGGTGAAGTGAGCTGTCAATAGTGCCCTTTCCTAGCAAAAACAAACTCACTTCACCTAAGTTTTCACGGTGTGATTTTTACAGAATCGACCGACAGTTTCGAAAACGGCAGTTTTCCCATGCTGGACAGTTTTTGGGTCTCGTATAACAAAATTATAAAGTATAATTATTATTACAATTATTTTTATTGTTTTGCTGCTCGCTGTGTTACGGGCGACATGTGATATCGCGGCAATTCTTTACATTCGCACTTATTAGTTGTACTGGAGCGGTGGTGCCGCTAGCTACTAATTGCCTACTCCGTGTAAATATAGACCACTCGCATGCCATGCCATTTTTTTAATACCTCTCGGACACAATATGAATTACGCGTTGTTTCTTTCATATTTATTTATTTAGGATCTCCAACAAAATATATACACTAAACATTATATTATAGTTAATGGCCGACAAAGTATTTGGTTGGTGTACTCTTTCAATTACAGGAGACCACAAGAGTACAGTACAGTGGGCTGCATCAATTGGGTACCCCAGTTGTATGAAAATTTTAATACAACTGGGGTACCCAATTAATGCAGCCCACCGTACATATTATTCATATTTTCTTACCAGATGAACATGATCGGTATTGTTTGAAGTAACAGAATTGTTTAATAAATATTAGCAAATCGTTTCCTGAAGAAAACTTAAACTGTAATGTTTAGGAGGATAAGCAACTAAATACAAGTCTCAAGTTTTTGTTTTAATACTGAGTCTTGGCACGGGAACTGGTTTCACTCTGCTGGGCTTAGGTACTTCCCGATATACACTTTGTAGATCTGTTCCTCATTCACATCTTTCCTTCTTCACTTTTAAAGAGTGTCCTTCTCACCTGATTGTCGACAGCGTTGCTTCAGCAAATTACCTGTCGCTGTTAAAAATCGAAGCGCTTCTGGAATAACAATGAGTGATGAAAGTTGTTTAGTGGCATATGGATTTACTTGCGTGTTATCGCTTTATTAGGAGTCAGCACCGGCACCGTGGTGCGTCATTAGTCAGTACATCGTGACGCTCTAATGGCGCCCATGCATTGAACCAACACAGACCGATGACATGACAATCAGTCCAGTAGCAGTTATTACTAAATAAACAAAATACTGACCTACATTTACATAATTGTAGTATTAAATCCTTGAAGTAACTATTGTGGACATTCGCAAGTAAGTGTAGAACAATGCCGCCGTTTCTTTCGTTCTTAGAAAAACACGCGGTGCGCTCCGCTGAGCGCTGACACAGCAATCAATAAATTTTGTCCTCGCCTTTCATTTACAGTTATTGAGCCGATTGTTGCTTTTTTATGAATACAATATTATATTGTTTGACAATTATTTTTGCAGCATCAACTTTTTATACTAGTCTTCGTTATGCCCTCTGCTTGTTGTAATTTATACTGCTGATGAAGACGAGGCATGTGCCAAATTGCCTTTAAAGTCAAAATTCAAAGGAGGTGTTTCTTTTTTCATACATTTGTGGCCAAACAATGTACCTTATGAACAAAAGTGAACTGAAATACAGAAAGAACTGAAATACAGGAAAAAAAATCGCAGATTCTGAAAAAAAAATATATTGGATTTATTTATACATTTGTACCACATGAAATTGTCGTTCAAAGATGTTAATAACTTGCAACCCATGAATTAATTTGGCAATCTCATGATACATTCTTCCGATGATGCGTTTCGTTACTTCGTTTTATAAATGTAACTTAAAGAAATTATCCTGAAAATATACTGATTATTATCTTATTTTTGTATTAAAAAGTTTTTTGCATAAATAAGACATTATTTTTGTGAAACATTTAGCGAACAAGACTTAAAAAAATACATTTATTTTTCAAATTATTGTATGCGTTTGGTTAGCTTTTTGAAAGGCCAAAAGACTGTGGCCCAAGGCCGATAATTATCTAATTTTTTTTTATTAGTTCTTGCTAAGTACCAATAATGTCATCATTCCGCTTCCTTCGGTTCCTCGCCTTTGTTCGTTGGTTTCCCGTCTCTTGGAGTGCTATTTTGTGCGTGATTTCATAATTGTTGATTTGGCTATTCTTCCCTGGACTTTCGATTGATTTCTTACATCTTGAAGACCTGGTTAACCCATTTAGACTTTACACTTATTTAGTTAAATTAGCTGTAAGCTGTCACTGCTGTTATGAACGTTTCATTGAACTGAGTTACAATGTGAGGTAGTGATTTTTTATTTCTTAATCTATCGAATATTGGAGGATTTTAAATACTGCTAATAACACAATTTATTGCAAGGAATTTAACTTCTAATTTGTACCTCGGTACAAGTATGGCCGAAAAAAAAAACATCTCCTAAAGGGGGATGCCAAGCCGCCATAGTGATTTAGGCCCTGAGTGCCCACAAGTAACATCGAATGTTATTATTAGTATGCCCCACAAATAATATATTGATAAAAGAAAATTATTGAAAATAGTTGGAGTTTCCAAATTACAAGGTTTTTTTAATGTAGGTACATAAGTATTAAAAAGTTATTGAAAACTCTTCCTATATAACATATTAAAGCTAAATATATTATTTATAGATTTCAGATGGTTGAAAATAAAACTCCATATTAATATAAAATATTTTATTCGTCATATACTAAGACATCGTCCAAAAATTGAGCAGGAGGAAAAATATTAGATTGATGCCGTGCCCACCCCAAATACCATATCACTGTCATGACATGGGCACAGCATCCAACAGTACGACGGCCAACAATGCAGTTACAGCAGTACTGCTTTATCGCCTCACGACCTGCCTCGGTATTGCTAACTAAAATATACACGAAGTATACTTTGCGACTGATATGCCTACTTGCAATTTTTGCTCTTATCAAGTAGCAATTCGACCCAAATATAACTTCTTCCATCGTTCTATTCCTAGGGTCCCTAGAAACTTCAATAACGTAAGATCCATTAAATCGGATGTGCTCTCCATAATAAGAGCGGGCTTGTTTTAGTTGATATATCCCGCAGGCAATCAATATTAACTCGCTGTAATTTAATCTTGGGAAATCCCTTATATTTTCCCTGTCTACACTTATATTTTGAAAATCTGCCCTAGCTCTATTGAGATTATGCACCCTAACATAGTCTGAGAGATCATTGTTTCTGTTCATGTTTCTATTAACTATTTGGATTATTTCATGGGCATCATCCCTATCCCTTAATTTGGTGTGGTATTTATTTATAAGAGCTGCAGCTACAGAAAAATCTATCATGAGATGCTTGGAAGCCCTATTAAAAAAGGTTTGTCTAAATAATTTAAACTTGCTTTTAAAAATACCGTTCACCACCTCCACAACCCAACGACATAATGTAACAGCTCTGGACTTGTTGGCTTGGCTTGTGGTTAATTGTGGCTCATTATCTTCTGGGGATAACGGTATATGTACATTATAGCCACAACTTCTTAATAATGTTAAGGAGTCCCTGAAGCCTCTATCCAAAATAAAAACATCTCCTGCTTGGAAAAATTGACGAAATGGACTGTTTTCATTTTCAAACTCTTGTATCATTATATCTGCATCTGTGGTTGTAGCAGGATAGGGGCCCAGTATATCAATGATATAACCATCACTGCATACAAATATGAATGGCTTTACCAGATTGCGGTATTTATGTAAAGAGTATGTTTTTTTCTGGTACAAGTAATTAGAACTCTTTTCTATATATATGTATGTACCATCAGCAATTATAATTGGTGATTTCTCTGGCCCTCCATATAAAGAATTAGGAATTAGGAGATTCCTTTGAGCGATTTCTGCTCTTGTTATGTGATTTATGCCAAGATTTCTTGGAACAAAATCTTGATGCAATATTTCTCTTGCTATGTTCATGAGACCTTCTAACGTACTCCTTGGGACTTGCAATAGAGACGAAATACGCTCATTGCTATCACCTGTCCGCAATTTCATTAAGTATGCAGCTAGTGCAAAAGAACCCCTATGTCTATTTGATAGCCTAGGAATTTCTAAAAGCATTTGCTGAAACTGTTCCTTTGAAAAGCCCAAGTAATAGTGAACAATGTGCTCTGGCATACTTAATATATTATCAAAATCTAAATGCATTAGCATATTATCTTTTAATAAAGAAATTAATTCTTCCATATGCTCAGCACTGAATGTTCTGATAGGATTATAAATTGAGTCTAGAAGTAAATCCCACGAATTGCTTCTCAAGTGATATGAACATATTCTACAATCTGCTGGCACATAATAATTGTAGTCGCAAAGTAAACTTACTCGCAATGACGATGGTACTAAAAGTCGTTCCGACTGGTTACATCCAGGAAAGAAACACTGGCGTTGTGTGTCAGGCGCTCTAATATAATTAGACAACTGCATGCTATTTGTAGTATTTTGTACTTCAGTTTGCGTTCTGGAAGAGTCTGTGTCCAATGACGGAAGACTTGGTACTGATGACTCCCCTTCTGAAGACAAGCGTGAAGCTGCTCTCTCGGTCCTTCGCCAACAAGTATGACACAGAGAGGCTGATCTTGGCAACTGCAGAAAAACAAAAAAAAACTGATATAATTTTTAACAACTCACTTTTTAACATCTCAGAGCAATCTTACTGCATTCAATAGAATTCTAAAAATAGTATAGTTTGTTATCTTAACCTGTTGTGGTGCAATTTGATCTGCAATCACATTCCTTATTTGTTCAACCCGTGGTGTATCAATGTTCAGCGAATGTGACCTTTGCCTTAAAAGAGAGGTGCCACAGCTAATACAGACATGAATGTGGCCAACAATACGGTGTGTTGTTGGCTGCCTGATTACATTCCACGCTCTGGTCCAACATGCATGGCACACCAAACTATCACTTGTAACTTGCTGGAAAAGAAAAAACAATATTATGTATTTGTTTGCATGCATGCATGAATATAGGTATCTTATTTTGAGCTCACATAACTCGAAATAAAACTGGTCCTCATATTTCCATATTCTTATTACAGTTGTAAAACTTATTATAGTTACCTGTTGATGTCCAACCCATCTTTGTATGAGAGATCGAACTTCGACGATTTCCAAAGGATGTCTTCGCATTCTTGATATGTTTAAATTACAATTTACACAGCGTACATATCCACTTGAAACAGTTCGCAGAGAAGAACTCGAACCAGGTTGAATGCCGGGGTCTTCGATAGGTACAGACATCAAATCCAAGTTATCGCGGGGGTTGTCATTATCAGCAAGAGCGGAATCCATATTCAGGCCGTGGTCGTCAGGTATAGGAGAATCGCCAGAGTCAGTATTCATGGTCAAAAACGTCGATTTTTATAGCAAAATACACGCAGCGAATCACTATGATGCAAATGCAAACAAATGCAATGACATTTCTATTATTGTCATTTGTCAACTGACAAGTTTTAGTGTTGCCATTGCACAAACAAAGTATCGATCGATGCATTATGTAAATCATTTTAAAATCATTATTTTATATTTTGTAAGTTGATTACAAATCTAAATGTATTAACATAAAATGCATTGGGACTTCTATAAAAAGACGAATAAATAAAGTACAAATATGTGTAAATGTCAAATCAATATTTGCAACAAATCTTTATTTTTTCCCGGATTTTAAATTGGCAACCTAGCAAATGTCGATTTATTTCGTTGCATCGTTTCAATATTTATTTTTTATTAAAAAATGTTACTGACTTGTATCGCGTCGTGAATAGAAGAGTTAAATACGTAAAATTTACATATTTTTTTTTACTAAATTAAATTTCTTGGGCATCGCGAGGCCTAAAATCGGCATTCCCCTTTGTTCAGACAACATTCATCCACAGGTTAGTGGAAAACTTAAAACAAAATCTTTAACATTAATTAGATTTTGTGTTAAGTTTTCTGACAAAACCAAATTCCTATTGGAAATTCTTCCGCGATATTATTATGTTTGCTATTATAAAAAGCTCATTTATAATCAATATTGAAGCATAATAGTGATAAGATACGCGTCGACTTGAGAACCTCGTCCGTTTTTTCGTCGGTTAAAAAGTAGTTAAGAGTGTGCTGCAAACTTGCGTACCGAGTCATAATATTGTTGTCTCTTCTTCCTATTCTACGTCATCCTTGTGTAATTAACTATGTACTTGGTTTGAAAAACGGACTTTGCGTGTGTGTGAGATGATGATGATGATAGACGACGGAGAAGTGGGTAGGACTTTGATATCTCTGACATCGATTTAAGAGTGGGGGGAGGGGAGGGGGTGTACAACCCCCCTGTGAAGGAAAAGTTGCGGAACCCCCCCCCCCCCTTTTTGAGATATGACCTTAATATTTTAACCTCACTTTCGAATTTTCATGTATTGACATCTATTTACAGGTCAGAAAAGGTGGGGAGTGACAAATAAAATGTAGAGGAAAGTACCTGCCCCTTCCCCCCCTTTTTTACATTTTTGAAATTTACAAAAATGTACCTATGTGCTTAGGCTTAGTCGATGGAGCCCCGCTTCTTCTGGGTGGTTTAAAAAAAATAACCACGAAGCCCTACCCGGCCCCTTTAATCCTTCTAACCTAACCTGTCCGAGTCGGGGTGCCCCAAGTCGCGAGCTCGCTTCGCTCGCTCTTGCATCCTATGTTGTCATTGCAAATGTATTATTTTTTCTTCGCTCGCTCTAGGCGTCTCTTTGTCTTCTTTTTCGGGGTCTTACGACCCCGCCATCCCCTTCTAACCTAACCTGTCCAAGTCGGGGTGCCCCAAGTCGCGTCAAAATGGCGTCGTTTTACGTTTCGTTTCACATATCGGCAATAGTCGGTAAATTATTATGAGTGTTTATTTAATAGCACCAGCGAAATATAAGTAATGTAATGAAATATGCATAAAAACTCATAACTCACTAAATATACATATTTATTTCATCATTATTATGAAGTTAAAAAATGTTAGTGCGTTGACCTTACGTAAAACGAAACGTTCAATGGTGAAACCAAATGTCAAAAGTAACAAAACATTCCTTAATTTCTACGATTTTGATTTTTTTTTTCTCGTAAACCATTTATCTCCGCAAGTTAAAACTTTGCGTGGAGGCTTCTAATAATAAGATCTAATGTGAAAGAAATATCGACCCTCAACTTGATGGCAGAGATACCAAAACTTAGCCGTTTTGCCATATAAATTATTTCTAGCTGCCCGGCGCTACTTCGTTTGCATGGTGTACTCCTATCCCTTACCCTACCCTACTCCTACCCCTCCTACACTACTCCTATCCTACTCCTACCCCACTCCTACACTACTCCTACCCAACTCCTACCCCACTCCTACACTACTCCTACCCTACTCCTACACTACTCCTACCCTTCTCCGACCCTACTCCCACCCTACTCCTAACTTACTCCTACACTACTCCTACCCTACTCCTACACTACTCCTACCCTACTCCCATAAATATATTATTTTTTTCTCTGCGTAAGAACCATCCTCGTACTTCAAGGAATATTCTAAAAAAAGAATTAGCGAAATGGGTTCAGCTGTTCTCGAGATTTGCGCTTTAGCAACACATTCAGCGATTCAATTTTATGTTATAGATAGATGGACCGATTCAAAAGAACCCAAGATGGTTTCCAAATGACAGTATTATCAGTGATGTAGGCCGTATTGTCCTACAGTGAGAGAACACGGCCTGCCTCACAAGTAGGGCTTGCAAATATTCGAATATTTAAAAAAAAAAAGTTTTTTTATTGACCATGTCTCTGTTTGCCAATATTTTAGATATATTAAGAGTCTGATTAATATGAAAGGAATAAATCAAAATTGTACTGCATTATAAAAGCCCTACACGTAGTCATAGACTCATAGAAGCCTCATATTTGTAGATGCAAAAGCGATCTATACCCACAACCAATGATATTTTAGTAAAATATCATTGCCCACAACACAACCAACCACAATACAACACAGACTTATAACTCGAGATCTGAGTATTGTTGGCGGAATAACTCGTAATATCTTTATAGAAATCAAATCAATTAAAAAATCTGCAATGCACTATAGGTAAGTGCCTACTTATTCTAATGTAATTTTTGGTCACAGCACTGAATTACAAAAAGAGGTAGAATCAAACAGATTACCAGAGCGTAGTGGTGTAAAACAAAGAGCTATCTTAAGAATAACATATTATTAATCATTATGAGATCAGTAGATCAAAGTACCACCATACTAAAAAAAAAAGTTATTTAAAAAATTAAAAAACCCGACTGCGAAACTGAAAAGCTACAAACAAGCCCATTTTAAATTAAATAAAAGTTGGAAGCAGGCGGGACCCATACCATTTTTATTATATTTTCAAATTCAAATGGGTCCCGCCTGCTTCCAACTTTTATTTAATTTAAAATGGGCTTGTTTGTAGCTTTTCAGTTTCGCAGTCGGGTTTTTTAATTTTTTAAATAACTTTTTTTATTTCCAGCTTTTTAGTTTACAAATGTGAAAGATTTCGCAAACGATTTAGTTCTTGGTACGTGTTTTTTACGATTTGTCACTTCGAATTACTTTTAACCATATAAGTTATATATATTTTTGTAATCACCTTTTAAAGCCCTTTATTTTGATACCCCACTCGACAGGTATCGAGAAAAAAAAAATTTTTTTTGAAGACATATTGCGCCAAAAATCGGCCATTTTAATTTTTTTTCAATTTTGATATACCCAGTGTCACTCTCACAATTAAGACGAATCGAACGGTACCTCTCAAGCTGAAATCGATCAAGCCGTTTAGGCTACAGAGCGTGCCAAAGAAATATACATACATACATACATACATACATACATGCACTCGAAAAACATAACCCTCCTTCTGACGCAGTCGGGTAAAAATTAAATGCGTTTGAAATCTTAACATTTAACTTTGACTCGGTCTTCAAAGTTTTCCTTGGAAGTTAGACCTAAGGAAACTTCGTCTATGGAATCATCATTATTTTAAGGAACATCTCAGATGATTGCAAATATAATTTAGACTTGCCAACCTACTTTACAAGATAAAAACCTCATTCCAAGCAACAAAAAATATGACCGCAACCGCGAGCAGATAATACACAAATGCGCGAAGGTGCGACTCAACTACGAGTGTTACTTATCCTCCGAGTTTTGACTATCCCTGTCACAGATCCCCGAGTACGCTGAATGAACGTCTCGCGCAAAATTTAATTTTGCAAATCAGAGTTCTTGGTCTGGTTGATGGAAATTGGTCGAATTTTCGAATATCGCAATTTTTGTACATATTCAAATATTTGAAATAGATTATTATTCGAATAATTCGAATATTCGAATGCAAGCCCTACTAACAAAACGAGCTATGCATACGATACATGCCGTCACAATTAAGGACGACCCTCACAGTACCTAACTATGATTTACTACAGACGCTCGACGCTCGTGTGTCGTACCAGACACTGCAATAAGTTTATTAGAATATCGTCCTCTATTTGACATTGTAGGTCATTTTCTAAAATGTAAATAATCCGTAGTCCTTAAAAGGGTTCGTGACTACCCGTTCCTGGTTTGGAAAAAAAACCTCCGTCGGTTGGTAAATCCTGGGCAATTGGAGAACAGGCACCTCAATTAGGTGTGAAAATTCAGTGTCCGGTCAATCTGCGAAAACCCTTATAGCCAAGCATGCTGATCGTAGCAGCTACAGGCAAACGCAACCGGTGCAATAGTTACTGAAGACATGAATCTTCAGTAACAAGAGAGTAGTAGTAGTAAGTATGAACTTAGTCCAACCGGAGTTACTCGCGGTTGGGCCCAATGGGGCGCAACTGCAAGTTACTGCGGCTCAATGGAGCCAGCAGCAGCGAAATGAACAGCCGACCTTGTCGTAACTCGTGAGTGACGCCCGACACGCCCGACACCGAGATACGCTATCGATGCTCTCTTGACTTGCTGAATGAAGTGCAAGGTGAACTCGAAGCGATAGTCATTAATATTCATATAGAAGCGCCGCTGTAGGAGATAATTGTGTTTACAATAAGCCGTTTATCTGCCTACTGTATGTAAGCTTAGCGATAAGTCGGATACTTATATTTTTAAGAAGGCGTGCAAATGCAAATAATGATCAAAAGCAAAAATATGGCAATTCAGGGAAGTTTTTATTTTGTACTTACCTACCTATATCATACGAAGGAAACTATACAAGAACCGAATGTTATTGTTTTTATTTAATAAATCAGCATAATTTACTGATTAATTAATTAGTATTTTTTTCCAATTATTTTGTCACATTGTAGAGTGAATCACTGGTTGATAAGGCGGTACGCCCCTCACATTGGTTTATTAATTTTGCTCTGTAGGTATCATTGTAATTTCGGCCATGAGTCCTGTCTAAACAATACCGTCTGTACATTGTATAATACTTATAAATTAATTTTAATTAAAACCTTGACGTAGGTAACAGCTGGCCTATAATAATTATTATGTGATTGACAATGTGTTTGGTTCAGTACATTTTCCATTTTGGCTAGGATCTACGAGTAGGTCCAAGCCAAATGAATTCTGGGAGAGCTTGTGCCCTCCGTGTGGCTACGTAAGGTTCAAACCAAATTCTACGTTTCCTTGTTTTTGTCAGAATGTCAGTAACATTGCCATTGATTTCCGCCCGTTACACTCGGCCCACTATGGTAACCGTTTCTTGAGAGATGGAACAGCAACGTCATAGCACACATTTCGATAACTTACACTTTAATTTGTATGTAGTATCAATTATCGATGTTTTGCTGTCGAATAAAAAGCGGTGGGGTTTCTATGCCTGTGTTTATTATTATCTATATCAAATTCCTATATATAAAACTAGCTACCGCTCGCGGCTTCGCCTGCGAGGTATGTCGATAAAAAAAAAAGTTATTTAAAAAAATAAAAAAAACTCGACTGCAGTAAAAAACTTAAGTTAAAAAAAAAACTGAAAGCTAAAAACAAGCCCATTTTAAATTAAATAAAAGTTGGAAGCACGCAGAACCCATTTGAATTTGAAAATATAGGTAAAACGGAAAATAGTGGCCACTATTCTCCGTTTTATGGATTACAATAAAACTAAACAATGTAAAACTACCGTTTATAATAATAGTTAACACAACACAACTTAACGTGCTTATTTTCTGCATTTTTATTCTAAAAGAAATAACCAAACAAACGATGAGGGCGCCACTACGCGGTCGGCGCAGCCTTAATTTAAAATGGGCTTGCTAATAGCTTTTCAGTTTTTTTTAACTTAAGTTTCTTGCCGCAGTCGGGTATTTTTATTTTTTTAAATAACTTTTTTTATTTCCAGTTTTTTAATTTACAAATGTGAAAGATTTCGCAGATGATTTAGTTCTTGGTAGGTGTTTTTTACGATTTGTCACTGCGAATTGCTTTTAACCATCTATGTTGTATATATTTTTAAAATAACCTTTTGAAACCCTTTATTTTGATACCCTCTCGATAGGTTTCGAAAAAAAAAAAAAATTTTTAAGACAGTATGGCGCCAAAAATCGGCCATTTTTTTTCCATTTTTATATACCCAGTGTCACTCAGAATTAAGAGGAATCCAACGGCACCTCTCAAGCTGAAATCGATCAACCCGTTTAGGCGTGTCACTGATTCTGGCCACCATCAGGGATTTTAATTTTGATAAGAAAAAATTTGTCGCTAATTAGTCGAAAGGAGGTGTTTTTTTTTTCGGCCAAACTTGTAGCGAGGTAAAAATTAGAAGTTAAATTCCTTGCAATAAATTGTGTTATTAGCTGTATTTAAACGACTGATTTCGACTAATTGGCGACAAAATATGGGAGAAAATAGATCTTCGCTAGGTGCCCTAGTTTTTGAGATGTAAATGTGGCCCTGCTGGGGAGACTCCCCTCCAGATCGGCCACCTATAAACCCTTATATCTTTGAACCAGTGACCGACAAATTCTGATATTTGGCGACAAATTTCGACTAATTAGCGACTAATTTTTTGTGTTATCAAAATTAAAATCCCTGATGGTGGTCCTGCCAGAGTCACTGACACCGTTTAGGCTACAGAGCGTGCCAAAAAAAACATACTCTCGAAAAACATAACCCTCCTTCTGGCGCAGTCGGATAAAAACTATCCTATGTGCTTCCCCGGGATGCAATCTATATCTCTGCCAAATTTTTATCGGAATCCGTTCAGTGGTTTAGGCGTGAAAAGGTAACATACAGTCAGATAGACATAGTTGCTTTCGAATTTTTAATAATAGGTCTTTACCTATGAAATTGCCGTTCTGCAGTACTGGCCATTTCAAATCAAAATAATTTTGGTTTGGCTAAGAATTCTAATTTCAAATTAATTTTATTTTATAAACATGGAATTTTTTTCCAAAAGTAGTCATTTGTTTATTGATTAGTGTTACATTTTCATCGCATTTCAATCTTTTTCGCCATCATGGATACGTTAAAAATTCGAGTAATTATGGAATATGAGTACCGTCGTGGCAGTAACGCGGCACAAGCGGCACGCAACATCAACGACGTTTACGGAGCTAACACTACAAACCAACGCACCACCTGTTATTGGTTTGCTCGCTTCCGTTCTGGAAATTTCGACCTGAAAAATGAACCTCGCGGTCGTCCGAAGACTTTGGTCGACAATGACGAATTAAAGGCGATTGTGGAAGCTGATTATGCACAATCTACGGCTGAATTAGCAGCAGCTTTCGACGTTAGCGTCAAAACAATATTGGTCCATTTGCGTCAAATTGGCAAGGTAAAAAAGCTTGACAAATGGGTGCCCCACGAACTCAATGATCGCCAGCGCGAAGTACGCGTCGAGACGTGCCTTGCACTGCTCAACAGCGTTCAGCACCTAATGCACAATGCCCTAAACGAAAACTTACCCCTAGAAAAGTGATGGTCACTGTTTGGTGGTCTAGCGCTGGTGTGATTCATCACAGCTTCTTACCAAACGGGGTGAGCATTACTGCAGATGTGTACTGTGAAGAACTGAACACAATGATGGAGAAGCTGGCACATCTCCAACCAGCATTGGTCAATCGCTCGTCTCCACTGCTCCTGCACGACATCGCGCGACCTCATACTGCACAGCAGACGGTCTCCAAGTTGCAGGAACTGGGGTTGGAAGCTCTCCGTCATCCGCCCTACTCACCAGACCTTGCGCCTACAGACTACTACTTTTTCCAGAATTTGGATAACTTCTTGGCGGGAAAAAAATTCAATTCCCGAGAGGCAGTACAAAATGCCTTTGAAGAATTTGTTGCCTCCCGTCCAGCTGATTTCTTTAAGAAGGGCATCAATAAACTGCCACTGCGTTGGCAAAGATGCATTGATTGCATGGGTGATTACTTCGATTAATACAAATAAAAAATACATGAAAAAAATTCGTTTAAATTTTTTCATACAAAACGGCAATTTCATAGGTAAAGACCTAATATTAGTATGGATATAAAATTCCAAGTCCTGACTGAGATATCAGCCGGCGTTAACACTGGCGAGCACGTAACCACATGTTTATATTAAATTCACATTTATGTAATACATATAATAAATAGTAAGACTGCACTTCCGTGCGTGCTACAAACATCGTGTGCCTACTAAAGCGTCCGACCTCCGGCTGTGACGCGGTCTAGACTCCCAGCTTACCTCATTGATAACTGTGAGGATTCAGCATCTTACTTGATTACTCACGTATTTCCCACATCATGTACGTTAATCATATTCAAATACCTACATTAAGCTATAAAAAAATATTACAATGTATGCAACGCAAGTCTCTAGGCTGTTAGTGAAGAAAGTCTATCTTAGAGTTGAGTTCTGCTGCAGGTATGAGTAGGTGTAACTTATAGATGATCAACACATTAATGTTCTGACCGTAACATTTCCAGGTGGAGCATTCGAAGGCGTAGAGGACCAAGTGTCGCCCTTCGGCTACGGGCGCGGCGAGGGCGTGGACGCGGGCCACGGCGACCCCGAGTGGATCTGCAGCAAGGAAAAACCGCGATACGACCAGCTGTTCCAGTCGCTCAACCCCATCGACGGCAAGGTCACCGGCGCCGGTACGCAGCTCTCTCGCTCTGACATACGCACTCTCTCACTCCTACTCAACACACACCCGCACCTGCGCGGCCACCTCGTCGTGGACAAGGCCCTCGAGGCGCTGCTCTCGACCACACAAAACTGCTCCCTCATCACCGACCTCTGCTTGCGACTGAAAGATAGCGAGAAAGACAAGGATGACGATAGCTTCGCGAAACTCGTAGATTCTCTCTCTAGTGCTACAGAAAACTGTAAATTGATCACACAGTTCATTGTGAATGCTCGCGAGACACAAGTCGCGAGCATCAGTGGGCGCGTGTCGCCCGCTGTCTCGATACATAGTCTGAACGATACTTTAGCTATCGACAGAGCTGGCGATAGGTGCGAGTCCAGGCAATCTAGGTATCAGAACGATGTGTTCCAAACTAGAACAAATGACGGATCCAAAGTTCATTCCGACTGGCACGCTGGTAATGTCGAGGAAAGTGACGACAGCGACGACAAGAGTAGTTCTGAGTCACAATCCGCACCACTGCTCGACTCGACTGCTTCAGATAGGAACATAGGTTACTTGGGATCGTTGTTCAGTACGGTCAAGTTCATCGTACTCTTCTCACTGAACATAGTGACGTTGTTGATAACGGCCGAGTTCGTGTTCGTGTCGATGGTGTACGTGCTGACGGGCGAGAGGTACTTCGAGTTCTACGTGGATAGGTCGCCGACCACTTGGCTGGACAAGGCGAAGCTCTTGACCTTTGGGCCGGATCAGCAGGCCGTCAGGATAACGTCGTTCGCCGAGCTGTTCTATCGCGACAATGTCGTCAATATACTCAAATACTTCACAGAGAAGCTGATAAGCTCAATGCCACTGTAATGTAGTAAGTCAAGTTACGACATCGAATCCCAATGCTCGCAATTAGTTAGTAGGACTTGGTTACGATAGAGGTATAGGTATGCAAGGAGTATTAGCCTAGTTATAAATTATGGTATTAGATTATTGCTCAATTCTGATTTCATTCTCGTCTTCATCGTGACTAGTTGATGTTTGTGTTATCTTCTTATTATACCGGCTTAGGCTGTTGTCCACCGGAGCGGAGTGAGGCTGCGAAAAGCGGAGAAACGGAGAAATATTAACCAATAGAATTGCACAAAATCTCCGCTCCTCTTCTGTCCAGTTTTCCTATTGGTTAATATTTCTCCGTTTCTCCGCTTTTCGCAGCCTCACTCCGCTCCGGTGGACAGGCAGCCTTAGTCGTGGGTGATTTGTTCCTGTCATAGTATGAGCAATATAAGCTTAAGCTCAAATATTAGTGTAGTATTACAAGAATGGTACTCGTCTGTATAATTAAATATTTCGGCATCAGTTTCGACGTGAGTATGTTATCTATACTCTATTACTCGCTATCGTTTCCTAATACCGTGTTATCTCGCCTCTTTATCGTCACGCTTCTACTCACGATATAATCTTTCTCGTTGCATGATCATTTCCAAATACTAACTAAACTGTGTTTGCTCCTTTTTGATTCCTGAACTCTGTTGGCAACGAAAGTGGTTATGAGGAGCTAGCTAACTTAGTAGGTACTTACGGTACGGTTACGTTTTCCGGTTACTTTAGTGTAGCTGTAAGTTGTCCCACACCGTGCCACGTTCGTTGCCGACGCAGTTCGCTGCACATACACGTGTTGACCTGGCGGTTTGTCGACAGCCGCCAAGACGGAGATGGTGAAGTCCAAGCTGCCGAACTCGGTGCTCGGCAAGATCTGGAAGTTGTCGGACATCGACAAGGACGGTTTCCTGGACGAGGACGAGTTCGCGCTCGCCATGCACCTTATCCACGTCAAGATCGACGGACACGACCTCCCCTCCGAGCTGCCCAACCACCTCGTGCCGCCCTCCAAGAGGAACTGAGTCAGATCATGTACTGGATAGCGATTCATTACGACACCACACTAAACGATACAGGTGATTATTCTCACTTTAGGACATTTCCATACTTTATCTTCGAGTTTTGTTCTCGCATGGCAAAGTAGGAACTTATCGAACTTCGATTATTTGTTGATTACGAACGATTTCTAATAATAAATACATCTAGTTGTTTTAATGTAATCCGCACATTCGAGCACTGTGTTTTCTCAAAAATGAGAAAAAAAATATTGTGAATGTTATAGAAACAATTGTATGTTTGTAGATGCAAGCTAGAGAGCCTATTCAATCGCAGAGCGATTAATTTATAAGTCAGATATTTTTATTATTTATAATGAATGATCGAAGATTATATTGGCAGCGAATTTGATGCTTTTGCTAATCCGTTTGATGTTATATTGAATGTTACGTTAACGCCGTGTAGTTCTGTCGGTCGTAGTGTAGGTGTCACTAGAGGCTGTCAGGTGTGTGCTGTGTGCAATACCGCGCCATCACTTCACATTCAACTGTAAACTGTCGTACAGAGCAGTCGCGCGCTTGATGTCCTATGTTTGTGCAATGTTCATGTATAAATAGTTTTGTGTGCGCGGGGGCCGCGCCAGTGCGACTCGGATCATAGTGAACAAATGGCGGCGCCACTTGTCAAGGAAGGTGTCAACAACCTGTCAAGTCCAGTACGTCACGTTAGTTCCCCGTTTCACCACGTTCAACATGATCCGTGTCGCACGTGTCTTATGACGACACACACATTTGATTGTCGTTCAAGACAACAGACGCAATGTGATGCTGTGACATACAGCTACAACATATTAGTATATTCCAAACAATTATTTTCTTTATTCAATAGCATTATATTATAAAGTATTGAACATTTATTTACTAAAAATATTAAAACATTATTTATTAGCTTACAGCCAATCTGTAAGTTTTAATTTATAATTGAAATTAGTTCAAAATTAATAATTGATCAAATAGCTGCATCCAATGTATTTAGCTTTATTTACTTAATTTACTGTTAGTAGATCACTCGCCGGCGGCGGCGCTTAAATTATTGTTTGTTAATTATAGACGTTATATTTTAAGTACATCTTTATTTGATAAATCTTTATAAAATTATTTAGTAGTCGATTGTGATTGTTATTGCGATGGCAAATTCTTTATTTCTTCTTCCACCTCTAGAATTGCATATCAACACGTAAAGCCCGGTAATCGTCTATTTGAATGAGTGACTTCCTGTGAGAAAGTCGATATAATTGATTCACAGCGCACTGACACATCTCTATTCATGTCGTTATACTTGAACGTTTGTTCTGCAGTTAAGTTGTTCCTACTAGAGTCTGGGTTTACATTATCATAGTGATTGTCGTTATTATATTCAGAATAGTTGTGTGCGCTTTTAACCGCGAGGCGTTGTAAACATATTTATATTGTTCCTTCCTTAGAAAGTTGAATTCTTCACGCTACTTTTATACTAAATGTGCTGCATTTATATAATATGGACTATCGATGATCCACGGTGCCTTCGCTTTAATATAATTAGATGTAAAGCTACGTACGAGGGTCGGGTCGCTTTGGTAGGGGACGGGAAAGGAGGGGGTGGGGGCACTACAACTATGTGTAGTCGAATACTAACTTACGTCTGGCACTCGGTGTGGTGTTTGTGTAAATACAGAATTTTATATCGGTTAGATGTTTTGGAATGTATTTAGCTAGTCGCTGGCGCCGCTCGCTCGCTCGACAGTCGTCAGTCGTCAGTGCCCGTGACGTCACACGTCAGTGCCCGTGACGTCACACGTCAGTGCCCGTGACGTCACACGTCGCCAGTATGGCATTGTACTGCGAGAGGCCGCGCTGCGCCGGCAACTCGCGCGCTGTGTTTTTACATTTTGCTACTGTATGTACATAAAGATATGTAAATTGATTACAATTATCATAAATTATACATAGTGTAATAAATAGTTAAGAAAGCATTCGGTGGATTTTATTCCAGTGTCTTAGTTCCTCCTATATACCTACACAAGTTTCCTATAAGAATTTTGTTACTTAATAAATTAAGTGGTAGCTAATTATTAGAAAGTAAGTTTGTATTATGGTTTCTTAATTTTGTTCCATGCATGATTGTGTGAAAGCCAGATAATCGTTACGTAGTGCCTACCTTACATGTGAGTTTCGCTGTTTGTTAGGCCGTGCCCAAAGGGTGACCGCTTACGGGGCGCCGGCCCGTCCGTCACAGGGCTTTATCTTCAGAAGACCCGTAGTAAGCTAGCGCCAGTTGAAATGTTCACGGAATAGGTATAACTGTGGGTTTAACTATGGCCGCTATCATGGCCAATAATAATTTAGGTGCCTAGTTACGGAACCTTCAGTGCGTGATTGTAACCGACTGTTTTATAAAAACACAAATTTTAATCAGTCAGTTTAATACTTTGAAAATCTCAAGACCACACGTAGATGATTTGGAGATCGCCAGCAACTAAAGTCGCTGAGTGTGTACGTAGCATAACACAAATAAAAATGGCAATCGATCGCAATGCAATACCTTTCATTTTAGCATTTCAGCCATGTATGTGTAGATATTGCGTTATATACACAATTGAGTGGACGAATGTTCAAACCTGATGAAGCCATCGATTAGGAATTTCCTTCAAAATCCTCGATTTCAAAGTTTGTTTCGCAAATAGGGTGCTGGTCTGGTCACCTCCAGCTTCCAAACACCGGACGTGGGTACCTACTTTAGATCATAACCATCTTTGCAGCCGCAAGGTGTCTGCCGGACATACGGTACTGGGTAGGTATGGTTACAGCTGCTTTTCTACAAGATGTAGGTACTTACTTAATTTGTAAAAACAAAACACCTTTAATTAAATGACTGCCTCGTTAGTCCGAGTGGTTGCAAGTGCGAAAGCATCGGGTCCTGTGTTCGATACCCAGGGTGGGTTAGGTGCAGTAATGTCGCGGGGGGAGTCTTACACCTCACTCCCCACGCGGACCTGAGGTGGCCCGCAAAGGCAGGCCGGCACCAGTTGGGGATCGTGGAAGGCCCTATGATCCCCGGCCCAAGTGTGGGAAGGGAACACTGGGGTGGTTTGTAGTCAGTAAGGCTGACACCCCTCCGCCCACACCAGGGCGGAGGACATCCAAGAGGGTTTTCCACCCCAGAACAAAGTCAGAGAATTTTAATACTGCACCGCGGTGTAGAATATTGCAGTTTTATGTCAGCGCCATCTCATTACCGATAGCGGAACTGATGTAACTTTTGTTGATGATTTCTGAAAAAGTATGCTATATAAAGACATCGTTTTATTTTTCCTGTAATCTTTATATAAACTTCTATCACATAGAATCATTTCAGATTTTTCTATTTGAAAACTTCGGAGTTAAGGAGGGGGGGGGGGGGGACGGTATAATTTTTAATTTTTTTGGATTCCGTACCAAAATGGTAAATCTTATGGTGAGACTCTGTCTGTCTGTCTGTCTCAGCTGGATATCTCAAGAACTACTAATGCTATCAACCTGAAATTTAGAATAGTTTTAGATGACGCTTGCTCAACTATTTTGCAAATAAGAAAGAAATATAAATATTTATATATTTTTTGCAACAGGTACTGAAAGGGGGTCTAAAAAATTCGAAGTCGGGCTACTAGGGCATGTGGGGTATCATATGAAAGCGCGCAGTTTGCACATTCTCAAACATTTTTTCTTTTTTTTTAGGCCACATTGTTCTCACATTGTGTGTATTGGATCATTTAGCTCCCTTCAAAATGGTTGAGCTGAATGGTGCTGATCTATGCGTCATGTTCGTGAACGGGCGCCGTCAGTTGGGGCTGGTCATCACTCAGCTGCCTCGGCTTATTTTTAATTATTTTATGATTGTTGTCTTCTTACTATTTGCTGTACTCTGGACGCTCTTAACGCGTACGTATTTTTTTTACATCGTTCTCACATTTACTTGTAAATTCAACATTAATGATGTAACTAATATTTTTGTAAAAATACAATTTAAAAGAGTGTCCATGGAGTTTCTTGCCCGTTCTTCTCCATAGGTACCTACGCTTTGGAATGGGCAACTAGCTTCATATTTTCTGACTGACCGACTTCTTGACAATTCAAAAGTGCCTGTAAATGGTTTAATTGAAATAAATGGTTTGAGTTTGAGTTTGAGTTTGAGTTTCTCGATTTTTGATGAATAATGTAAAAAAAAACCCTTATCTCCGAAGTTTGCAAAGAGAAAAATCTGAAATAATTCTATGTGATAGAAGTTTATGTAAAGATTACAGGAAAAATAAAACGAAGTCTCTAAATAGCACACTTTTTCAGAAATCATCAACAAAAGTTATATTAGTTCCACTATCGGTCAAGAGATGGCGCTGACATAAAACTGCAATATTCTACACCGCAGTGCACAGTGTTAAAATCCTCTGATCAATATAGGCCTCGCCGATGAAAATTTAAAAACATGATGTTACGAAACCCTCGGTGCGCGAGTCCGACTCGCTCGTGCCCGGTTTTTTTTCCTGTAACTTTACATAAACTTCTATCACATAGAATTATTTCTGATTTTTCTCTTTGCAAACTTCGGAGATAAAAGGGGGGGGGGGGGGGGGGGGGAACGGTATTTTTTTTCATTTTTCATCAAAAGTCGAAAACTATGCGGCCTAAAAAAAAAGAAAAAATGTTTGAGAATGTACAAACTGCGCTCTTTCATATGATACCCCACATGCCCCCCACTCGAGATTTTCAGACCCCCTTTCTATCCGTTGCAAAAAATATATATCTAACGGAGAAGGTAAAGTTTTGTGTCGTTTTTTCAGGCATATTTTAATTACTGTGTGGGCGTACTGTGGGTGGTGTTGGTTATTGCGCAATAGAAAAAAGGGTTTGCAGTTCAAATCAGATTATGAACAATTAATCACACTAGCAAATCACACACTGTAGGTGCATGACACAACTAGATACACAGGTAATACAAAGTAATTGCGAACAAATCGTAGGATCGATTACTGTTCGTATAGCGACAGAGCCACCCAAATATAGCGTATTTAGAATACAGGTATAAGGCCGCTCGCCCACGTCCGATAATCGGTGACCGATTTTTTGTAGGAGAAAAATAGAACACACTGATAGCAATATTGCAACGCACACGTCCTACAAAAAGTAGGTCAGAAATAATGAAGTTAACAAAATCGGCCCGATTATCGGTGCTACAAAAAGTCTGACGTGGGCGGCCAGCCTTAGGCTGAACTTTAGTAAACCGACAGGTTTGTCGGGAGCTGGTGCTCTGTAAGTCTGAGTCGAGTCCGTAGACCGTCTCTGCCAGCTAAAAGAAAGGGGTCAGTTATTATAATGTAACCTAAGTATGTATTTATAGTATTTTTAAGTCATATTAATATTCTATTGTATGTGTTTTAAGGGTCTTGATGCCTGAAATAAATGGATAAATAAATAAATAAAGGGTTTGTCCCCACCACGCATTTGCCCCACAACAACTCTGTCCGATGACGCACGGAAGTAACGTCAACGTGTTTACTTGAGTTGATAGGTACAAAACACAAAAATGTGCTAAATCTAATAAGACTTACATTATAAGTAGGTAATCAAATAATACAAGAACAATTTCCTCGTCGCCACTGTAATGTGTGTTACTACGGGATGACGTAATAAAAACACGGGCACAGGGCACACGGGAACAGGGTTAGATCGTATATTGCGAACTGTCGGCTGCGGCCGGCGCCTGACCTACCTACCTTACCTGCAGACATTATCAATATACCTACCTACATTACATAAATAATCTTTAAGTAAAGGCTCGTACACACAGGCGCGACTTGTCGCGCGACACGTCGCGTGGCGATTCTGCGATATTATCGCGCCGCATCACCTTTCACACAAGCGCGACGCGAATCGCGGCGCGACGTCATACAATATGAACATTTAGTATGGTGTCGCGGCGATATCGCGGCTACACGGTGTCGCGCTACTCGTCGCGCCGCGACCGTGTCGCGGCGCGACAAGTCGCTCCAGTGTGAAGTGTCGCGCGCGTTTCCATAGAAATTGTTCTACGGATATATATCGCAGAATCGCGTCGCACTGTCGCGTCGCGCCTGTGTGTACGAGCCTTCAAGCTAATAAGTAATAACAAGTCGACAAGTCGCTCCAGTGTGAAGTGTCGCGCGCGTTTCCATAGAAATTGTTCTACGGATATATATCGCAGAATCGCGTCGCACTGTCGCGTCGCGCCTGTGTGTACGAGCCTTCAAGCTAATAAGTAATAGGTAGTAACATCCCAGACGATTTTCCAAAACTTAATTGTCGTAACTATACAATGATGATTTCACAAAGTAAATCATTTTAAAATCAAAGTAACATGTCATCAATTGTTTTGAACAAAACCATCGGTTACAATTATCGAGATAAGTTACCAAAATCAATTAGTGCGTACACCAAGTAGGTAGGTACTCAATAAATGCACGTTCCAATTTGTTAGACAATAACTATACCTACTTACTAAAATCAATTAGAACAACAAAATCATAACAAATTATGTGGACCCACAATTTGTAATAATTGAGATCCAACTCCGACATATTATATCATCAAGCTACCCGAAACTGTCAAATTTTCTCAATCAACTTTGAACCTTATGCTTTAGCGAAAAAGTTGAAAATCTATTAAAGAAATTTGACAGATTATTTGCAAAATAGTTGGGCAAACGTCATCTAAAACTATTCCAAATTTCCAAGTTGATAGCATTAGTAGTTCTTGAGATATCCAGCTGTGACAAACAGACAGACAGACTGAGTCTCACCATAAGCACAAAACACAAAATATTTTGTGCCACAGTGTTCCGTTTTACCATAATGCTACGGAACCCTAAAAAGGTGCCGTATTGTTGGGGTTTTCCATTCGTTTGACAGTTACAATTTGTTGCAAAGCAGCCCTGTGCTGCCGGGTGTCTGGATTTGTGATTGTGACCGGCTACGAGGGTGACACTGAAAGTTTTTAGAAAATCAAAAAAACCGGCCAAGGGCGTGTCGGGCCACGCACAGTCTAGGGTTCCGTAGTAGCCCATTATCACAATGTAGTACGATTCTGTTGTCCTTTATTCTAAATACAAAAAAAAAACATATTTTGTTTTCAATGCAAGTCTTTACCCGTTACTTCATCTTAGTCACTTTAAAGGATTAATGCTAAGGATTTTGTATTTGGTACAAAATTATCCGACACCCAAGTTCAACGAATATTACTGCTAAACTAATAAAGTTATCTTAACCGCTATAGTTTTCCTTTAAAGTTCATGAAATGCACTATCATCGTGAATTTTTCCAAATTTTTCTTGTCAGCAGTTTAGGTTTTAGGGGGGGGGGGGGGGGGGGACCCCCAACAGGAACAAAAATTTGCACTTAGTTTAATATTTCGTAAATGGAGCATTAAATGGAAAAATAATTTTAGCAACCCCCAAGTCAATTTAGAAGACCCTATTCAACGATATCCCACACGATGGGGTAGACGACCCTAAAAAAAAAATTTTCTAAAATTTTATTTTACCACTTTGTCGGCGTAATTGATAAAAGCACTCCTACAAAATTACAGTTTTCTAGTACAGGCCAACATTATCTGACCCACTTGAATTGTACGAGCTACGCTGTACATTGACCTTTGTGGTAGTTTGTACGTCACACATATCTTTATGCACATCAATATTGTTTAGCTGTGCATTCCTTCAATATAGCATTTAAGTAGAACAATTATGTAATTACATTCAGTAGCAATAAATCCATCAAGGGAAATCCTTCGTCTACTCATTTACATAACATAACATAACGCACCTTACAAGTGCGTACCTTACATAACAAAACCATAACATTTTCACTGTTGGGAGTTACGCCCCAACATATGGTCCTTCGAGCCGGATACATTTGGTGAGCTTGATCGATGAGCAAATGCGTTAGGCGGCCGTCATGAGGGATGATCATCGGATGCTTCATCTCTTCAGTTATTGTGGCGTTATTTCATTACAACTACATCACGCGTTCGCTGAACTCGACCACTACAACTGGATTTTGCTGAATCCGCAAGGTCGGGTGAATATGAGAAGCAAACGCGGCCTTATCAACGGTGTCGGTTCAATCGCACGTTCCCTGTTCGGAGTATTGGATGACCAATTCGCCGAACAATATCAACGGGATATACAACTCATCAAAGAAAATGAGAAACATCTGGCCCTTTTGTCTAAGAATCAGACAACTATAATAGAAGCCGAATACAACGTGCTAAGAAGATCGGAAGAAACAATCGAAAAACAATACAAACTATTCAATCAACATCTGCTAAGACTAGACAAGCTAACGAGCAGCCTTCAGCAAGAAATTGAATCTCAAGAACTATCAATCGAGTTTGTGATGTCGGCAATCTCTGCCAACAGCTTTATAGAGCATCTAAGAAATGTTCAAGAGATTCTATTGGATACCGTAACCAACATTTACAACGGCAAGATGAACTTACACCTCATTGCGCCAGAACAGCTACGGGACGAATTGAACGTCATATCCGGTCAGCTCTCAAAGGATGTGGCACTTCCCATCAACAACATTCAAGATGATTTCTTCCGCCTATATCAACTTTTACAAGTGAAGGTAAAAATGACAGAGAAATACCTAATTATTGAGATACGGATACCGTTAATCAGTAGAGAAAACTACGAAGTTTATCACGTCATTCCTGTCCCAAAAAAGAGTGGCTTTGACATGGTCACCCTACTGCCGATAGCGGAACTATTAGCAATTAACATACAGAAAGATTCATACCTACCGATGACTGGGACTGACCTACATCAATGCATGCACTACGACAGTACAACTCTGCTGTGCACCATGAAGTCACCAATATACAACATGCAGTCTGATGAGAGCCTCTGCAAGAAGACACAAGATTCGTCGGGCTGCAAGACAAAACATGAGAGCTGTCAAAACACGTGGTTGGCACTTAGCAACATAAACAGCTATCTATACTTTTGCTGTGACGCTTGCAAAATACGCGTCATATGCGGGAATCAAGTTTCAACTGAACTACTTAACAACGCAGGGGTAATGACACTCGGAAGTGACTACACTATGAAAAGCGAGACGTTCACTGTACATTCCCACAGGCAACTGATGGACATAATGCATGCCCAGGTGGAAGAACTTACGCTGGAAATCCCTCCAATTAATCGGATCTTCAACCTATCGGTACCGGTTTTGAAACACGAACCCGAGAATGAGACGGTAATGGAGCAAAGATCATTATTGCAAGATCTGGGAAAACAGATAGAACAGATGAAAGCCGCGACCGCAGAAGACATCATCTCTGATCGGGCGACATACCACGATGTTCACCAATATGTTGTCATATACACATTGGCAGCAGCAGCAGCGACAGCAGGTGCAATATATGCTTACCACCGACTTCGCCAACATTGCACGAGTCACGAAAAACCTGAGACATCGCCTGTTCCCAATCCACCGCCCCGAAGGAGGTCGACTACAAGCATCGTGGACAACACAGCTGTATTTGACGTCACAGACGACAGCGTAGCGCACTTATCGAGTGCACATACACTCAACAAAGCAACGTCGCCTATTGCGCGTTGTGATTTAATAGTATAAGGCTCGGATTAGATTATTTTCTTATACATTTTATCTCCTTTTTTAACATTTATTATTTAACAATAACATTTTCATTTTTATTGTTCACACTCTTACAGTTACTCTTTGTGAGTGGGCAATATGTACGAGCTACGCTGTACATTGACCTTTGTGGTAGTTTGTACGTCACACATATCTTTATGCACATCAATATTGTTTAGCTGTGCATTCCTTCAATATAGCATTTAAGTAGAACAATTATGTAATTACATTCAGTAGCAATAAATCCATCAAGGGAAATCCTTCGTCTACTCATTTACATAACATAACATAACGCACCTTACAAGTGCGTACCTTACATAACAAAACCATAACATTTTCACTGTTGGGAGTTACGCCCCAACATGAATGATAGCGAATTTGAACCTCATCGTGAACATTTGGAATACTCCGTGCAAGCATTTCGATAAATCATGTTGTTAGGCGATTTTAATCATTATATTGTTGTTGTTAAGGTTGAAAGGCTAATGAGTTTCAAGACTACTAAAAAAAAACCAAGGCGAGGGTGGATTAATAAAAAAAAATATCGCGCATCAGTAACATTTTAAAGGTGTCTACGGTTAATAGCTAAATTCCGTGATTCATTTTAATAGCTGGTTATGATTGTGCGATAATGAACTTTATGAAAATATACGATATTGTAACGCCACGCCATGTGATCAGCCCACGCCAAGCCAAGCCAATGCCTCTTTGCGACAATTTGGAGCTAAAGGCTGTAAGTATGTAGTTCTGATGACAATACAATAATATGGTACTGTCGAACTGATCTGATGATGGAGCCGGAAGATATGAACTGGATCTTCATGATGGAAAATCGTATCATAGCTGTTTTGGATTTCTTAGAAAAGTCTTGTAATGAACTTTGACCACGATTAGGTTTCAAGGTCTGATGATGAAGCCGGAAGATAGGCACTGGCATTCCCTGTAAGAATATCGTATCATAATCGTGTTTGCACTTGTGAGAAATGGAAAGGCCAATCGTGTTTTTTAAACTAGTAATTTATTTACATTTTGATAACAAGTAACTATGGAATTAGTATGTACTACTTTATTATGTCTTTGCTTATAATCACAGACTAAGAAGAGAAGTTCCTATAATACAGAGCGAACTATTATTAGTAATCTGTGAATGTTGTCATAATGTCATTTTCATTTTGTCATCTGTCATTGTGTCAAATTGTGTCATCGTCGCAGTGATACCAACTTAGGGTAATTTACCCTATATTTAGAGTAAAAGTAATCCAGCAGGGTAATTTTTAGGGTATGAATTTTCCTAGGGTATTTTTTGGGGTAACAGTAAAATAACTGTGAACGGTTTAGTTTCCGAACGCGCCTGACGCGTTGTACTGATTTTTGGGCTGAGGTTCAGGGGACACAAATGCTGGAGGTAATAAAAGATTCCCTAACGTTTCTAAATTAGCATTGTCTCTTTTGTCGGCGCTTATATCTAATGCAGCCGTAGAAAGGGCCTTTTCTCTATACTCAGTCGTCAAAACCAAGCTTAGAAATAAGCTATCTCTGCCTATGATACAGAGTATAATGACTGTAAGGTACAGTTTAAACATATTTCACAAATCTTGTGTTAACTTCACTCCTTCAAAAACAATGTTGGACAAATTTAATTTGCATGTATGACAAAAAAGATAGTGATGCAGAAGATACTTTTATTGTTATGTGCCATTGCCAATAATATAATAATAAGAATAAATAATGCTGCTGCAGGAGCAGAAAACCTCAAACGGCGCAAATATAACAACCTTATTGGGAGCTATATGTTTGAGCCGTTTGGGGTTGAAACACTAGGGCCTTGGGGTCCGAGTGCTGATCGAATATTTCGGGACATCGCCAAGCGGTTGGTTGACTCTTCACGTGACCAGAGGGCTGGCCTATTTTTAGCCCAAAGAATAAGCATTGCCATCCAACGTGGTAATGCTGCCAGCCTTTTGGGCACTTGTGCCATTGACAGCGATGCGGACGAATTTTTTGATGCCCAATGAGCTCCTGTCTTTTTCTTTACCTTTTTTTTATATACTTGTATATACTGTATAATATGTATATTTTAGTTTTAAATTGTTTATTTGTAATTATAATATACATAATAATAATTTAAAAATAAATATGTAAAGAATAAATAATGTATGTAGTTGTTTTATTTGTAAAGAAAGAAAAGACAAGGATATTTTTTTTAGGGTATTTTTTTTTAATAATACAGATTCTAGGGTAAATTGAGACCAAGCCTAGGGTAAAGAAAATCCTTGACCTGGCAACACTGCATCGTCGGTCGAAAAATCTAAAAATAATAGAAATTACTGCAAGTTTCGGAGATTTATTAGTTTTTACCGACCTAAACGAAATTCTAGCACCATGTCGGATATTAAAATGGTAGCAGCGAGCATTGTGAACTTCTTAAAGCGGCAGCTAGAAGGCGACTCGCTCAGCGTGGACTCTCGCGAGAGCGTCGAGGTCGGCGTGCAGTGCATCGAGACTGCTTTCGAGCTGGGCCCCGAGGACGCGGCACGCGGCGTGGACCTGCTGCAGCTCGTGCGCGCCCAGACGCGCAGCGGCGCGCCCCTCAGCGCGCCGCCGACGCGCTCCGAGGCTGAGAAGCTCAAGAACGAGGGCAACGAGTTCATGAAGAGCGACCGCCACCGGGAGGCGCTGGAGAAGTACACACGCGCCATCGAACTCGACCCCTCCAACCCTGTGTACTTCTGCAACCGTGCCGCCGCGCACTTCAAGCTGGGCGATAACGAGACGGCCGTGGCGGACTGCACGGCGGCGCTGGCCCTGCAACCCGACTATGGCAAGGCGCACTCGCGCCTAGGCCTGGCGCTCACGGCACTAGAGCGACACCGCGAGGCGCGCCAGGCATACGCGCGTGCGGCTCAGCTGGAGCCCGAGAACGAGTCGTACCGCCAGAACTTGCGCCTGGCCGACGAGCAGCTGGCTGCTCACGGCGAGCGCGCACCATTGGACCTGGGCGGCCTGCTGCAGAACCCGGCGCTGCTAAACATGGCCACGGAGATGCTGGCCGACCCCAACATGCAGAACCTCATTTCGGGACTCATGAGCGGCGGCGGCGGCGCGGCTCCGGGCGGCGGCGGGCCCAACGGCGCGGGCGGCATGTCCGCGTTGCTGGAGGCGGGGCAGGCGCTGGCGCAGCACATGCAAGCTGCGAACCCCGAGCTGGTGGAGCAGCTGCGGCGCCAGGTGCGCCCGCCTGGCCCCAACCCGCCGCAGTGAGCTGAGTCTGCCGCTGGTGGCATGTTGTTCCTCGGGGAAGATTGTTTAATCTTTTAAGATGTCATATAATTTTATTTTATTCACACCTGCTGATTTTCCAACCGATAGTGGGATGATTATACTGACTTTTACTTTTATTGTTTTAAGACACTACTTGTGCCTGCTATTGTGACACTTGGCTGATTGCTCACTTGTCAAATTGATAGTCTTATAGCACCGGCTGCCTCCTGTTCAGAAATGTATATATTATGATGAAATAAGCCTTTGCCATGATGCACTGGTTTCGAAATACTTGTTTATGTTATTTTTTATATTTGATAGAATTATTTAATAGCAATAGAGGTAGTCGGTAGCATTGTATGCATTTACTTTTCAGCAGATATTATTTCCCCACACAGGACTCATACTTAATCACTAGTTAGACTTAAATTGTATAAAGTGAACTCCTGTACGGAGTGATGCATGGAGGCCATGCTCAGGTGCCACATGTGATGTAAAATATTTAAACTATGTGCGGAATGTTAAATGAGAGACAAACTTCAAGAGAACTTTATCTCTGTTTAACCCAAATTATTAAAAGCTAAGGTTTCAATTATTGGTATTGTTAATAAATTTATTTAAATAATATTGTGTTTTTGCAGTTTTGAAAGGCGGGGTGTGTTGTCTGATAGAAAATGACTGCAATCTTAATCATTTATCCAAAGCAGCTTCATTTATTTATTTCTAATTGATTGTGTTACACCAAAGACTAATATATTATATTCTCTATGCGTTACACACACTGGCTGCAGAGGCAGAGACCGGAGCGGAGTATGTGTTCTGTGGACCAGATTGTGATGTTAGTACAGCATGTGGGAACAGCAGGGTCACAAGGTGACTCCTTTGTCTGGAGAGGGTGATGTGAATGTTATAATTATACTGATTCATAACGTAACCTTTATGGTGTTCCGTGACCTAATTCACGTTAGTTAGGGGCTAGGGGATTACATTGCTGATAAAAATGCCTGGCTCAATGCTTGTCCTGTACTGCTCCACAACATCAAAACATTTATTTACACTCGAAAATACTTTTAGAGCTGCTTGTAAGATTGTAAAACTATCTGTGATTGTAAGACTATCTGTGGTTGTATGAACTCAATCACACTAATATTATAAAGGCGAAAGTTTGTGTGTCTGAGTGTGTTTATATGTTTTTTACTTCACACTCAAACGGCTGGACCAATTTTGATAAAATTGTGTATGGAGGTGGCTGACACCCTTTTTTTTTTTTTTTGTGGATGGGAAATCATCAAATGACTCCTCCCGCTCTGGGTGGAGCGGAAGGGAGTGTCAGACTCTTACTGACTAAAACCCACCCGTGTTCCTTCCTTAGCCCTTTATGTTCCGGGCCAGCGGTAACCCTTTCGGACAATCCCGCTGACCCGGCAGGCTTCGGCCCTAAGGGGCCCCTCCTCGATGCTGACATCTCTTTGAGGCGCGCGTGGAACACGTACGCGCCGTCCGGCACGGGCCTGGTCCTGATCGGGCGGTGAGCTACCCATTACTCTCCGCCCGCAGGCCCGCGCCTACGGTGGCCGGGAGTCGTCACGCGGCTCCCGACGCCCGGAGCGTCTCCCGCGGCGGCTGGGACGGGAGGCTCTCTCCCTGAGCCGTTCCGCCACCTCCTTCGCTAGCATGACTGCTTCGCAGAAGGAGGTGACTGCCTCCCACTCCCTCTCGCCCCGGACCATGGCTTGCACCAGGGCCGGACGCGAGAGGTCGCCGTCGCTGCCAATCGCCTCTACGAGGACACGGCGGTGCTCCGCCCAAGCGGGGCAGACCTCCACCGTGTGCTCCACCGTGTCCTCTGGGCGATCCTGGCAATGGTGACACCCGGGCGTTTCCTCCCGCCTGATGATGGGCAGGAACCTCCCGAAGCTTCCGTGTCCGGTGAGGACCTGCGTCAGGCGAAAGGTGAGGGCGC
Organism: Mesoligia furuncula; assembly: GCA_916614155.1. Taxonomy (NCBI): domain Eukaryota; kingdom Metazoa; phylum Arthropoda; class Insecta; order Lepidoptera; family Noctuidae; genus Mesoligia; species Mesoligia furuncula. The sequence goes on along the minus strand of OU744812.1, from coordinate 372,174 downwards.
CGTGGCGCCTCTCTAGCCACTCCTCAAAGAGGGGTCTTATCGCCGCTATCGCGGCGTGCCCTGCGCTGGGTTGCGACAGTCGCTCTTTCCATGCCGCCATGAGATCGCGCCGGAGATCCGTCCGCTCCGCAGCGATTTGCCGCGGAAGCGGATCCTCCCCCCGGCGTAGTGCCTCCGCGCGCCACTCATACAGGCGCGCGAGGACTATCGCCTCCAGATCCCATGGCGGCAGTCCGGCAAGGAGGCTTGCCGCCTCGCCAGAGATCGTGCGGTAGCCCCGGATAGCCCTTATGGCTACCACCTTCTGGGGCGCGTTCAGGTAGTGGGCGGCTCGCCGCCGCAGTGAACGCGCCCACACCGGGGCCCCGTATATGGCCATGGACCGCACGACCCCCGCGTAAAGCCTCCGGCAGGAGGCGTTTGGCCCCCCCAGGTTGGGCAAGAGCCGCTTGAAGGCGGCCCCGGCCCGTTCCAGTTTGGGGGCCAAACGTCGGAAATGCTCCACGAAGTTCCACCGGCTGTCGAGGACGAGACCCAGGTATTTCATCGTCATCCCGACGCCGATGTGAACCCCTCCTACCGTTAGTTGGGATCCCGATGGCGGCGCGTTCCGGGGCCCATGAAACGACATGGCCTCGGACTTGTGCAATGCCACCTCGAGACCCAACTGCCGGATCCTCTCCACGACTATCGCAGCCCCGCGTGTCATCGCGTCGGCCGCCGCCTGATGCGACCTCCCCTGCACCAGGACCAGCGTGTCGTCAGCGTAGCAAACCACGCTGACGCCATCGGGGAGGTCGGCGCGCAGCACCCAGTCGTACCCGATGTTCCACAGAGGCGGCCCCAGGACCGATCCCTGTGGGACACCGCACGACATCTCTCGCCGGTTCCACTCCCCATCGCGACCGGGGTAGCTGACGGCTCTTTCCGTCAGATACGCCTCGACTATTCGACGGAGGTAGGGCGGCACCCGGTGATACCGGAGTGCCTCCACAATGGTGCTCCAGGGCAGGGCGTTAAACGCGTTGGCGATGTCGAGTGACACCGCCACGACGACCCCACCCCGGGACACCGCGTCCCCCGTCGTGAGGGCTCTCACGCGCATGATGGCGTCCACCGTCGAGCGCCCCTTGCGGAAACCGAACTGGCTGTCCGCAAGATCCGGCCCCGTCCTCACCAGGTGCCCGACGAGGCGGCCCGCAATCACTCTCTCAAAGAGCTTGCCGACCTCGTCGAGCAGCACGATGGGCCGGAATGCGGACGGAGAGTCCGCAGGGCGCCCTGGCTTCCGAATGAGGACCAGCTTCCCCGTCTTCCAACGGCGTGGAAACTGGCCTCTCTCCAAACATGCGCTTAAGAACGCCTCCAGTCGAGGCCCGCGAGCCCCCGAGGCCAGGACCCAGGCTTTACCTGGCAAGCCGTCGGGTCCTGGGGCGGTATTTTTGGCCTTCAGCCTTCCTACCGCCGCTCTCAGTTCTACCCCGGTCACAGCAGGGATGTCGTCGTCGTCCGCGGCTGACACCCTGGATTAACATTTAAGCTACTTTTTACCCGACTGCGCCAGAAGGAGGGTTATGTTTTTACCCGACTGCGCCAGAACGAGGGTTATGTTTTTCGAGTGTATGTATTTCTTTGGCACGCTCTGTAGCCTAAACGGCTTGATCGATTTCAGCTTGAGAGGTGCCGTTAGATTAGGAACCCTTATAGTTTCGTCATGTCCGTCTGTCTGTCTGTCTCTCCGAGGTTTTGCTAAGAGACCGTTAGTACTAGAAAGCTGTCATTTTGTAGGAGTGCGTATATCAATTACGCCGACAGTGGTAAAATAAAATTTTGGAAAATATTTTTTTTAGGGTGTATATGTGAAGTGGGGATGAATATTTATTTCGCCGTCTCGTGGTATCGTTGAATAGGTCTTCTAAAATGACTTGGGGGTTGCTAAAATTAGTTTTCGATTTAATGCTCCGTTTACGAAATATTAAACTTTAAAGTGCAAATTTTTGTTCCAGTAGGGCGTCCCCCCCTCTAAAAGCTAAACTGTTGTCTTGAAAAATCTGGAAAAAATCACGATGATAGTGCATTTCATAAACTTTAAAGGAAAACTATAGCGGTTAAGATAACTTTATTAGTTTAGCAGTAATAGTCGCTGAACTTGGGCGTTGCATAATTTTGTACCAAATACAAAATCCTTAGCATGAATCCTATATAGTGACTAAGATCAAGTAGTTGCTTGTTTATGACGGGTAAAGACTATCATTAAAAAACAAAATGTGAAATAAAAAAACAAAAAAAAACATAATAAATGATCATGTTTCACAATACTGCTGCTAGATGGCGCTGTACCAACGGTTTATGCTTTCATTCGAGTACCTATAGAAGTCACAAACGAACTTTGTTTAATTTTCGAATTACAATAATTTGTGAAATAAAATAATAACTTGGCAGCAATTGTACTCTTATTTTTAGCTTTACAAGGAAGAAAGTGGCTCTTTTTAGTTAATTTCTAATCTGTTTAAATTCTCGACAATCAATATTTTGTTGTGTTTTGTATCGCTATTTGATAACAGATGGCGTTGTGCCGTGACGTCACTTTTGTAGATCGCGGTGTTAAGTTTTTCTTGCACCTCCGTGGTTACGTTATGTGTTAAAGTTTTGTTTTACTCTGGACACCATTGTCATAGTTCATATTTAAAATTCAGTACTACGCATTCAAAATGGAACAATATACTTAATAATCTTAAGGACGCTATAACATTTTTCCACGAATAACAGTATTTTTCAGGTACCATTTTAACAAATTGGAGTCACAACTGCGTGGATATCTTGGTTTCAAATTAAAGGTAATGTATTCATCTCCAGACTGGGCCCAAAGCAATTAAATAGCCCCATACAAAATTTTCACACAAATACGTTTTTACCATCACAATAATCGCAAAAAATTAAATATAAAGGGGTCTGAATAGGACTCAATATAGCTAAATACAATGCATATTTTAACTTAAAAATAAGAAGATATTGTTGCCTATATATAATTCTATAAAGATAAGCTAAATATTTTGTAGATAAATAAATAACATTTCATTTATGAGATAAATAAGAAACGCTCTCAAATTTCTCCATATATTTTCTACGCGCGGACACTTGCCGGTCGGTCATTCCGCGCTCAGACGCGCCCGTGGAAGCACGCCTATGTAGCTTTTTCGCAAAAAATAATTACGTTAAAAAGTGAGTTCCGTTTTGTGTACTCCACAGTACGATGTTGATACTTTATGTGCGTGTGGTGTGAGGGCCACTTTGTTAAAACTCTTTGAAAATGTGCTTAGGATTTAGTGAACATTCCCAAAGAATTGTGAAAGTTGGTATCAGATTTTGTGAAAGTCTAATAACCGAGTTATAGACTGTAAAGTTGGGCCCTCAGTTCTCACATAGAGGATTGAGGGCCCACCTGAAACTGATAAACTATGGACACTACAGAAAAAGTCTTTATGCCAAAATCTAAGCTAATGCCAAACAAAATTTGTGAAAACAAGATATTATCGCAAAACACTGTCCTACTTTGTATATCTTCGTACAAAATGGGCCCTCAATTCTCATACACGTAAAAGTTTATTACGCAATTATAATGAAATCGTTAACTTACAGCTACTGTTTGAAATCCTATATGCTACTAAATAAATTGTGAAAATTTATGAAAGCAAGAACAGGTCACCACTTTTTGTTGTTTAAAAGTTATGACCTTGATAAAATTCGGGCCCTCAGTTCTCCATTTTATTTTGTTTTCGGTTTATTACGCTAATCGTATGAAAGATAAGACAAATACAAAATTGTCTCTTTTTGTGAAAAAAATTGTGCAACAAATGCGATACCAGAAAGAAATTAAAAGACCCTTTATTGTATAAGTAAATTGAGTTTTATTTTTATTCTCTGTATTAGGAAATAGGGTGACCACAATTTCTTTTAGATTGCAGTAAAGATTAGTAAATGTAGAGTCATAGGTTTTAATAAACTTTCTTCGATTTTTCGCTTATTATCGTCATAGCATTTGTACTCAAGTTTCGTGATAAAAAAAAAATTTCGGAACTTGAACGATCACATAGAAAAATACTGTTACTCAAATCATTTTTGCTTGAAAAATCGTTCGTTCCGAAAAAACTAATGACAATAATCAAATAATTTATTTATTATTTTTATAAAGGTTTTTGCCCAGCAATGGGACAATGTAGGCTAAATATAATCCTAACTAATATTATAAATGCGAAATTAAGTTTGTTTGTTAGCTTTTCACGCCTAAACTACTGAACCTTTCATCCCGAAAAAAGTGCTGTTCCCGAGGAAAACAACAATAACGTTATTATGATAATAGATGGAGCCATGTGACTTTCTAATTTCACGCGGACGAAGTCGCGGGCAGAAGTTAGTACCTAATAAAGCAGTGCGTTCCTGGATGTTTTTTTTTATTCGTAGGTAGGTACTTTCACAATAACAAAGATGTTTTCTGGAGTATGAAATAATTATATATAGCCCTACCATTGTTACACATAGCTATGAGTGTATGCATAATAATAATTTAAACTGTAAATGTAAACCAATAGAACAAGTAGAAAGTGTCACATATCTTGGAATGAAAGTCGATGAAAGTTTTTCATGGTCTTCACATACTGATTACATTTGTAGTAAGCTTAGAATATTGCTAAGTAAATTTTATCATTTAAGCTTTAAAGTTCATTAAAATGTTTATATATGTCCTTAGTTGACTCAATACTGAGTTATTCTCTTGATTGTTATGGTTTGACTTTTAAAAGTAATATACAGAAATTAGAATCAATTCAAACTAGATTTTTAAAATTGTTAGTAAACAAGAAAACTAAAAACAGTTGTAAAGGAGACTATAGTAAGTTATTCAAAATATGTAAAATTCTACCAGTTAGCCTTAAACATAAATACCTATTATTGGTTAATAACCATGGCAGTCGGGATAGTGACTCACTAGTTTCTAACAGATATACTACCAGGTCGATGACAGCAGGTAAATAAAATGTACCCAGAGTTAGTAATTACTATGGCGATAGAACCTTAAAAAAACGCGTTCCCTATTTATTGAACACTGCCTGCTGACATCAGACAAGAAGATAATAAAGTAAAATTTGCTCGTAAACTTAAAAAATATTTATTAGATTCTATTTAAGCGTAAATATTAAGTATTATATATAGGTTATAGTAATATGTATTATACAGTTACATATTACTATAATATGTATTATAGTAATATGTAACTGTAATAGAGATTCAATGATCTCACAGTTAAACTGCGTAAGCAGTTTTGTGGGGCAATGTACCTAGCATTAAGAAAAATGTAATTGAATAAATCATTCATTCATTCATTCATTCATATTCTACTTTAAAAACTTTACAATTTATAAATAGGTGAAATTGAATTAAACAATTCTTAGAGTGACTATCTAAGTACGATTTAGTAAAATATTACGAACTTATAAAATTATGAGTACCTATGTATCAAAACAAACTTTACTTGCACAATAACAAAGATGTTTTCTGGAGTATGAAATAATTATAAATTACTTTAAAAACTTTACAATTTATAAATAGGTGAAATTGAATGAAACAATTCTTAGAGTGACTATCTAAGTACTATTTAGTAAAATATTATGAACTTATAACATTATGAGTACCTATGTATCAAAACAAACTTACCTTGAATGTTTGATATCTTGACCGAAGATGATCGAGTGTCTTGACCGAAGATGTGTTTGCGTATTAAAAAATATTATTATTTTTATTCTTCACTACAACTGTTTCATAAAACTCGCTTTAATGCTTTATTACCTACAACTTCCGCTGCACTATCATCAACTATTGTTTAGTAACTACACTAAATATTACAACTATTGTGCATATATGTAAACAATAATTATATAATACATGTAATATTGTTTTTAATAGGTATAATATTAGCTAGTTATTAGTTTTATTTATAATATTAGTTAGGATTATATTTAGCCTACATTGTCCCATGGCTGGGCAAAAGCCTTTATAAAAATAATAAATAAATTATTTGATTATTGTCATTAGTTATTTCAGAAAGAACGATTTTTCAAACAAAAATGATTTGGGTAACAGTATTTTTCTATGTGATCGTTCAATTTCCGAATTTTTTTTTTTATCACGAAACTTGAGTACAAATACTATGACGATAATAAGCGAAAAATCGAAGAAAGTTTATTAAAACCTACATTTACTAATCTTTACTGCAATCTAAAAGAAATTGTGGTCACCCTATTTCCTAATACAGAGAATAAAAATAAAACTCGATTTTCTTATGTAGTAAAGGGTCTTTTAATTTCTTTCTGGTATCTAATTTGTTGCACAATTTTGACACAAAAAGAGACAATTTTGTATTTGTCTTATCTTTCATACGATAAGCGTAATAAATCGAAAACAAAAGAAATGGAGGACTAAGGGATAACTTTCAAACAACAAAAAGTGGTGACCTGTTCTTGCTTTTATAAATTTTCACAATTTATTTAGTAGCATATAGGATTTCAAACAGTAGCTGTAAGTTAATGATTTCATTATAATTGCGTAATAAACTTTTACGTGTATGAGAATTGAGGGCCCATTTTGTACGAAGATATACAAAATAGGACAGTGTTTTGCGATAATATCTTGTTTTCACAAATTTTGTTTGGCATTAGCTTAGATTTTGGCATAAAGACTTTTTCTGTAGTGTCCATAGTTTATCAGTTTCAGGTGGGCCCTCAATCCTCTATGTGAGAACTGAGGGCCCAACTTTACAGTCTATAACTCGGTTATTACACTTTCACAAAATCTGATACCAACTTTCACAATTCTTTGGGAATGTTCACTAAATCCTAAGCACATTTTCAAAGAGTTTTAACAAAGTGGCCCTCACACCACACGCACATGATACTTTTCCGAACCGAAATAAAATTAAGTACGATTTTTGGAATTTGTTTTAGAAATAAATACTTAGTTGTAATTTTTTGTTTAATGGATGTAGATGACGGATAAAGACTGTATAAATATTTGTGTTAAAAAATTATAATCAAATAAAAATCTCGGAAATTATTTTTTTTTAGATATTCGATACTATAGTCGATTTTGGGGTGGTGATTACGAATATGACATCCATTTTTTTATTCAAGATGGCGAGTGTATTTTTAACGGACCTCAAAAAAGGAGGAGGTTGTATATTCGAGCGTAACTCCGTCATATACGGACGGACGGATTAGCAAAATTCTTTGTTTGTTCGAAAGAGGTTTATGTCAAAATAGTCCCATATAAATTTCGTAAAGATCTGATGATGATTTTCGGAGACAGACAACGGAACTCTTCAATAAATGCCAGCAAATCAACCGCGATTGCTGCTATCGCATATCTATGCATTGTTTACGGAATCACACATCATAACATCACGCCTGTACCCACTAAAGGGATACGCGGATGTGTTCAGTAGCTTCCTGTCACTGATATTCACATAGCAAGTAGTGTTATATGCATTTGTGTGCAGTAGGTGGGTACAACTAAAAAGTGAAAAATAAAAACGTTTTTACAACAAAAAAAAAAACGATTTCCAAAAAAAAAAACCACAAAGTGAAAAATAAATGTTTGTTTCTTGTTCTTTTTTTGTTTAAATGGATATACTTTCCAGGTGGTCAGGTCAATTGTCATTAAGTCAGGATCTAATGATGGGATCCTGGAGAAATCGAAGGAACTCTTCAAATATTATAGGCACACACCTATAGCAATTTGGGTATTTTTTATAGTAATTCGTGGATTTGCTCTCGGAAAGCACCGTTTAGTGAAGTGGAACTGATGATGAAGACCACAGATGGCCACCGGAACTACTCAATAATAAGTATTTCACGGGTTGCGATTCGATTACTTTAATATGGTTGCTAAGCAACTTATGCTCGTCACAATGAGAATAGTAAAATGGAGCTGATAGGGGAATACCAGGAGAACTCCTCAACAATTAACGTCCCTGCATTGAGAAAAGCAATATTTTGTAAAAGGCGATGAGCAAGTTGACATTAGGTTATTGTAAGTTAGATACATTATTAACAGACCCGACTAAAAAGCGAGAAATAAAAACTTTTTAACAAAAAAACCGACTTCCAAAACACACTACAAGGTGAAAAATAACTTTAATTTCGGAACTCGGTGTGAGTTCCGAAATTAGAGTTATTTTTCACTTTGTAGTGTTTTTTGGAAGTCGGTCGGTTGTTTTTTTTTTATGTTTTCTTTTAACTTTAATTTCGGAAGTCGGTGCCTTTGGATCCGCCAAAGACACCGACTTCCGAAATTAAAGTTATTTTTCACTTTTTGGACGTCTGTTTTTTTTTTGTTAAGTACAAAGTTTTTTATTTTTATAAAAAATAATAACTCTCGCCCCAGTAAATAAAATACTTAAGTACTGTTTTCATAAGTGAATGATTATTTTTAAATATCACTACGAAACTCTACGACAACTCCCAGGCTAGTATTTGATTATGTAGGTAATGCTCCAACAATTGTCATCAAAAACAATATTTAAAAGTACTTACATCTTTTCAAACTAACAGCAGACTGAAGGATAAACGTAGATGTTCCTTGTAATACTAAAATGTTAAGGTCGTTTTTCGGCACCTACATAGGTAATGTACGTAATGACTGATGAACTTCAACAATACTATAAACGTGATTATCACACATAGTAAGTACTAATAACAGTTACCAAATTCGATTGCGAACTAACAACTAACTTTACTCAATAAATACCAGTAAAATTAAAAAATAATACCTTCAAGTACCAAGATTAGTTAAGTTACGTATAAAATCGAGCGGACAATGGGTTCAATGTGTGCGTGCGCGTAATGTTGTTAACCGACTTCTTCAAAAGGAGGAGGTTTCTCAATTCGACCGTATATTATATTCTTTTTTTTTTTTTTTTTTTTTTATGTGTGTTCGCGGATAACTTCGTCGTTTATGAACCGATTTTGATTATTCTTTTTTTGTTGGAATGGGGATATGCCAAGGGTGGTCCCATGATAAGGAAACCAGGATCTGTTGATGGCATCCCAGTGAAATCGAGGGGAGCTTTCGAAAATCGTAGGAGCGACTAGTGCGTTTGTTAATTTTTTCATTTAGTATTTTAAAGCACTACAATTTGATGAAGGCCTGGAGTCGATCTGATGATGGAGCCGAAAGACAGTCGAGGGGACTCCTCAACGATTTACAGCAGTTACCTTGTGTTTGGGCTTGATAAATTTGTATTGATGTGAACTTTACACCTAGATGGGTTGCGACTGTCATTAGGGGTCTGATGATGAAGACGAAGGACAGTTAAGGGAACTCCTCAACAGATTACAGTAGCTACCTTGTGTATGTTCACCGATTACTCGAAGACGGCTGGACCGATTCCAAAAGTTCTTTTTTTATTTGAAAGGGTATACTCTCGAGGTGGTCTCATTATCATCAAGTTGGAATCTGATGAGAGGATTCCATGGAAATCGAGGGCAACCCTCAAATTTTATAGGCAAAGCTACAGCGATTTGGATATTTTTTAGCAAATGCTCAAGTAACTTGAGCATTTGCTCTCGAAAATCATCACTTGGTAAAGTGGAGCTGATGATGAAGATCACAGATGGCCATCGGAACTACTCACTGACAAATATTTCACGGGTTGCGATTCGATTACTTTAATATGGTTGCTAAGCAATTTATGCTCGTCACAATGCGTATTGCGAGTGATTGTTGAGGATCTCCTGGTTCTTACCGGGAGAACTCCTCAACAATTAACGTCCCAGCATCGGGAAAAGCAATATTTTGTAAAAGGTGATGAACAGTTGGCATTAGGCTTTTGTAACTTAGATAAATTACAAACTGACCCACTAAAAAGTGAAAAATAAAAACATTTTTACAAAAAAAAAACAACCGACTTCCAAAAAAAACACTACAAATTGAAAAATAACTTTAATTTCGGAAGTCGGTGTCAATAAACGAAAACGCGGAACCAAAGACACCGACTTCCGAAATTAAAGTTATTTTTCAATTTGTAGTGTTTTTTTTGGGAGTCGGTTGTTTTTTTTTTGTAAAAATGTTTTTTTGTGTTGCGTTTCAAATACCTAAACTTGAGCGAGTTCAAAATGTGATAGCGTCCTTAATATGAAATATAAATAAATCCTAATCTCTTTACCATTAAGTACATTATATTCAGAATAAAGAACAACAGAATCGTACTATATTGTGATAACGGGCTACTACGGAACCCTACACTGTACGTGGCCAGACATGTACTTGGTCGGTTTTTTATAAATAATATCTGCTCTGAATCTTGAACACATTTCTGTATTTGTTAGGAAAACCATTGTTGAACTTTATTGACTAATGATCACTGAATTAGTTATACAGAGATGTGTTATCTTTGGCAAGGGCCGGGCTTTAAACTAATGAATTGGTGACAGTACTATCAGTAACCTACCGTTTACTCGTGCTCATCACCGCCTCGCACCGCCCGTCTGCTGGCCCGTCGCTCTTTCTTTCATCGTGAAAGATTTCATCATCGTTTAGGTAAAACCGACCTCACAAACCCTGTACCCAGACAATACAAATAAAAAAAAATACAACTTCCCGACCCTTGCCAATTTATAGGCACTGAATTAATATTTAGCTAAAAGTGACAACCCTGAGACAGTAGGCAATTATATCGCGGATTGGGCTGCAGATAGCCTACTTCCCCTCTTTATACTATGCTTCCGTGCGGATGGCGCCGTAGAGGCGCCATAGGTATTTTCTGTGAATGGCGTGTGGCGCCCGAGAGGAGCCAAAATGTTTACTTGTAAAACTCGGATAAAACACCATTTTTTAGTGGTTATCCGTGAATGAAAGTGTCTTTATTTGTCACGCAGATTACGATTCCAGTGTTAGCTTCGGGATATTGCATGAAAACGCATACTTCAGGAGTTGTAAACCTTTTCAATATAAAAATCATTCATTATGATACGGAAACCGAATTAATATAATTAATACAACGTTTATTTGTTTATGAAATACTATAAAATAGAAATATTTGCGTTTTACACGACTAGCATGGTAATATCCCGTTCTTTAATAAACAAAAATAACGGATCAGTCAATCGAGCCAAACATATACCAAAAGGTTTACGATACCTGATTAAATAAGTCACTTTACCCTTCCATTTCGGTTTATACACGTATGTAGTCACATGTAAACACTTGAAACGAACTTTTAAAACCGCCCACGTTCGCTGTTGGGTTGCGACTACAACAATAACAAGTGGAATCCGACGAAAAAGCGATAAGTTACACTTCATGGCGGGTGGCGCACGAGAGGAGCCATGAAAGTCCCTGGCGCTTGGCGCCTCAGAAGAGCCACGAAAAATTTGTTCGCCGACAGGCGCTATAGTTTGGAAAAACTACCATCGCACTGAATCGGTTAAGGGGATTAACGTGACTTCAGTGCTTTGAGGAGATCACTTCTGTGTTTAGTGATGCAGCACCATGTCTTAGGACTGTAGTACGCTGGTATTTAGAATTTCAACGTGGGCACTCTTGCTTCAGTGACAAGCCACGTGAAGGTCAAACCGTCATGACGCAAGAGAATATCGACGCAGTGCGGGCAGCTAATAGTCGAAGATCGTCATGGGACATACCGTGGAATAGAGCTACTATCCAAAAAATCCTGCACTCTGCGTAACAGAGGACATTCTACATAGACGTCGCGCGGGTGGCGGGACTTGTGAGTGGTCCGCGCCCGCGCCCCAGTCTGGCCAAACACTTAGTATCTACTTCAAGATTCGGAGATTCAGACATTAGACGATGTGATGCAATCAGAATTAGTATGGAAATAAAACCGGCCAAGTGCGTGTCGGGCCACGCACAGTGTAGGGTTCCGTAGTAGCCCGTTATCACAATGTTGTACGATCCTGTTGTCCTTTATTCTGAATATAAAAAAAAAAAAAAAAAAACATATTTTGTTTTTCAATGCAAGTCTTTACCCGTTATAAACAAGCAACTATTTCATCTTAGTCACTTTAAAGGATTAATGCTAAGGATTTTGTATTTGGTACAAAATTATCCAACACCCAATAGTTCAACGACTATTACTGCTAAACTAATAAAGTTATCTTAACCGTTATAGCTTTCCTTTAAAGTTCATGATATGCACTATCATCGTGAATTTTTCCAGATTTTTCAAGTAGCAGTTTAGGTTTTAGAGGGGGGGGGGGGCTACTGGAACAAAAATTGGCACTTTAAAGTTTAATATTTCGTAAATGGAGCATTAAATCGAAAAATAATCTGAGCAACCCCCAAGTCATTTCAGAAGACCTATTCAACGATACCCTACAAGATGGGGTAGACGACGAAAAAAATATTCATCCCCACTTCACATGTAAGCTAGGGAGCTACCCTAAAAATATTTTCCAAAATTTTATTTTACCACTTTGTCGGCGTAATTGATACACGCACTCTTACAAAATTACAGCTTTCTAGTACTAACGGTCTCTTAGCAAAACCTCGGACATTCAGACGGACGGACATGACGAAACTATAAGGGATTCTTGTATGAAGTACGGAACCCTAAAAAGGAGGTTATAAAATAAGTGACAAATTAACGTAAAAATAAGTTATTTACTTAATATTAAAATTACAAAACTAAATCATATTATACATAGTTCAGGCATTAGTATTTTATAGTGCTGATTCTTTTTCTTGTACACGATTACATGTACAATTTTTGAGTTAAGCGACGTATCGCTCGGTCGTCGTGCAGGTAAGTAAAGCCCGGAACAGACTGGTAGTCCACGGCGGCTCGTGTGCCTACATGTCCCTGAGGTCCCGGTGCGGGTGCGCGGGCGGCGTGTTGTCGAGCAGACACACCCAGTCGCGCAGGCGCGGCTCGCGCGCGTACTGCTCGCGAGGCAGCGCGCGCGCGGCGCCTGCCTCGCGTGAGCTGCGCCTACATGTCCCTGAGGTCCCGGTGCGGGTGCGCGGGCGGCGTGTTGTCGAGCAGACACACCCAGTCGCGCAGGCGCGGCTCGCGCGCGTACTGCTCGCGAGGCAGCGCGCGCGCGGCGCCTGCCTCGCGTGAGCTGCGCCTACATGTCCCTGAGGTCCCGGTGCGGGTGCGCGGGCGGCGTGTTGTCGAGCAGACACACCCAGTCGCGCAGGCGCGGCTCGCGCGCGTACTGCTCGCGAGGCAGCGCGCGCGCGGCGCCTGCCTCGCGTGAGCTGCGCCTACATGTCCCTGAGGTCCCGGTGCGGGTGCGCGGGCGGCGTGTTGTCGAGCAGACACACCCAGTCGCGCAGGCGCGGCTCGCGCGCGTACTGCTCGCGAGGCAGCGCGCGCGCGGCGCCTGCCTCGCGTGAGCTGCGCCTACATGTCCCTGAGGTCCCGGTGCGGGTGCGCGGGCGGCGTGTTGTCGAGCAGACACACCCAGTCGCGCAGGCGCGGCTCGCGCGCGTACTGCTCGCGAGGCAGCGCGCGCGCGGCGCCTGCCTCGCGTGAGCTGCGCCTACATGTCCCTGAGGTCCCGGTGCGGGTGCGCGGGCGGCGTGTTGTCGAGCAGACACACCCAGTCGCGCAGGCGCGGCTCGCGCGCGTACTGCTCGCGAGGCAGCGCGCGCGCGGCGCCTGCCTCGCGTGAGCTGCGCCTACATGTCCCTGAGGTCCCGGTGCGGGTGCGCGGGCGGCGTGTTGTCGAGCAGACACACCCAGTCGCGCAGGCGCGGCTCGCGCGCGTACTGCTCGCGAGGCAGCGCGCGCGCGGCGCCTGCCTCGCCCGCGCCCAGCACGGCGCCGCCCACCCACGCGCACGCGTTCTCGTGCGCCGGCGCGCTGTGGAACTTGAACTCGTTGATGTGCAGGCTGGAGCTGGAACGTGTATATATAAGGTTGAACATGAGCTAAGATTAAATTGCTCGACAGCTAAACGTACCAGCCTATTTTACGTCGAAATTCTTACTTGCTTGAGCGAGAATGATATTTTCTTTGCTGGAAATCACATGAGAACTGCTTTCGAGAGATAGAGAATCATATCTACAGGATTTTGTTTGTAACCAGGAAGCACATTTTTTTTGGTGTTTGTGTAAGTATTAGTAATAGAACACATTTCCAGTTATTTGTGTAATACTTTTTTATTTTTTGTCTCTGCCGTTTTATGAACTCTGCCATTGCCGGTCCCAAGCCCGGATGAGATACTGTGCTGCAACTAATGGAAAAGGAAGTCACATCTGCGAATGTTACTGGAAGACGAAAATTGATTCAACAAGCATTTCACCCTAGCCTATTTATGAGGCCCCGAAGCCTATCTGTAGGAAACAAAACTCACGCAGATTCACCCACCCCAATGTCATTACACAAGGATTTAGAAGCAATTACTCCCAAACCTCCAGCTTGGCAAAGAGTTCCTGGAGTTAAGTTAAGCGAAAAAATTGTCCCAGACACCATCTCCAGAAAAAATAACCAGGAACAATCGATTCACCAATTCTACCAATAGAACCCCAGAAGACTTAACAGAACCAAAGGAGAAACAACCTAGTAGACCACCTCCTATAATACTCTATGGAATTGAGGACATTAACAAATTTGCAGAACTCATAGAATCAACAACAGATAAAGACGGTTTTACTCTAAAAATCGTCAATAGAAGCCAACTTAGGATCACCTGCAAGGATGTTGAGACCTACAAGAATATTATAACTACTGTCCGCCATGATGGGCTTGTAGGTCACACGTTCAACCTGAAGGACCAACGCTGTTATAGAGTGGTTATTAAAAATCTGCATCACACAACCCCACATGAAGCCACTGAAGGAAAAATAACAAAGACAGGAAATAAAACGTATGGGGAAATTATCAATGAAAGATTTGGACCATACAAAACCAACGTCAACCTTCTTCGTCAACATCGTCCCAGGTCCTAACAACAAAGATGTAAAAAGCATAAAATATATCTACCACCAATCGGTTACAATTGAAGACCCATAAAAGAGAACAACAATACTGCAGAGTCAAAGGTGCCAACAATATGGACACACGAAGAATTATTGTATGAGGCCATACCGCTGCGTTAAATGTGCTGGAAGTCATAAACTGCTGACTGCACCAAAACAGATCGCAAAACACCGGCGCAGTGTGCCCTGTGCCAGCGGGCACACCCAGCCAATTACAAAGGCTGCGAAATCTATAAAGAGATACTAGCAAGAAGAATGGCAAGACCTCTACTTTCAAAGTCTTGGAAAATAACTATACAGCATGAGACAACCACAAAAAAGAAACCAATGACCTCTATTCTGAGAAAGTAAAAGAAATCAAACGAAAAGAGCCCCTATTAAAAACAACCACTAAAATGGAAGAATTACTTAACAAACAATCCGAAAAGTTAGAGATTGTATTACAACAATTAATGAGTAACTTGATTTGATGCAAAACCTATGTCACCACTCACCCTGACGGGACGGGATATGCTGGAACGGCCATTGTAATACGAAATTCAATCAAGCACAATCTTTTGCCTGAATATAAAACAAGCCACATCCAGGCGACCACCATAGCAGTAGAGAGTAAGGGTGGAAGTATAAACTTATCATCAGTCTACTGCCCAACAAAGCACACAATTGACACAACAAAAACCCAGTATCTTCTGACACTGGGAACTCGATTTGTGGCGGGGGGCGACTGGAATGCCAAGCTCACGTACTGGGGCACGAGACTAATAACAACGAGAGGCAGACAGCTTCAATTAAGCCTTGATGCTAATAACCTTAATTCGATTTGAACTGGCGAACCAACATATTGGCCTACAGGCACTAGTAAAAGATCCGACCTTATAGGCTTTTTTATCACAAAAGGTTTATCAAAATAATACCTTAGAGCCGAAACCTGTCTTGACAGCAACTCAGATCACACCCCAGTCCTACTTACCATAAGCACAAGCGTACTTTGATATGAAAAGGCAGAAGCTCTATATAATAAGCACAAAGACTGGGAGGGCTTTAGAGACTACATAGAAGAGAATATTAGGTTGTATGTCTCCCTAAAAACACCCCAAGAGATAGAAGATGCTACCACGTACATAACGAATCTCATACAAAATGCATGCTGGGTTAACACTCCAGACGAAAAGGAACAGTATAATAGTAGAAGAAATAAAACTCAAGGTACTAGAAAAAGACAAGGTACAAGTACTAGAGAAGACTAAGAAGAGTATGGCACCAGTCGAGAAATAGAAGCGACAAAACTGCCTTAAACAAAGATATAAAAGACCTCAAGGACATGTTGGATGATGCAGACAATGTTACACTTCAGACCAAGCTAGAAGGACTAACCGCAACAGGATCAACGGAATACTCCCCTATGGAAACACACAAAAGCTCTCAATAGACCTCAGTCATTCAAGGCCGCAATAAGAACCACTGGCAGTGGGTGGGCCAAAACTGGCAAAGAAAAAACTGATGCTTTTGCAAATTACTTAGCGAACATTTTCCGACCTAATGAAAGCACTTGTGCAGAGTTCGAAAACGAAATCGACAATACCTTACAGCAAGACCTTCAATTGTCACCACCGCCTAAACCAGTAAGTGTGAGCGAGCTAATTAAAACCATAAAAAGACTACAAAATAAAAAAGCCCCAGGCTTCGACCTAATTACCAAAGAGGTTCTTATTGAACTTCCCAGGAAAGCCATAGTGTTTCTTACCACCCTATTCAATGGTATACTTCGAGTGCAGCATTACCTGAGCATCTGAAAAGTGTCAGTTACCACTATGATACATAAAGCTGGGAAGCCTCCGGAAGACGTCACATCCTACAGACTGATTAGTCTACTTCCAACTCTGTCTAAAGCATTTGAAAAGATACTCTTAAGCACAATAACACCAATACTGACTGAGAATGTAGTCACCCCTCAGCATCAATTTGGCTTTAGGCAACAACACTCGACCATCGAGCAGGTGCATCGTGTGTGTGAAAAAATACGCAACTCCCTGGAAACAAAAGAGCATTGCTCAGCGGTGTTCCTGGATGTACAGCAAGCATTCGACAGGGTCTGGCACAAGGGCCTGCTGTGCAAAATATAAAAGGCACTGCGTCACAGTTTTTACCTACTGTTGGCATCATACCTATGTGACCATCTTTTCCAAGTTGGGGAAGATGGAGATACTTCAAAAATCTGCGAAATAATGGCGGGGGTGCCACAAGGTTTTGTCCTTGGGCCAGTCCTGTACTGTATATTCACCGCTGACCTTCTAGAAATGCCTGGGGTCACCACAGCTGCGTTTGCCGATGATACCTCAATGATGGCAAGTAACACAGATCCACAAATAGCCTCAACCATTCTGCAAATGAGTCTGTACAAGGTAACAGCACGTTGCGCGACAGCCCGCGCCCCACGTCGCGCGGGCACGTGCCACATATCTGTACCTGTAGGGCGGCTGCGTGACGCGGGCACGTGCCACATATCTGTACCTGTAGGGCGGCTGCGTGACGAGGTAGCGCAGCTCGGCGGCGAGGCGCGCGCGCAGCCCCGGCAGCGCGGCGCCGCCGCCCACCAGCAGTATGTTGCCCGCCAGCGCGCGCCGCACGTCGCGCGGGCACGTGCCACATATCTGTACCTGTAGGGCGGCTGCGTGACGCGGGCACGTGCCACATATCTGTACCTGTAGGGCGGCTGCGTGACGAGGTAGCGCAGCTCGGCGGCGAGGCGCGCGCGCAGCCCCGGCAGCGCGGCGCCGCCGCCCACCAGCAGTATGTTGCCCGCCAGCGCGCGCCGCACGTCGCGCGGGCACGTGCCACATATCTGTACCTGTAGGGCGGCTGCGTGACGAGGTAGCGCAGCTCGGCGGCGAGGCGCGCGCGCAGCCCCGGCAGCGCGGCGCCGCCGCCCACCAGCAGTATGTTGCCCGCCAGCGCGCGCCGCACGTCGCGCGGGCACGTGCCACATATCTGTACCTGTAGGGCGGCTGCGTGACGCGGGCACGTGCCACATATCTGTACCTGTAGGGCGGCTGCGTGACGAGGTAGCGCAGCTCGGCGGCGAGGCGCGCGCGCAGCCCCGGCAGCGCGGCGCCGCCGCCCACCAGCAGTATGTTGCCCGCCAGCGCGCGCCGCACGTCGCGCGGGCACGTGCCACATATCTGTACCTGTAGGGCGGCTGCGTGACGAGGTAGCGCAGCTCGGCGGCGAGGCGCGCGCGCAGCCCCGGCAGCGCGGCGCCGCCGCCCACCAGCAGTATGTTGCCCGCCAGCGCGCGCCGCACGTCGCGCGGGCACGTGCCACATATCTGTACCTGTAGGGCGGCTGCGTGACGCGGGCACGTGCCACATATCTGTACCTGTAGGGCGGCTGCGTGACGAGGTAGCGCAGCTCGGCGGCGAGGCGCGCGCGCAGCCCCGGCAGCGCGGCGCCGCCGCCCACCAGCAGTATGTTGCCCGCCAGCGCGCGCCGCACGTCGCGCGGGCACGTGCCACATATCTGTACCTGTAGGGCGGCTGCGTGACGCGGGCACGTGCCACATATCTGTACCTGTAGGGCGGCTGCGTGACGAGGTAGCGCAGCTCGGCGGCGAGGCGCGCGCGCAGCCCCGGCAGCGCGGCGCCGCCGCCCACCAGCAGTATGTTGCCCGCCAGCGCGCGCCGCACGTCGCGCGGGCACGTGCCACATATCTGTACCTGTAGGGCGGCTGCGTGACGCGGGCACGTGCCACATATCTGTACCTGTAGGGCGGCTGCGTGACGAGGTAGCGCAGCTCGGCGGCGAGGCGCGCGCGCAGCCCCGGCAGCGCGGCGCCGCCGCCCACCAGCAGTATGTTGCCCGCCAGCGCGCGCCGCACGTCGCGCGGGCACGTGCCACATATCTGTACCTGTAGGGCGGCTGCGTGACGAGGTAGCGCAGCTCGGCGGCGAGGCGCGCGCGCAGCCCCGGCAGCGCGGCGCCGCCGCCCACCAGCAGTATGTTGCCCGCCAGCGCGCGCCGCACGTCGCGCGGGCACGTGCCACATATCTGTACCTGTAGGGCGGCTGCGTGACGCGGGCACGTGCCACATATCTGTACCTGTAGGGCGGCTGCGTGACGAGGTAGCGCAGCTCGGCGGCGAGGCGCGCGCGCAGCCCCGGCAGCGCGGCGCCGCCGCCCACCAGCAGTATGTTGCCCGCCAGCGCGCGCCGCACGTCGCGCGGGCACGTGCCACATATCTGTACCTGTAGGGCGGCTGCGTGACGAGGTCACGTGCCACATATCTGTACCTGTAGGGCGGCTGCGTGACGAGGTCACGTGCCACATATCTGTACCTGTAGGGCGGCTGCGTGACGCGGGCACGTGCCACATATCTGTACCTGTAGGGCGGCTGCGTGACGAGGTAGCGCAGCTCGGCGGCGAGGCGCGCGCGCAGCCCCGGCAGCGCGGCGCCGCCGCCCACCAGCAGTATGTTGCCCGCCAGCGCGCGCCGCACGTCGCGCGGGCACGTGCCACATATCTGTACCTGTAGGGCGGCTGCGTGACGCGGGCACGTGCCACATATCTGTACCTGTAGGGCGGCTGCGTGACGAGGTAGCGCAGCTCGGCGGCGAGGCGCGCGCGCAGCCCCGGCAGCGCGGCGCCGCCGCCCACCAGCAGTATGTTGCCCGCCAGCGCGCGCCGCACGTCGCGCGGGCACGTGCCACATATCTGTACCTGTAGGGCGGCTGCGTGACGCGGGCACGTGCCACATATCTGTACCTGTAGGGCGGCTGCGTGACGAGGTAGCGCAGCTCGGCGGCGAGGCGCGCGCGCAGCCCCGGCAGCGCGGCGCCGCCGCCCACCAGCAGTATGTTGCCCGCCAGCGCGCGCCGCACGTCGCGCGGGCACGTGCCACATATCTGTACCTGTAGGGCGGCTGCGTGACGAGGTCACGTGCCACATATCTGTACCTGTAGGGCGGCTGCGTGACGAGGTCACGTGCCACATATCTGTACCTGTAGGGCGGCTGCGTGACGCGGGCACGTGCCACATATCTGTACCTGTAGGGCGGCTGCGTGACGAGGTAGCGCAGCTCGGCGGCGAGGCGCGCGCGCAGCCCCGGCAGCGCGGCGCCGCCGCCCACCAGCAGTATGTTGCCCGCCAGCGCGCGCCGCACGTCGCGCGGGCACGTGCCACATATCTGTACCTGTAGGGCGGCTGCGTGACGCGGGCACGTGCCACATATCTGTACCTGTAGGGCGGCTGCGTGACGAGGTAGCGCAGCTCGGCGGCGAGGCGCGCGCGCAGCCCCGGCAGCGCGGCGCCGCCGCCCACCAGCAGTATGTTGCCCGCCAGCGCGCGCCGCACGTCGCGCGGGCACGTGCCACATATCTGTACCTGTAGGGCGGCTGCGTGACGCGGGCACGTGCCACATATCTGTACCTGTAGGGCGGCTGCGTGACGAGGTAGCGCAGCTCGGCGGCGAGGCGCGCGCGCAGCCCCGGCAGCGCGGCGCCGCCGCCCACCAGCAGTATGTTGCCCGCCAGCGCGCGCCGCACGTCGCGCGGGCACGTGCCACATATCTGTACCTGTAGGGCGGCTGCGTGACGCGGGCACGTGCCACATATCTGTACCTGTAGGGCGGCTGCGTGACGAGGTAGCGCAGCTCGGCGGCGAGGCGCGCGCGCAGCCCCGGCAGCGCGGCGCCGCCGCCCACCAGCAGTATGTTGCCCGCCAGCGCGCGCCGCACGTCGCGCGGGCACGTGCCACATATCTGTACCTGTAGGGCGGCTGCGTGACGCGGGCACGTGCCACATATCTGTACCTGTAGGGCGGCTGCGTGACGCGGGCACGTGCCACATATCTGTACCTGTAGGGCGGCTGCGTGACGAGGTAGCGCAGCTCGGCGGCGAGGCGCGCGCGCAGCCCCGGCAGCGCGGCGCCGCCGCCCACCAGCAGTATGTTGCCCGCCAGCGCGCGCCGCACGTCGCGCGGGCACGCCGCCACGCACGCCAGCACGGCGTCGGGCAGCGAGGCCAGCTCCGCGTCGCGCGCGAACAGCGGCTCGGCGCAGAGCTCGCGCGCCGCGCCGGGCACGGTGACGCGCCCGTAGCGCACGGAGCGGGCAGGGGCGGGCGGCGAGTCCGAGGCCCATTGCAGCGCGCGGGAGCGGGGGCTCACGAAACACGTCTTCACTGAAATAAGTCGAGTGGAGCCGTTATCGTATTTCATTCAAAAATTTATATATTTTATTTCACATAAACCTACACTTCGTGAACGTCAGAAGCTCGGTACACGGTTCCAATTGGTCGTTTCCTATGGAGAAGAGCCGGCAAGAACCTCCACGGTTACTCTTTTAAAAATAATTAATTAATTAGCTTGTACAATGTTTTCAAATGGTATGAGGACAGTGTAGGCCTGTCAACAAGGACCAGGTACTTAATAAAAAAAACAAATAGACTTCAATTTTCTATTTTATATCTATAATGTAATGTAATGTAGGTATATTTTACATACTTCTTTTTTACATTATACTTATACCTAATTATAAAAGATAAACAACGTATTTTGGGAACAGTTAATAGACATTTACATAGCCATGCCGTTAATGAGGTGCCAGAGAAACCACATGTGCAGAAGGAATTGTTGCCAAACCTTCCTTATCTTCAACGCAAGCTTTAGACTTATAATATGCTGTTTAGGGTTCCGTACCAAAATCGTAAAAAGGAACCCTTATGGTGCGACTCAGTCTGTCTGTCTGTCCGTCTGTCACAGCTGGATATCTCATTTTTTATAACAGGAAAAATAAAACGATGTCTCTAAATAGCACACTTTTTCAGAAATCATCAACAAAAGTTACATTAGTTCCACTGTCGGTCAAGAGATGGCGCTGTCCTAAAAAACCATTTTCGTCCGTCCGACTCGCTCTTGGCCAGTTTTTTTTTGTTTGCAAGTCGTACCCTGTATACCAACAGCTTTCTAGTACTTCGGGAAGTACACTAGAGGTTTTTTTTATACAGACCTGCAGCCCCTATTACAGATTTAAACTTTTTTTACCCTACTGCGCCAGAAGGAGGGTTGTGTTTTTCGAGTGTATGTATGCATGTACCTTTATTTCTTTGGCACACTCTGTAGCATAAGCGGCTCGATCGATTTCAGCTTGAGAGGTGCCGTTAGATTCGTCTTAATTGTGAGTAACACTAGGTATATGAAAATTGAAAAAAAAAATGGCCGATTTTTGGCGCCTTATATTATGTCTTCAAAAGAGAGAGAGTGAGAGGCTTGTGGCTAAATAATAACAGCCGCACGGGTCGATGACATCTTTCTTTACATATCAGGACCTCTCCGTGCCTCGGAAAGCACGTTAAGGCGTTGGTCCCGGCTGTCATTCGTGGATCATTGACAGTCGTTACGGGTCGTCAGAAGCCCGAAAGTCTGACAACCAGTCTTAACAAGGGGTATCTTATTTCCTAGTAATGGGTTGTGGAGGTCAGATAGGCAGTCGCTCCATGTAAAATACTGGTATTCAGCTACATCCGGTTATACTGGAAGCCAACCCAACATAGTTGGAAAAAGGCTAGGCAGATGATTGTCTTCAAACATTTTTTGTTCTCAAAACCTATCGAGTCACGAGTGGGGTATCAAAATGAAGGGTTTTAAAAGGTGATTACAAAAATATAATTATACAACTTATTTGGTTAAAAGTAATTCGAAGTGACAAATCGTAAAAAACACGAAATAAAAAAATATTTCACATTTGTAAACTAAAAAGCTGAAAAAAAGTAACAAAAAAAACTAAAAAACCTGACTGTGGTAAAAAAACTTAAGAGATTTTACGACTTCCGGCATTTCATACAAACTTTCAAGCGCTTGTTTTTCGAAGCGAATGAACCGATTTTAATGAAACTTCATACGCATAAGCAGGATACAAAGGTCTAAAACAGTCATGTTAAAGATACGGCCCGCGGGCCGAATCCGGCCCTCGGGCCATTTCGATACGGCCCGCGATCACAATATATCACAGATAAATGAATCTTTTTTTTAGAGATTTAATTAGACTGCACTCAATGCCTCTACGCAGATTTAAAAATACGCGCGCTTTACTTAAAAGTAATTTCAAGAGTAGCGCCTGACAAGACGAGTGAGAGAGTGTTAGTTATGCTTATCTCTCTCTCGTGCGCGCGCGAAGTCGTCTTCTATTTCGTCCGTGCTGCTAACGCATACTGCGCCCCTCCCTCACCCTCTTTCTTACTTTTGGTATGATTTGTAACAACTATATATAACTAAATAAATAAAGATGTTAAAATAATTTAGTATGTTTTAGTATTTTAATTTGAACCTGGCCCGCCTACACATTCTAAATCTAATATATGACCCTCTGCAAAATTGAGTTTGATACCCCTGGTCTAAAAAGTTAGTAAAGAACATTTTCGAAATATCTTATTTAAAAAAAGATAACTGGAAATTTCTCTTTCTATGAAAAATTTAAAATTTATTTAAAATTTACTTTAAAATTTAAAATCTAATTTGGCTGTAACAGTATTTTTCGAAAATGTTCTTAAATTTTTACCGCAGTCGGGTTTTTTAGTTTTTTAAATTACTTTTTTAGGGTTCCGTACCCAAAGGGTAAAAACGGGACCCTATTACTAAGACTCCACTGTCCGTCTGTCTGTCTGTCATCAGGCTGTATCTCATCAACCGTGATAGCTAGACAGTTGAAATTTTCACAGATTTCTGTTGCCGCTATAACAACCTAATAAAATAAATATTTAAGGGGTATAATAAAAACACGTTTGTTGTATGGGCTCCCATACAACAAACGTGTTTTTTTTCGGTGTTTTTGCCTTGTGGCACGGAACCCTTCGTGTGCGAGTCCGACTCGCATTTGGCCAGTTTTTTTGTTTTTGTCTCGTCTTGGCGGATTACTACTATGACCCCAGATATAAGAATATACCTGGAATCAAATATAATTTTATAACTTCCACCTGTATACCTATATACAAATAAATACATTATAATATTCTATTCTAAAATAATGATTTGATTTAAAACGATGATATCATTTCATTCGTTTAATATGTCATTATTACCGACTTCACAAAAAGGAGGAGGTACTATGTTCGGATGTTTGTGTTTTTTTTTTTTTTTTTTTTTGTATGTTTGTTCATCGATTAAGTACTCCGCCAATTGTCGACGGATTTTCAAAATTCTTTTTTTTTGTTAGATGCATATTCATAACGAACGTGTGCCTAGGAAGGCAACACTAGGCTAATACAATTAATTTCGCGTACAATTAGGAACGTGCAAGTCGTATTACCTTTGATGTCCTCGAGCACGTGGTCGGGCAGGCCCAGCGGCGCGCCGTGGTGCAGCTCCAGCAAGCGCGCCAGCTCCGCGTGCACCGCGCGCGCGCCCAGCGGCTGCGACTGCAGCGCGCGCAGCACCACGCACGAGTGGACCACTGCGGGCGGGAGGCGGTCAACTACACTCGGCGGACAGTAGGGGGCGTTCTGTTCCAAAACTATCTGATGAATATGTTGGAGTTGCCTTCCGGTCTAACCTGATGCATGGTGTTTAGAACGCATAAGAATTTTACCTGAACGGGGTCTGTTTACGCATGCATGAGATACTTTTGGAACAGAGTATTTATATATTCTTCTGCTAGTCACTATCTTTAAACTGAAAAGTTGTGTGGAAATCGGTCGTACGGGCACGTGATGCAGGAGAGTGAGGAAAGTTTTAAGTACGAATGTGGATGGCTATAAGAAAAAACCTAAGAAACGACGGATGGATCGAGTAAACATGATAGGGCTAGAAAGGGGGTGACTATCAAGGTGACGGCTAATAGAGAAAGTATGGATGAAAAATACATGTTGCGCCCACCCTAAATAAATTGGGCCAAGCCCAAGGGTGACGTGTTACTGCTTAGATAGAGCGTGGTAGTACCTGCGCACACCTCGGCCTCGCGCGCGCCCACGGACACCACGAGCGCGACGGGCGCGCCCAGCGTCAGCGCGCACAGGCGCCCGCTGTCCGCCCAGATCACGCCCGACACCTTACTACTTAGATAGAGCGTGGTAGTACCTGCGCACACCTCGGCCTCGCGCGCGCCCACGGACACCACGAGCGCGACGGGCGCGCCCAGCGTCAGCGCGCACAGGCGCCCGCTGTCCGCCCAGATCACGCCCGACACCTTACATATTGTTTTAAAAGATTATATTTACATTTAAAATACAGAATATAATAATCGGATTCCACCTGAACCAGGAGTAAAAGTGCCGGAATCGAGGGAGTGTTGACACCTTACTGGCTTCATTAAAAAAACTTATATTATGTCTATAAATGCTGTCGGTCTTTCTAATTTGAATAGGTATAAATCCCACCAGCAACCATAATTATAATATGGAATTTATAAATGACTGGGGCGACACAAATTTATCAAAGATGGAATATCACGACTTTGCTCTCCTTATCCCACTGGTACATCCGTGAACGAAACAATAAGCAAAACATTTTCCATCTGCGGATACTATGGTACCTATTCAAAACAAAAGTTTAGTATGTGTGCTGACAGTACGATTGTAGCGGAATGTTTACCTCATAGTGCGTGAACAGCACCTTGGCGAGCGTCTCGCGGAACAGAGTGGGCGTGAGCAGCGACTCTACCACCACCACCTTGCGCTCCTTCGGGTTCACCAGCACGTGTCTGCAAACATGTGCAGGCGTTACTCATTTAGGTACAATCATCACGAGTCCACAGTTCAGACCAAAACAGATAGGTATGGACGGCCGGCTTCATACCAACATTCGGTCCTACTAATATCTATAGGTGGAGGTGCTTACCGGAAGTAGAGCAGATGCAGCATGTGCACGAGGTTGTCGTAGAGCTCGTCGGGCGAGCCGTAGTCGTGCACGCGCCGGTAGCGCCGCGTGGCCGCGCACCAGAACTGCGAGCGCACGATGCAGCGCGGCGCCGCCTCGCCCGTGAACCCGAACCTGACACATTACATCACTGCTATACTCTTTGAAGCAGGTTACAAACGAGAACTTAACATTAAAATTACCGAAGATCTGTGGGGCAAGTCTACTAAAGGACAATGCCGTGGGACCGTACCAACTTGCGAGGGAGCGTGTCACAACCTAATGTAGTTCATAAAACTACTCCTATTTTTTAAATTAGATTTACGTTTTTGTTATGAAAAAGATTCACGGATTTCGGACACAAAAATAAAAGTATTTTTATTTACTTTTCTACGTATTTTCTCTTATGTCACTGCCATTGCACTTCATTTCCGAATGTTGCTACTTCGTTAAAAATATAGGTTCCTGCCCACAAACATTTAAATGAAGAAGATAATTTGTAAGTACCTACCGACACCGATTTACTATTTACTTATAATATTAGGGACTTATATTTTTGTGTGTCAAAAAAATCTTTAGATCACGCGTTCATCGTTTCAGCCGAAAGACGTCCACTACTGGACATAGGCCTCCCCCAAGCACCTCCACTTCGACCGGTTCTGTGCTTTTCGCATCCAACGGGTTCCTGCAGCCTTCACAAGGTCGTCGGACCACCTTGTGGGAGGCCTTCCAACGCTACGTCTTCCGGTACGCGGTCGCCATCACTCCAACCTTTCAGCCCCATCGGCCATCTGTTCTGCGAGCAATGTGCCCTGCCCACTGCCACTTAAGTTTAGCAATTCTTCGGGCTATGTCGGTTACCGTGGTTCTCTTGCGGATCTCCTCATTCCTGATTCGATCACGCAGGGAAACTCCAAGCATAGCCCTCTCCATTGCCCTTTGGGTGACTTTTAGCCTTCTTATAATTTTTCAGTAAGATGTTTGAAAAAGTAATGTTAAATCAAATGCTCAACCATTTTAATTGTAATAACATCCTACACGATCAACAGTATGGTTTCAGCAAAAGACGTATGTACGGTCAGCAACCGCACATTGTACTTTAGCCTAGTTAAAAATACTGCAAATATTGTTAAATAATTAATGTAGTATCGTCACGGACGCAAGTACGTCAGTCTTCGGTTTTATATCGAGCTCGCGCAACATCTAGCATTTTATAACATTTTTATTAAGTTCATCGTACATTAATTTAGTGCAATTTCTCATTAAATATTTCTCGAACATTAACATTTATTTTATTAACTTTCAACATTATATGTAAGGGCCTGCCCTTACAACGTACAACCGACGCCGGTATCACCTTATTAAAACACATCTTTAACGCATGGGAAGAGGCACAAGATGCAATAGGCATCTTTTGCGGCCTATCCAAGGCATTTGATCGTAAATTGACTGGGTAAACTTGACTTAGCATAATAAAATCATATTTGAATGATAGATTTCAGCAAGTTCAAATAAACGGTATGAATTCATTGGGTTAAAAGTTAAAATGGGTGTACCGCAGGGCTCAATATTGGGTCCGTTCCTCTTTTTAGTATATATACATGATTTACCTCATTTACTGAAAAACCGACCACAAATGGTGTTTTGCTGATGACACATCACTGATTTTTTTAGTAAGCAGACATGCACAATTGCACAGGACCTTGACAACGTAAACAACGCTATGCTTAAGCATAAAACAGCAAACCAATACACCAAAACCAATTGGTTAACTGTAAATAATTTGGTATTAAATGAGAAAAAAATTAAATTCATTAGATTCGCTTTACCGAATGTTAAAATTAGTGAATGTCACGTTGTATTCCAATTCATTTATGAAAATATTATGTATGTAAGAAAAAATCTACATCTTTTTTAATAAAATAAGCGATAGACATAATTTTAATACTAGAAATAAAGATAAAATACATCAACCATTTTTCAGATTAGCCAAAGTACATACATCTTTTATGGGGTACTGTGTTAAATGTTACAATAAAATACCTTGTGATAAGTATATTGCAATAAATGAAAGAAAATTTAAAACTCACATTAAACCTACTGTAATATTAGAAAAATAATATTATCTAGCGACAATTGTAATAATAAAAAAAATATATTATTTAAGGAGTGTGTGGATGTTATTAAAAATGTATATTATGAAATGTGATTATTAAATGTGTGTGTAGTACTCCAAATAAATAAACAATAAGTAGAAGTGAAAATTCGGGCGCCAGGAGCACACACCAAACTATGCCAAGGATAGACTAACCTGCGGGAACTGGAAACTTTTAATCTTCAAGCGGGGAGTATCAATAAAAATCGACACAAGAGTTATTGAACGATTTTATTACCCGAAGGCTGCTGGTCTCAATATACAAGAAAATTCCTTTCTAATATTAAGTTCTAAGGTGTAAAACTAAGATGGAATAGAAATTAATTTGTGTCCTGTCATTATTGCACTTTTGTCAATTTAAGTTAAGTATTATAAACCATACCATATTCCGGCGAATAAACTAACAAACCGAATGGGCAAACCCTGGTGATTTTGATCTTCGCGGGGACGTCAGGCGGTCCATGATATATGTCGGTAGGGGCTAGCGTTAAAAATTTAAGTCTTGAAGTAAAAATAAATAAGAAACGCCTCACGGCTGAAATGAAACATGAATAACCGTTAGCTGATGTTCAGCGTCGACAAAAATGCCGATCGGAATGTTTACGACCAAATGCAAATTAACTCACCGTTTCTTTTCCAAAGGAAGTTTTTACATCAGTAGATGAATTAATCCAATATATATAAGGTTCAAAAGATCCTGAAACAAATATCGGAAACTATTAACGTCTGCCATCCAAATAACCACGCGACACGTGAGTAGGTTTGAAACCACGAAGAATTTTACCAACCTTTTACAAAATATGGACAATCCCATTATGATGCTGACAAGGGCAAATCAGCTACCACATAATTAGGACTGGATGTAGTCCTTTGGAAGTATCAACTTCCAGAATTCAATAGGAGCTCTAAAAACACTCCATTTTATATAAAGGTTCGGCCGGAAAGTGCCCTGTCAAAATCAACTGACAGCATCAAAAAAAAGAAAAAATCAGTGTGACCACTACACGACTTCCGATTCAAAAAAATGAATTTTTACATGGCAACACCACCATGTTGCCTACAAATTAAAGCAAAGAACGCGCTATCATGTAACAGGCTTAAAAGACTCGTTACATTACATCCCCTCCCGAAAATAAAAGAAAGGAACTTTCTTTTATTAGAAAGAAATCTTCAACCAAATAAACCTGTTAAGACTGGTTTATTTTCTAATTCAAAAAAAAGAAAAAGAATCATATAAGATTCAAAGTGCAAATCAACTATGAAAATGTCAAACGACAAAATCTCAAGAATTTAATAAAAGTAAAAAAAAATGTAAATGACAAAAAGTCAAAAACGAAATAGTGAAAAACAAAAAAATTATAAGTTATAAAAACTCATCAAATGAAACGAAGAGAGAAATCTCTTAGCGCTCCAAAACTCCAAAACAGTGCAGTTAGGCACTATAGCCACTGACTAAAAATTTCAAACAAATTCGGACAATTTACCAAAACAAACTACAATTTTTATAGTGCAGTTAGGCACCTATAGCCACTGACTAAAAATTTCAAACCACTTGGAACAGTACAACTTTGAGTGCAGTTAGGCACTATCGCCACTGACTACTATGTCAACCGCTTCCAACACAACCATCTCTATGAGTGCAGTTAGGCTCTATTGCCACTGACTAACTCCGTATTCAACAATCCAAAAAATTTGAAACTCCGAACAAAAGTTTTTAAATAAAGCTGAAAGACCTTATTTAAAATACTGTTACAGGCACAACCTGCAACGAGACAAAGGAAAGCATATTGTGATCGGCTCATCACCACCGAATTCCCGAGCACAATAGCTGTAAAACAATGTGAATGCTGTGACTGGCTCAACACTACCAATCTCCCAAACACAGACAAACACCAAAAACATTGAGATCTCCAATGAGAAATCTCAATAACAAATAGGCGAAAGCCAAAGTTTCACAATGCGACCGGCATACCACCACCGAACTTCCGAACGCAAAGGAAAAAAAAAATGACGAAAGTCAAAACAAAATCTCGCATCGTGATTGGAACAACAAAGTCCAACACCATGGAAAAAAGTCGAAATCAAGGTCAAAAACTACACCAAGATCCAAAAAATAATAAGGCATTTTGTAACAAAGGTTACAGAATGACCCCCAAAAAGTAAAGTCCAGGATGAACGCGTTACTAACAAAGTCAAATCCGATCATTAAAAAGAATGAAACTCCAGTAAAAATGAGAAACAATTCTGTCAACGAACAGCACAAAATAGATTTAAAAATCGATTACTATTTATGACGAAGAGGAAATAGAATGATTTTAAACTATGAGAAAAAAAGTTGAGGTAGAAATTACCTGAACTGTAGGGTTGTATAAGATCTTAATAAAATATAAACAGGTAGATTACCCTTAAAAAAGAAGAATAAGATCTTAGACAATCCAACAAAAACAAACAAAACATAAAATAAGATCCTTCGATGTGAAAAACATTTGGTGTGAAAAAAAATAGTATTAAATTAACCAGAATGACCTAAGTTTTATTTTTAGAATGTCTCAAATTCAACAAATTTATAAGAAATTACCTAACATACATCTTTCAAACCGCTGATAACCTATCATCCATCCTCTCGTACATCACACTGTCAAAAGCGGCCTTCAAACAAAATTATCAAAATCAAGACTAACACTTGGAAACAGAAATTAAAATTTAATAATATCTTTAACATGATAACGTCCCACTGAACCTTTATTTAAATCTTTCAAAACATAAACGTTATCTGAAACCTTTTCAGTTATTTTACATTTTACAAACTTAGGTGCAAGTTTAGCTGAAAAATATGCTTGTGCATTAGATTGAATAAAACTTCTTCTCCACACCACATCACCCACATCAAAAGAAATGACTTTCCGACCCTTATTATAATAAACGGCATTACGCTTATACCCCTTTAACAAGTAAGCTTGAACTTTAACAAAAATATCACTAAGTGAATTAAGAGAAACTGCATAAGCATTTCTATTTGAAATTTCTAGTTGAGATAAGTTATCAACAGAACTACTAAAGTGATGTAATGACGCATCAAGAATAAGCTCCCTACCAAACATCAGAAAGTTAGGAGTAAACTCAGTAGCAAGGTTTACACTATTATTTAAAGCTAATTGAACATTGGGCAAAAAACTTGACCAAGTTCTATGATCATCTTTAACAAAACACGATATGCAGGTTTCGACCGTTTTATTATATCTCTCAACAGGATTATTTTGAGGCGTATACAAAGTATTATAAAATATTTTGGTTATATTAAAACCTTTCAAAAAATCTACAAAATGTTTTGAAGTAAATTGAGTTCCATTGTCACAAACTAGTATTTTTAAACAACCAAATTTGAGAAATATTTCTTTTTCAAAATGTTTACAAATTACTCTAGTGGTAGCATTGATCATTGGAAAGAACCAGCAATATTTAGTAAAAACGTCTACGACCGAAAGTATGTATCTATGACCAGAATAAGTTTTAGGTAGAATTCCTATGATATCAACTGAGAGCATAAGCATGGGACGATCAACCTTTTTAGGATTAATCATCATACCAAAAGGTGGAGATGTAGTATGTTTATAAGCTTTACAGGTATCGCAAGACAAAATGTATTGATGAATATCATTAAACATTCCCTTCCAAAAATAATGTTGTTTTAATTTATTTAAAGTTTTATGTACTCCCAAGTGTCCATGATGAACAAACAGCAAGGCGAATAGCAAACGAAAAGCAAAAACTAAGTTTCAAAAAGTTAAATGTTTGAAAATAAATTCTCAAGTTTGAGGTTAATTATAAAATGTGGGTAATCCCATAAAAAATTACTATGTTAATTTTATCGTTTTAAAAGTGCAATAATCACTTACAAGCAGTTTAAATCTAGATAAATTAAATGCACAGTATTGTACTTAACAATTAGATTAAATTATTTACTTAAAAAGTTAAACTTAGTTTTTAAATAACTTTACTGTTGAGAACAACAAAACGCAGTCTATGCTATACATTTCTGTTGGTTTTGCTAAGAAAAAACATGATATTAAACAAAATCATCAATTGTAAACACCAAACATTGTTTACAAAGATTCACCAAATTAAGTTAAGTACTACTTATGAGTCAAAAATCAAAATAAACACAAAGTTATTAAAGTAACAATGTAGAACAAACCAATGCAAACAATAGACTCACAAGTTAATTAATTAATAGTGCAATAATGACAGTATAAGGTACCAGACAAACCTACTTCAAGTCCCTGTTCGCAGAGCGACAATTGTAATATTAAAAAAATAATATTATCTAGCGACAATTGTAATAATAAAAAAAATATATTATTTAAGGAGTGTGTGGATGTTATTAAAAATGTATATTATGAAATGTGATTATTAAATGTGTGTGTAGTACTCCAAATAAATAAACAATAAGTAGAAGTGAAAATTCGGGCGCCAGGAGCACACACCAAACTATGCCAAGGATAGACTAACCTGCGGGAACTGGAAACTTTTAATCTTCAAGCGGGGAGTATCAATAAAAATCGACACAAGAGTTATTGAACGATTTTATTACCCGAAGGCTGCTGGTCTCAATATACAAGAAAATTCCTTTCTAATATTAAGTTCTAAGGTGTAAAACTAAGATGGAATAGAAATTAATTTGTGTCCTGTCATTATTGCACTTTTGTCAATTTAAGTTAAGTATTATAAACCATACCATATTCCGGCGAATAAACTAACAAACCGAATGGGCAAACCCTGGTGATTTTGATCTTCGCGGGGACGTCAGGCGGTCCATGATATATGTCGGTAGGGGCTAGCGTTAAAAATTTAAGTCTTGAAGTAAAAATAAATAAGAAACGCCTCACGGCTGAAATGAAACATGAATAACCGTTAGCTGATGTTCAGCGTCGACAAAAATGCCGATCGGAATGTTTACGACCAAATGCAAATTAACTCACCGTTTCTTTTCCAAAGGAAGTTTTTACATCAGTAGATGAATTAATCCAATATATATAAGGTTCAAAAGATCCTGAAACAAATATCGGAAACTATTAACGTCTGCCATCCAAATAACCACGCGACACGTGAGTAGGTTTGAAACCACGAAGAATTTTACCAACCTTTTACAAAATATGGACAATCCCATTATGATGCTGACAAGGGCAAATCAGCTACCACATAATTAGGACTGGATGTAGTCCTTTGGAAGTATCAACTTCCAGAATTCAATAGGAGCTCTAAAAACACTCCATTTTATATAAAGGTTCGGCCGGAAAGTGCCCTGTCAAAATCAACTGACAGCATCAAAAAAAAGAAAAAATCAGTGTGACCACTACACGACTTCCGATTCAAAAAAATGAATTTTTACATGGCAACACCACCATGTTGCCTACAAATTAAAGCAAAGAACGCGCTATCATGTAACAGGCTTAAAAGACTCGTTACACTACACTTAGAATATTATATCCAAGATAAGAACGCTTGGAAACATGCTGGTCCTGCTTCATAAGACAATCTAGAGTCTAGACAAAATCAAATTGGTCGCTAATTTAATTGTAAAAGTTGTTCTTCTTTTTATTGACATTGATTTACATTCTGTAATTACTCTAACTCACACCCTGACTTATTACTTGTATTTTTTTTTAAATTTAGATGAAAATCGTTTACTTTTACCATGTTTGTAAATATATGAGCATGGTATCTATCAGATAATAATTAATTTATATGTCACGGTTTCATTTTTAATTCTTTAACCTATTGTGGTATAGTAATTTTATTTTAGATGCATCATAATCTATATCTATAATAATCGTAATTTTATTTTAAAAAACTTAAGGAGCTCAACGATTCGACGAACAATACCAAACAAAGAACATTTGGATAGGCCACATAAATTACTCAAACTGTCAGAGAATGACAATAAACTAATAGAACAGAGAAGAAGAATAGAAGAAAAAAATTGAATAAAATGACCCCATTGTCTTCGTCGTTTCAGCCGATAGACGTCCACTGCTGGACATAGGCCTCCCCCAATTTTGGGGGGGGTTTGCCATAATCGCCACGCTTGGCAGGCGGGTTGGCGATCGCAGTATGGTATGATGGTGGAATAAATAGAGAACGCTGCTGCCCATTCTCCGGTAAGTCCCTTAGTCGCCTTTTACGACACCCACGGGAAGTAAGGGGTGGTGCAATTCTTTAAGTCCGGCACCACACAGACACCCATTGTCTTCACATTCACAATAATTAATATAATATAATACTTTTAAAGTAAGCTTAATTGTGAGAGTGGCACTGGACTGCCGACTGGAAGCCGACCCCAACATAGTTGGGAAAAGGCTAGGCAGATGATGACACTGGGTATATCAAAATTGAAAAAAAAAATTAAATTGGCCGATTTTTGGCGCAATACGTCTTCAAAAAAAATTTTTTTTTGTCTCAAAACCTATAGAGTGGGGTATCAAAATAAAGGGTTTTAAAAGGTGATTACAAAAATATATATAACTTATATGATTAAAAGTAATTCGAAGTGACAAATCGTAAAAAACATGTAAGCACCAAGAACGAAATTTTAAATTAAATAAAAGTTGGAAGCAGGCGGGACCCATACCATTTTTATTATATTTTCAAATTCAAATGGGTCCCGCCTGCTTCCAACTTTTATTTAATTTAAAATGGGCTTGTTTTTAGCTTTTCAGTTTCGCAGTCGGGTTTTTTATTTTTTAAATTACTTTTTTTATTAAAGTATATCATTGGCATCTGAACGAGCCACCTATTTTCATGAGCCTTGTTGTAGGTACAACCAATTTGTGTTTGTTCCTAGTATTTACATTATGGATATCACTGTATTTTTAAAAGAATTTTATAATTTTAATTGTAATCTAATGTATTTTTTTTTCATATTTTTCATAATTTAATTTTAATGTTTTGTTATTTGGTTTTTATTTTTATTAATGTAAAACAAGTGATTAAGTATCTATGCATTTTCTTTTTTTTTTAATTTGAATTGTTATAACTGAGTTTTATATTTGAATGTTTTTATTATTTTGACCAATTATTAATTAGAATATTTGTACGCCGTTGACGGCAAGACAGCATTCATTATTGACATTTTATACATTTCATACATTTTCCACTGCTTTTCATAAACGTTGAGTAAATGATAATTCATTTTCTAATCAATATTTGAAATTCAGTGTTATGTTTTATTTATCAAATCACAGGTAGGTATGTAAAAAAATGTAAATAATCCTCTCATAATCACGTTCAATTCTCAATACGAGCAAATGACACTATACTCACATTGCTATTGAAAATTGGTAGGCGTCAACATTTCTTTTCTTGATTTTCTCGTTAATTACTCGTCGCATTATATTTTCAGATTATATTTTTATGAGGTACATTGAAGGTACATTCCTATGGTAAATATTAGGTAACCATAAGATATCTATTCCATTAATTATTAGTATTCACCCATCATTCTGACTGTCAGGAGTGCGGCTCACTTTATTTTTACAATTGTTCTTGTTTCTTGGAGGTACATTGAATTTCATTAAAGGTACATTCAGGTACATTGCTGGTACATTCCTTTCATATATAACATATTCAGTTCTGTAACAGTACACCCGTCATTCTGACCTAGACTAGATTTCTATTACTAATGAGTATGACGCACATCAAAAATGCACACAAATATGTGTATCGTGTAGCTCCACGTAAATACTAGTAGATAAGTTAATAAGCCATAATGTATTTATTTATTTTTTATTTCACAAAACATGTATCAGCATGGTCTGAACCACTCAGCTTTATTTATACATAAGACACCTTCAAAAGCAGAGTGAAGTACTTGTTCAATACTAACATAGGACATAGATTAGATTTCTATAGGAGAATAATGTGTAAAATAACTAACTTGGTGTAGTCGGTGCCGAGGTCCAACACGACAGCCTGCTTCTCTTGTATTAACGCTATTCCTTCGTACAGCGCCATATTCTCTCATTTATTTTGTACTTTCTGTTAATCCATTTAGTTTATTTATTTCGGTCAGTAAAAAATACTTTTTGGGATGGTTTGGACGGATGACCAATCCAGACCATTTTATAGACCTTCTTTGCTGTCATCAGTGTCATCTGTCATCGTGATTATTCGTGATCGCCACAAAGGCTGCATTCCGAAATATGCCATAAACGCTCACGATTATGACAGCGGAGACGGAACGCTCATGAACGCGCTCACGATTGCTCTTGTCGATGTGTTATTGTAAACACGTGGTTGAGTGAATTATTTTTGAATTTTATGAATTATACTGTTTTGAGTGGCTGAATTTGTTTGGTTTTTGTGTGTGTGCCATTCTGCCTGCTGTGTGTAGTGCTGTAAGTACTTATTTCCCGAAGACGATGATCCCCCTGATGGGGGAGGTACTAATCCATTGATCGAAACCTTACAGTCTCGAAAACGTCAGTCTGATGAACCACTTAAATCGGATGCTAAAAAAAGTACTCCTCCATCGGATTCCTATCTGTCAGTATACTCCAAACCTGGTTTCGAATCTGACTCTAAAATACGATATAATCCAAGTGACAAGGCCCCTTTTGTTGTGCACGTTACGTGGTCGGAACCGGATTTGTCTGCTGGGCAGTCGATAAGGTTACTAAAGTTTGCGCAACTCATTCACCAAAATAAAATTCCGAATATAGTAGATGGTAGTATATGGCACTGGGGAGAAACAGGGTCAACCCAGAGTGATACTAGATTTTAGTATACATAAACAAAGCCCCGAGCCCAACATTCTTTTCAATAAAATTTTAAAGAAAAAATGGCCTAATTGGATTTTATTAGTCACAGATGCGTCAAAAACAGATGGATCTCATTTAGGGTCCGCCGTGTTCATACCTAAATTTAATGTTGTCTTAAGTTTTAAGAGTCCACCTGAGTGTTCTATTTTTACAGGAGAATCCTAAGCAATATTAGAGGCAGTAAAATACATTGATGCCAACCAACAACATTTTGATAAATCTTTGATACTCACAGACTCTCTTAGCTCTCTCCAAGATTCTCTCCAAAACCGATGGATGTTCTGGACTGAAATTTAATTTAATAAATGAGCTGTTTGTTTTCTATTAATAAAATTAAATTTTATTCGAGAACATTCATCGGTTTCTTAGTAAACTTCAAGTAAGTATATCCGACGCTCCTGTATACTTATCTCCTTTGTTGACTGTACCTGGATGTCTAGTGACTAGGAAAGAAAAGTGCTGATTCTCAGCCTACATGATTTTGATTTTAATATGTTAGTAAATGTTTAATTTGTATGTATTTCTGTGTTTTTATAAGAATAAACAGTTTGTTTATCTTTAATATTCCGAGTTACTTTTCATTCATACTCCTATTCCTAAATGCAGGTAAAAATCTAGAATTTTTCGTATAAATTATTGTTTACTACTACAATAAGTGTGTTTTGAATAATTATGTAATTGTTAAAAAAACATTAATAGGTAGTAAACAATAATTTATACGACAATGTAAAAATTCCAACACAATAATAATATAATAGAGCTCCATCTGCCATCTATATCCGTGACTATTAATAGAGCTTCATCTACCATCTTCAGCCGTAACTAATAGTTTTAGATACTCGAGCACTAGATGGCGAATTGTGCTGTGAACACAAAATGAAGAGAGCTTCCTGTCTATTACACCGCATTATATTGTAGTCTTTGGATAGACTGAAAAAGAAAATGCTTCTTTTGATCATGTTTTGATCTATCAAAAATAAATATATTTTGTATTTGTACCTACTTTTATTATTTGGTAATTTATTTTTATTACCTTCTACGTATGAGTATTTACCTTGTACAAAGGATATCAGGTGGCGCTTGGCGGTATTGTTTTCATTTCTGTTTAAAGGTAGACACTAGACACTAATATTATGTACCTATAATCTTACAGAAAGTAGCATTTATCATTAAAATAAAATTGCAGTGAGTTCAGTCATGATGTCCAATTTAAAGGGGCGGCTCAGCACATATTGGTCAGGCGTGTGACGCATCCGCTGACGCCGCGGGTCCGGCAGCCGTGCTTGCTGCCCGCAGCCGACACACGGCGTGCCCGCGACGTACCGCGGCTGCCTCGCTCCGCCACCGCCCGCGCCCCTGCGCGCCGGCGCGTCTTTTTCGGATGCATAGCTAAAATGCTGGACTCATTCTTTAACAACTACTCATAACTCTGTGATGTGGCTGGTGACTAAAAAATAAGAGCTAACTTGTTTCTATTACTTAGGTATATTGTTACACCATAATTCGAGATGTTTATTTAACTAGAAATGCATTTTAATTTAATTTGTTGATGTAGCATGCCATGCTGTTCGTGTTTCGTACACAACTTGGTAACTTAAGGGGAACCAGTCCGCGAAATCCCAAATTTCTTGCGTTTTTTGCAATTTGCAGGCCAGTGCTAGGTTGTATGTTGATTAAAATATTATTCGCGGCTGTAAGACGTACGTATGTAGTTCAGAAATATAATCATCAAAATCACCAATACAACCCTCCAACTTCCTTAAGGCGTAGGAACAAAAAAAAGCTTTATGAACTTAGAGTGTTGTATTGATGATTTTGATGATTATAATTCTGTAACTAAATAAGTCTTACAACCGCGATTAATATTTTAATCAACATACAACCTAGCACTGGCGTGCAAATTGCAAAAAACGTAAGAAAATTTGAATTTCGCAGGCTGGTTGGAGCAAGTTTGCGGGTAGTATCGCAGGCAGTGTGGAATTCTATAAAAATAGTCATCATGAATAGTCTTTCTCCAGTCTATCAAAAAGTAGGTACTCTGTGTCTTTCTCGCCACGTCAATCCTCACCTAATTACCGCAGACGCTTGCGTTTTTGAATTTGAATTTGGTGTCAAAAAATAGTCGTCTCCAACCACGATAATTTCGACCTGGTTTACTATGTAGAAGTATGTTAAACTTCCATGTAAACTTCTACAATATACATTTTTCATTCCGCGGTAATCAGATGAGGATTGTGGCGAGAAAGGCTCACCACTTAATCCTCACCAAGGCACCTTTATATCTCTGGAATCATTTCGAGATTTGGCATAGAGTTATCACTATTTCTTTACTATTTTTTGTAAATTAAACTAAGTCGATATCCCAGCCGTTTGTTGCACAGGGTGAAGTGAGGCTGTGTTCACCACACAATCCTCACCAACTTATATCATAATGCGACCTATTTTTAGGGTTCCGTACCAAAATGGTAAAACGGAACCCTTATGGCAAGACTCAGTCTGTCTATCTGTCTGTCATAGCTGGATATCTAAAGAACTACTAATGCTATCAACTTTAAATTTGGAATAGTTTTAGATGACGTTTGCCCCACTATTTTGCAAATAAGAAAGAAATAAAAATATATGTACCTATTTTATATATTTTTTGCAACAGGGACTGAAAAGCGTTCTGAAAGATTCGAAGTGGGGCTAATAGGGCATGTGGGGTATCATATGAAAGAGCGTTTGCGTTCCCATTGAGGGACCACATTTGATTTTGAGCTTTTGAATGCATCAGCTTTTAGTAAAAGCTCTCAAACAATTGTAAATTCAGCCTCTAATTTGTAAAAGTAGCCACTCAAAAGATACAATCGGTTAAAGGTGGTCCCTCAGTCGTGACTGACAAGCATCCATATCTCAAAATCTAGTTAAAATTTATAACTGCTGTAAATGACTACTCTTAGTAAAAGATTTGTAAAACTAATTTTATGAATATCACCCCTTCCTTTTCACAGAATAGAAAGAACTAGCATGCGGAAGGTGGTCCCTCAATCGATCACCATAAGGTTCACCTTGAGTGGAGACCACAATGGAATTTGAAATTTACTTGGGTCTAGCGTTAGTAAAAGTACTCGAACGATTGTGAATTCAACCTCTAGTTTGTAAAAGAAGCCATTCAAAAGTTACAATCGATTTAAGGTGGTCCCTCAATTGAAATGTTTATTAAAAGAAAAATCAATTTACGTAGCATTCGGAAGTTAAATTGACGAATGCTACAGTCTATCCTTTAGTAAAAATTTTTACTAACGATTACTTTACTAAACAGTATCAAAATAGTTACCGTTTTATTTAAAAATAATAATCGATTTCCTGGGAAGAAATACTAAGAAGAGGTGACCACAAAGTAGAATTTCTAGTGGCTGTTTGTTGATACTAATCTATATACATAATGGAAAGTCGTGTTAGTTGCACTATCTATAACTCCAGAACGGTTGAACCGATTTGGCTAAAAATTGGTGGGGAGGTACTTAGAAATATATATAAAAGAAAGTCGTATTAGTTATACTATTTATAACTTAAGAACGGCTGAGCCGTTTTGGTTGAAAATTGTTGGGGAGGTAGCTTAGAACCAGGAAACGGACATAGGATACTTTTATCCGTTTTTTAAATATAATACTTTTATTTACTCATAGGAGTAGGGTAGGAGTAGGTTAGGAGTAGGTTAGGAGTAGGGTAGGAATAGGGTAGTAGTAGTGTAGGAGTAGGGTAAGGGTTAGGACACCACGCGAACGAAGTAGCGCCGAGCAGCAAGTTTACAATAAATTACCAAGTGGTCCGAAAGACTTGACAACCACTGTCTAAGAGTAGACTATGTACATTTTTAATAGATAAAACGTACTACAGTGTGACAGAGTTTTTGGTTGATGGCTCTGGCTTTTGGTTAAACTTAAGTGAAGTTAATAATATAAATGTTGCATGAAAAGTAATCGTTAGTTAAAAAAAATATTATAGGATAGACTGTAGCATTTGTCAATTTAATGAATTTAGTGAATTAAAGCTGAGCTTTAATCCATACTATATCCATACTAATATTATAGGTAAATGCGAAACTGTGTCTGTCTAAGAGACATTCTGCGAAAGAAGCATTGTGAGAAAGCCACCTTTTGAGAATGAGTCATTCTGCGAAAGCGACATTTTGCGAAAGCGACATTGTGAGAAAGAGACATTTTACGACTAGTAAACATTTTGTGAATGAGACATTTTGTTTAAATTTTCTTATGTCTTGACGCTAAACCTAAACACAACATTTGTAATTGGCGCCGATTCCCTTGTTCAGTGCATCTTTTGCTTTCTATTTCATTAACAAAAGGAGAGAAGATAAATATTAGTTTAGTCCTGTCAAATTAGTCAGCGCCTGATGTAAATTGAGGTATGTTGAGTAGCCAATTTTTTTAATCTCGTCTAAACTTGTCTATGGAGAATCTTAATTTGACAGGACTAAAGTAATATTTATCTTCTGTCTTTTTCTTAAAGTCTTTTCTAAATTTGATGAAAGTCCTCCAAATGAACAAATTTTTATTTATACACTTTGCTACTGTCTCATTAGCAGTAATGTTTGAATTAGAAACTTAAGCCCCCCCCCCCCCCCACATTAGGCGTGCGCCAGGCGCGAGCGACCGACGTGCGTGCCGCGTAGTCAATTTCACTGCGCGGCGCACGTCGGTTACACGCCCTAGGAACGCTCGCACCCGGCGCACGCCTAATGTGGGGGGGGGGGGGCTTAGAGTTACATTGTCAGTGCAGGACTGCAGAGTAAAATTTTGTTTTTTTTTTTAATTAAGTATCATTATTTTATTTTCTTTTCTTTCTGTGTTTTTAATTAGCTAAGTGATGTCAAATATTAATTAAAAATAATATCAAGTCACTAGTTTTTACTTATTAAAAAAATCCTGCTGTGTGGTCACCTCTATCTTAGTATTTCTTCCCAGGAAATCAATTATTATTTAAAATAAAACCGTAACTATTTTGATACTGTTTAGTAAAGTAATCGTTAGTAAAAATTTTTACTAAAGGATAGACTGTAGCATTCGTCAATTTAACTTCCGAATGCTACGTAAATTGATTTTTCTTTTAATAAACATTTCAATTGAGGGACCACCTTAAATCGATTGTAACTTTTGAATGGCTTCTTTTACAAACTAGAGGTTGAATTCACAATCGTTCGAGTACTTTTACTAACGCTAGACCCAAGTAAATTTCAAATTCCATTGTGGTCTCCACTCAAGGTGAACCTTATGGTGATCGGTTGAGGGACCACCTTCCGCATGCTAGTTCTTTCTATTCTGTGAAAAGGAAGGGGTGATATTCATAAAATTAGTTTTACAAATCTTTTACTAAGAGTAGTCATTTATAGCAGTTATAAATTTTAACTAGATTTTGAGATATGGATGCTTGTCAGTCACGACTGAGGGACCACCTTTAACCGATTGTATCTTTTGAGTGGCTACTTTTACAAATTAGAGGCTGAATTTACAATTGTTTGAGAGCTTTTACTAAAAGCTGACGCATTCAAAAGCTCAAAATCAAATGTGGTCCCTCAATGGGAACGCAAACTGAAAGAGCGCAGTTTGCACATTCTCAAAAATTTTTTTTTGGCCACATTTTTTTCTACTTTTGATGAAAAATGTAAAAAAAATACCGTTCCCCCCCCCCTTATCTCCGAAGTTTGTAAAGAGAAAAATCTGAAATTGTTCTATGTGATAGAAGTTTATGTAAAAATTACAGGAAAAGTAAAACGAAGTCTCTAAATAGCACACTTTTTCAGCAATCATCAAGTAAAGTTACATTAGTTCCACTATCGGTCAAGAGATGGCGCTGACTTAAAACTGTAATATTCTACACCGCAGGGCACAGTGTTAAATTTCTCTGCGAATATAGGCCTCACCGATGAAAAATTAAAAACATGATGGTACCCTCGGTGCGCGAGTCCGACTCGCTCTTGTTTTGACCTTGGTGACCATTTCTTGACTATTCTTTGGCGTACTCAAAATTGATTTTCATGAAGCCTGCATAGGAAGTAGGAAACTATAGAAACATTCTATTCTATATTTATTTTAAAGTCTCGTTTCAGACCTCAGACATAGTGCGAAGACACGCCGTTCATGTTCGGCGTTTCAGCTTCTTTGTTGGCATCTCATTGACAGTCACTTCATATTCAAGTCGGAATTTAATTGACGAGGGTTCA
Source organism: Mesoligia furuncula (assembly GCA_916614155.1). Classification (NCBI taxonomy): domain Eukaryota; kingdom Metazoa; phylum Arthropoda; class Insecta; order Lepidoptera; family Noctuidae; genus Mesoligia; species Mesoligia furuncula. The sequence continues at coordinate 329,150 of OU744812.1, read as the reverse complement.
TTTTATTCGTTTGTTCTCACTAGTTCGATTCATTAGTTCGATCGTCGAACTAGTGAGAATTTTTTTTGAGAGTAAAAGTAAAAGATGATAATAATTTAACTATTTATTTATTTTATACAAATTCCGCTATAATACATATTTACAAACGTAAAAACGAATCGAGAATATCGCGGTATAAAAAAAGCTTGAGCAGGAACGGCGGCGGCGCCGGGCGGTCCGCGGGCCGCGCCACGCCGCCGCCCCGTGCGCGCCCCGCCCGGCGCGACGTGCCGTGACGTCACGTGCGGCGTCTCGCGCGCACACGCGGCGCGGGCCCTCAGCCGCTCTGGGCCCGCGCCGCTGGCCTCTACACTACTACCTAAACTAGGATATTGTTCTACATGCTGGCGCATTAAATGATGGAGGTGATCAGTCGCGCCTTGAAGTTGACTATTCTCTCGGAGGTCTGCGCGATACGCAGGATGAGGTCCTGGATGAGGTTGGCGATACCGCGGTTGGCGATGATGAACAGCCTCGTGATGGGGCCGGGCACACCTTCAGTGAGGTTGTCGCCCTTGGCGGCGCCGGCGTCGTCGCCATCACCCGCGCCCGCGTCGCCGCTGGACGAGCCTGACGAGGAGCCTGCTACCAGCTGCAACACAACACGACACGTTAGTACGGCGATCATTCTCGTGACTGCGACAGTGTACATTCATCCAGATGATCGCCCTCCTTCATTGGCTACAATTGACTCGACGAGAGCACACGCAATGATATACACGGTATGTATGTATGTATTACTTACTCGGAATTAGATCTTTTAGTTAACCGTAGTCCGCTCAAATATTTTATTTTCTTACGACAAACATTGTTCACATTGCGTGTGCACTGTGTAGGGAGCAAGTATCGGTGTGGCGCTGCCAAGCGGAGGTAGTGACTACAGCGTATGATTGTGTCTCCGCGAACTAGCCTTTCAGTTAGCAGCCTGGCCTGCCAACTAAACGACGCCGTTCTACTAGCGGCCTTAATGATATGCTGCAGCCGATGCGTATGATGATGCTTACGCTATTTATACACTAGGTTGACCATATGACGAACAAACAAAACAAATTGTGTTATTCAAACATTAAGGAGATCGATCAGTGAAATATAAATATCGGCCAGTCCTTTTGTTTTTTCGGCGGTTGCTAAATTAGTGTGACAATAAAACCTGAACAGTATTAAAAGAAAATTGGTCGGTTATTTCATTCTACAATGCCAGTACAAAAAATGCTCAATTAAAAATGTTGGAACGGGTAGTTAGGCAGGTAAATAGTTCGGCAGATCGTAGGTTACGTTAGAACTGTGACCAACCGCGCGCCAGCCGATCGAGCGCAAGCCGATTGAGCGCTATTTCCAAGTTAGTTTTCTCACTGGCTAATTCTGATTTGATATAAGTAACTGCTCACACGGTACTACTCGTTAGCGATTTTACTGCTAAATATTTATTTAATTACCCATTTAAATATTTGAATGACTATTTTTATTTAGTTTACTGCTCAGTTTTTACTGCCGAACTTGTAACGCCAACATGCTTTTTGCAATTTGTAATTTACCAAAACTGTAGTCAACACCGGCCGCTTTAATTCAGTGGCAATTTGTAATGTCTGAGTAGTAAAACGATATCGACTCAAGTGATTTGCCCAGCTGTTTGATTGAATGGCTGAATATCATTCAGGCCGCTATCGCTGGTCCAACGGCGCCGTTAAGTAAAAAGGCCAGCTAACCAATGGGCTGCGACATATCTACTGCCCTCTCACAGTCACAGTTATTTTACCTCTGATGCTGCATCACAGTATGCACAGTGACACAGTGACCTTTGTTCACGGTACCTTAAGGTTTATCAGAGGTAAGATAACTGCAGAGGCACTTATTAGCATGTGGCTTGTCGCCAACCAGCCGAATCTCCTGCACGTTCTGCAAAAAACCTCTGAAAGCAAGTAACAATACATCAACCTTCCCCAATATTTCGCTTCGAGCTAACAACGATGTTAATCTACAGGACTAACTACAACAACGACGCCGACGTGATGGGAGGCCGACGACACGCGGTGACGTCCACATGACGTACGACGACACCCGTCTTAGGTAGGCGCTACGTACGTGTTAGTAATACCTACGTTAACTTAATGTGCACACTAACTTACTGATGACTGGGAAGGGAACACGAGGGATGGGTAGCATGGATGTGGCTAGTTTGGGGTTGCGTGAGTCAACGGTAACTACGGTCACTACTGTGTTCTATGTCGACGGATGGTCCTCTGGCTGTTCTACGAGCTGTGTCGGTTGCACTACGATAGCCCAGTCCGACGCTCAGTGAGACTCCCAGGGATCAAGCGGAACAACTGCTCGTTGATGGGTTTGATCACTAGGGTGTAAGCAGAACCCCGGTTTGGTCTTTCGTAGGGCGACGTTTTTACGTTCTGGCGTGTGTTGTTTATGTAGTGGTGCAGAATGTTGTGTGTGTGTATACTTGAGGGTCGTTAGGGTCCAGGGTGGCGGTGTGCGAGGCGGTCAGGCCCACGTTTAGCGAGTCGGTGCCCGCAAACAGACGGAACGCCGTGCCAGCCGCACGGGCCATCGCCTCCGGAGCGCTCTGCAAAACAAACCTTCTCACTCGCAACTGTCGGGCAACTATCGCGCAATCCTCGCGCGCACTTTTCGTGCATTGCAGTGCGGTTGTCCACGGCGAATATGACATACCTACTCGAGTTGTTGTTATGCTAACGCTGTTTAAATGTGTAAACACTGAACGTAATGAAAGTAAAGTTATGAAGTAAAATGATAATGTGGTGTGCCGAGTGACGCGTGAGTCTTACCCTGACGATGTCGAAGAGGAAGTTGCCCGAACCGCCGCCGGAGCCGCCGCCGGCGCCACCACCGAAGCTCAGGAATCTGGAAAATTTGGCTCGTTAACATCGCCGCGACGCGCTCATGTGAGCCGCTCGTAACAGTTACATGATCGCACGCCTCGCCGCGAAACTAAATCGAAACGTGCGAACATGATAGCAAAAACCTACAATAGCAGCTCTCACTGCCCAGTATTGTTCAAAGTAACGCAATCTGCGGCACAATTTAATTGATTTTCACGGTAATTTATTCATATTACCATTGTCAGGCATTGTCAGATTTCAGAATCTTTAGAATCTGAATCGAAAGATTGTGAAATGTTTTAACTTGTGGGTACGGTACATGTGGTTACGTAGTAGGTACTACTAGTTAATAACGCTTTTCAAAATGTTCGCTTCTGTGCTGCCTGCTGACTCACCTCTTATTTCTGTTTTCTTCGCTGTTGTCAGCGTCGTCCAGCGTGATCTCGTCGATGCTGGCGGCGTTCGTCTGCGCGGCCGTCTGCTGGTCGTCACTGGCGGCCGCCTGCTGGTCGCCGGGCTGACTCTCACCGAACGCGACGCGCACCTCCGCCTGCTGCGACTCAGCTCCTGACAGCAGCTGGTTCTCCTCCGCGATGGCGTTCTGCAAGAGAGGCATGTGTGAGAGGTGGCGGTGGTGACGTGGAGGTGATGGTTAGTGTGACGTGACGTGGCCATGCGTGAGTGACGATGACGATGCGATGACGATGACGATGAAGGCGCGCGGTCTGCGCGCGCCCGCACTGCCGTCTCCGGGCAGGCTGAGAGTGCGCATAGTCCGTGACGTCATACCGGCAGGATGTACAGCGCGCGCCGGCGCCGCGAGCCGGCGCTGGGCGTGCTCAGCGGGCGCGGCGTGGCGGTGGTACTGCTGGGCTCGTCTTCATCGTCATCATCGTCGTCGTCGTCGAGCTCGACGGTGCCGCCGCCGGTGTTGCCGCCGTTGTTCCGGCCGCCCAGGAACAGGCGCAGCACCACGGGCCCGAGCGAGGCCAGCACCATGCTCGTTAGTTGCTGTACCTTCTGTTCGATTATCTAGAACATACACCGCCCTTAGCGTCGCCGACAGCGACTACACAACACACGACAGTCCGCGGACCGCGTCACACGCGCCATCCCGCTAGTGGGGACCGGCCCTCGCCGCCACCTACTCGACCACACACAACACCGACAGTTGCGGACCGCGCCACACGCGCCGGCCCGCCTGGTGGTGACCGGCACTCGCCGCCACCTGTTCGACCACACACAACACCGACAGTTGCGGACCGCGCCACACGCGCGGGCCCGCCTGGTGGTGACCGGCACTCGCCGCCACCTGTTCGACTGGCTCGGAATTGCTCCGAAGGGCTAGATAGGATCCTGTGTTAGTAAAGGGGGTCTAACTACTGGTTTTTAGTTCCACTAAGTGCGTCCGGTTCAGAAGGTGCGGACCGGAGCCTGCGTGTTATACCTGCGTGAGAGAAGGGAACAGTTGGCGCAGGATGCCGATGGTTCTCTTGTTCCTCTCGCTGAGCTCGGAGCCGGGCGCTCCCAAGTTCAACGTCGCCAGCGTTTCCTGCAACACAAATCATTGTTATATAAGAAGACTAATATTATGTTGGTGATAGGAGGACACGAGGACGCTTTCAGTTGCACAAGAATCGCGTGCTTTTGATGCGTCGCCGTGGCCTACTAATCGGTGTCGAAAAGTCGCAGCCTCGACGTGGGCAGAGATAGAAGAATCGTTCATTATTGTTAATGTTAGGGGTATTGTCATAAACAAAGCGATGCAATTACGTAATTATATTATTGATGGATCGAAGTGATTAGGGTCACGCGACGCGCTGACCCGTCCCCTCACCCCTCACCCGTCTCGCGCGTTACACTGAGATAAGATGTGAATGTGTGGGTAAAGGTACTTCAGGCTATAGAGGCGATCGTTTTTTGTTCGCAGGAACGGGCACGCGGCGCACAATGAGGATTTATTGTTCTGTTTTAATCTCTGTCTTATCCACTTTATCTAGATTACTCTTTTTGACAGGTAAGTACAGTCAAGAGAGGACGTCTGTTCGCCTTGCAATGAGACGCGGCTCTCTGATCCTTATGTTTGGGAATGATTGCATATTATAAGATTAAAGACTACGTTGAAGACAAGGTAGTTTGGCAATAATTCCTTCTGCACATAGCTTCCGTTGCCATTATCGGCATAACTACGTAAATGTATATTAACGCACTGACCTCTATCGTACAAGTGTGTGCTAGAGGTCAGTGCTATTAACGGCTCCCAAATTTCGATGTTTATTTGTAATTATTTTTTTTTACACTGACCTCTTGTAAACAAGTACAGTTCAGTGATTTATAACATACTTCTTTGACATAATCTTTTTATTATTTGACATAACATACAGACAATTCTAATTTCAACTCTATTAGTGGTTCTAATGGCAATCATATCACTTAATGGTTTTAATAGATTTTTGTATTTTATTTTGCATTTATCCTTTTGATAGACTCCTTTATATTTTGTAAATGTACGGTCTTTGTTGGCCTTGTGTACTTTAGATCTGTAGACCATTTATTACCCGACTGCGGCAAAGCCCAAAAGGAGGGTTATGTGTTTGACCTGTATGTATGTATGTATGTCCGTTTCTTTGTTCCCTCGTAACCTCTAAACGAATGAACGGATTTGGATAAATTATACGTCTTTAGATTTGTCTTGGTAGCGCGAGTGTCACTGGCTACATTAAAATCAATAATTTAAAAAATAAAAAAACCCGACTGCGAAACTGAAAAGCTACAAAACAAGCCCATTTTAAATTAAATAAAAGTTGGAAGCAGGCGGGACCCATACCATTTTTATTATATTTTCAAATTCAAATGGGTCCCGCCTGCTTCCAACTTTTATTTAATTTAAAATGGGCTTGTTTGTAGCTTTTCAGTTTCGCAGTCGGGTTTTTTAGTTTTTTTAATTACTTGTTAAGAGTTCCGTGGAGTTTCTTGCCAGCTCTTCTCTATAAGAAACGACCAATTGGAACCGTGCACCTAGCTTCTGACATTTCTTAAAGTGCCCATGTAGGTTTAGAAATGTGAAATAAAATATTTTGATTTTGAATGTTATTTACCTGTGCGCTGGCGGCGGGGGCGATGATCTCGATGATCTCGGGTCTGTCGTCGGCGCCGGGGTCGGGCAGCGCGGCGGGCGCCGGCGCGGGCTCGGGGGCTGCTTCGGGCGCCGGCGCCGCGTGCGCGGCCACCAGCGCGCACAGCGCTACTATGTACACGGACGTCCTCATGCTTGTTGTTTACGTTGTTCTGGACTAGCACCACACTTCTTTTTTGATCTCACCGTTGCAAACTGTCTGTTGGGACCTGCGGGACATACAGCCGGTTAGTTCACAGTTCCACCGGGGTGGCGCTGGCGTCGCCGTTCGTACTACTAACTGAGAAGTTATGAAACGATGACAATGAGTTGTTCATAATAATATAAATCGCTTCTTCGTGAACATCGTTTGCTGGCTTCCGTGTTTGTAGAACGAGGACGAGCTGGCACCATGGGACCCCAACATAATTATAGTATTTATATCATGAAATAGAACAAGCAACAGTCGCAGCTCGGTGGACCCGCACGATGGTGTGTGTGTGTGCCTCATGTGTGTGCTACTTGTGTATGCAGGCCGCGTTGGGTTGCGCCGGCGCACCGCGACCTCTACTCTGCCCGCGATCCGACAACTAATTGCTCACTTAGTCATTCAGTGCAAAGTTATACAAACATTCATATTATGTGAATAATCGTTATTAAAACAAATTATCACCTGCTTTACGAATAGAAAAACGCCGTGAGAGAATTGTTAGGCAATCGATTCTGTGAGAATGGCAATCGATCGCGGCGGCTGTCTCACGGCCACTTGTCTACTACGATATTATGTGTACGATAGGTCACTCGTACTCACCACATAGGATTCAAAGTTTGCTATGTTACTTTAAATAATTAAAACTAATGTGTTACCACTTTAGTTTTAATACCAATATTTTCAGAGCATAGAAATACTCGCTTTAAGTTTATCTAAGGACATACTTATATGACTGGACATTAGTACCTATCGTTGATATAAAATGTACTTGAGTTGGGAAACGAGTAAGGTGCGGGAATTCCCTCCAGCTTTAATAACCGTGTACGACAGATTCAGTCGATAAGTGACGTTGAGGATTATTGGCACTCCGGCGCACTCGTTAATGCAATGCATAATGCTGTGCGTACACGGCAGGTGTGGCGTGCGCGCGAGTTCGTGTGCGTGTACGACTTGCCTCACGAGATACTTACTGAAATTGAAAAAATAAATAAATTCTGCAGGTTCCTAATAACCATGTTTATGATTAGGTTCACGAATGCTTGGAATTTTTATATTTATTTTCGTTATATCATAATTTCGACACAGGAAGTACGCGTGTAGTGTGCGGACGCGGCAAGGGCGCGTCCTTAGCGGTACTAAACCCACGGAGCATTACATTACAGCCGACAGTAATTAACTTAACTGTTGCAACATTTTGCTCGGGCGGCCACCGACAACCACCGACTCACTTTAATTAGTCGAGGTTAAGGCGAAATTGTTCCTTTTACAAATGAAATGCGCATGTCTGGAGTCAATGGATCATGAACGGGCGGGCGTGGACAGGCGAGCGAGGTCACGACCGTAAGGCCGGCCGCACACCGAACACCGCGCCGCGCCGCGTGCGTGTGTGTCCGCCTTTATCGTTAATAGCCTTTGCCTCGAGTAGTGACGGTAAATATCGTAATGTTAGAAACATTGTAACTTGTAACGAGCTTCAAACTAGCTAATCTTAAGTATGCAATTATTTTGTAAAAATACCTACTTTGTAATGATGAAACAACTACGCGCAATGAGCAGTTTGTGAACGTATCATTATAATTACACGTATCTGTCCATTTATCTAAAATTAGCGGTCGTTGGTGGCATCGCCTTGCAGGCTATCATTTATCATAATTGTAATTACAAACGAGCTTGAGGAGGGCTCTGGGAGTTGTATTAACTTCACGAACATTGCTATAGCTAGGTATCCGGGCATTAAGCAGCCATGCGGCAGGTAGGTTGTGCCGCCCGCACGCGTAGTGCGACTCGTCCGGTGGAGTCACAAGTGATGCCCCGATACATTTGCACGACGGGTATCGGCCACTCGAGGAAAACGGATATTTGGCTTCGTATTGTGCAAGTAGTGGGTCACCTAACATTGATCGCTTTACTTATAAGGCGCGACGACTGTACGCCGACGTATCGCGAGCGAGTCAATAACACCTACTCAAGGAAATATTGCAGTTGACCTTCAAGTATTGCAGAAAGGATATGCAGAGACGTTCAGTCACACGCAGTTTGTGAAACTTTTCACTTCTTTAAAGGGATTTCCAAACACTTAGTGCCTCCACAACAGTTGACAGGAACATTGAGTCCAGGACAACGGCCGACCAGTAGGACAGCTCTGTTCTTGATTTTTTCAGACACAGACAAACAACTAACAGCTACAATAAACGCGCACGCGCACAAGTGAGACAGTCACAGTTGAGACTATCAACTGTGAAGCAGTTTGGTTTATTAGGTCACGTCTATGTAAGGTAACATTTGAATTTTAAATGTATGATATTATATTTCGTAAGCGCGGTCAAACTTGCTCAATATCAACACTTCACATTATGCAAATCAGTTTCCATTCCAGTTTGTGTCGTAGTTATCAGCAGCCTTGCGGATAACGGCGGAATTACCAAAAGTGGATCAAGTGTGTCATGCGCGGATGCTGTTACACACCACCTCGCGTCCTCGACGAGGTGAGCAGCAAACATGTCGGCCAAGAGAGTCCTCTCTAATATGCGAAATGACAATTGGCAATTCCTAACCACCGCAACATCCCCAGTGAACAGAAGGTAACCCCTAGTGCTTGCAGCTTACGATCTCTGGCCGCGCGCCGGTTTGTGTTTGTTTAATGTTGCACTGAGTGTCGTAAAGCGATGCATTTCGAACGGTGAGTACATTCAACGAGTCAAATGAAATTATCTGGCAGTGAGGCAAACGCTTGCGCAGGCCGCCCGGACGGCGGGCAGCGGGCAGGGGGTAGAGGTGCCGAAACAAGTGACGATAACTAATTGCCCGTGATGCAGCGGACACGATACCAACACAACACGGCACGACACGACAGATCAACGATCGACGACACCTACAAGACATACTACTTCCCGTCGCCACAAGATCTTGATGAAGAAGTGTGATGTTGCAACAGTTTCCTTTTCGGATATTAATGTTTATAGCGCGGTGATCAGATTTTAATGTAAGTAGAACAATCTGTGGTTTCCTAAGAGCCTTTGATTTTATTAATGTGATGGCTTTCCGATCAAGTGTACCTATATTCAAAGTTTCACTTAAAGATGTGCGTGGCTTATCTCAATAGCTGATTAGAATGTATCGTCTTCATGAGTCAAGGTCTATTGGTAACTGTTGATTTATGTTTAAAGTCGAGTTTTAGAAATTAACGTCAGATCACGGTCAAATAAAACCGCAATTAGATGCTTAAATACATTTATAATTTATATTTAAAAATATAAATGAAGCCGACCCCAACATAGTTGGGAAAAGGCTAGGCAGATGATGATGATGATTTAAAAATATAAATGTAATTATTGTAGGTAGTTTGACGCACCAATATTAAGATTGTCTTGTCATGATGTTCGTGAGACTGATATCGGAGCGCTCTGTGTGTGAGCGCACGCACAGCGGCGCCGGCGACACGTGCTCGTCGTTTGTTTACCAACAGACAGACACGAGCGAGCAACTGTATCGAGCGGTAATTGATCGATTGTCTGTAGTCGTCCGTGTTCACTCACACTACTCACTGTCGCCGATGTAACTCAACATTTTTTATTTCACTATTCAACTATTCAATGATGATTGTTTTGATTGCTTAGCAAATACGAGCAATTTAACTGTTAATTAATAGTAGTTATATAACAAGACAAAGAACAATAAGCGGCAATTAAATAGTAAGCACGTGCATACGGGAGCGAAGTGGCGCCGCCTGTTTGCGGTGTCTCACAGAGAGCTTTCATTATAATACAACTATTAATGACAAGGTTTTACATTTTTATTTACATTACGAAACGACTGGAATTAATTTATTTTACTGTTCAACATTAATTCATTTGAAAAGAATTTGTTAAGAAACAGCACATAATTAATTCTATTGACAAATAAACAGATACTAAAGCTGATAGTTTTGCACAACATCGAATTAAGCCCATTTACATAATGTGTGTAGTTGCGTGAGCGCACTCGTAGCACGCGGACGGCGTAGCCCCGTAGCACGTAGCTGGTGCTACGTCATTTGCTACGAGCTATTTTCGGCGGTGAACATAAGATCCCGTAATGTTATACAATCGAGATGATGTAGTGAGGTGTCACATACCTAGGTCCTGTGTCAGCTCGCTCTGACGCGAGGGTGGCGTGCGGTGTGTGGCGGCGACGAGCCGGTGGTTATATATATCGACGGGATTGTCTAGCGTTGGGCAAGCCGTCCTACTCCGCGAGTGTCGCAGAGCCGGCCGGCGCCGGCGACCGGCGATCGCTGCGTGCGCCTAACTCGCCCATTATGCCTAATGTGCAGCATTACCCGCAATCATCGGCGCATTATGTGTTTCAGTTCAACTTCAGAGTGTTGTCTCCACAATGAATGTCGCAACGCGCCACAGTATCGGTATCCGTATCCTTGCGGCGACCGCGCGCAATCATCAGCCATCAGTATCGCAACTGCGACTCGTATCGGTGCTCATTATATTGAATCGATTTAGAACCGAGATCCTCAATCAAAGGTAGTAAATATCTATCGATCGCTTCTGAGCTGTTGCTAAATTAATGACTTACTACTATACTTAAACTACTGCCTATACGTTACGTAATAAATAGATACTACATCGGTCTCTAATTACAACGGCCGGTACTGGGCGATGTTATTTATTTGAATATGAATCTCAGCCCTGGCCAAATAAGTACTTAGGAGTGGAATAGTTTCCGACACTAGTCATTCATTCTTTGCTACAAACCGCAGATACTTTGTGCATGTGAGGACTCATCTCTATCCATCTCATTTCGAATAACAGGATCAAAAATATAGGTATTCAAAATTAGCAACAAAAAACTACTGTCAAAAAAAAAGGAATTTAAAAAAATTAAACCGACTTCAAAACGAAAAGAACTCAAAATTATGAAATAACTTTAATTTCGGAAGTCGGTGTCTTGGGATCTGTATTAGTTTTTTGCCACCAACTTCCGAAATTAAAGTTATTTCATAATTTTGAGTTCTTTTCGTTTTGAAGTCGGTTTAATTACATAATTATATACGAGTCGAATTGATATCTCTTTTTTTTGAAGTCAGTAATAAGTGCGAATATAGTTTTTGTAGTTGCTTAGTGCCGCGCGAATTATCCTGTCTTTTGCCCTTTTTATAGAAGGGGTGATAAATTAATGTTTGAGATACATAGACGTGAATGAAGCAAGAAATGTGCGTGAGGCGACCCAGCCGTGACTCCTGACCAGCGCTAATGAATGAGCTTCATAATGTGTACGGTTAGTGACAAATGAGCGCCGTCACGATGACGCGACATCTACCAACCGGCGCTGGGTCCCCGTGTTGGATCACAGTCCACTCACAGAGAGGAGGCATGTGTCCCAGCGGTGGCAACTTTATAGGCTGACAATTTTTTTTTTTCGGGTGTGAAATCATCAAATGACTCCTCCCGCTCTGGGTGGAGCGGAAGGGAGTGTCAGACTCTTACTGACTAAAACCCACCCATGTTGTAGCCCTTTTTGTTCCGGGGTAGCGGTAACCCTTTCGGACAATCCCGCTGCCCCGGCAGGCTTCGGCCCTATCGGGCCCCTTCTCTGTTGCTGACATGTCTTTGAGGCGCGCGTGGAACACGTACGCGCCCTTCCGGCACGGTCCTGGTCCTGATCGGACGGTGAGCTACCCATTACTCTCCGCCCACAGGCCCGCGCCTACGGTGGCCGGGAGTCGTCACACGGCTCCCGACGCCCAGAGCGTCTCCCGCGGCGGCTGGGACGGGAGGTTCTCTCCCTGAGCCGTCCCGCCACCTCCTTCGCTAGCATGACTGCTTCGCAGAAGGAGGTGATCTGTCTCGCCCCGGACCACGGCTTGCACCAGGCCCGGACACGAGAGGTCGCCGCCGCTGATTATAGACTGACTATTGTATGCATCAGGCGCGCTTGATACATATAGTAAGAGATAGTAAGAATCCTGTTGAACTGTAGTACCTACTTGATTGACTTCAAATCAAATCTTTATTTCTGAACATAACCCCGTGCATTTAATTATGGTAAGTGAATGCGTAGTTCGTTCTTATCGTATCAGTTTGTAGATCAGTAGGGTCTTGGTAATCTAATCAGTTTGTAGATCCGTAGAGTCTCGAGTCGAGTCAAGCTCGTCCCTGCCGCGACGGCGTCGTGCATTTAGTGGGACCCAGACGGTGGTCCTCTTAGCCTAATTGTCATCTGACATGCGGCAGACATGTCCAGCTCAGTCCCACTTCAGTTTAGCGGCTTTCAGAGTAACGTCCGTGATTTTGGTTTTGGCGCGCAGTATTGTGTTCCTTATACGGTCAGAAATTCGGACCCCCAGGATACTGCACTCCATGGCTCGCTGGCAAACCTCTAGCTTGGACCTCTGCTGAAGTGTCAAGTAATGTTAAGTAATGCAATAAAAAATGATCTGAGATATGCGCATTCCTACATAATAATACGCAATACAGTTAGAGCATTGCTTCCTCTCGTAAGATTACTTAACAACGGAGTAACTAGTGGAGCCAGTTATTATATGTACGTGTACATGATGTCTTCATCGTTTGATCGTTATGCAACAAGGAGACCGACGCACCGCACTGACGCGAGCCAGCGCACAGAGAGGCTCCCTTCAAGCTGGGCTCGTCTCTCGGAGGAGTTGTAGTGACACTGATGTAAGTTCCACATTCCTCGACACATTCGCAGTTTCATGTCATTCAACCCACGGAAGTGCGCGCTCCGGTCAGCTGTGTGAGGGCGGGTCGCCTCACGTGAGCGCTGCTACGACAACACTAATAACGTGTAATGATTACAATTACTCTGATTGTGGAGAATGCTGGCATTGTGCACAATCGCCGCTAGTTCCGCGTCCCGCACGTAACGTTTGCGAAAGTGACGATTGTTCTGCGCGCGCACCGACGAATTGGGCGCTCGACCGACGTGGCGCAACACCAGCGTGCTAAGTAACGTGCACGTCTTCACGACAAAACGATCATATCGTACTTCCTTGTTGGCCCACTGTGGGCATCTGCACCCCAACTGCTTTGTGCCACGACCGGCTCGAAGGTACTGGCACGTTGCGTAAGAGATAAATAGCGTCATGAAAACTGTTCACAATTACAATCGTAAAGAATTTATACTACGATAGTGATGTAGTAGTGTTCCTCGTGTAGCCGTGTGTGAGCACGTTTGTCGCGTGTGTTGTGTGCGCCACTGTAATACACGTAATGTGCGGGTAATGACAGGCTGCGCCGGCGGTGACCGGGGCAGTACTGCGCACGCGCTAACACCTCGCCCGCGCGACAATCCCTTTTAGCACGTGGCAACTGTCGCGAAAAGTAAGTTTCGCAGGAAAGGCAAGCAATCGATCTGCTTGCCCTGTCAGATACTAAGCATGGTCAGTTCGCTACAGTAGCTCGCTCAGCGACGGGAACATCGGCGTCGCGGCGGCGGTGGAGGCCGCGACCTCACGCACCGCGGCGAAGGTTCGCGCACACCGACGCCCGCTAATTGTAAAATGATAACTAATCATAACGCTCCACTGAATTTATTTGCCAACTGCCTGTGTTTAACTAGGTAACAAATTAGGTTAAGTGTGAGCCGCTCGGCGCTGTGGTTGAAACGTTTCCATAGCTGTTCAAGTTATTACGGCATCTGCGTGTGTCAGTGGAATTGCGACAATCTGATAGCTGGTTTGTTTTTTTCGTAATATTGTTGTTGAAGTATTAGTAAGGTAGTTGGCTCGTTACAGCACACGCGATGCAGCGCCGCGTGATGCAACACGGCGCGGACGCGGTGCTGCACGATGCGGCCCGATGTCGCCCGATGTCGCGCGACATATTTTATAATGACTGGGGAGTTTGTTGTGGCACTTCTTCTTCCCATTTCCTTGTACACTGCGAAGTGATGAAGATTAGGTGTTATAGGGGTTGGCTTTTGTAACATATGAAGTTATGAGATTTTCGAGTATGAATTTGACCGCACACACACGGTACGGGTCAAAGCCTCAGGGGAGACAATCAAGTCGTGAATGCGTGCTATATCGTATGTTATTGAGCATCAGTGCGCGCTGCGGAATTAGGTTGACTCCATAGAAATATAAATAATGTATTAAATATGCATGCTAGCAAGGAGATCTTCTAGGAGACCTAATATTACTGCAATGCAGATTATTAATAATTGCTAAGTATTTGACTTAGCACTTATTAATAATCTTCGTGTCTTGAATTCGATCCCAGTGGCACGCGGCTCACTGCTCCTACAGCAGCTGTCTCTGAGCTACATCATTATACGAGAACGGTACACGAACATCTCCAAGTTGTCGAACCAAGTAACGAGTACCTCGTCATGCACAGGCTGTGTGGCTGTAGAGGATGCCCTGCTGAAGGAAGTGCGCGGTGCCGCATGTAGCGCGGCTCGTGTTTGTGAGTCCAGGGCGCGCCATGCAAGCTGCTTGCGAGGTGGATGACATGTGCCGCATGTAGCGCGGCTCGTGTTTGTGAGTCTAGGGCGCGCCATGCAAGCTGCTTGCGAGGTGGATGACATGTGCCGCATGTAGCGCGGCTCGTGTTTGTGAGTCTAGGGCGCGCCATGCAAGCTGCTTGCGAGGTGGATGACATGTGCCGCATGTAGCGCGGCTCGTGTTTGTGAGTCTAGGGCGCGCCATGCAAGCTGCTTGCGAGGTGGATGACATGTGCCGCATGTAGCGCGGCTCGTGTTTGTGAGTCTAGGGCGCGCCATGCAAGCTGCTTGCGAGGTGGATGACATGTGCCGCATGTAGCGCGGCTCGTGTTTGTGAGTCTAGGGCGCGCCATGCAAGCTGCTTGCGAGGTGGATGACATGTGCCGCATGTAGCGCGGCTCGTGTTTGTGAGTCTAGGGCGCGCCATGCAAGCTGCTTGCGAGGTGGATGACATGTGCCGCATGTAGCGCGGCTCGTGTTTGTGAGTCTAGGGCGCGCCATGCAAGCTGCTTGCGAGGTGGATGACATGTGCCGCATGTAGCGCGGCTCGTGTTTGTGAGTCTAGGGCGCGCCATGCAAGCTGCTTGCGAGGTGGATGACATGTGCCGCATGTAGCGCGGCTCGTGTTTGTGAGTCTAGGGCGCGCCATGCAAGCTGCTTGCGAGGTGGATGACATGTGCCGCATGTAGCGCGGCTCGTGTTTGTGAGTCTAGGGCGCGCCATGCAAGCTGCTTGCGAGGTGGATGACATGTGCCGCATGTAGCGCGGCTCGTGTTTGTGAGTCTAGGGCGCGCCATGCAAGCTGCTTGCGAGGTGGAGGACATCCACTGTGACGCGTCCGAAGGGATTCATAATAATATGAACTCGACATTTCGCTATATTATAATAGTGTAAATTGTTGTTATTGTAAATTGTCAGTGCCTACGCCTGTACGGAAGTCTTGATATTAATGAAAGTCAGTGGTACATGCGAGGTGTCGGGCGCGCAGGTAGCACACGTCAGTGGTACGCGAGTACATGCGAGGTGCTGGCCGCGCTGGTAGCACACGCTCGCAGTTAAACGTTTCTACGTATTGTGTTTTGGCGGAAAATTATGTTTTAAACAATTACAACACTTCCTTATGCTCGTGAATGTACAACAAGCGGGAAACATATTTAAATATGGCCTTAAATTATGAATATTGTTTAACCTTAGTGTGTCGCCACCCGCGCGGCCCTGAGGGGCAAGCTTCGCTTTCGCCGTCGCCCGACGCTTCCTATTGATGTAACCCACAGACCTGCCGTTTGGCAACGCGCATCTCGTGGGCGACACTTGTTGCACTCATTAACTGCGATCTTATTGAGCACTTATGAACTGCTGCACGCTGTGACGCGTGTCCGCGCAGGCGCATTGCTCGCTGCACTAGCTGGAGCTACACTTACGAAATCTCGTTGCGACAGCTTTAGTAAGTCCGGCGCGGGCGTCTCAAATATGTCCAGTTTCACTCGGCCGTTATCGAGGGGCGTTTACTACGAGTCCTGGATTCCGTCGCATTACATTCGCATTAGGCTTTATTTTGTCGCACCGATCAGTTTCGGTGCGGAAGGGTCTCGTACATCAGTCTCAACACTCCCAGCACCGCTGACGCGCTGACAACTACCCCTGGCGACGATAGCACCGGGACCTTTGCCCGACGCCATTCCCTGCTTACTACACTACTTTATAATTAGCGGCGGATACTTGCACACAGCGGGTCGGCGACCGCTGCGGCGATACATGTAGATCAACTGTGACATGCAGTACTAACATGCCGGGTATTATAGAGTACAAGGTTTTGTTTAACAGTTCGTTCATGTGAGATTACTGAGTTAATTAACTATTTTTAGAACAAGGAAACAGACAGCAAATAATAAAGTCTGTAGTCTATTATTATATCTTCTGATAACTTGTCCTACGTATACGTTTGTTGTTTGGCGTCGCTTTAAAAGACGTACTTATTTAAATATGTCTGAAATAGCAAGCGGCGTTGTAAAACCATGTCGCATGTTACATCAAAGGTCGGGCTGGCATCGCAGTACCTACTGACTGTTAACTTTATATTGTGGCCATAAACGCAAGCAGTGCAAGTGTTGCGGGTCGAGGAGGCGTGGTGGTGCGGCGCGGTTGGGGGGGGGAGTTCGGCACACAGCTGCGGGTACTTTGCACAACACCCTTTCACCGCGTGGTGGTGGTGGTGGGTGACTCATAAAGGAAAAAACCCAAATCTGTAGAATGTTAACGTCCTCGGCGCCCTTCGCCGTCGCCACCACTCTGTGAAGCACGGCACGGCACTGGCCGGGTGACGTCGGCAACGAGCGGGACACCGATGTGTCGACTTCTCTCACAACTAAAGACATCGAAAGGATCAGTCCAAAGAGATTGTGATGTAAGCTTGTAAACAACAGATTTATCATTTTAGAAAGAAGGAGACTGATTGAAAGCTCTAAGATGCCATTGAGGAGTTTATAATAGCTCAACTGTGACTAATGAGACACAATTGAATTTCAATTGTTAGAAATCAAATTTTGATTTTTGAGCGAACAGTTGAGCGGATATGGAATGTCGATGAGTTTTGTTTGTTGATGGCACGTGGCTGGGTCAGAGGTGACGTCACCCTCTGTCGGGACGAGGGGGACAGAGGGTGGGCACTGAGGGAAGCTTTTATAATAGCGTGCTACTCGTAATGATAACCTTTTCTGGCGACGGCGATGTTTCAGGTCGGATTGTGATGCAACGCTAAGTAGATGTAATTACATACAAACATATACACGTACAGTTTCAGTACTTTCTAAACAGAGCTGCGGTTCATCGGCGAGCGCCGTGACGCAACCGACGCGTCGCCAACCTGCACGACGCGGCGACGTCGGATCAACCAGCCACAGTTGCCTCTCCTACACACACGAGCTAATCTTTGGACGAGAGTGTCGAGGATGGTTGGAACAACGTGCATAGAGAGCTTCGAATGTATCACCCACGATCACAGCACGACCGCGCTCAGCTCTACAACCGTGCGCAACTCTCGGCTAACTTTCCTCTAAACCGTTCATCGTAGCGAGATGTAAACCATTCCATTGTAATGATGATGAGTAATGGTTTATTGATCTTGATGAAATCAGTAAATGCTTTGTGAGGTATTTGTAGTGAACGTCGTGAATATGTTGTGGAGGTTTTAACGGTTCATAAAGTTTATTAATAATCGCGGTGTGGCAACGAGCGTCCGCGCGAGTGCGCCAAGACTGTTGCGCAAGCGCCGGATGCGCCAGGAATGTGATCGATATGTTTGTTCACAGCGCCAACAACAGCTCTTCACTATGTCCGTCAGTCCGCGTCTCCCGTCACGTCCACTCGCGGCGGACCTTGAGGTTCGCTCATGTTCACACTGTTACAGTTTTAGCGCGCGCATGTTATTATAGGCATATTTCCAAAAAGGTGAATATGTGCGGTGAGTGGCGCGCCGAGGTCGCCGGTAAAAGTTGCACTCGTTCGCATTGGCAACACGCGCAACATGCGGGGACTTCGCGCGTTGCCGTGACACGTCACTGCAACCGCACCGTGCGCGGCTGTTTGTGCAACATCGCTTAAAGTTCATCTGTTACGTCTTCAGTCTCATAGTTCAGGCAGTACTAGCAGCGCTTATCTTTTGCTATTGCATCACGTGGCTGCTGTGTCCGCATGTTGCATGTACCTGTCATCTGGTTTATTACAATTCATTTTCAACTTTAGATCAAAAGTGAATAACCTCGCATGATTGACGTGTTGAAATGTTTTATCGAGTGAAATAGCTATTAATAGAAATGAGTTGTACACGTGCCGAAATGAAAACTCTTCAAAAAAATGTCGAATACTGTCGGCCTCTCGCGCTGGTTTCCTGAACTGTCGGCTTCCCAAAGGCTGCCCGCGCGAGTTCCCACACAGTGGCGAAGTAAGGAAAAACGTGAACATTCAACAACACATGCGCATGGCGCATGCGCCGAGCGCAGCAACAAGAAGTGCTCCCATTGCACACCACTGTCACCTGCCGCGTTCTCACACACCAACCATACATATGTATGTAAAAACAATATGTTTCCGAGGCCGCATTCTAGTCTGACAATAAAACTCTTTATTCTTTAATAAATGTTGCAGGCAAAACAGCGTCTTTTATTAATAGTGAGCATGTAACTACGAACCTAGCACAGACATCAATGATAGTTACAGCACTCAGCTGCGAGTCGTCACCGGCGAACCTTTGTTCTGAACACCTGTGTGTCTCTTCACTACTAGTTTCAATTAAGTTACGATTAAGTTTGTCTTATAATTAACATTGCCAAATACGACCATGTTTAGTCGATCTACATAAACATTCTCAAGGGAATATAGTCATAACTGTACTGAGTATGCAACCGCATAAAATACACCAACGCACGCTTTTTTCTTACTGACTAAAACAAATTGAAATAACAAAAAAAATTAAATTTAAAATTTAAAAACCCCCGACACTAAAAAATAATAAAATTAAATGTAAGTAATTGGAAAAGGATCAAATAATTTTAAAACCCCCAACTTAAATAATCTAGGTAACGAGACTAAAACAGATAAATTCTTATGGCAGTCGGGGGACCTCTTAGCATAGAAGGTGTTCCACAGAACGGTCCCCCGACTTCCATATGAATTTATCTGTTTTAGTCTCGTTACCTAGATTATTTAAGTTATTATTTTTTAGTGTCGGGGGTTTTTAAATTTTAAATTTAATTTTTTATTTCATGCTTTTTGTAGGGACTCCTTAATTTTTGTATTTCTGTTCTTTTATTTTCTTACGTTTTAAGATTCAGGGAATTTGGTGTTTAATCAGGTTTTTTATCCGTCAAAAAATAATTATTAATTTATAGTTGAAGAATAATTTTTAAAACTAAACAGAATTTTTTGTTTTATTATATCCTTTTTCTAGTTATTCAACTTTCGTACAAGTATTTCATAGCTATTAGATATCATTAGGTATTTCAGATATAGTTTATAAAATGGGACTGCGACACTATCTGATGTAGAAATACCTACGCTTTTTAAAAAAATAGTCAAACTCAGTGGTCGTAGGTACCAGTCATCACTCCACTTTCCTCGTCATTCTAGAGCATTGATCTGACAAAAAAATATTTTTAAATTTTTTTGTTTTCAGTTCGTTAGTTAATATTCCTTTCAATATAGTATATTATTCTATTTGTCAAGTCCTTGCATTTGATACCTATATTGAAGGAGTTGTGAAAAAAATATATTATTCGCCATTTTGTGGTGGCGGCCATCTTGGATTTGAAATTTGTAATACCTAGCGTATAGTATTCTACTAGTCAAGCCCTTTCATTTGATACCCATATTGAGGGAGTTGTGAAAAAAAAAATGTAATTCGCCACTTTGTGGTGGCGGCCATCTTGGATTTGAAATTTATCATAGTGTATAGTATTCTACTATTCAAGCCCTTTCATTTGATACCCATATTAAGGGAGTTGTGAAAAAATATGTAGTGCCCATTTTGTGGCGGCGGCCATCTTGGACCGATTTTCGTCAAACATAGCTAAGAACACTCCCGACTAATTCACCTTTCAAACAAAAAAAACAAAATCAAAATCGGTTCATCCGTTCGGGAGCTACGATGCCACAGACAGACACACACACACACACACACACACACACACAGACACGTCAAACTTATAACACCCCGTCGTTTTTGCGTCGGGGGTTAAAAACTGGATTACTACGAAGTAATAAATCACCGAGCTAACTCCCCGTGTAAAAGACATCAACGCACGCAGCAGTCGTAGCGCCGTAGCATTTTGCTACGAATCATCTTCGCTTGTACAGTTTCGTGTGAGCGTTTGGTATATTAGTTTGATGGTCAGTTGCGAGTGTATTAGATCCTGTCTGTGTGTCAATGTGTGCATGTGGCCCCGCTACGAGCTACGAGAGGCGTAGCGAGTAGCGGCCGCTAACGAGTTTGTGAACAAACGCTGACACTACCTAGCGACGACACGCATCACTATAAATGTATTTTATTATTTTGCCTTTAACTGAACTCAGTTGAAGGACATTCACTTGAGAGAGAGTTAACTGTTAAGAAATTCACTGTGTGACGCAGAGCAACAAGTTGGTCGCATTGAAAGTGAACTTAAACGATTGAAGTCAAGGAAATATTATTCAAGTAAAAATTATACTAAAGCTCGACAGCTTTAGTGTCTCACACTTGAGTCATGATTAATGTTATCTTGACATTTAACTTAAATGAGTGTTTATTCAAATATGAAGACTTCAATACAGTGCTCATTATTGTCATCAGTCTGATGGTTGGAAGACGGATGTTCATGAGTTAAATTATAAATAATACATTTATTTAATGTATTTTTTTATGGATTTTAGTGAATGCTTTTAAGAAAATGTGTATTTAAAATTAATAAGGGAGAAGCTCTGGGAGGAGCATCACTATTCATAAACTGGAGAACATTACACTCGTCGTTATAAACTGCTAGTTTAATAAACAAGCACGTCTTATTAAAATGTTAATCTGTCAGGTTTGTTCAGGTTAACTCAACTCTGCTCAGACTGGTCAGTGTGAAAGCGCAAGTAATTGTTTACTGGTGACCGCGACCTTGAACTGCGCTGGCGTCGCTAGCTGTGCTGTGTTACAGAGCAGCAACATGCAGGAGACTCACTGTCAACACAGCACACCAAGTCGCGGAGTAACATAGTGTAAGGTATCACGGCGTTGTACTGTAAGGAGGGTTCTCTGTCAACCACGAGGTGAGAAACTCGTAACCCTAACAATGTGGCAGAAGCAGTCTTTACATTGGGAACAGAACTAACGTCACGCTTTGCAGAAATTTAACACTACAGAAGTTTTATTGTTGTCGCGTACATATGCTCTTAGCCAGAGTGCTGTGGACTGAGGTAGACGATGCGCGTTTGGTAGCCAAATTGTAGCTGTGGTACAGTAGTATGTTGAGATAGGTTTCCATGCGCGTACAACATTCACGTCTGGCGCGTCACGATGGCCATTTGAGGGCTGTTTGCGTCACATTGCGTGTCTGCAGTAGGTGGTGTGGCGACCGCACTCGATGCAGCTTGTGCTGCCCACCAACACTTGAGGGCTGCTTGCGTCACATTGCGTGTCTGCAGTAGGTGGTGTGGCGACCGCACTCGATGCAGCTTGTGCTGCCCATTAATACCTCTCATTTCACCTCTGTTTTAATTTATATGTTGAAAATTGTAAGTGTTAGAGCCTCCTGTGACGCATGGCGATAGGTTCCTTTGAATTATTTGTTGTCCGCTAAGGTCGCAATGGTCGCGGTTGCACAAAAACAAAACCGTTAACGTTACGATATCTTTGGCTTGAACGTTCTCTGGAGGTCTAAGGGCGTTTAATACAAGGCAAATACTTTAGTTTGACGGAACCTGTCCGGATAGCACGGTTGTGTTACTGCGTTACTTATTTTTTTGGGTGATGGCATTTGGATGATTGGATGCGATGGAGCCTCGATGTAGGTAATCTAACTCATATGTAACACTAAGGATCCTGCCAGACGAGATCATTAACAATTAGCTAAGTGCAGTGGAATGCGTGTTGTTATCCAAGTGGCACGTTGACCGTCAGCGAACACGATGACAAAAACACACACATACATACTTAGTGGCCATACGTTAGTGGAGGCGATTGCGCGTGTTATGAGATGTGTTCGCAAACTTGATGCGGCTATTTAATATACGTAACGATCGTCTGTGTGTGTCGCTAAGCACACTGTGTCTGCTGCGCACGGACACGGCGCGCGGCGCGTCTGTGTGCGTTTCCTTTCGCCGCGGCGCGCGCGACCTCCTTCCGCCGGCGAAAGTGGCGCACGCGCAGCCGCAGACTACACACATACAGTTGCTCAACACACGAAGCACTACTGCTCTAAGATTCACTTTCATACACCCAAACCGACCTGAAGGTGTCCACTGACTTAGAATGTTTCACAAACGTTGATGATAGTCCATGATGGCGCAATTGACAAGAGCCAAAATGGCGGGAAATGAACACGTAGCCAATTAATTGATCAATTGATCATGAAGGAAATGATATTCACATTAAATAACAAAAAAACGTAACTTCCAAATTGTGAAACACGCTATGAAATCGCGGCCTCTGAGGTAAAGATCCTCATTAATTATTTATCTGTGTCACGATGATGAGTTTTACTTATGAATGTGACTGGTCACTGGGCACTGGGCACCGGGCACCGGGCACATGGCAGCACAACAAATCATTCCCAACTGTCGCACTGTGTCTACTGCGTCCGCAGGCTGTGGCACGTCGTCATGCGTTGCATACAGCCTGCAAACTTCGTGCTCTGATTAAAACCGGTTCATTATTATGAGTTTGAGCTTTAAATGCATGTTTATTACAGTTTTATTTGTAGTGCCATTGGTTTTCCAATAACCACGTTATCAAGTATTAATTAGCATTATATAAGACTTTGTTTATTGACATAATTTGTTTGTAAAAGTAATGACAGACGGTTTGGGCTTCCGCAATTGAATTTCGAGTTAATGAAAGATTTAAAAGCAGATTGTATGAGTGTTTAACTGGTTGAATAATAGGGAACAAAACAACAACGGAGCGGCGGCGGCCGGTGATATAACAAACGGTCCGTTTTTATTAGGTGACTGGTCGGGCTGCATCGGCGGCCGGCTTGTACCCACAGCTCTCTCAGATAATATAATTGCACTTAATTTCGCAAGCTGTGCTTAGATCCGGTCGAGACACCCGCGGCGGGGGTGACAGAGCGGTTAAGGGGGGGGGGATTGGCTGGGTGTGGACTCAATGTCACCTGCTTAATGGTAATGGGCACCAAGCACAGTGTCTGCGTGTCGGACGCGGCGCCTGCGGTGAAGATCGACAACTGTCATCGTGACTGTATTAGTAGCAACAAGTACCTACTCACTATTGTGTATCTGGTAACTTTATTGTCATCATCACTGACGTCATGTCTTCCTCTCATGTTCATTGACTCTACGGTTGGCTTACTCTCTTAATAACAAGTAACTTCGCTATTGTATCGAAGTTTACGTGCATATAAAATATAATGCGCAGTGCGCAAGCGCGGTGCTTACAGAGCAGTACTAACTGTATTCATTACTATCACAATAACAGCAAAACAAACAAGGGAAAATGTTTATGGGTAAGTACGTACATGCGAGCTATAGGGATTGGGATTTGGTGCAAATTACGTTGTTCAGTTTGGTCCGGTGACGCGCGTGTCACCTCCACGCAGCCTCCGCGGGTTCACCTCACCAGATGGAGCGACACGTGCGGCCCACGGACACTCTCAAGGACTGGTCAGTCTGTGACATCAGTGCATACTTTGATGTGTCCTCCTTTAGTGAGGTGTTTGGCTCCTCCCGCGATGTCTAAGAGGGGCGCGCGTGGTACACTACGCGCCACCTCGGGTCCTAATGTGTGGGGGGCGACGGACGTCCCCGAGTCCGTCGCCTCTGGACCCATTTAGGGGGCTGGAAGAGGGCGTTGTCTGCCCTCCGCCGACGCCCGGTGCGCCTGCTGCGGGCTGGGTGAGTGGACGAGAGCTCGCTCTCCCTTTACGCAGCCTCCTTCTGCGAGACGAGCACGTACTGGCTCAACTACTTGTGGAACTAAACGATTGCTTCTATTCATCGCTTGGTGTGGGGTTGCGAGAGCTAATCCTATCAATAACTGAGCAGTTAAACGTTCATAGATTAGTTTAATTTAATTTAAGAAAGAAAAAAAAAGCTTTGTAGGTATATTTTAAGTTATATTTTGCGAAACAAATGGAAAACCAGTGCAAAAAATAATTGATAGCCTTGAACCAAATTAGCGCTATTGTCTCTCAGTTATTGTAAATTGTGCAGTGTAGTGTTACAAATGTTATTACTTATTCATTCGTGATATTAGCAATAGGAGAGTTGCAATGAATGGCGCTGTCGTTCCGGATCGCGCCAGGAAATGCTAATGTGCGGCACACTCCACACGTACAGATTAGCCGAGAAATGTGCCGCCATTTTATTACGACGAGGAAGTGATCACAGTTTCTAGAATATAATTACGAGTTTCGAATAATTACATTTTATGTCTTATTACACCATTACGCTCAGCATTTAGTATTCGCGTTTGTTCCGTATTATAAAGTTCAAAGTGCAGTTTTGTCAGATCCCAAGTGTATAAGTAGCTGCGCAAGTACGTGCGAGTGGCTTAGCGCTGTGTGCGCAGTTAGTTAGCACGTCGTCAGGCGTTCACAGTGTTTACCGTGTGCGAATGTTAAGTAGTTAGCAGAGCGTGAAAGTAAACAGTGAACACGTCACAGTGCCAGCGACACGTGCCGCCTGCACGCTGCGGCTGGGGTAGGTGTGAGGAGTATGGTCTGCAACGAGCTCGCGCTGCTGCAGGCGCGCTGACCTGCCACAACTGCTCACGACACTAGCGATGACGTCACCGCTAACATGTTACGCAACATGCGACCCGCCCATCAGCCCCGCTGGCTGCTCCCCGCGCGCGGTCGCACCACGCGTTCCCTCCATTGAGAGCGCACTATCGATTACATATCGAGTTACTTTATGTAACAGCTGATGTGGCTGCGTTGCCGGGATGGTGCAACGCGAGCTGTGCCCGCGGGCCGGGCCATCGATCATGATTGTGTTCAGACGAGGCGTGTGCTCTGCGCTGGTCTATTGTCACTTCAGAGAGGTTCCGTGTTGCATTCATTGCATTGTGCTTATACACTTCGGGCCCAAGATGAACTGATGCAATAAGGTTATGATCTCTTCGCGAAGTGTCGCTTCAACAGTCAAGTTCAGTTGTCTTGGCCAGGTCATCGATCCAACTTACCACTGCTAGTACCATCATTAGTTATCTTTCCTAGAGCAGCGATGTCCATGGCTTTCCTCTACTTGTATGGCTGCTCGTCGCTTTCACAGCCATACGAATATCGGAATATGTATGTATGTCCTGGCCACTTGTGAAGTGTCGCAATCGTAACAGTAGCCAGTGTCGCGTGCCAGAGGGCCTGCCGTGCTGTGAGTGTGCGGAGCTCGCTCGGGTCATGAACCATTACACGCGCTAATTGTCTTACAAACCTACAACCCGGATTACTAAGATATGTTGAGCTTGTATTTCGGTGTGTTCCCACGGCGTGTTGCGCAACAAGTGTGCCGCGCGTTGCGTCACTCCACACACGCGCAACACGCGTGCACACATTGAACATGCATCTGTACGACATTCACAAGATTGATTGATCGAGCGATTTGTTCTCGTTGGCCAACAAAGTTGCGACATTATCGTCGATGCGGTTTATTAAGGTAATAACTAATAATGGCTATCTATTCAGGTTCTTCGAATCTAGCACCTTTGGCTTAGCCAGCCTGACTAATGTTAAATTGAAAACAAAGTAAGTAGTCCACGACTTTGTTCCAGGTCTTGTGTTCATCGCGGTAATGTGTGTCGGTGCAGAGTGCGGTGCAGCGTTGTCACACGGTACGCGACAATACCGCGAGATGCGCAAGTTCAAGGGCGGCGCGGTCGTCACGCATGCGCACACACTCGGTAGCAGCGCACAGAAGGCCGGTGACTATACATGGGCAATCCAACCGGGTTAACACCCATAAACTTTCACAAAATTGGGTGTTTACGGGTGTTTTTCGGGTGTTTATCAAAGCACCGGGTTTAAACCCAGTGGATGGCCCATCTATACCGGCGACTCGGCTTGCGATGAGACTAACATATCCGCTGCGAAACACAACATCCACCCAAGCAGTGCCAGGTGCTTGCAGGCGCTTCATCGAAGCTATCACTTCCTGTAGGTTTTTACAAGCTTTCTTCTATTTTGTACAAAGTAGTACTTCTGTAAGTGTGTGTGGATTGGTTCCCGCGTGCGCATCGCATCTCACTACAAGGTCACTACGGCAGGTGGTCGTGTGCGCGCGCACACATGCGCGCCGCGGCAATGATAACGGTGCTCCATCAACACAAGTATGTGACATATGCGCAATGGCGAGGTCGGCGGGTCACGACTCTTCAGTTTTTGTCAGATTATCAAACGTAAGGACGGGTATGCGTAAGTACGCCTTTGTCTGTCAATATTATTGAAGGGCATCCCTCAATGAAAGGTGGAGATGTCAAGTATAGCATTAATATCACAGATTCAGTGCTAGCACAACACGAGCGACTCAAAGAACTCCTGTGTTTTATATCACAGATTCAGAGCTAGCACAACACGAGCAACTCAAAGAGCTCCTGTGTTTCATATCACAGATTCAGAGCTAGCACAACACGAGCAACTCAAAGAACTCCTGTGTTTTAGATCACCGATTCAGAGCTAGCACAACACGAGCAACCCAAAGAACTCCTGTGTTTTCAATCGATCAATAATCCAAGTCTCCACAATCTCCTAGCGAGTCGCCGCTACACTCGTCCTTTAATTTCAGTTGTCTTCATAATATCGACGGCCATCTGTAGATCAACATGCGTTTAGTTTCGGAGAAGTGAGGTGTCCTGTGGTCGCTCGTCCTCCCTCACAGCCTGGCGACGTCCGTGGCAGCTACTTGGTATGCTCCACTGTCGACGCAACAACCGTTACTACACTGCTGGGTTCCCTTCTGTCGTATCTTGAGGTAAGAGCTGTCCCCCTGACGGGCGTCACATTATACATGTGATACAATACACAAATACAATAGCCGCACATGACACTCACACGTAGTTACGTCGAAATATACAGAATATAATATACGTGCAGTGCCGACACAATACAAAGGTTTCACTATGAATCAGTTAAATGAGTCGCGATAATTGTAGTTGCTTGAGAATGTTCTGTTGTGATTGTAATACTGTCCTGTTCGCGGTAATAAAGGTTGATGCAATCGGTACTCTGTGGTTTTGGTACCTGTAGGTACCCGCCGATATGTATGTGTGTTTCATGCTGATTGATGACAGCACATCATAATACCATACAGCCCTAAGCGCTATACATGCACGTTCAAAGTTTGCGGTGGTGCGGCGGTGCGGCGCCGACTTACTGGAAAGCAACGGCGACGTAGGTAACCGGCGACCAATATCAAGATCTTAGGACTATTTCCAATCCTATTTTCAATGTATAATAAGGACGCCCAGTGTTGCAGAACAACGTAGCCGGGTACAAGATAAGGGACAGACCGAAGTAATGGTGGATGGAGTGTGTGCAACAGGACACGGCTGCGCAGTAACATTATGATTCTCTCATTTATATCTAAGTATTCTAACAATATAAACAACTAACTATTATTGCTATTAACTAACTCCATACACAAACAAAATTAAATTTATAATAATTAAAAAAAACTAAGGAGTAAGTGAGTTCGCTGCGGAAAGCAAGCAGCCTTTGAACTGCTTAATCGCAACATCTCAACCAGCCCAACATCTGCTCAGCTGCGTACTTGCAAATGTTTATTGTGGCTTGCGTTTGACTGCTGACCAACCATTCAAAAGAAAAATAAATGTCGCGAAAAATAGGTGTCTTTCAAAACTGCACTTTGACCATGTTATACGTTAATGTACTAAAAGCAATCTCTTGTAAGGCCATTCTGTCCACAAAAGATGACTACGCGAGCTTGAAGCAATCGTACGATTCTGCACTTTTACAGAAACAAGTAAGTTACAGGTCAGCAAGTGATCAAGTGCTTGCGACACTACTGAAACGTTCAGCGATCAGCTAAATGCATGGAACTACTTCCGAACTATTGCGACTTGAGTCATAACGAACTCGAACAGGGGCTGACAGAGACAAGATAGTTTAAAAACTCCTGAATGGAGCGAAAAAAAGCGATTGCCATTAGTAGCATGCTTGCGACCTCTGCGCCGAGAGTCGCGGGTCGCGGCTCAGACGTCGCTCGATATCCTTGTTCTCGTTTCACTTCGTTTATTGTGCGATTAATAAACATTGGCAATGACAACTGCCCCCGAAATGAGAACATCTGTGCTGACCCCAGGTGACCTAGACACGCCGTCAGACGTACTGTTCATCGACATCTTATAGTTTTGTGGCCCTTCCTCATGTTTCGTAATAGCTAGGATTCGTTGCCTAGTTGTAGAGGCGACATTCGCGCAAGTTCCGTCCGCACTGTCACTGTCACAAATGCCGTGTCAATGTTTAGTGTTGCCTGCGTTATGTAACAACTCATCGGTATACATAGTCGTACATCTCTCGTCTGCGTCATTATATACTTCTAGCAGCGCCCCGCGGTTTCACCCGCATCAGTCAATCGCGCAGTCAATCCCGTGGGAATATCGGGATAAAACTAATCTATGTCCTTTCCCAAAATTCAAACTATTATACCTATACCAAATTTCATCTAAATCGGTTCAGCGGTTCAAGCGTGAAGAGGTAACAGACAGACAGACCCACTTTCGCATTTATAATATTAGTATGGATTCCAATAAACTCTTGACTCGTGGGTTCTATTATATGGGCAGACTCATCTTAAAATATTCAGATGTTATGTCGATATGACTAATTATTTTATAGTTGTTTTATGTTTACAATTACAATTGTATTAATAAACATTTCGGACACACAAAGAGCTTTCGTATTATCTGGCGCGGTGTGCGTTTATGTCTTTAGTACCGCAACCGCGCCGGGGTCAGTGGCCCAAACATAACACGGCTCCAAAATAACTAGATTTAACCTCAATAAGAAATTTGTAGCCGATTGTTATTTATAATAAGTACTGTACTCAATTACAGAATTGTTGTAAATGAGGTTAATCGTAAGCATCCATATATTATTGCACATTGTAATGTGCCACTCACATTATTTAATAACTGTTATGATTAAACTATGTAGGACTCTAGATGCTAGTGCTATTGTGCAAGTTAGGCAACAGTTCAGAGGGCGACTACGTGCGGAGCGTGTGAGATACATCTGTGTTGGGATTGGGACGTGGCGGCGGGGGCAGGGGGCCAGGGGGGCCTGTACGCGACTAGTGGTGGTTTGAAAACACATGGGTACACATGGGTGATCTATCTCATAGATCATGGAGACCAAGAGGGTGTCTATATGCTCACATAGAGTATGGCGTGCAGTGGAGCTTGCTACACCGACAAGTTGCCCGTTAAGTTGCGGATGACGGACAAGGAAGACAATTGGAGAGTATCAGAACGGTTGCACGAGTGCTGCGCCTGCGCGACACTCAGTTCAGCAGATGTTCAGTAAGTGCATGTGGTCTGTCGCTGGACTGCTCCCTGCTGACACCATCACACTCGCACGTGGCGTATACTTCCGGTCTCCGAGTCACCGCGCTACGAAAAATCTCAACTAGTGTCAAGTCTAATCGGAGGAGTAACTAAACTGTTACACTTGGGACCGAATGTAAGGAGAGGCGCCCCGGACGCGGACACGAGGAGCTCCTCAAATTAATAACTTCACTGTGTAGATCAAACTCGCAACAATTCTAGAACTGTAATATTTGAGAAAGATTGGAAGTCAAGTGTATCAATATCGTATTATCATAAACCAAGCATGCAGCGCAGCTCACCCCCCGGTGAGGATGACTGGGAGAGCCAACGGAGCCACTGGCGACGTTGCCCAATATAAACATGGATGAGGATCACGCGAATCGAATATGTTCCCGAGAGATTACAAGCATACGATAAACGACGCCGTCCACTAAGTAATGACTTATGTATAATTTGATGTTACGGTCAACAAACAGTCCTAATTGGATTAGCAAAATAAGTTTTTTCGCCTCTTGTTTCACAGTCGAAGGTCTCTGTTTGGTCGCGAGGGGTGAGGCGGGGCGGGGTGCGCTGGGGTCCTCCGGTCGTGTCGCGACCTTGGCCGTGGCGGTCATATCACTTTCTTTCCAAGTTTAAACACATTATTATCAAATCAAAATATAGAATGTTAGATAAGATGACACGAAATCATTGGAACGCCCGACCGTCCGTTACATAATGGTCAAGCGACCCACTTGTGTACGAGGAAACCTATCGCGTCGTGACTGCCTGTCTGCCTGAGCGGTGCGACCACCACGTGAGTGACGTCACACACGACCAGCGCCATGTTTGTTTACATCTCACTATCAAGGCATCCCGACCACCCCGAGCGCAGTAACAACACGATACAATCACAACGCTCCTGTTCAAAATTATAACGAATTTAATAAGCAACAAAGTGGAGGGCACTAGCGGTTTGGCTCAATGTTATCGAAATCACTTTCAATCGTGCGATAGATCGATATTGTGTGTCGAAACGCGCCCAATGTCGGGCGGCGAGGTTGCGCCGCGCCGGTGAGGCAACGGACTTCAATTGCACTACATTTAGTTTAGCGACGAATTAGCCTCAGAGCTGCCGAGGTGCCGGCGCTCCCCGGCACCCGGCGGCGGCAGCGGCCGGGTGCCGGAGTGGCGGCCACTGGCTCACTTTCGGTTTCATAACGGGTGGTGAGGCGGAAACATAGCGCTTATGCAAGCGCGCGTGCTGTGCAGAGTGTAAGTGTGTGTGTGCGGGTACGTTACCGAGCGACGGCGAGGCGGCGACACGTACGGGAGCGGAGCTGCTGGCGCGGGAGGTCCGGGGACACGAGTGATCGGAGCGGGCGCGCGCGACCGAGTGGCGCAGCGGCCGGCGCCGGCGCCGCGCCTGCCCGCGCCCCCCACCGCGCCGCCCGCCGCCTCTCACCGCTGTAAGTTTTCCGCGGCAGAGCGCGGTTTTCCCCGTCTGCGTCCCCTACAGATAGAGCTTTAAAGTATCACAAAGCGCGCGCTATGAGAGCTTCTACCTGCAATTAGGAATATCGAACACTTACGAATAGTTACAGAAGTTGGCGTTATGTCAGGTCTTCAGGAGCTGATTTCAACACGTGGACGTCTACCGCCTGTAACCTTCCGCAGCTTACAGGCGGTAGACGTCCACGTCCTTAATAATGAATTTATTACCGAATCTTATCTATCGGGAAGCAGGTCGATGTCGTCTATAATAATATGACTGGAAAGACTTTTGTTCGAATTGACTATAATATCGAAATATCAGAGTTGAATGGCATAGGATTACACAGGTGGTTTTCTTAGTACTTAGAGAGTCAGGTCCCAACCGTAATATTGAATCATTATGATTTCTATTTGGGTCCCTATACTTTGTTGAGTCCCTCAGGGTTCATTACTTGCTCTATTTCTAACTAACACCGCCCCGCGGTTTCACTCGCATAATAGTCAATCCCGTGGGAATATTGGGATAAAAACTATCCTATGTCCTTCCCCGGGATGCAATCTATCTTTCTGCCAAATTTTATCGATATCCGTTCAGTGGTTTAGGCGTGAAAAGGTAATATACAGACAGACAGCCAGTTACTTTCGAATTTATAATATTAGTATGGATAATAATTCTACATCATCGACAGCGACTCTTGCTTGCATTCACTCATATTACTGAATTTATGAAAATTAATGGCACTTTTTATCGCCTATTAACGTGACGGTACTTCAGAATAATCTTCAGCGTCCGGCAGAATATTGTCGAAGGAGGACGCTTGACCTCAACCTGCTAAATGCTCGGTTTTTTCCCCTTGTTGTTCAAGTGCTTCCTTTATCCAATCCCATCCGTGATCTGGGGTGTAGCACGATGTCAAACTCAGGTTAGTAATACGGACGAGTGTCTGTACTGACAGACACTCGTTTGTATCAAATAAATAGGTATATTCATTGTTTCGAATGTAGTATACTATATATCTGTATTCATTGTGACATCAACTCAAACCACTGGAAAACTAGGTCTTAGAGAGACTCTGATTGTGTAGGACTGTAGGTATAGGTACATGTCAAGGTGGTGAGTCCTCAGAATAAAGTACATCAACATCAAGCAATCGTTCACGATGCCTGTTGGATGAACATCAGCACTTTGGAGATCTGTAACATTCGAGTCCCTCCTTACACTAAAACTGACCTCACGACACGTTGACGTTTGACTGTATCGGACATACAACAAACATACGGAGGGTACGATGTCCCGCCAAGCAGTAACATGTCTACTGAAGTACCGATTGATTGATTCGTTATGTATCAGTCGCCGTGGAGAGCTTCCGTTGTCATTGTGGACTAACATGTACGCCTCACACACACACACACACACACACTCGCGCACACTGTCACACACACTGTTATGATGTAATCTCAGTAAGTAGGTCTGTTTAGAGTGGAGCCTTTTTTGTGCGTCTAGTGTACCGTGTAGGTATTATTAGTAGGTATATTATTACGTCATGATAGACCTCTGTTTAGTATTATCCTAACTTAATAAATAATTGCGAAAGTAAGTTTGTTTGTTTGTTACGCTTTCACGTAAATTGGCTGAACGGATTCGGATGAAATTTGGCACATGGATAGACCATGACCTGGGGAAGGACAAAGGCTACTTTTCATCCTGGATCGCAGACAAAGTTGCGGGCAACAGCTAGTAAACTAATAATCTAGTTAAAACGGCCCAATAGACCGATGAGCGGTGGTCGAACGACTTATCGCATCTACGTGTTGGGTGGCTAACCAAATGCTATCTAATTGTACCTAGTACACGACACTGCTTCGCCTCCATACGTATACACCATGCAGTTGCACGACGCACGCCGGCTGCTCAGGACGAACTCCAGTCGTGGTGCGTTCTGCTATGTTGTCTGTAGCTCGCGAGTGGACCTTCTGAGCATGCGCTGTACTGTGCCACGAGGAGTGCAACCGCTCACTTGCTAAATAAAATATTGTAATTTTATGACCCTTTGTAACTTTGTACATTCGACCCTGTCTAAGATAAGTCATCGTAAATCATTTACTGCGGCTACGCAATAATTAGCGAATATAATGAACACGTCAAGCAAAGAAGAGGCGGCAGGTCGCAGGTCGCAGGTCGCGGGTCGCACGCGCACGCAACAGGCGCGGGCGGCCTGGGCGCCGGTCGCGGGTCGCGCTGAAGTGCCGAAGGTCCCGCCGCGACATTTGTTGTGCGTGTCATATGTCACATCAATTAACATTGTTGTAAAGTCAGTTAACGGTAACCTGTCCGCGACTTTTCCGCGACTTTCGATTGCGCGTCGACAAGAGCCCTGTTACTACGAGCTGCTCCGAGTGATCGTGTGGCGGCGCGTGGTGGCGCATGGTGGCGCGTGGCGGCCCGGTCGGCCTACATGTAGCTGTCTCCTGTACCTACCCACTCATAATAATAAACTGGTAAATTGCATCCATTCTAAGTTCGCTGTGTATGCGATAACAAGAATGTTACATATATGTGTTGTCATCAAGTGCAAGTCGTTACAGGTAAAGAGAAAAGTCGTTACTAATGGCTAACAACTGTAACAATAGCGAGCAGGGGGGCGCAGGGGTGCGGGGGGCTGAAGGCTGGCTGTCGCTGTCACTAACACACTGCTACATCTTCATCCACTTGTCGTTACGCTATGCTTAGGTTTTTGCTCGTAGGAGATAATAATATACCTATTTAATTTAGTGACTGCCATCGTCATTGTTTGTCTCAGTTTCACCGACTCTGCCCCTCCCCCTCCGCCCCTCTTGCTGGCTTCGAGCCCTGCCTTGGCTTAGTTTTCTCAGTTTACGGCTAATTAATATCAGATAATAGATGTCTTTCTATTTTTTTGTTTATAATAAAGGGGCAAACAAAAATGCGCTCCGCCTGGCGCTGATTGTGTTGAGCAATCGTCAACGCACGCAAACAACCGCAACGGTGATGCGCTAGTGTGAATCTTCAATGGACACAGAACAAGTCCATGAGCATCATCGATAGCATCGTGCCGGGGACGTCCACTGCTGAGGCGCGAGGTCCCACGCCGCGCGCTGGCCGCTCGCGCCGTCGCACGTTGCACGTCACAGGACTGGTAAACATTAACGCATTGCGGAATGCAATAATGTTCTAGTATTGACATGCAACGATTTTCACGATGAATTAGTTTTTCCTTTTTTAATTTCCTAAGTTATGGGCTCAGGTTCGGCAGAAGCTTGCCGGGCGGCGCCGCGGCGGCCCCCTTCATTGTTGGTGCATATGTTATGGTGGTCGTACCATGACCATTACTTGTGTAGGTAATAGCTTGAGTCATTTGTGAAATATTTTATATCATGATTTATTGTAGCAACCATTGTTGTTCCCAAAAAAAACATCACAGTGTTACGTAAAATTTGGCATCGAGTTGTTAAATGAATGTGAACGTAAACACCTTCAAACTCACGAGCAGCGTCGCGGATCTGGCGTTTTACAGTTCAATGTGAAAATAATTAATTAATCAATAGAAGTATTTAATCAGTGCATATTTGCGTGCTTAGCGCTAGATTTACTGTTTAATCATATGTGACCTTTGGCTGCCGCCACTGGCAACTATCACTGTTTAACCTAATTTATAATAAACAGGTTAAAGCGCTGTCCTTGCGGTTACCGGCGTGACGTCACACGGCGTGGCGCAACCGTGCGGGCGATGCTCGGGCGCCTCGCCCGCATGCGCCCCACGCCGCGCGCCGACAGGAGCCCGCCGCCGCCGTCGCGGGGTGGCTTACGAGATAAGCGGGCTCTTAACTTGCCACGTTAGTTAACTAGCTGCTCACGACAAATGATAAATGATAAATGATTTTATTTTGGTAAGTAGGTTTGTACAAACACTTTTACACGTCAATCATGTTTTTAGGGTTCCGTAGTTCCTACAAGGAACCCTTATAGTTTCGTCAAGTCCGTCTGTCTGTCTGTCTGTCCGAGGTTTTGCTAAGAGACCTTTAGTACTAGAAACCTGTAATTTTGTAGGAGTGCGTATATTAATTACGCCGACAAAGTGGTAAAACAAAATTTTTGAAAATATTTTTTTTTAGGGTAGCTCGCCTACATGTAAAGTGGGGATGAATATTTTTTTCGTCGTCTACCCCATCGTGTGGGATATCGTTGAATAGGTCTTCTAAAATAACTTCAGGGTTGCTAAAATAATATTTCGATTTAATGCACCATTTACGAAATATTAAACTTTAAAGTGCAATTTTTTGTTCCAGTAGGGCGTCTCCCCCCTCTAAAAGCTAAACTGCTGGCTTGAAAAATCTGGAAAAATTCACGATGATAGTGCATTTCATGAACTTTAAAGAAAAAGTATAGCGGTTAAGACAACTTTATTAGTTTAACAGTAATAGTCGTTGAACTTAGGTGTTGGATAATTTTGTACTAAATACAAAATCCTTAGCATTAATCTTTTAAAGTGACTAAGATGAAGTAGTTGTTGGTTTATAACGGGTAAAGACTGCATTGAAAAAGAAAATATGTTTTTTTTATATTTAGTATAAAGAACAACAGAATCGTACCACATTGTGATAACGGGCTACTACGGAACCCTACACTGTGCGTGGCCCGACACGCACATGGCCGGTTTTTTTTTAAACTAGATGAGGTCGGCGTTTTCTATCTGACTACTCTGAGAAGAAAGGCCGAAACAAACTCAGAGGTCACAGTCTCTTTTAAAGTCCAGACATAAGTTATATGAAGACCATGTAGATCGATGTCTGAGATGGTCTTTTGAGGAAAGAACCACACAGATTGAGAGGACCTGTCCAGTCAGTGCACGCATTTGTCAGAAATCGTGCAGCTCAACTCGACGTTTAGACGTAGGTAGGTATCTAGCTACTGTATTGTGCTGCACTAGCGTTCCAGTTGGTAGGTGCAGCGCTGCATTACCGGGTCATTGTGGTCATGGATCATAATATTAATTTGTTAGTATACTGATGCTAGCATGTTGATGCTCGTACGCCGCCACGCCACCGCGCGCACTGACTCTACATGAGCGCCAATTATTTCTAATACTCCATGAGATTTTGTTTGTAGTTGAAGGTAAACGAGACCATTCGTATTGGGCCCAAAATCAAAAGTAAAAAAAAAGTTTTTAATCTGTTTGGGACATCATTTTAAGCATTTGGTACTATGGCACCAAAACAATGGAACCATTATTGTAGCGGCTATTTATGTAAAAAAATCAGATTTCATAATTTTATTTCAATTAATCCATTTACAGGCATTTTTGAATTGTCAAGAAGTCGGTCAGTCAGAAAATATGAAGCTAGTTGCCCATCCCAAAGCGTAGGTACCTATGGAGAAGAACGGGCAAGAAACTCCATGGACACTCTTTTAAATTATGTTTTTACAAAAATATTAGTTAACCTTTGAGAGAGTACATGCGTGTCAGTACATATGATGTTAAGTACAGCAGCAGTATTTTAGTTGCATGCGCGCGGCGCGCGGCGCACGCGGTCATGACTCCAATGCATACGTTACGACACGCGCGGCGCGCCGGCCTGTACATGCACTGCACTCACTTTCAGCATTCGTTTAGACGAGCAGGAGACCGCTGCCTACGAGTCCTGCGACCACGCATGACGAAGGTGCTGCCGCGCTCTGCTCCAGTGCAGGTCAAAGGGGTCTCCCAGTTGTCCTTCCCCGAACGAGTTTCGCAATTCCCCGCACTTAGCAAGCGGGTTGCGTTGGCTAGTTGTGCTGGCCTATACTCTTCGTAGTAAAGGACTGCACCTGTTCTACCTACCCACGTACCCATACGGGGCGTGAAGCTCTGATTTTAGTTGGTCCGCGTGTGTATTCCTAGACCTTCGAAGAGCACAGCCTCGTCCGTGACGTCTCCGACACTAGCATGATGCAGCATCTGTCGTGATTGCGATGTCGTCGGTCATGGACTCGTGGTAGTGAGTGTCTGCATGTCCGCGTGTCCGTGTGCGGCTGTCCGCGTCCGGAACACTGCCCTCGATCACGAGTGGATGACTTGTACAATTCCATCACACTTGCTCCACGTAAGCGTTACGTCACATTCGCAGACGGTTTAATTATGAGGATAACTAGTTATTTGTGCGAACCGGCAGACGCACACCACCATACGGCGCGCGGCGTGGCACGTCGAGCCGCGGGCGGCTGCTCCCGGGGGCGCACTGCTCGACAGCAGAGGTAGGGTGTGGTGAGCATGTGCACATCGTCGACGACGCTGGCTTGCTGACGCTAACAGACGGTCTTATCTTAATCTTCTTTACAAAATTATGACATACTAGATGTGAAAGGTTTTAAATTTTTTAGGTATCTGGTATGTTGGTCGCGGGTCGCGGGTCGCGTGTCTAATGCGTGACCCGTGGCGAGGCGGCACGCTGACCGCGCTTGTGAAATGTTTCACTAAATAGATAATTGGAACAAAACCTCGTCGTGCGCTTTACCGACACAGTTCCGATGTCGCACGGTGCGAGGGTCGCGGACGAGGCGTTGCGACATCGTCCCCTAACACTCGTTTATAATCGAACACCGCGCCCCGCCGCTGCACTTTGCTCGCAGCGGACATCTGCGTCACTG
The DNA here is from genome assembly GCA_916614155.1 of Mesoligia furuncula. Lineage (NCBI taxonomy): Eukaryota > Metazoa > Arthropoda > Insecta > Lepidoptera > Noctuidae > Mesoligia > Mesoligia furuncula. Next base: position 291,101 of record OU744812.1, on the reverse strand, counting down.
AGCGCACGGGCGCCGGGTGGGGCGCCCTCCAAAGTTAGCCGCTAAACATAAATGCTTCGAGATTAGATAACGGAGTTACTTGTACTGACGTTGACCCGGAGGAAAACGACTAAGTACCGAAGCTGGAAAATCGTGTCCAATAATGGCGTCCTCGACGTCGTCCGTTGACACTTGTTCGATTGTCCGGAAATCAGAAGGCAACGTCGGCGTCGAGTCGGTACTAGTTACATTATACTGTAGCGAGACAATGATGTAACGTCTTTATAAAACAGAAAAACTAAATATATCTATAAGAAAGCTTTAGGTATCAGGATTGAACTGCCCCAGCGCACCCTGTTTAGTGGTGACAGTGCGCAGCGTTTAGGTTGTTCTTGAGCACTATCATACAAAACAATTTTGCGACTCCGCATTTGTAAGAATCAGTTATCTCACGCGTGACTGTCGCATAACAAACGACATACTTCGTAAGCTTGTCAGATTGTTTATATTTTAATAGGATTATTTAATAAATAATAAATAGAAACTATAGGTACTTATTGCTCAAAAGATTACAGAGATTTTACATTGGCCCCAAGGTAGGTAAGCCTGTATCTTGGGCACCAATATGGAGGGCTTACCATTTAAACATTTATTTAAAAAAAAGTATTAAAAAAAATTAAACCGACTTCAAAAATAAATTAACTCAAAATTATGAAATAACTTTCATTTCGGAAGTCGGTGTCTTGGGATCTGTATTTTAGTTTTAGTTTTTTGCCACCGACTTCCGAAATTAAAGTTATTTAGTTAGTTTTGAGTTAATTTCTTTTTGAAGTCGGTTTAATTTTTGTTTAAATTACTTTTTTATTTCGTAATTTTTAGTTTTAAGTAAAAACGGGAATATTTGTTTGTAATAAAGTAGATAATAGTTTTGTTGTAAATACTTATTACAATAGAATTTGACCAAGGTTTTGAGATGTTTTCTCTTTGACACTACACCCGTAGCTCGTATCAATAAGCCAGGCCGTCACACTTACTCGTCCATATCTTGAAAATTACAGAATCGATTTTGATGAAACTTGCACTGTTCCCTAAGTTGAAATAAATGTAAGTCAATAAAAAAAATGCGTGACCATGTTTTTTGCTACTATTAATCGTAATAGTTGCGGAGAAATGCGTGGACAAACATACATACATACGTGTATAAAATTTAGTATATTTGTTTGGAAGCCTTAATAGATTGTCATATGTGAATATTATGCAATTCCAATAATATTACATACATTCGTGTCGAATTGATAACCTGCTTTTTTTTGAAGTCGATAAAAACGCTAATATTATGTGAATGAGTGTGAGTATAAGAATGTGATCATGTGTTGTGAATGAGTGTGAGTGTGTGTGATCATGTGATGGTGAGTTTAAAGGCGCGAGTATGTGTATGTGAGACAAACAAAAAAGAAAGAATTGTGTGTGCAAAAACTGTTTAACTACTGAAATAACCTTTTCTGCTTCGTCATACGACAGGTTCAGTAACCAGGATGTTGCATTTTTGTTTGTTAAGAGTGCAATTTTATATTGCACTGTTTAATCACCGCCGCACCGCGTTATAGACGTGTAGGTATATGCAGAAAATGTGGGTTTTTTTGTGCGTATGCGGTTTTTACTGGGGGATTTGAATCTGTCAGTTTTTTTTTTGGATTTATATCCTAATAAAATATCTGTATAAAATTAATAATTCATTCTCAATGTTTCAATGTCGAAGTTGGACCGAGGGCCGTCTAACTGTGATGTTAACAATACATGTTCATGATTGTTATATAGATTGTTAACAAATGAGGAAAGCGATAGATCGTTCTACTTGTAGTATCTAAGGGGAAGCGCCAAGGTCGCGGTCGCCCGCTAATTCTTCTGATGCTTTTGCAATTTGCAGGTCAGTGTCAGGTTGTATGTTGAACAAAATAGGTACGATTCGCGAGCGCAACATTTATGTATTTACAGAATATCATAAAAATTTCAAATTCAAATTCAAAATAATTTATTGTGGATCATAGGTTCATAAGATGGTGTGCCAGTTACAGGTAAGTCTGCTATGTCCTGCCATTGCGGCATACAAAATTCACATTGTAAGTTTGGTTCATAGATACAATAAAATTACATCAAATTCTCATGCAATACATTAAGATTAAATTAGTATAATATTTATGTCAAATTACAAATTAGTCATGAGTAATATTTAGTATGTACTCATTTCAAATTACCAATTCAATTCAAAAGTCAAATTACAAATTAGTCCTGAATAATATTTATGTCAAATTACAAATTAGTCCTGAATAATATTTATGTCAAATTACAAATTAGTCATGTTACAAAAATAGTATCATTCAATGTATTGTCATTTAGAAATTCTCTTATAGAGTAATAACATTTATATTTATTTATTTATATTTAGCCTATTGTGTCCCACTGCTGGGCAAAGGCCTCCCCCATATCCTTCCAGACTCTTTTTTCGTGCGCCACCTCAAACCAGCCTTCTTGATGTGCATCTAGGACGACCTCTGGGCAAAGCTTTCCACGCAATGGGTACCACAGGACGGACGACGTCGCCGAGGCCGGCCTAGAAAGCGATGGCGAGATGACCTAGATGCACATCAATAACATTTATTTATCAATAATTCGTGTAGTTTTTTTTTAAAGGCTTTTATATCGCTCATATTTCTAAGAAAAGGTAGAAGTTTATTAAAGACACGTGGGCCCATACAAAAGATGCTCTGGTGAAAAAGCTTTGTTTTACTGGCTACGGTGCGCAGCTTGTCTTTCTGTCTGGCCCTAGTGCAAAATTCAAATAAGTTCGGGTTTGATTTTATGAACATTACAGTTTCATATATTATGTATACACTAGGAGAAGAGTAGTCTAGGGAGAGTTAATATTTTTAAATTTGTAAAATGTGGTCTGCATGAATCCACTTGGTGTATATTGCACATCGATCTCACACAGCGTTTTTGAGCTTTAAAAGCGCGCTCTTTTTCTACAGAATTGCCCCAAAATATGATGCCGTAGTGTATGATTGAAGCAACATATCCATGATAGGCAGCTAGTAGTGCAGACTGACTGACAGTGTTTCTTAATCGGTAAAGAGCATATAAGAGCACTGACTAAGTCTTTTGCAAACTTGCTCTATATGTGGCTTCCAATTTACTTTGCTATCAATATAGAGACCCAGAAATTTGGTTACATCGATTTCTTCTATATTGGTTTTAGAGTAACATATATTTAAATTTGTATTAGGTTGTGTTCGCTGTTTAAAATTCATGATTTTGGTTTTATCTAGGTTTATTTTTAGGTCATCAATACAAACTTCTAAATTCATATGAATATCATGAAATATCAATCAATAGGATTATATGACCTTAGAGGGATTTATGATTTATGATTTTAATGATTAAAATTCTGTAAATACATACGTGTGTGCGAGTGTACGCACTCGGTACCACACTGGCATTCTTGCAGCTTGCAGTACAGACCTGCAGCATACCTGCGCTTGCAGCGCAACGTTGTTTTCAACACACTTTGTGTGGAAGTTTCTCCTTATAAAGTGTGTTGTGTCGATGGAAAATCCCATCGGGCGCACGGTTTTTGACAATGATTTTGTAATTTTCCTTGTTCTTTAGCTAGCGTGAGACTTACCCGGGTCAGCGCGTGTCCAGAGCGTGTCCGGAGCTACAAAATACAGAGAGTACAGAAGGCATCACATTCATGTACTTACTTCACTTTTCATACCTACGCTCGGCGGTCGCGCTATGGTTGTCAACTTTGGCTTATGCACAAAAACTATCGTGGTAGTGGCACTCGTATCTACTTGTTTGATTTATTGTTGAGCTTATTCTACAATATAAAACAAACAATAAACATAGTATTAAAATACAAAAAGTTTACAGAACAAAAACATTATAATATTTTACATTACTATCGAAAATCCCTAATAACTTCAAAACGGATTACCCTATTTACACAATTTATTGTGCCCTATCCGTTTTAGACCTAAACCTATCAAATGACATCAAAAACAACACAATATCTACACAAACAAAAAATCATGTTTTCAACTTACGCAATAGTTGGTGGTGTGAATTTATCTTACAAAAAAGTTACTTCGTATATACTGATTCAAAATAGGAAACTATTATATAAATCAAGCTTAGATAGCCATTTTTTTTACTCCATTTTTGCACTTCACGGGCGCGTGCTTCAAGCGGATGGCACTCGCGCTTGCACTAGTCCCAAGTCCCAACCAGTCCGAGATAACGTGTCCGTGAGCGGTGTCTATGTCTGCGTTGCTCGAGCGCACTTTGTATGTAGATTGCCTTCTGTACTCTCTGTATTTTGTGCCGGGGTGCTTGCGAGTTGCGACACTGTCCCGTGCACCTCCCACCGCTGCTACACAGCGAGCATTGTCACGGTCATAATACTGTTGTTAACACGTGTAAGGTTTATGATTTTTAATAGCAATTAATAAAACATTTTATTTAAAGATAAAATTAAATAAACCGAATAACGGTACCTAAATATAATCGATTTGAGGAATCGATATGATGACTTGACAACACTCGGCGAGCGCGGGGATTTTTAATCTGTACGGCCGTACGGCGGCGGGTGCGAGCTGTATTAATTTGGCGGTAACATTTGGTTGTATCAATAAATAATTGTAAAACATAGTGACCTGAGTTTTATTACACACGTCTCTGGTTCCACACTGATGGTGAGCAGTGGCGGCCCAGTGGTACCGGCCACAAATTGCGAGTTTTGGGTCTTAGGTTCGAACCCAAACAGGCACTTTACTTTGTGTAAATATTTCATCACCACGACTCTCAAAACGGTGAAGGAAAACATCGTGTGGAAACTGGCATGTCTAATACCAAAAATTCGAAGACATGTGACATCTACCAACCCGCACTGGGCCCTTGTGGTGGATTACAGCCCACTCCCTCCACAGAGAGGAGGCCTGTGCCCCAGCAGTGGCAATATTATAAGCTGGTGATGCCTCTGGTGGTAGCGAGTAAAACAACATGTGAGCCGCCCGCGCCTGCGCCGTGACGCGGATGCTGCGACGATGAGTCGATGGTTTCCTAATCCTTGCACTAAGCTATAATATTATTTAATGCTGTTTTACATGTTCCTGTCGTATGTGGTGTCAGTGTCAGCGATGAGCAAAAACATGAGGAGTAGGAAGACTGTCGAGGTACCCCGCACACAGCAGCTCAGTAATCATACTCTCCAATATGTATAATATCATAATAATATTTTATAAATCTAAATCTCAATATTTATAATATTGGATAGCAAATATAAAAAAAAAACTTTTATTGGCAGGCATCGTAGGCAAGTAACTTAATAAAAAATGGGGTGTGGCTGTGTCATGGACACGGCCGTGTGTTGTACGTGAATACGTTTACGTAATGGGGTTGATCCGCGCGGCCGCATTCAATCTTTTACGTTCCCGGCACTGCTTGAATCGGTCATATGGTGTTTTATTGGTACCACTTGATTGTTGTTGAGAAGCCCTTTCCAACCGTATACAATCTCTGTATTCTGATTTGGCTTTTTGACGCGTATAGGCCGACATTATATATTTTTGTTATTTTCCTTTTTATTTTAAAACATTATATTCACTGTCACTATTTTACACTAATGTTTAGTATACAATCGATAGATTTAAGAGAGAAAATGATTGGAACTTAAACGAAGGTCGTAGCTTTTCCGAGTCAAAAGTTATACTAAGTGGAAATCTCGATAAGCAGCAAAATTACCTCAAATAGGCGGCGCCTACCCCTCCACCGCGCGCAATGCGTCACAGTCCTCACTTGGCGTAATGAATTCTTTGATCCTTCAGCTATGTGAGTGAAGCAGTGTGATTGAATTTAGGATGGAGACGATAGATATGAAGCTGCAACACCAAACTGTGTACCTCGATTTTGTTATCATTGCTTTTTTTGACTTGCCTCTCACTATGGAAGCAATTCTTAACACGTATTCACGTTAAAACTATGTTAGTAGTAGGTAACAAACTAGGCACACAAACACAATATTAAAATATTATAGACATCTAAAAATAAAGTACAAAGCATAAAAATTACAGGAAGGATTATCAAGCCCCATGTAGCTACATGGGGCTTGATAATCCTTCCTGTAATTTGATAAACCTATCCATTGTAGGCCCTTCTAACCTTTCAGAAAATACCTTCAGAATGATATACCTTCAGGCGTGATCGAAGCTAAAAGCAGGCTGATAAGGCAATAAAAAAATCTCAATCAAGAAACCAATTGATGAATATCGCCTGGCATCATACACCAGTCCGCAAATTGTAAAGAAGTATAGTGTAGTGTTGACGGGCAGCTCGCCTCTCCTTCAGGTGAATGGAGACCTGCAACACTGACGCACTGGTCCGCACATCTAAGCGGTGCAGCGGTGGAGAGGGTGTATACAGAGTGGTTTTGTTAACTGGGGCAGTATGGGGTATGGGGGAAATCCAAAATCGTAAGAAATTTGGGGAAACTGCCTCAGGAACCATGAGTTCTTTTTTCATGAAAACAATTTTTGCAAACATTTCGTTTTCCGGTCAATCGCGAGTTGTACATAAAAATTCGTATTTATTTCACAGAAATAATGTTTTAACAAAATATAAATGAGCTCTGCAAAACTGCAAAGCAGTTTGCTGGCTAGTAGTAGTTGCTTTTTTAAAACATTTTTCATAATTTACACTTTTTCACGTAGGTACAGGTACGCTAAACTATATATGGATAGTTCTTCAGGGACAACATTTTCGATTTCTATGGGTACCTATATTTCTGTAACCAACTAACAAAACGGCATGTAATTTTTTTTTGTACAGTTTAGCTTTATCCCTTACTGGGACAAATGGCTTATTTAAAATAATTGCTGTCTAGGTACATACAAAATAAAAATACTTGAAGTTTGTTCTTCTGATTCATATAACGCGTACGTTTGCCATTTTCCGGAACAAAATGGTCGATGTCGCATTTTTCCTTTCATACAGGGGTATCTAACTATTTGTCACAAGAAATCGAATCAAACTTCATATACATAATACCATGACTGCTGTTAGTTCGAATACCAAATTTCATAACTGTAGCTTTAACAGATTCAAAGTTATGGACTTTTCAAAATAGCTAAAGTGGCACTGACTGACTGACTGACTCACTCACTTAGAGTTAATCAAAATGTTTAGGGACTTCTAGTAGGCCTAGAAACTTGAAATTTGGCACGAAGCTAGACATTAGCATGAAACTAAAGGAAAAATTAAAAAAATGGTCAAGTGTGAGTCTGGCTCGCGCATAGAGGGTTCAATATTCAATTTTTATTCTAGCCGGCCTAGAAACTTCTAACCGGCCTAGAAACTTGAAATTTGGCACGAAGCTAGACATTAGCATGAAACTAAAGGAAAAATTAAAAAAATGGTCAAGTGTGAGTCTGGCTCGCGCATAGAGGGTTCAATATTCAATTTTTATTCTAGCCGGCCTGGAAACTTCTAACCGGCCTAGAAACTTGAAATTTGGCACGAAGCTAGACATTAGCATGAAACTAAAGGAAAAATTAAAAAAATGGTCAAGTGTGAGTCTGGCACGCGCATAGAGGGTTCAATATTAAATTTTTATTCTAGCCGGCCTAGAAACTTCTAACCGGCCTAGAAACTTGAAATTTGGCACGAAGCTAGACATTAGCATGACTCTAAAGGAAAAATTAAAAAAATGGTCAAGTGTGAGTCTGGCTCGCGCATAGAGGGTTCAATATTAAATTTTTATTCTAGCCGGACTAGAAACTTGAAATTTGGCACGAAGCTAGACACTAGCATGAAACTAAAGGAAAAATTAAAAAAATGCTCAAGTGTGAGGTTGGCATAGAGGGTTCCGAATTCATTTTTTATTTTAGCCGGCCTAGAAACTTCTAACCGGCCTAAAATCTTGAAATTTAGCATGAAGCTAGACATTAGCATGAAACTAAAGGAAAAAAAAGAGGTCAAATGTGAGTTTGGCTCGCATGCAGAGGGTCGCGTATGATTTTTTTTCCAGCTGGAACTGGACATTACCATGAAACTAAAAGAAAATTTTTAAAAGCGGTCAAGTGTGAGTTTGGCTCGCGCACAGAGGGTTCCGTAGGTATTAAATTTTTTTATAGTCGGCCGTAAAACTTGTAATTTTGTACTAAGCTAAATTAAAAATAAAAATGCGGTCAAGTGTGAGTTCGGCTATCACACATTCTGTAATCCGTGTTCCGTATTTAAAAAAAATAAGCTTAATTTTTAGGTAAGTATGAGACTTTCTTAGAAAGATAAATTATTAAAAACCTTAAAACATGTCAAATGAAGTATATCATAAGATATAAACGCAAAATATTTTTTAAGAATACTTATTTAACCCCTTTTAAATCGTTTTGTTAAGCAGATTCATATTTCTATTTCTAAAAGTATATTTTTTAATATTTAATACATATTTCATTAATATATCAAATTGTAACTTGAAGTTTTGAGCCGTGCTTTTGTTTACCGGGAGCAGTTTCCGATATGTTTAGCTTACGCAATCACCATTCATAAGAGTCAAGGTTTGAGCTTGGACAGTGCTTAATTGATATTGGTTCTTCTATATTCACTTGTGGTCAAGCCTAGGGGAGAGTAGCCCAAAACGGGTAAGCTAAGGTTGATGATAAATAAAAACAATTTATAGATACAAATTGAACATTTATTTGTACATTTTGAAATGTTTAGTTATCAAGGACTATAAAATAAATGACATATTTAGTAGTTTTGTACATTAAGAATAAAAAAATTACAAGAATCTTTACCATTCGAATTACCCGTTTTGCCCGTAGGGGGGGCCTAAAGCAGGTAGGGCTTTTGGGCAAAGCGGGTAGGGACTCAATTACATGAGATCAACGTCAATCAATGACTAGAACTGTTTCATAACAATCATAACTCAGATGGAGCTCCACCAGGATCATCAACTACTTGCAGTGATAATTGTTGGATCAATGGACCAGTATTCTTGGAATTGTTGCGGCACTTTGTAGACAACGTAATGAGTTGCCAACGTAAACAGATTATCCATATGAAATAGATTCTCAACTAGCTCTAATTCTTGAGCTACTGTAAAAACTGTTGTGAATCTTCCTAGTTTTTTTTGACATCCTTTCTTTACATGTATCTGTAAAGGCGAAAGGTTAATGCCATATTTTTTTGCTGCACCATTGACGGAAGTTTTGAGAGCTTCTTCTATCGCAAGCTTCATAATTCCCTCATCCCACGATGCATTTGCAGTCTTTCTTTTGTATTTATTAACCATCTGCAAAAATAAAAGAAGTAATAAGCAGTCAATGAAATTATACAGGGTTAATCGGGTATGGGCAAAACGGGCACCCGCTTTACCCCTACCCGTTTTGCCCACAAGCATGTATTTTTTTCAATCGACTCATATCCTTAAAACCGAAATAATAAACGCCAACTTATTTCACAAATTGAATGTCTATTTATTGCAAAATAATAACACAAAACTAGTAAGAACATATTGTAAACCATTTTCGAGTATTCACAAATAATGTAACTCAATTTTTTTTAGTGGAAATAGCAAAAAACTTCTTTCTTATCTTACCGTGAACTCGTGTCCGCCAGAGAAGCGCGCCGACTCCCTGTGATTGGCGAGCGGCAGGCGCCACGCACTGCACGCACACATTCTTATTAGCAATAACGGTGCGCAATTTAAAAAGCATACCCGTTTTAGGCGGGCTACCCGTTTTAGGCTTACCTCCCCTACGTACCATTATCTAGGGTAAAAAAATTGAGTGGTGACCATTTAATAAATATCGATCCTAGCCAGATCAAAGCACAAGAAAGTGCTGTTGTTGAGTACAACAGATTAAGGTCGCTCTATAGACCGGATTTTAAAAACATATGTGTGAAAAAGATTAAGTTTCAAAAAAATCAGCTGATAGGGAATTGTCTATACGTCCAAACATTGCCGCAGTTCAGACTGCAGCGGGCTCATCATTTAATAAAAAACTGGCCAAATGCGAGTCGGACTCGCACAAGAAGGGTTCCGTACCACAAGGCAAAAACGCCGAAAAAAACATGTTTGTTGTATGGGAGCCCCCCTTAAATATTTATTTTATTATTTATTAATAAAGTTAAAATACAACTGAGGATTTTGTGAATTTTTTAAATGCCTACCTGTTGCCATTTTTGATATCGAGCAAAAAAGGGCAAAAAAATCGCGTTTGTTGTATGGGAGCCCCCCTTAAATAATTATTTTATTTTGTTTTTAGTATTTGTTGTTATAGCGGCAACAGAAATACATAATTTGTGAAAATTTCAGCTGTCTAGCTATCGCGGTTCTTGGGATACAGCCTGGTGACAGACAGACAGATGGACGGACGCACAGACAGCGAAGTCTTAGTAATAGGGTTCCGTTTTTACCCTTTGGGTACGGAACCCTAAAAAACACCTCGTAAGAGAAAAAATAATAAAAAACCACAATTATCAAAAAAAAAAGAAAACCTAGGCTATACAATTTAATCCCACACGTGTATCTACCCACTTGGCAAAAAGAAATGAAATCCCACCAAAAACATATAATGTTGAAAAAGAAGGCCAACTTCCTTACTTCATGTAGATGTTTGACCAGCAAAAGAGTTGAAATCGAAACCAACGCCAAGTTTTAAACCATTTTCTTTGCACCGACCTTATTTTGCAATTCTGTTGTAAGTAATTTGTGTTTGAAACTTTTTAGATATCAATACAATAATGTTGTTCCATTTAAACTTGGCGGGTTTTCAGAAAACCATAAAATAATATGCATGAAAAATAACTATACCACAACGAAAACCCGCCAAGTGTAAATGGAACAATATTATTGTATTGATATCTAAAAAGTTTCAAATACAAATTACTTACAACAGAATTGCAAAATAAGGCCGGTGCAAAGAAAATGGTTTAAAACTTGGCGTTGGTTTCGATTTCAACTCTTTTGCTGGTCAAACATCTACATGAAGTAAGGAAGTTGGCCTTCTTTTTCAACATTATATTTATTTATTTATTATATTGTAACGAGCATACTTAGCAACCATATTAACGTAATCGAATCGCAACCCGTGAAATATTTGTCATTAGTTTATTAGTAGTTCCGATGGCCATCTGTGGTCTTTATCATCAGATCCATTATACCAAATGATGATTTCCGAGATCAATTGCTCAAGTTACTTTAAAAAAAATAAAAATTCCAAATCGGTTCGTAAATGACGGATATATTATGCGCGAATAAAAAACGCAATGCAGAGTAAGCGAGAAGATCGTTACTGTAGACAATGTAGATACATTTTTAGATTTTTGTTGATTTTTAAAACCGCTTGTCCGATTTCGATCTAATTTTTATGAGACCATTTGGAAAGAAACCTACCCTTTCCAACAAAAAAAGAATTTTTCAAATCGGTTGACAAGCAACAGAGTTATGCGCGAACAAACATAAAAAAAAAACAGGCCAAGTGCGAGTCGGACTCGCACACGAAGGGTTCCGTACCACAAGGCAAAAACGCCGAAAAAAACATGTTTGTTGTATGGGAGCCCCCCTTAAATATTTATTTTATTTTAATTATTTATTATTAAAGTTAAAATACAACTGAGTATTTTGTGAATATTTCAAGTGCCTACCTGTTGCCATTTTTGATATCGAGCAAAAAAGGGCAAAAAAATCGAGTTTGTTGTATGGGAGCCCCCCTTAAATATTTATTGTATTTTGTTTTTAGTATTTGTTGTTATAGCGGCAACAGAAATACATCATGTGTGAAAATTTCAACTGTCTAGCTATCGCGGTTCTTGAGATACAGCCTGGTGACAGACAGACAGACAGACGGACAGACAGCGAAGTCTTAGTAATAGGGTCCCGTTTTTACCCTTTGGGTACGGAACCCTAAAAAATACAAACATCCGAATTCCCTCCTCCTCCTTTTTTAGAAGTCAGTTAAAAAGCAGCTTAATACGGTACAGCATGGGATCGTACAAAAAATGATCAAGGCGTATAGGACGACTTCGTGAAACTCAGCCTTGTTACTGTCCGGACTGCTTCCACTGGATCTCAGAATTCGGGAAGCAGCCTCTTTTTATGAAGAGAAAAGAGGTTATTCGCGGAGAGTAACAAGAGACCGAGCAATCGAGTTACCGGTCTCACTCACACAAATACCGCACCCTGCAGACCAGATAGGTATGGAGTTTGAGTGCGTGATGTACGGTGAAGAAATGGATCAGCGGGGACTCGGCAACCCTAAGATCTTCACCGACGGTAGTAAAATTGAAGGCAAAGTCGGCGCAGCACTATCTCTATGGAAGAATGCAGTGGAAATAAAAACTCAAAAGTTTAAGCTGGACCAGTTCTGCACCGTTTTTCAGGCCGAACTATTAGCTCTACATAAAGCCTCCGAACCGGCATTAAAACAAACATCTCCGGTTGTTGAGGTATATTGAGACTCTAGGTCAGCCCTAGATACTGTGACTCGGGGCGTTTCCCTTCATCCTCTGGCATTTAAGATCCGAAAGAACATACATGAACTGTCTAAACGCGGTAAAACGCTTCAAATGTTCTGGATAAAAGCACATGCAGGACTGGAGGGAAACGAAAGGGCTGACGAATTGGCAAAAGAGGCAGCCTTAGGTAAAAAATCAAGACCGGACTACGATCTGTCTCTCTGATCTGAAATCCGAATGGATTCACTTGACGAAAGGAACACGCGCGAGATACCGATCCGAGGAAAATGCCTCAACCACCAAGATCTTCTTTCCCGATGCAAACGTGGCTTACAGTATAGTGCGCAAAATTAAAGTCGATCCCCTGTTAAACAAGTGCTGGCGGGGCATGGCGGATTCTCCGAGTACTTGAACCGTTTTAAGTGCAAGGAGAGCCCGGCATGTCCCTGTAACCCGAAAAGAGAGAAACCGTGCCGCACTTAATCATCGATTGTCCCATATTTGGACAAGATAAATATAATTTTGAAGCTGAAACGGAAACTAAAATAGATCTAGATAATATACCAAAAATAATGCAAAATAAACAAATAAGGAAAAAATTCTTAAAATACTGCATTGAAATAGCTGCCAAAGTTGTGAAAAAGAATAAAGCATAGAAGATATACTTTCTAATATTGTTAAATATTTTGATAAGTTATCAACGTACGAGTATTAAGAAATATGTAAACCTAAAAATGTAAAATAAGCAATCGTAGTAATAAGAATATAACTAGCAAATTAATATATAGCACTAAAATAAATGTAAAACTAAACTAAGTAAATTAAATTAAGAAAACCTGTACCTTTGATAATTGAACAAAAAAGGTCTCTAATCATACATGTCAGAGGAAACACGCAACGCCCTGTGATGACGGGTGAATATATTTTTAAAAAAACCTGTAACCTGTAACCAGTAACCTCTAATCTGTAACCTGTAACTATAACTGTAACTGTCTGTCTGTCTGTCTGTCTGTAATTTGATCCCGTATACTTGTTTTCAATTTTTGATATTTTGGAATCTTACGAATTTTCGATCAGGGTCACGTCTATAGATGATGAATGAATGAATGAATGATTTATTTGCAAGAATATAGGTAGCTAACATATAATAATATGTTCTTAAGATCTCTGGGTTTTACTATATTCGGCATTTCAGCCGTGCAAATATTTAGATTTTACATCTTGGTTAAACTCATAGCATGCAGTACGTACACATTTAGTAATTAGCAATAACATAAAAATACTAATAATAATTTCATAATTTAAATTTGGATTACAATGCAATTAATAAAATTAAATTATACAATTATATTCCTTTATAATAATAATTTGGTATTAAATGAGAAAAAAACTAAATGCATTAGATTCGCTTTACCGAATGTTAGAAGTAATGAATGTCATGTTGTATTGAATAGGGAGACACTTGAATTCGTCGAAAATACGGTTTTTCTGGGGATCGCGCTTGACTCAAAGCTACAGTGGGGTCCGCACTTAACATCAGTTGCAGGGCGGCTAAGTTCGGCCGCTTACGCTGTTTGGAAAATTCGCCAATTAACAGACGTGGATACCGCGAGACTGGTCTATTTTAGTTACTTTCATAGCATCATGTCTTACGGTATTTTGTTGTGGGGACGGGCTGCAGATATTGATTCTATCTTCATTCTGCAAAAGAGGGCTGTCAGAGCCATCTACAAGCTCAGCAGACGCGATTCTCTACGAGAACTGTTTAAAGAAATTAACATCATGACGGTTCCTTGTCAATATATATATGAAAACATTATGTACGTTCGAAAAAATCTACATGTTTTTAGTAAGATAAGTGACAGGCATAATTTTAACACTAGAAATAGGGACAAATTAGATCAACCGCGTTTCAGATTGTCTAAAGTAAAAACTTCTTTTATGGGTTACTGTGTAAAATGTTATAATAAAATACCATTCGATATTCTTCAATTAAATGAGAAGAAATTTAAAACATGCATTAAACGCACACTATGTAGACAAGCATATTACAAGTTGGATGATTATATCGTAGATAAAAATGCTTGGCTTAATGCTGGTCCTGCTCCACAGGCACTTGGGCTCACTAGTTAAAATTTCAATATTTGGAAGAGGTGCTTCCCTTTTTCTTTTTCAATATTTCTGACATTACGAACATAACTTTTTTATTTTATTCAATCCAGTTTTAATTGTTGAATACTGCAATATTAGATACCTCTTCCTGTTTGGTAGTAAACTATATTAACATCTTAAATAAATTGCAAACTATAGTTTTGTATAATTTAGAACCATTTTTTTTTTTAATATTGTAAATGTAAGAACCATGTTTCCGTTTATTATGATTATTTTTTTGTTGTTGACTTGAAAGAGCATGGCAGTTGAGAACGTGTCATGCTCACTTAAATGTCTCACCGATGGTGGCGCGTGTGTTGGATTATTCGGTTCCCTACAAAATGGTTGAGCTGGATGGTGCTGATCCACGCGTCATGTTCGTGAACGGGTGCCGTCGTCTGAGACTGGTCATCTCTTAACTGGGGTCCATATTGGCTCACCTAAAGTTCTTTACCCGAAATTGTTCTTCCTAATGATTTGTAATCCGAATGATCAGTCTTCCTAAAATGTTTCATCCTAAAGTTTTCATTCATACTATTTGTAGTGCTACCGGCGATGTTCATAACTCTCATGTTTCCGAAAATTGTAATTAATAATATCATTAATGTAAATATATTTAAACTCCTACTGTTTTTTATCATAACGCTTTTATGCCTAAACATAATTACCATAATATTAGAAGATGATATTTACAGTTTTAATTTGAGGGTATGATTATTATTCGGGTATGCTTTACATAACGTACTGAGTTGTGTCTATGGAACCACTGTACTTCCACACCCGGCGATTTTTGATAGTAGCAATTTTTTTTGGATAGAATAGACTCTTTTTAGTGTTAATTTGAAAACCGCAAAGTTCGCAAAATCATAGTGTCCGAGAAAAGAAATCCAAAAGTTTTTTTTTATCTACAAAAATATGTGGTTAGGCGTAGTCGACGGAGCCCCGCTTCGCGGGGCCCCTATTTCTGTCTACAGGGTTTAAAGGAACCTAACACGAAGGGGATGACGGGGGCTCGTTCGCTCGCTTTGCTCGCTCACTCGAGCCCCCGTCATTCCCTTCAAACCTAACCTGTCCGAGTCGGGGTGCCCCAAGTCCCGAGCTCGCTTCGCTCGCTCTTGCATCCTAAGTTGTCATTACAAATGTGTTACTTTTGTATATTATGTTGGTTACCGCTATAAATAAAATCTAAACAAAAAAAAAAATCTAAAAAAAGAAATCTAAACAAAAAAGATATGACTTTGAATAATAGTGTAAAAGATGGTTATGTTGAGAAAATATAGGAAAAAAAATAAAAGTATAATAGATGTTTATTGCTATTGACATTATGAAGTTGAATCCTTCGGAATTATGAACATTAGAGACAGAGTAGTTAGGTATTGTGATTGTTAGGATGAAAAATTTTAGGAAGAACATTTTCGGATTTCCAATTATCGGAGTTGAAAATTTAGGTGAACTTTGGCGCACCCCTTAACTGCCAAGGCTTATTTTTAATCTTATATTTTGAATTGTTTCTTCATGTCTTTTTTGGATTTTGTAATAACTTGATTTAAAAGAGTGTCCATGGAGTTTCTTGCCCGTTCTTCTCCATAGAGATCTACGTTTTGGAATGGGCAACTAGCTTCAACTTTCTGACTAACTGACAGACTATTTAATTTTGACAATTCAAAAGTGCCTGTACAAGGTTTAATTGAAATAAATGCTTTGAGTTTGAGTTTGAGTTTGAACACCCAATTTTGTGGGTGTTTATGGGTGTTTACGGGTGTTTATCGGGTGTTTATCAAAAGCAGCGGGCTTAAACCCGGTGGATTGCCCATCTATAGCACGTGTCATCTTACGAATCTTACGATCAGGGTTACGTGTCCTGACGCGAGTTTAACATTTTTTACCCATTAGGTAATAGGTAATAGGTACTACGGGCTGGTGTCCGCAACTCCACGTCAATGCGCGTATTTTGCGTATGGGTGGGAAAATCGACTATTCGATCCACCCCAGCTCCTCAAAGAAGGCCAGCAACGCCTTGATGTTACTGACCGTCTCACGTAGGGTACCTGGGTTACCGCCCAAGTAACATTTAATTCGGGCCTAGGTTGTAAAAAATGCCTTTAGGTTTTATAAGGGTCGTAAGAAGGTTAATGCTTTGCTATCTGGCCATATTAAGCACTTGAGAATGATTAATAAGTCCTAAAACTAATTATTTATTATTACAACCTTGGAGCCGATAACAAGAGTTTAAATTAACGTTATTTTGACTTGGGTTTCAAGAGCATATAGTTCTAGGATCTTATAGTTGTTGTAGACTCCTGATTAAGTTCTGGAAAGGCTAGCATTATTCCAAAGTGAGATCTGAAGGTTTAATTTTTAACTTTGATATAACCATAAAGTTATGGAATGTTGAAATCGCTTATTAGTAATTTCTAAAACCTACTTTAAACTTTTAGGCTGTATTAGAGTTGTCTAGGTAAACAAATTAGGACTGTGTGGTGAAAACCCAAACCAATAAGCTATTTTTATGAGCCGAAGGCATGCTTAAAGTCCTACAAGAATATTTTAAAGCTTTAGATGCATCCTCTAAAAATGTTAGTGGTGTCCGCGACTTCAAAGCATTACGTTATCTTGCAAAATGAACCGACACAGAGTGTTATCAAAAAAACGGAGTGGAAGTTTCAGCACTCTTGTCGAACCGTCGAACGCACGTCCTCCTACAACCAAAACTTAAAAGCAAACAATTGTGCGTAGAGGTTTTTTTCGTGACTCGCAACTCTTGAAGGACTCCTGGAGATAAACTTAAAGCTGCGAAAACAGTTTTGTCGTTTTAAGTAGCTCTGCGAGATTACCTTTAGCTCTTATTTTCGTAAACCATAAGAGCTTTTAGCTGTTACAGTTCTCAAAAGGTTAATTGTAATGCTTTCTAGTAATTTCCTAACGGAAGCCATTTTGTTCACTGAAATAAAAAAAAAATCTAAACAAAAAGCAATATTTTAAGTCAATAAGGCAAAATTAAGTAACGTGTGCTATGTGATTTAAAATATATGTTTTTTATATGAATAGAAGTTTTATTTCTAATGCAACTTACTACCAACCACCTAATTTTATAATTTTTATTTCATTAAAATATCTTCTAAATTTTTTACTTTCGGAAGGCCCGTCTTGTGTACAGCACTATTATTCTAAAGTGTCACGATAAAGTGCCAGTCGCACTATTTTTTTGATTTTCCCTGACTTCAGCAAGCTATTTATTACTTTTTATGATTATAACACTTACTTACACCTAGCCATTTTGAAACTTGATATGACAATGACAGGGAATGGCGCCATTATAAATAAGTATTTAAATCCACGATTGGTGTTTCTGTGTAGAAAAATACAAACTTACACAGAAACATTTTAAAACCTGAGAGTCCTGGAAAGGCATTTATTCATGTCCATCAAAAAGGTTTTAAGTTGTCATTGAGTTACATCCATGACTAATTTAGAACTTAAAAGCTGCCTTACAAGGTAATATTAACGTTAAATTAAGGTTGTGAAGGTTATATTTGGGTTCTGTGTAAGTAGTTCGAAAGGTTCTGGATTTGTGCTTTAGGTTTTGCTGTAGCTCCCAGAAAGGTTCTAAAACGTGGGCCCTTTTTGCACTCAGGAGGTTATTATAAGGTTAATATAACGTTATTAAGTCTATTAAGACTTACGAGCAGACGTCCATACAAAGGTTCTAGAACCTTTTCAAAACCTTTATAAAACCTAAAATGTTACTTGGGCGAAGTACTTTGCCCTGTACGTGGCGATCACCGGGCAGTTTAGAAGCACATGTGCCGCTGTCTCGTCGTCCTCCATGCAGGCCCTGCACAACGGACTGTCCGTTACTCCTATGACAAAGAGGTGTTTATTGAATGACCCGTGGCCAGTTAAAGCTGCGGTAACTATACGCAGCTTTTGTTTTGTTAGACGGAGAACCTGTTTCGTGAGGCGGCCATCCAATGTGGGAAGTGCTTCCCTCGCCTGCCTGCATTCACCTTGGTCCGTCCATAGTTTATTGTGTTGCTCTCTTGTGCGTTTCCTTACCAGAGTGCGTATGTACCCGAAGGGGAGTGGCACGATAGGCTCGGGTCCCACGGGTGCCATACTCGACCCTCTTCTGGCAAGTTCGTCGGCTGCATCGTTGCCTAGCGAACCGCTGTGTCCTTTGATCCATTGAATGGTTATATTATTGAGGTTACCCACCTGGTTGAGGCGCTGGTGACACTCGTATACTAGCCCAGAGTCAGCTGTGTAACTGTTCAGCGCTTGCAGAACAGCCATGCTGTCTGAGAGTATGCGGATTGAGTGTTCCTTAACTTCCCTGGCCATAATGGCTGAAGCGGCTAGAGAGATGCCCAAGCATTCGGCCTGGAACACTGTGTTGTGGACCCCCAATGGTGTGGCTATATGTATGTTGAATTCCTCCGAGAAGATTCCAGCTCGTGTGCCACTACCTGTTTTGGATCCGTCCGTGAAGATACGCAGCTCTGTGGGGCACAGCCCCTCGCATCGGCGATCCTCGTGAAGCTGGATCTTGTATTTTTTATCAAACATAAATTGTTTAGGAACCCGGTCGTTTATGGCTTTCGTAATGGGGAAATCCTTATGGAGTCCCTCAAGCAGCGTGGTGTGTGGTGTATTACTCTTACCCCAGAGATTTAGTGTGTTAAGACGTACTGCCGCCATCGTCGCTTCCTGCTGTATGAACAGGTGGAGCGGCGGGATTCCCAGGATGGCTTCTACCGCTGCAGTCGGAGTAGTCCTCATACAGCCCGTAGTCGCCATGCAGGCTAGTCTTTGCATGCGTTGCAGTTTGTTGGAGGCTGTCACTAGCTTGGTGCGAGGCCACCAAACCACAGCTCCGTAGCTTATCAGGGGGCGGATCACTGCAGTGTACAGCCAGAGTGTAATTTTAGGGGATAGGCCCCACTTCTTACCTATCATTCTCCGGCACTGCCAAAAGATTATGCAAGCCCTGTTCAGTTTGTTGTCCAGATGACTGCTCCAGTTTAACTTATTGTCTAGTGTTACACCAAGGTACTTGACTTCGTTGGCCAGCTGGAGTTCAGTATCGAACAGTTTAGGTAAGCGAAAAGGCCCTAACGCTCGTTTATGGGTAAACATAACCAGTTCAGTTTTAGCGGGGTTCACTGAAAGGTCAAAGTCCCTGCACCATCTCTCCACGATATGTAGCACTTGCTGAGTGAGGTTGCATATCGTGCCCGTTACCTTCCCCGAAACCAAAATTGCAAGGTCGTCGGCATAACCTACTGTGTAGAAGCGGTTGGCGTTGAGTTTGGTGATGAGGTCATTAATTACCAGATTCCATAGAAGGGGGGACACGACCCCACCCTGGGGGCAACCTCTAGCTATCATGGCCAGCTGCTGCTCATCTTCAAGGCGAACCACTCGTTCACTTAACATGTTTGTGATCCAGTCCGTTAGTACCTGTTCTACTCCATGTCTGGAGAGGGCGCTGTTGATACTGGAGAAGTTGGTCTTGTCGAAGGCTCCTTCGATGTCTATGAAAGTGCCCAGACAAGTGCCTTTCTGATGAATCGCTTCCTCTATCTGGTTGACTACCAGATGTAGGGCGGATTCAGTCGACTTACCTGAGCTGTATGCGTGTTGGTTACCGTGTAACGGTATGGTCTTCAGAGCACCATCCCTCAGTTCCCTATCGCACAGCCTTTCCAGGGTCTTCAGTAGAAAGGAGGTCAGGCTGATTGGTCGGTGGGATTTGGCGTTTGTGTAGTCACCCTTACCTGGCTTAGGGATGAATATTACCTTCACTTCTCTCCATCCTTTGGGAACGTATCTAAAGGCCAGGCACGCTCTCAGTAAAGGCAGCAGTTTTAAGGCGACAGAGGTGCCACCCCACTGCAGTAAGGCGGGGAACACTCCGTCAGGTCCAGCTGCCTTAAAAGGATGGAAGCTCCGGATGGCCCATTGGAGTTTCTCCAGCGTGATCATCCTGCTAGCGTAGGCCCATTCGCTGTCTGATGGTGTCTGTATTGTATCCTGCCAGTCAATTACCTGTGCGAAAGTGCATCCCGGGAAGTGAGTTTCAATAAGGACGCGTCTCGCTTCTTCTGGCGAGGATGTTAGTGTGTTGTCAGGTTTGCGGAGGGTGGCAGGCCCAGGTGTGTGCTCTTGCGCTAGAACTTTCCTTACCCTGTTAGCCTGCTGACAAGATTCAATGTTACCACAGAACTTGCGCCAACCCGTGGTGCTCCTGAACCTGATGCATTTTTTGTAGCTGGATTTGGCCGCATAATAGTTGTCCCAGTTCTCATCCGCACAAGTATTCATGGCTCTATTCAGAGCTTTCCTTACCTTACCGCGCTTGCGTTCCAGCTCAGCGCCCCACCAGGGTTGTTTGCCCGGTGTGCTGCGCGGGGTGGTCTCTGGGCAGGCAGTTTGGTAGCTGTCTATCATTGATTTAGTAAGGTACCTTACTTGTTCTTCAATCTGTGTTATATCCTCAAATGTTATCGGATCGTTTGATGTCGCTAGCTTTGATTCAAGGCTGCGTGTGTAGGTGGCCCGATCCGTATTGCGCGGATTACGGCGAGGTTGTGTGGGTTGAACACAGACCTGGATATTGAAGCGGATCCACCTATGATCAGAGCAGGAGGCCTCCTTGGAGACATGCCACCCAGTGATAGCTTCCGCCGCTCCCTCTGTTGCCAGAGTGAGATCTATGATAGTGCGGCTTCGCCTGGTTACGAACGTTGGTTCGGAACCCGTGTTTAGTAGGGATAGGTTAGTCGAGAATAAATAATCAACCAAGGCCTTACCCCTATCGTTTTGCGTGTCCATACCCCACAGTTGATGGTGAGCGTTGGCATCAGCCCCGACGATGACCTCAAGCCCGCACCTCTCGCAGTGGCTGACCAGGCGGGCGAGGTCGTGCGGGGGCGGCGCCTCCACCTCGGGCATGTAGACTGAGGCGAGGACGATCACCATCTCCATGGCGTCGTCACGCTGTATAGTCAGCTTAGCTGCAGAGACATCTCTGCAACAGAAGTCAGTTAAGACCTGTGTTTTGAGGTTACCTGTGATATAGATGCACGATCTGGGATGGTCGTGATCTGTGGTGACCAGGAGCTTACCGCCAAGATTGGAGAGTCCTTGTATGCGGCCCGCCCTTATCCACGGCTCCTGGATCAAGGCTATGGCCGTGTGTTGTACCTCCAGCCACTTGCGAAGTTGAGCCGTCGCGGTCTGGCTGTGGTGGAGGTTTGCCTGGAGGATTCTACAGGCCGACGAAAGGGACGCCATCGCTGGCCAGCCCCTCCTCGTCCCCCTCCAGTTTGAGCCCGGCAAACAGGTCGCCCTCGTCGAAGCCGTCCCCCACCCGGCTCGAAGCCGGGGACAGGATCATGTCGTCCGGCTCCTCGCCCGATGAAGGGACAGCGCCCACGGTGGCGGCAGCAGGGGCGGCTGACCCTGCCGGAGCAGGTTCAGTCGCGGATGCCTCCGGGTTGTCTAATTTGGGAGATGACTCCCCCACCAGTGCTGGTGGCTGGTTTGGCTCCTCGACGACGGTGCCCGTGGCAGGGTCCCATCCCTGTGGAACGTCGGTGAACCTGCCGTTCCGACCCAGGAACTTAACGTACACCGCCCCCAATCCAATTGAGAGACGGCGTCCGGCCTGCATCAGGGTCGGGATTTGGTCCAGAGGGACGCCAACCACCACGAACCATTGGTCTGCTTTTTTGTCGGCAAAAAGAAGCACCCACCTCTTGATGTCAACCCAGGGTTTCTGGTAGGTGAGAGCGCGCCCAATGTTGGTCGACTCTCCATATACCCCCTGCTCGTCTGGGATCACGATGCCGCATCGTGCTCGTTTCTGTATTTCCGACTGACTCTTCACTACGAGAGAAATGCTAGAAGGAAGAGAAAGATCGGAGACTGTTTTCCGTAGCCAGGCTAAGGTGTGGTCGCTTCCGCACCACAGTTTTAGAACACCTCCGGCGAACAGCGGCTTGGCATTGAATGTCGGCCCCGGAGTGTCTTGTTTGGGGGAGCAGGCCTCGAGGATGATCTGCCTCTGGATGGCGGCGAGTACCTGGTCTGATACTTCCCTGCTGAGGATCCCCGTACGTTCGCAGGTGATCGCGACGTCTAGGGTTGCGCTTGCAGCTTGGGCGTAGCTTTTTTGAGGGACCCGTTTGGATTGATCAAGACGCGGCCGCTTATGCTCTCCCCGAGGTGTTAAAGTCTCGTTGAGAGCTCGCTTGGCCGCGGCCTGATCCTTCCAATCGGGTTGCCTGGAGTTACCTTCAGCCTGTTTCTCCGGGACGCTGGTTGGCGGCTGGCTGGGCGAAGGTCGGCTAGTACCGGCCTCCGCCAGCGACTGCTTTCCGGCGGCGAAGTTCAGCTGGCCGCTAGTCGGTTTGGCCGACCTAGCGGCAGTGGCCTGTTTGTGTTGGCTGCCTTTACCTATTAGCCTGCGTTCTTGACGTCGCTCCTTCCTCGTCATTCTCTCCCTCCAAACATTTTTACCCATTACAAAAAAAGTGTACAACGCCGCTAAAGAAGTTTTCACTTCAAAAATCGTAAAGGCATGAAGGAGCAAAATGTTATTGTTTGTCCACTGTGATCAGATGGCAATTTATTTACAATTTGTTTGTGTAAATAATCACAGTTACAGAAAATATTATCCATACAAGTGGCAGAGGAAGCTATCACTCGGGTGGGTTCAATAAAAACATGTGACAAATCGAATGACCTAAAAAGACTTAATAATCTGACAGTATTCAAATTATTTTCTAATAAATTCATATTTAAATCGCCACATATTATTATTGACTTACTACCAGCAGAAAGTTTCTTTAGCACATCTTCCATTACAGAATCAAACACTGTGTGTTCAACAGACAGCCCGATGATGTCTTTTTTAAAACAGACATACAAGTTTTTATTACAAGCTTTTATTTAACTTGCACTGTTCCTATGTAAGTATATAAGTTGTCCGTCAAAATTTGCAGACCATTTTCATTTAAATAAATGCTTGTTTTTATTTTTTCAAACTGTTTTTATTTTACTTTTATTTTGGAAGTCGGTTGTTTTTTTTTTTTGTAAAAAAGTTTTATTTAATATTTTCTACAGTGAAGCTTACACAAAACACATCAAAGACGCACTTATGTATTTTATTTTTAAAAGAAGTTTTTGTGAAACAACTGTCACTCGATCGCGATCAATCGAATCGACTGGGAGGTTATTAAATATACTTGGAACTAAAACCGGGCAAGAGCGAGTCGGACTCGCGCACCTAGGGATCCGTAACATCATATGTTTTTAAATTTTCATCGGCGAGGCCTATATTCGTCAGATAATTTTAACACCATTTTATTTATTGATTTATAAGTATAAAAAGTATGTATTAGGTATGTTGAAACTGTGTGTACTCTCCGTCACTTTTCCCTAAAGGTTCATTAGAAAACCAGCGTCAGACAGCATCTGTCTGGCATTAATGCTGAAATGAACCTTTTTGGCGCAGCCGTGAGGCACATACTATTGTTGTTTTTTATTGTTTGTTAATTTTGTATTTTGTGTTTCACGAACTGTGTCCAAATAAACTTTTTTCTTTCTTTCTTTCTCTCACTGTGTACTTGGTATAGAATATTGCAGTTTTATGTCAGCGCTATCTCTTGACCGATAGTGGAAGTAATTTATTTTTGTTGATGATTTCTGAAAAAATGTGCTATTTAGAGACTTCGTTTTATTTTTACTGTAATTTTTGCATAAACTTCTATCACATACAGTTATTTCAGATTTTTCTTTGCAAACTTCGGAGATAAGTGCGGTATTTTTTTACATTTTTCATCAAAAGTCGAAAAATATGCGGGGCCTAAAAAAAAAAGAAAAATGTTTGAGAATGTGCAAACTGCGCTCTTTCATATGATACCCCACATGCCCTAGTAGCCCCAATTCGAATTTTTCAGACCCCCTTTCAGTCCCTGTTGCAAAATAATTTACATATATTTTTATTTCTTTCTTATTTGCAAAATAGTAGAGCAAACGTCATCTAAAATTATTTCAAATTGATAGCATTCGTATTCGTTCGTTCGTTTCGTTTTGCGTTGTTTAGCTCTTGAGATATCCAGCTGTGATAGACAGACAGACTGAGTCTCACCATAAGTGTTCCGTTTTGGTACGGAACACTAAAAATCATCTATATTTCAAGTGGCCACTACCGAACTACGAATCTTCTTATATTATTGTTTCTTTGAGATCTTGCGCGTATAATATTGTGTTTTTATTAAATAACTAAATAAGGATCATTGCATTAGTGACTAGGGCTACAGAAGTGGGTTATTTTATGGCTGCAACGGGCGCAAGAGTGCTCCTTAGCGTGGGTGGGCCAATAGTTTTTTGTCTGCGAGAATGGCGGCGCGAGCGCTCCGGGCCCTGGGCAAAGGTAGTTGGAGGACTTGTAGGAACTTCGTGAGTTTTAGATCGCTCCGTCCGTCTCATGGCAAACAGTAACAATATAATGTAATATCCGTAAACAAAGTGTTTGGGTTGGTCGCAGCGCTTGCAGGGATCTCGCAAACGGTGTACTGTCGAATGAAGTGGGTGCTGTGTTAGTTACGTTATGTAGGCTATCTGAGTAATGTGCGCGATGATATCCATTGCAGAGTGTACAGCGCGTCACGTAACACGCACATGTAGGAAGTGCGGCGCAGCGCTCGGGATGCGCCGGCCGGCCGGACGCCGCGCCACGCTGACGTCACGCGCGACGTCGCCACACTCGCCGCTGCCACAAAGTACAGAGAGTACAGAAGCCAATCACATGAATGTACAGGCGCCAGCACATTAAGCTACTACAATCTGTCTTTCTTTAATAGATTTTCAACTTTATCGCTAAAGCATAAGGTTCAAGGTTGATTGGAAAAATTTGACAGTTCCGGGTAGCTTGATGTGCTGGCGTCTGTACTTCACTTTTCATACCTACGCTCGGCGGTCGCGCTATGGTTGTCAACTTTAGCTGCACAAAAAACAATAAACATAGTATAAGGCAATACAAAAAGTTTACAGAACAAAAACTTTATAAAATTTTCCTTTTGTCAATTTTCACTACCTATCGAAAATCCCTAATAACTTCAAAACGAATTACCCTATTTACACAATTTATTTTGCCCTATCCTGTCAGATAGGCAGTCGCTCCATGTAAAATACTGGTATTCAGCTGCATCCGGTTAGACTGGAAGCCGACCCCAACATAGTTGGGAAAAGGCTAGGCAGATGATGATTTTGCCCTATCCGTTTTAGACCTAAACCTATCAAACAACACAATATCTACGCAAACAAAAAATCATGTTTTCAACTTACGTAATAGTTGGTGGCGTGAATTTACCTTACAAAAAGTTACTTCGTTTAAAGTGATTCAAAATAGGAAAATATTATATAAATCGAGCTTAGATAGCCATTTTTTTCTTGCTCCGTTTTTGCACTTCACTGTCGCGTGTCTCAACTCTCAAGCGGATGGCACTCGCGCTCGCACTAGTCCCAACCAGTCCGAGATAACGTGTCCGTGAGCGGTGTCTATGTGTAAGTTGCTCGAGCGCACTTTGTATGTAGATTGCCTTCTGTACTCTCTGTATTTTGTGGCATTGCAGCCGCTGAGCGCGCGCCATTACGTACCGCACTATATTGTGTGAAATTCTTCTATCGTCGACTGTTTCAAATTTACCCAAATCAGGGCCCGTTTGGCAAAGTGTCACAACAACCTAACTTTCTTATTTAAAATATTAGACATAGGTGCACCTAGTTGGGATTAACCGGTGCTTACGTAACGAGTTCAAATCACTACCGAGAAGTAAAGACGACGTGCCTCATAACGTAATGATATACCCGATTCTATTAACTAATGTGGCACACTCACCGAGCAATGATTGCGTCAACAATCATTTGTTATTAATAGTAATTCGTAGGAATGGGCCGATTTCCTTAACCTTTCGCGGCGCTATTGTAACACATTACCTAACCGAGAGCTCATCTACAAATCGATCCGACTCGAGCGCTATGCACACGGTCCAAATGTCGATGGTCGCGTGGTGCGCGAGTATAGGCCACCCTGCCACCAAATTGATTTGATCCGATATGAAATGGTCCGGTGCAGAGATTCCCAAACACTGATGAAGGCTGAAGGGTGTGAGCGTGTCCCGTGGTGCGGCCTCAGCCGGGCGGCCGCTGGAGGAGAGCAGCGCGCGACCTGCACGCCACCAGCTTACGACACACTGATGAAGGCTGAAGGGTGTGAGCGTGTCCCGTGGTGCCCACTACACTACGAGTTACAACAGCAATGTTACAACTTATAACAGCCATTCCGTCTAACTGTATCATGTCATCGAAGTAAACAAAGCAATTTTGGTCAGCGTCCTTGTACCGGTGAATAGTTTTCTACAGTTTGGTGGTAATGCGATAATAACTCGTAATTAATGTGATAAGCCGCGGTAATGGCCGATGCCGATACTAGATAGTCACGCCGCGCCGCTTGTTATAAGGGAAAATAACAACAGCCGCCGTGCTTGAGTGCGCGCCGTAGCTTCCATGGAGACTGTATGTCTATGTGCCTGGTTGGCGTCATGAAATAAAATCTGGGGGCACTCCCGTGCCCCCAGATTTTATTTCATGACCTTTTCTCGAAGCACTTCGTCGTATTTTTGAACCCTCTTAACTTGGCTTTGGATTATACCAGATAAACAACATTTTCGGGATATGATGTCAGTGGTTGACTTATTAAACCTATAAAGTTTCAATTGCATAGCTCTTATACTTTAGATTTTATTGATATCTAAAATACCCCGATTTCGTCACTGACTCACTGACTGATGATCATCAATATTCTTAAGGTTCTTCCTGAAGTCCTAGAAAGCTGAAATTTGGTATGTAAGCTAATAATAGTACACAAACAACAAAAAAATTAAAACTTGAAACTTTTACCCCCCCAACCCCTTAATCTAGGGGGGGAAAGTTTGTATGAGACTTCCGTAAATTTTGATGCTAGAGGTCTGAAAATTTATATAGGGGGTCCTTGTTATAAATAAACCCCAAAAAAAGAAAGAAAAAATGAACAAAAAAAAATACTCGTATAAATATCATAAGCAACTTACAAAAAGAAATGAAATCCCACAAAAACATTTCATGTTAAATGTTGCCAAGACGAGACCATGTAGCTCGTACTGTCAACAAGTAATCAGATCTCATGTAGAGCCAAGCTTCTAACTCTACACGCCCTAACTCTACAAGGCCTAACTTTGCAAACTCTACACCTTAGTCAAAATATATGGCTTGGCCATTTCGCTACAATTCACATGAGCGTAAGGTGAAAAACTCTCATACTGTTAATGGTTCTTGTAGTAACGAAACGGCCTAGCCATATATTTTGACTAAGGTGTAGAGTTTGCGAAGTTAGGCCTTGTAGAGTTAGGGCGTGTAGAGTTAGAAGCTTGGCTCTACATGAGATCTGATTACTTGTTGACAGTGCGAGCTACATGGTCTCGTCTTGGCAACATTTAACATGAAATGTTTTTGTGGGATCAAATTGTCTGCTACATTAAACCATCGCCCTACCGCAACATTGCCTCCCAGTAACAGAGCCCCTGTTACGACCGAGCGCAGCCGGGGACCCACACATCACATCATTTTATAAATCCTAGCAATCTTTCAGGTACTATACTACTTGTAATCTAAGTAGTATAGTACCTGAAAGATTGCTAGGATTTATAAAATCTATAAAATTATCATTGAGAGGAGGATATAAGTGACGCTCAAAATAAATAGCACCTCCTTTTTCCAAGCTAGACTAGTAGCCAAAAATAAAAGTTCTAACGATCCGTCAGCCGATCTCTCGTGGTAAGGTAATACACAGAAGGACAGACAGACCTCAATTCTAAAGAAAAAGTACTTACTAAAAAATAAAAAAATTGAAATCCGACCGCGGTAAAAACTTAAGTTAAATAAAAAAAATCTGAAAGCTAAAAACAAGCCTTTTAAATTAAATAAAAGTTAGAAGCAGGCGGGACCCATTTGAAATTGAAAATATAATAAAAATGGTATTGGTCCCACCTGCTGCCAACTGTTATTTAAATTATAATGGATTGTTTTTAGCTTTTCAGCTTTTTTAACTTCAGTCTTTTACTGCAGTCGGGTTTTTTATTTTTTATTTAAATTACTTGTTTTTATATTTTTTTTATTACTTTATTTTTATTTTCAGCTTTTAGTTTACAAATGTGAAAGATTTCGCAGACGATTTAGTTCTTAGTACGTGGTTTTTACGATTTATCACTTCGAATTACTTTTAACCATATATTTTGTAATCACCTTTTAAAACCCTTTTTTTGATACCCCACGCGATAGGTTTTGAGAAAAAAAATTTTAGAAGACATAATATGGCGTCAAAAAACGGCTATTTTAATTTTTTTACAAATTTGATATACCGTGTGTCACTCTCACAATTAAGATGAATCTAACGCCTCTCAAGCTGAAATCGATCAAGCCGTTTAGGCTACAGAGCGTGCCAAATAAATATACATACTTACATACATACACTCGAAAAACATAACCCTCTTTCTGGTGCAGTCAGGTAAAAAGGAGTTTCACGAACTCCTTTTTACCTGACTGCGCCAGAAGGAGGGTTATGTTTTTTTTTCTAGTACCTATCTGAAAATGTTATCTCGATATTTTTCAATTTTAATGTAGTGTGGAAAATGGGTCTCCCTTGTTTTACCAAAAAGAAATTGCCAAATTATCACTTCCCAAACAATTTTCCGCATAATTTCATTTGCCAAATTATTACTTACCAAGAAATCTCTTCACAAATAATTGTAACACAAACCTAATGTTTGGCAAATGAACGTTTAAACAATAACTTGTTTGCCAACTAGTACTTTTATCAATTTTTATTTAGTCAAATATTTCAGTTGGAATAACTCATTTTACGCAAAATAACATTTGCCAAATATTTAGTATCGTCAGTTTACCTACGCAGTTTTAAGGCAGCCATTTCAAGCATGAGATCTAACTTTGAAGACGTTTTATTACAAGGGCGTTTTTT
The DNA here is from genome assembly GCA_916614155.1 of Mesoligia furuncula. Lineage (NCBI taxonomy): Eukaryota > Metazoa > Arthropoda > Insecta > Lepidoptera > Noctuidae > Mesoligia > Mesoligia furuncula. Next base: position 261,373 of record OU744812.1, on the reverse strand, counting down.
TCCACTTGGGACAAATTTTAAACAGGTAATAATAATATTAATATAGATAATAAATATTAATATTAACTATTCTGGTAGTATTTTTTTTAGTTTAGTAGCATTTTTTTAAATAATTAATCGCCTCTGACTAGTTCAGTTTCGGGTAGCCTGTTTTTTTTTTTCATTTTTTTTTCTATATAATCTAGTCGTTTCTGGCACTCGCCGGTAAAAAAAAATGGATAAAGATGACAGAATTAATCCAATTCTGCAACACAAGTCTGAATTCTCCGAAACAAAATTGCTAATGTCCATTGCAAATGATTTAAAATTGTAAGTTACAAATATTTTGTATTAAATACTATGATTATTTTAAAATAAAATTGCATTTTTTTATTATATGATTCCCAAAAAATCTTATTTTTGCCTTTATATTTTTTGTCATAAGAAATCATTTGACCAAACGTTTATTGTCTAAAGATTGTTTGCTGTAATAAATCATTTGATGTGCCAAATGCCTAAATGACATTATCCTTAACAATATTCTGCCAAGTAAAAATTTGACCAAATGAAAATGTGCGTACTAAAATCATTCCAAACATTGCATTGGTTTAAAGAAAGGTTGCCAAAATTCGTTTGGGTAGTGAAATTTTGGCAAAATCTTTTTGGCAAAACGGCAGGATCCCGTGGAAAATATTAGCACGCTTGTCGTAGTCTCCTCTAGTCACTATCTATATCTATACATAAATAAATAAAATAGTAACGATAACGAATTCAAAATTGTACATACAAAATTTAAAAAAAAATCTTAACTACGAGGTATGGGAACGAGCCTGATATCTAAAATATAGTTTTTTTTTAATTTTTGTCCGTTTGTCTGGATGTGTTTTCCAGAATGGCGCAAAAACGACTGAACGGATTTGGATGAAATTTAACACACAGATAGTTTATAAGCTCGATTAACCTATCAGATATTTTTAATTTCGGTAGTACGTTCCCGTGGGATATTGTCCGACATCCACGCGGATGAAGCCGCGGGTGCCGTATGAGTCATCGCAGCGACAAAATGTGGGCAAGCAGTGGTTACGTGTGAATAGTGTTGCTGCAGCTTCTTGCAGTTGCGTTGTGCTAGTAGTTGCGTTGTGGTTACGTTGTGGCTAGTGTTTGCAGACAGACAGAACGTTGTGGTTTCGATTTGGCCTTGATGTGGTCGGTATCGCCCACATGGCTGTTTTGACGGTCAAATGTGGTCCGTGTGAATAAACAATTTTCATACAAATTAGCGCCCGTCCACGTGTTGTCATTGTGGAGTGCGTGGGGATCTTGCCGTTTTACCAAAAAGATTTTGCCAAAATTTCACTACCCAAACAAATTTTGGCAACCTTTCTTTATACCAATGCAATGTTTGGAATGATTTTAGTACGCACATTTTCATTTGGTCAAATTTTTACTTGGCAGAATGTTATTAAGGATAATGTCATTTAGGCATTTGGTCTTTAATCAAATGATTTATTACAGCAAACAATCTTTAGACAATAAACGTTTGGTCAAATGATTTGTTATGACAAAAAATATAAAGGCAAAAATAAGATGTTTTGGGAATTATATAATTAAAAAATGCATTTTTATTATAAAATAATCATTTATTTAATACGGGGAATTTTTAACTGCACCTCTATTTAGAAATTTAAGCAAACAAAATTTCTCCACTAATAACCTACTGCATATCAAATAAATGACTGTACTACAAATTAACTACACTACACACTAAACCAACATAATATACAAAAGTAACACATTTGTAATGACAACTTAGGATGCAAGAGCGAGCGAAGCGAGCTCGGGACTTGGGGCACCCCGACTCGGACAGGTTAGGTTCGAAGGGGATGACGGGGGCTCGAGTAAGCGAGCAAAGCGAGCGAACGAGCCCCCGTCATCCCCTTCTTGTTAGGTTCCTTTAAACCCTGTAGACAGAAATAGGGGCCCCGCGAAGCGGGGCCCCTATTACCTACTACGCCTAACCAAATATTTTTGTATTATGATTTACTTTTAGTTAACAGATAGTCATCCAGTAAAACAGTTAAGCTTTAAAGATCTAACAGTATAGTATAATTGATTTATTTGATGAGCAAGTTTAGTGTGCAATTCAGTATTTTTGGTGGTAATTTCAAATATTTTGATTGAAAAAGGGAATTTACAGTTAAAGTATTAAATACCACCCATTTAATACAAAATATTTGTAACTGACAATTTTAAATTTTTTGCAATGGACATTAGCAATTTTGTTTCGGAGAATTCAGAATTGTGTTGCAGAATTCGATTAATTCTGTCGTCTTTATCCATTTTTTTTTCTCTTTTGGCCGGCGGGCGTGAAACGACCAGATTATATAGAAAAAAATATGGGAAAAAGAGATTATTTTTAGCAGGCTATCGAGAACCAAAATAGTTAGACGAGGCTAATTATTTAAAAAAAAAATGCTTAGGTTAGGTTACGTTAAAACTGTAACCTCCTACGCACAGCGGTGCCGCGGCAGCGGCCGGCGAGTGCCAGAAACGACAAGATTATATAGAAAAAAAAATGGCAAAAAAAAAACAGGCTAAGTACCCGAAACTGAACTAGTCAGACGAGATTAATTATTTTAAAAACATGCTACTAACTAAAAAAAATATACTACCAGAATAGTTAAAATTAATATTATTATTACCTATTTGTCAAGTAGAAAAAACACCCGTGTAATAAAACGTCTTCAAAGTTAGATCTTATGCTTGAAATGGCTGCCTTAAAACTGCGAAAACTGACGATACTAAATATTTGGCAAATGTTATTTTGCGTAAAATGAGTTATTCCAACTGAAATATTTGACTAAATAAAAATTGGTAAAAGTACTAGTTGGTAAACAAGTTATTGTTTAAACGTTCACACTTGCCAAACATTAGGTTTGGGTTACAATTATTTGTGAAGAGATTTCTTGGTAAGTAATAATTTGGCAAATGAAATTATGCGGAAAATTGTTTGGGAAGTGATAATTTGGCAATTTCTTTTTGGTTAAACAAGGTAGACCCGGAGTGCGTGTGGTACATGTGACCGAGCCCCTATAACGATCCAGTTGTTCTAATCTTACAATTATTGATTAAAACAAGTATGTAGCGTGGCAGCTTCTATTGAAACAAGTATGTAAGGTGGCAGCGTCTATTGAAACGAGTATGTAGCGTGGCAGCGTCTATTGAAACAAGTATGTAGCGTGGCAGCGTCTATTGAAACAAGTATGTAGCGTGGCAGCGTCTATTGAAACAAGTATGTAGCGTCGCAGCGTCTATTGAAACAAGAATGTTGCGTGGCAGCGTCTATTGAAACAAGTATGTAGCGTGGCAGCGTCTATTGGAACAAGTATGTAGCGTGGCAGCGTCTATTGAAACAAGTATGTAGCGTGGCAGCGTCTATTGAAACAAGTATGTAGCGTGGCAGCGTCTATTGAAACAAGTATGTAGCGTGGCAGCGTCTATTGAAACAAGTATGTAGCGTCGCAGCGTCTATTGAAACAAGAATGTTGCGTGGCAGCGTCTATTGAAACAAGTATGTAGCGTGGCAGCGTCTATTGGAACAAGTATGTAGCGTGGCAGCGTCTATTGGAACAAGTATGTAGCGTGGCAGCGTCTATTGAAACAAGTATGTAGCGTGGCAGCGTCTATTGGAACAAGTATGTAGCGTGGCAGCGTCTATTGGAACAAGTATGTAGCGTGGCAGCGTCTATTGGAACAAGTATGTAGCGTGGCAGCGTCTATTGAAACAAGTATGTAGCGTGGCAGCGTCTATTGAAACAAGTATGTAGCGTGGCAGCGTCTATTGGAACAAGTATGTAGCGTGGCAGTGTAGCGTGGCAGCGTCTATTCAATCTACTACTACTCGATTTTAAAATGAAGGATCGCGATTGTTCCGCGACTGTTGCGTATGTTCGTTCATAACTCCGGCAGATTATGCGCATTATTAAACATTTTTTTTGCATTTCGTTTCATAGTCTGTTGCTAAATAAATGTTATTCCTTCTTTCATTACATATTCACTAAAAATAAGCTTTTATCTGAATGGTTATGGTTATTACTGCACGGTTTGTTCGTGTTCGCTGTTAAGAGGAGGAGGGCAGCGTCTTCCTCGCCACCTGCAGGTACTACACCATAGACAAACATAGCTGTTCCATAATGTGACGCCTGAGGTGGGCGATGCGTGAAGGTGCCTGTTCGTACACGTACGTTGCAAGGGCATACTGTTCGGAGTTTGCACCAAACTATCGTTTTCATGCAAAAGTGGCTGTAAACGATTTAATTAAAATAAATGCGTGTATTTTGAGTCTGACCGGTGCACGGGTCACGTGTGTTTCGTGCGCGGTGCAGAGGGGTCGCTCTGCGGCGCGCCTGTGCTGTGGCGTCACGGCGCCCGGTGTGCGTTGGACGCGTTGCACTGGCCGCCACCAAGCGGATTTAGAAAGGACGTTTCCTTGCGCTTTACGTTGAAAGCAAAGTGCTGCGACCTTGAGCGCGCTTAATTTGCACCTCACTCTATAATGTACTCGCGCCATGTTACATATCTCTCCAATGCATGCATTATCGTTACTGACGCCGGATGACGACGCGTTGCGACACCAGCGCCCTAACGCCGTCTATGAAATGTACAAATTAACATAATTATCTTTATACAGAGCACTATGGAAATTGCAACATCGACGAGTATAGCACTTAAGTTTGGGATGGTGTTTCATTTTAAAATAATCATCATAAACTATGCATATTCATCTTGAAGCTCATGCTCTTTTGTATAAAAAATACACATATTAATAAAAATAATATTCCATATTCTACAATAGTCCTACACCTACCGGGGGTTATCCTTGGGTGCCCTTGCATAGTGTATACAGAGAAAGTCACCGGTTAGTGCCGCATTTGTATTAAAACCGTCTAAGGCTCGCGAAACTCGCAGAGGCTATCAAGGCCTGGAGGGCTTCGGCACCTTGGACGCCTTTCAAAGGTTTCCTATTTTTTATATTCTACTATTTATAAATGTAATATATATCTGTATATTAATAAAACAAATAAATAATATCACAAGCCTGTTCGCCCGTAGTCCAGTGAGTCGCAGGCAAAGACCACTTCTGCAGCTTCTGCTTCTTCTTCTACGTAGAAGGCACGAGCATTTATCGCCACACTCAAGGCGGATTCGGATTCGACTTCAGACTTATTTATTTGAAATAGAATTAATATTTATCTGCATAAAACATGGTATATAAAATTATTTCAAAATACATTATAGAGCACACATTTTTTGCTTATCATAGCATGCAAATATTACAGGTTACATTACAATATGTTGTACGCTAGGTTCGTTCACCGATGACAGTGATGTCTAAGATAAACTTAGAAAGTACATATGAGTTGAAGAAGAGACCTTGGTATTTGAACAACTCGTGGATCAGCACCACTGTGCACTGGGCCTGGTATTCGAACACCTCGTACATCAGCACCACTATGCACTGGGCCTGGTATTTGAGTACCTCGTGCATCGGCACATCGGCACCACTGCACACTAGGCCGCCACGACTCTACGAAAATTATACATTCATATTCTATTATGTATTCCAATTACTTGTTGTGTTTTAACTCGGAGAAGAGAATAAAAAGCTCACGTCCTTACAATGTGTGTAAAACCACCGAAAAAAGGTTCAAAGGTGTAATAATATGCGTGACGGATTTGTGCCATACAAAAGACATCAACGCGCAACGTGCGCCATCTCAGCAGGTGCGTGACGCGAGTACATTACAGAAGCGAATAAATTACCGCGATGTCCATCAAGGTTCATAAGGTCTGACACTAAACTGACTAAATTACTTGCTTCATTGATCCAAACTCAGATTTAACGTAAGTTTACGCGCACGCAACCACTTCACATCTTTCACTTTGATGTTAGGTTCTACTGCTGTTTTGGAAGCTGATATTATCATCTGCAGGGTTACAAATAATCGACACATCCTGAAATAAAATTGTGTTTGGAGGTCAGTAGACACAGTGTTTTCTTATCAACATGGTGCGAATGAATCCTGTCGGTAGGAGCTAGCAGCAGCGCTGTGTTGTCCGGGTGCTGGTGGTGGGCGCGCCCCACCGACGCATGCGTGCGGCGGTGAGCGGCGCGCCGGCGCGGCTCGCTGCGTCAGTCTGCTCGCTCGCTCGACACACGATGGTCGCCTCCCGCTCGCTCACGTCGTTCGCGCTGCTAGCGCTGCTCTGCGCTGCCGCCGCCGCGCCCCCCGGTCCCTCGGCCCGCGCTCTGCGCCTGCGCCGCCAGCTTGCCGACGACGACGCGCTGCAGCCCATCGAGGTACCCCCCGCACTGTGCTAGTACACACACCGCCACACGCTGCACTGAGCGTGCTGTTGGATAAGTCCCAACTCGCATTATTTACGTAAAGCTGAAGAAATATAGTTGAACAACAATCTTGTCATACCTATAATGTGCGAGTATCGCGCTCTTGACCCGCTTGTGTTGGAATACGTGTGTACTAGAACATCGAGATGTATTATAATAATAATGTAAAGAAAAAGCTTGGGTTTTCTAAGACATCAGGTGCCGCCATGTAGCGGCCGCCCTGAAAATGACGGCACCGGTGTTTGAATATATGATGGCAAAAAAAAGCTCATACACAGGATAGTTGTTTTTGCGACCGCTATGAGTCGGCACCGCTTTCTGAGGAAAACCAAGCTTCCTATCACGATCAGTGCAAATACTGTAAAATATAATATAATAGCAGCGACTATCGCAAGAGGTCATACGTTAGCACATCGCTGACCTAGCGCGGCCCGCTGTCCATATTACTAATGCTTACTATTTACTATGACATCTACCGCTTGCGCCGCCGCGCGCCGCTCGTCTTCCCCCCCACCCCTGCTGACCACTGCTCAGTGTCATATGTGTGATGTGGTCAGTGGTCAGTGGTCGGTGGGTGACCCGGTTAAGTGTCCAGTTTGACACAATGCAGGGTAATTGGGCGGTGGAGCTCGAGCGGCGGCGGTGACGTAACGCGACCCGCGGCTTTACGTAACGCGCTGTGGGAGCGCTGCAGCCGCTGCAGGCGACATTGTCCCGGTTCGCACGCGTATCGCATCGTGCCGCGCTCTGTCGCGTCGCCTCGCATCGTGTTGCGTCTATGTTTTGTATCTGTTCGCAGCGCGTCGCAGTCCTGCTCGCCTCGCTCGACTCGCTTCACTCATAACGCTTACATCTCATTTAACATTTCCGATACACTATCGTCCGTGCCGGGTTGCGTGGTTGACGCTCGCCCTCGCACTTACTCCTGTGAGTTTACCGAACATTGTCGACACCCTGTACATGTGCATATGATAGTCAGCGTCTTGTCGAGCTGTCGAGTCGTCTCTCTCCGCTCGCTGAGTGCAGCGCCGCGTTCACGCAAGTGCGTGTTGCGCTCAAGGACATCATCTCAATACTTGTTATACATTACCTTAAGCGCGAAACTACGACCTCCTTTAATTTTATGAATTGGCAAAACGATGTGAAACAAAGAGCAGTCTGAAGTGTTCAAGCTGTTGCCTTGCGAGGGGCTACGTACTACGTAGTGCTATCGTCTCTCAAATTGAAGTGCGACTGCGGCGTCGACTACTGCAACTAATTGACACATTATCACATTTATATTGATTGTTTTTACGGTTCTACTCGCGGCTACGTCTTAGTCATGACTACGATCTCCATTCGAAGTTAAAACTGAATGCAAAATGACAACAGGGGACCGCTACAAGTACATTATCAGCTTCAATCATTTCAAAATGTACGTCCCCTCCGACCAGCTCGGACACATGCTTGTCGACATGTTGACAGCATACTGTATCGTACGACCGACCAAACATCGCGAGTGCAGTGAGTACAGTGCGTCTGCGCTGAGAGCAGCTGCGGCTGCCACAGAACAAATTCTACATGTGCAGCCCTCGCTCAACAACAGACTCCCTGATGTGGTCGACAAGCTTCTGGGCGCTTGCCCACTTTGTCACGGTGTAATATCTGTTTATCTATCTCTGGACAAATGTCGCTCTGACATTAATTATCTGCTTCGACCAACGTATAAACCACAAGCTAGCAGGTGTGGTTACTGCGGCGCTCTCTTGTTCGTGTTCGCGTCACGAACAACCTCGGCACTTACATATGCATGGAGTTTTCGTTGTTGCACACCGCAGAAAGCGAAAACAAACAATGGGCCACTAACTGAATATTTATTTCCAAACTAACAACACTACACAAGCTCCTTCTTTTCTTCCCTATCGTTAGAGATCGGATTATGTACAACTTAGGTTGTTCGAAATATGCATGCAAATATACAGGGTGAATTTTTCAAGTGGGTGTGGATGGCCAAATCCGAAACTATGAGGAATAGCGAAAAGTACTCAATGGAGTCGCGGGCCCGATTTTGATGAAAACTACAACTGCATCACTAGATTTTAAAAAAATCAATATTTCTAGGCAGGAATCCAACCTGTTGATTTAAAAAAAAACACACACTGTAGGTACTATTACACCATTCGATAGTGTCGCTAATAAGGATCGAATTCTGAGAAGTGGTGACTACGCTGCGGGTGTATTGAGCATCATTTCGATCAAGATACAGGTAATGTCGGTATGAATACTTTGAAATAAGAACAGTTTATTAAAACCCAACATTTTTCTTAAGTTTGCCGAATTTGATCCTTATTAGGGACACTATCGAATGGTCTAATAATACAGTGTGTTTTTTTTTCAAAATCAACAGGTCCGATTCCTGGCTATAAATATTGATTTTTCAAAAATCCAATGATGCAGTTTTAATTTTCATCAAAATCGGGCCCACGACTCCTTTGAGTACCTTTCGCTATTCTTCATAGTTTCGGATTTGGCCATCCACACCCACTTAAAAAATTCACCCTGTAGGTATATATGCTCGAAATATGCAACAATCTTCCAAAATGGACCAAAATACGTCAAATCAAATTTTTTGTGTTTAATAGTAGTAGAGCCCTACTTTTTTCAAATGGACTCCTGGAAATATGGTCAATATTACCAGGAGTCCATTTGAAAAAAAGTAGGGCGAAATAAAAATTGTTTTTTTTTAATGTGCTTAAGTACTTTAAAAGTTTAAACTAAACCAAATGTTATTACATTTTCAACGAGATTTAATCATTTTCGTTCTTGAATACGTACTGTCAAATGCTGAGTAAGATTTTTCCTTCTATCCCTTCAAACATATAATAAGTATATTTGTAATGCCTATGATAAAGAAATTATAGAAATAAAGCCTATGTAGATTACACTTTTGTATTTTTCTAGTTACAGGTATAGAAAACATGCCCAAATATTCACTAGATTTTAGGTGCGATGCAATGACCTAAAAATCGCCAAAATATAAAAATGGAAATCATTGTATAAAAATCGTCTCTTCTTATCATTAAGCTCCAGAGTTAATCAGTTGCCTCTTGAAAGGATTGGGCTTGTAATAACAAGCACAGCATTTAGATACCTAGTATATACATAATATGTCAACCGTTTCCTCACAAGGCTTAGTCTCTTAGTTCGGAGGCTTGGCGCGGCCGCGGGACGCGCACTGTTGGCATGGGTGAACGGCTGCCGGAGCGTCATATCTGTTCATTCCGATCACGTCAGCGCTCATTACAATAATTCACCACTCAGTAAGCAGTATGTACTCGGCGGGCGCTGCGACTGAGGTGTTAGAGTGTGTGCGTCGGCACTCGGGGGCTGCTACTGTGCCGCGTTGCGCGAGACACACAGTTGTGATGAAGTGGATGAAGTGGCTCTCTCGGCGGCGCTCGGCCGTGCTCACACGGGCCTCGCGGCTTACATGGTTCTTCTGGGTATTGCCCAACTATCAATTGTTTCAGTTACAACACACCGGAGCCACAGTTTTAGCGTTTTTGCGCATTTCGGAACTGCGAATATAATACTGTAATAACGGAGCGAACCAAGCATCTAGTATCGCACGCTACTAGTGCTTGTGTCGGTTCCCACGGGGTGCGGGGCGCCCCCCCGCTCTCCCCCAGTCGTTGCGTTGCATTGCTTCCGTCTCTGGTTCCCTCACCGTGTTGCAGTGAGCAATGTATGCATAGGTATTATTATGTCGTATCTCCGCTGCGCTGAACTCCAACAAATTAGAAAGGCGCCTGAATCGTCCGCCTCGATGTCGTTATACGATATTTAATAAATATCATGTGTCTGGTTGTGAAGTGCATGTTTCATCATTATGTATTTCAAGAAACAGGTAGAGACCATGGCAGCTTCTAGTCGTTGCAGTAACCTTCGAGGGCGACGATACATCTCATCTGTCGAGATTGTGTGACCTCCGAGACGTTCACTAGTGGCGAGGTGTCGGACACACCAGCGGGTATCGCTAGCAGCCACTTGAACGAGCGGCTTGTCTAGTGATACGGTAATAGGGCGGTGGCGCAGTGGCAGTCGCAGTCGCAAATTAGATGTGATTACGTTAACATTACACTAGCGGCACTGAGGGCCGCGAGAGGCGGGCGGCCTCGACCCGCCGCGCGCTCCGTCATCCGCGGGACCAGGACCGCTAGCTAGCTGCGACAGTTGCTGTGCCAGTCACTCGCGTCATCACACTTGATCTTTCTGGTAGGGTGCAACGTAACATAGAACATAGCACTTCGCGACTCCCTGCCTGTCGTAATGAACAGGCTCAGGATGTGTAATATAGCCGTCAAACTCATGCTCTATCCTTAACTAAGACAGTATACACACTAAAGTCACTTCGGTCTCCTGCGGACAAACAGTTTTTTCTGGCCAAAGTGAGCAGTTTTATCGCGAGTAGACAGAACAATTCGTGTGGCTATTGCACTTTCTGACATTGTTTCCACAGAGCTGCGCACACTCTCATGAGATTGACAGAGATCGTGTTGCGCATCTCGGTCGATCGCGCGGCTCCGTGTGACCGCGGCGCGGCGAGAGGGCCCCGTGCGCTTGCGCAAACATCGCGAACACTTGCCACACATATGCAATACATAAAATAAATTTTAATGTATTATAATATGTTAATTAGTGACAACACAAATAAACCCAAGTCACAATAACGAGCGCATGAGTAGATACCTACATTTTAAAGAACTGAAACTATATATTGAAGCATGTTGACGCCATTGAAGTCCTTTTCTTTCTCTTCCTGCACGACACAGCTAACTTAACTTCCTGAACATTTCAACAACACGCAGTGTCCGAGCTCCTCGTATAAACAAAAACTAGTTTAGGATTCGACACAGTTCTTTACTCATTTTCTTCTCCTGCACAGAGCCCGGTGTTGTTCACGATCGCCTCGTCAAGTGTCCGGGTCCGGTCCCGGTAGTATCTCTCAACACAAGTATCCCTTGGCACTAAATACTTTGTGTTGACTTGCTTTCATTTACGGGATTTTTTTAGATTTCAAGCCGTTTTTCATTTTGAACAATTGTCACAAATACTATCTAGGTATTATCATCATTAAATTTGTTAATTTTTTCATGTAAAACTGAACTTAGGAATGCTTTCTCACTCGTCATGAGGGCTAATCATTTGCGGAATGTTCCGTGATCACATTCTGCGTATGACTACTTCAATTAAGAAATCTTGCATTATCCTTGCTCGGTATATCGAAAAGTGCCAGTGGAGCATGCACATTGCATTCTGGGTCCCGAACTGTGAGTGATGAACTCATCTACGATAGTGTAGTAATACACCCGTGATATGCGTCTCACGACGAGTACACACATAAAACAAAGTTAACACGGTGGGAGCGGCGGTGGAAGGCTATGGTGACGGAGTGCTTTAGTGTAAGTGGTGTGCGGTGTGTGGTGTGTGGTGTGTAGCGTGTAGTGTGTGTGTAGTGTAGTGACGCGGGTGTGTGTGTGTGTGTGCAGGATGGCGCCGGTGACGAGCAGGCGCGCGAGAAGCGCAAACTGGAGGGTGTCACACAGGCGAAGTTCGGCATCAAGAACGCGGTGCTCGGCTTCGTGTTCGGGGTGAGTACCGACCTTGTCCCCTCATCTCCTCTCACATCCGCCACACTGCACGGTCCATCACTAGCTCTCTCTGTTGTAGAAAATCAACTCGCTGATTGACGCGAAGACGCGCTTCGTGGACACACTGGACCGAAAGAACATCGAGCTGAACAAGCAGTACGGTATCGAGGCGCCGCAGAACGGGCTGGCGTCGCTGAGCGGCATCGTGGGGCAGGTGATCGGGCCCAAGCTACAGCTGCTGGGGCCCAAGATCCAGGCAGTGACCGGTTTGCTGGGAGGAGCGTCTGGCGGCGGCGGTGGCGGCGGCGGCTCAGGTGGGGGCGGGCTCGGCTCCATCATCTCGCTCGTGACCTCGCTGTCGGGCTCTTCGTCGGGTGGCGCCGGCGCCGGCGGCACCGTTGAGACCGTCGACTCCTCCGAGGAGGACGACGCGTGAGCTCTCGCTCGCACGCACGCTCTTCCCGACACGCTGACTCTCACACGGAGTCCGGCCACTACTTTCACACTAGCTCAGTGCGGCCGGACCGCGCTCGAGGACTGCACTTCTCTGTGGTTAAGTATTGTGCCTGGACTAGTGGCTCGGACTCCATGTGTGTGATCGTGTCGCATCCCTCCCCCTCTCCCCCTCCGGGCCGCCTGTACAGTCCGCGGTCGCTCCTGTCCCCCCTCCCACAGTGCCGGCGGCGCGCCGTCTCTCTCTACGTTTTGTATTTATAATGTAAATAGGTTTTAGGTGAGCGTTGGTGTTATTAAACGATTCCTCGGAAGCTGTGTTGTTTTACTGCACGCTGCACGTCGCATGCCTCACCGCCGCGCTCCCCTGTCGTTGTGTCCCTGACCTGTACATAGTCCTGCATGCTGCACTGGACGCGAGAGCATCTCGCTGTGTGTAACGTCGAAGAGTAATGTTGTCGAACTCTTGCCACTGCGCATTTATAACATTTAGTCAGCCTCTAGTCCGCGCTCGGGCGCACTCGGCGCCATCTCTGTCGTATCTAGTCACCGCCTGTCCTTAGCTTTATTTCCTAATCCGTCGCTGCAGAGAGTAGTGTCCAAATCACATAATATACTATATACATACGTGTAATTGCCACACCGCGCGCGCAAGGTCGCACGCGCACGCGCACCGCGCGCGACCTCTGAACGGCTTGAGCAACACGCACATGGATATTAACAATTTTAACAAGTTATATGCACGAACTTTACGAATATGTATAGTTATGCTGCGACCACACACATCTCAGGACGAGAGCAGCAGAATGTTTACGACGCACGCGCTGTAGGTGCCCACTATCAACACTTGCGTGTTGATTCAATATGAATATTTAACACAGTGTGTATTAATTTCTCTTTAGTCATTTTTAATTTTTTCATTCAACTCCAAATTCAACATTTCAGATGGAAATGGATGTAGCAATAGATGTTTGATGTGTGGATTATGATGAATATTGAATACCGCGCGAGTGTATAAGTGGTGATCGATTACTGAACAACATAACATAATAAGCGCAACAAAAACCGCAAACTATAAGATTGAGTTACAATCTTGAATGTTTGTTAACTCTTGTTTTTACATTTGACTTAACGCATTATTAACTTTATATGAAAAAACAAAGAATCATTTTCCGTTTCCCGCCTCCTCGTCAACAGAACAGCTCACTCGATCCTGATAGGTGTCAGGATCGTGTTGTCCTTACGTTAAACAAGTTCATAGATTAGTGATCGTCGAACGATACTTACGGCTTATTATAATATTTAACTCTAACGTAATATTTTTGTAAATACCATTTACGTTCTAAACATCCGTTACCATTTAGTTTGCTAATAGCATATAGGATGCCAAAGTATCCGGCCGGCGGCCACTAATGACAAACATCCGATGTAGCAGTTGCTTCGGGTCAATAGTGTGGCGCCATGTCAAGTGGACCGCTGATCATCAGCTCCTGCGGATGGTTCGCGACTCTCATTGGGATCAGTGCGTCTGTGGACTGTAAATAAGTACATAAACAATTGTATAAAGTCTGGTGTGGTGTGTGGTTGTCACCGGTGGCGGACTGGAGCAGCTCGCCGTGCCTTGCAGGAAAGTATGACGTAGTACTAGCCGCCGCGCGGTGCACGCAGCATCCGCGGCGAGTAGCGCACGTAGCGCACGTAGCGCACGTAGCCTGCCGCAGCTCGTAGCTCGTAGCCCTCGTAGCGCACACACGCACCTCACTACGTCACACGTCACAGTTTCACTTCACCGAGACCATACGATACTGTACCTGCCTAACGTTCAACTTTATATCTTTGTAATAAATTGTGACGCTTATTTTATTTGTTTCAATTTTATTCGTATACCTTATATTGCCCGACCGAAGTCTTCTTGTGCAGTTTCTAGCATGCGTGTACACCAACGTACCCAATACGATCGGTGACAGATCGTCAGTCCCCTGTCCGAATTATTAATAAGAAACCATAGTTTATAGTACATCTTTACATGTCTGCATAATCCTGTGAGCGAAGTATTTGATTGCTTCTTTATTTCACATCTGTTGTTGACTTCGCACAAACAAATTAATTGCTTATGTCATCTTATAATATTGATGTAGTTTATGTTTTGAATCCCTACTTGACAACCGTGGGGCCGGACGTCGCACTGAGCGGGACAGGCCCGATGTGTTTCTGCACCACTTCGGAACAGCGCTATGCAGCATTACTTCATTACAGGGACTCGACACACGCGCTAATTGGTTGTCTACTTTTTTCATCATCGTTTTGTCTGATTTAGTCAAACTTATACTTTACTCGACCAGAGTACATATACACGACACAAGTAGCACATAGTAGCGGCTGCGTTCAGTGAGGAGCCCGCGCCGGGCCCGCCGCACGCTCGCGCCGCGCGGCGTGGACGCAGCGGGCACGCGCGTCTGCGGACCGGTGCGGGCCGCGCTTGACGCAGCGCTTCGGGACGAGTGCGCAACGCACAACTTGCCAGAATATTGTATTCGCATAAACTCATACAACGCATACGTAAGCACCACACACGAGACAGCGAGGCGAGGCAAGGGCTGCGAGGCGCGAGCGACGCGATGCTCAGACCGGCCCTGTCGCAGAGTGGCACTACGTGGAGGCGCCGGGAGCTGGCGAGGGAGCACCCATCGTGGTCGCGGAGCCCTGGCCACCCGCTGAGGCCTGGGGCCCCGCGCCGCAGCCGCCAGGCCGCGGCAGCCGACGACATCCCGGTGTTCGACCGGAACAAGGTCAGCCTGGACCTGCCGGGCAGCCTGTTTGGCCCGTCCGTGTCGCTGCTCATCCGCACTACTAAGATCATCGGCGACGTCATCCAGGTGAGCCCCCCACACTGTCCGTACGCGCTGTACTGTGTACTTGAGTTCCGTGTGTGAGAGCGCTTCCTGTTGCAGAACTCGGCGGTGCGCTACCAGACGTTCCTGCGCCTGTTCCGGCCGCTGTTCCGCGGGCCCTTCGAGATCAAGGGCCTGGACCCGCCCACCACTACCACCACCACCACCACCACCACCACCACCGCGCGCACCACCACGGCGCCGGACAGCGCCGCCGACAACGAAGTGCGCCGCCGCTGACAGCGCGCTGCGCTCTTCATTAGCGAATGTTCCAAAGAGACTGCTGCACTATAGATACACCGTGCCATTTTTATCTTCTTACAACTTCTCTCTCTTCTAATTAGGCGTCAAAAACAAAAATAGCGAAAGTAAAATTATGTGGTTCGAATCGATTGGCTGATGTAGTTCCTTGTTCATGTTCATGCCAACAAATGAGAATGTACACATATTATGTTGTTATTACACAACTATACCAGATCATTGTATGCATAGTTCATCACAAATAAGTGTGGTGATCTAAGCGAACTCAGTCCGGATGTTGCCAAGAAATACCTTAGATCGGAAACATTGAAATAACAAGGCAAAAACTCCGAAAAAAGCATGTTTGTTGTATGGGAGCCCCCCTTAAATATTTATTTTATTTTAATTTTTTAATTTATTATTTAAGTTAAAATACAACTGAGTATTTTGTGAATATTTCAAGTGCCTACCTTTTGCCATTTTTGATATCGAGCAAAAAAGGGCAAAAAAATCACGTTTGTTGTATGGGAGCCCCCCTTAAATATTTATTTTATTTTGTTTTTAGTATTTGTTGTTATAGCGGTAACAGAAATACATCATCTGTGAAAATTTCAAATGTCTAGCTATCGCGGTTCTTGAGATACAGCCTGGTGACAGACAGACGGACAGATAGCGAAGTCTTAGTAATAGGGTTCCGTTTTGTACCCTTTGGGTACAGAACCCTAAAAACGATAAAAATGGCACCGTGTATATAAATGTGTATATCCTGCTTGTTACTGAACAAGAACATCTGATGCGCTGCAGCTGCACTTGAGTTAACATGTTTTGCGCTGCAACCGAACGGCTGCCAGCACTTCGATGACAACTGCTCTTAGTCTTCATTTGTATTTAATTCTGACAGAGCTTCGTGAACCTCATACTCGTACATGCACTTACGATGCACATACTCGTGCACGAGGGAGAGATTGAAGCCAATCACAACGCGACAAGACTGTAGATATAGGTATTAAAACAAATTCTAGGATAGTGTCTGGGAGATTTTCATAGGGTTCAATTCAGTTATCAAGATAATTACTTATGGTTTGTTTGCTATATAAACTAATAAACTAAAACTTGCGCACGCACACAACGATAAACTTGCTAGATAAACTTGCGCACGCACACAACGATACGCGACGACGCGCGCACTACTGGTGGAGGCGCCACATGCAGCGTCACACGATCACAGGAGTGACGTTTCACTGTGCCCACATATTAAATAAGGAAAAATCATACTTATGTATCAATGCTCAAGGTATACGAGAAGTAAAAAAATACTACGATATAGTAAATAAACGAATAGGTTAATATGTCCGACTTTCTTTTACCCTCCCCCACCCCTCAGTAACAGGACTCTGGTGGGATTACTAATTCACTGGATAATATTGACAGGAGCTGTCACTTTGAAATGGAGTTTCAGTTTAATTTTTTCCAATGTAATATTGTAGTAATCCAACCAAAGCAGACACAATCACAAGGTTGATTATATAGTACAAGGTGTCCCAGCGCCACTTATTATATAGTACAAGGTGTCCCAGCGCCACTTATTATATAGTACAAGGTGTCCCAGCGCCACTTATTATATAGTACAAGGTGTCCCAGCGCCACTTATTATATAGTACAAGGTGTCCCAGCGCCACTTATTATATAGTACAAGGTGTCCCAGCGCCACTTATGATATAGTACAAGGTGTCCCAGTGCCACTTATTATATAGTACAAGGTGTCCCAGCGCCACTTATTATATAGTACAAGGTGTCCCAGCGCCACTTATTATATAGTACAAGGTGTCCCAGCGCCACTTATTATATAGTACAAGGTGTCCCAGCGCCACTTGTTATATAGTACAAGGTGTCCCAGCGCCACTTGTTATATAGTACAAGGTGTCCCAGCGCCACTTATTATATAGTACAAGGTGTCCCAGCGCCACTTGTTATACAGGGATATTGGAAAAACACCAACAACCTCTTAAGAGGTCATTGTATTAATCATTGTGAACAACTTTTACTTTAGGACCAAACATGAAATAGCGAAAACAAAAATCACTGTTCCCTACATTTTGACGAGCTTTACGAACATAAATGTAGGGAACAGCTGATTATTTTTTCGCGTTTTCTGGTTTGGTCCCATAGTAAAAGTTGTTCATAATGATGAGTACAATGACCTTTTAAGAGGTTGTTGGTGTTTTTCCAATAACCCTGTATATATAGTACAAGGTGTCCCAGGGCAACTTATTTTATCATAAAATATTTTAAAGAAACGTGCTCGTGGCTCTGATGAAATCTAGTCTTTATTTAGTCATAATCCGGATCACGTACACGTAATTTTACATTAGTACCGACATACGACAGCAGTTGAGAGCCACTGGTCGTGACTGTGGCCACTACCGGTTGACCATGTACTACATGAAGTCCACTGATTTACTGATGTCTTATTTCTGTACCTATTGATCTGCCAGTGCCAAAGTACTAAATTAAATAATGTAATTAATGTACATTTTCAATTTTTTTTACTTCGTAAGTTCGTAATTTGACAAATTCATCGTTGGCTAACTTTCAGCCAACAGAAATTACCTGAGGTGAGTATCTCAGACAGTTCTGCGTTTCACACTCTCATCGAGACGAGACCTGTGTCCCAGCAGTGGGAACATTATAGGCTGATTATGTATGTATATGTGTTGGAGCCTGCAAGCATGTGTTTCTACCTGGCTGGCCCCCTGAGCCCCAGTAGACTGTTAGCTTGTTGAATGTACCTGTCTGCAAGCATGTGTTTCTACCTGGCTGGCCCCCTGAGCCCCAGCACCAAGGCGGTGTAGACTGTTAGCTTGTTGAATGTACCTGTCTGCAAGCATGTGTTTCTACCTGGCTGGCCCCCTGAGCCCCAGCACCAAGGCGGTGTAGACTGTTAGCTTGTTGAATGTACCTGTCTGCAAGCATGTGTTTCTACCTGGCTGGCCCCCTGAGCCCCAGCACCAAGGCGGTGTAGACTGTAAGCTTGTTGAATGTACCTGTCTGCAAGCATGTGTTTCTACCTGGCTGGCCCCCTGAGCCCCAGCACCAAGGCGGTGTAGACTGTTAGCTTGTTGAATGTACCTGTCTGCAAGCATGTGTTTCTACCTGGCTGGCCCCCTGAGCCCCAGCACCAAGGCGGTGTAGACTGTTAGCTTGTTGAATGTACCTGTCTGCAAGCATGTGTTTCTACCTGGCTGGCCCCCTGTGCCCCAGCACCAAGGCGGTGTAGACTGTTAGCTTGTTGAATGTACCTGTCTGCAAGCATGTTTTTTCGATGTGATAAAGTATATAATTGTATTTTTAATAAAAAACTTATTGTAGAAAAACAAGTGTCAGTTCCCAGCAAATGTGAGTTTTAGCACGGACGCACTGGAGACAGTGTGCGAGTGGTGGCCCAGTGGTAATATAATAATAATAATAAACCATTTATTATCAGGTAACAAAGACCCATAGATACATACCTTAACCTAAGTATACATAATAATATAGTAACAATTTTGTTAGTAAATAAAACTTAATAACTATGTTAGTATCACTTAGTTGCACTAAGTCTTTGTGCGTTCTGGTGGCACTTGTCCGCGAAAGCGGCGGAATACCACATCCTGCGGCCAAAAGCTTTCTTCCATCACCAGGTGCAGGTAGCATGTTGGTATGCGCACCACGAACGCCTTGAAGTTGACGTTGCGGTGCGACTCTAGTAACTGCACCCTCGGTGTGTACCTCGTCTTCTGGCGCACGTACTCCACGATGTTCTCCGCCGTAGTGGTGTAGTGTAGGCGGGAGATGTACACCGGTGTGTTCGGCTTTGCGGCACGCAAGCTGACTTCGGGCTCCGTAGGAGCTTTGCCGCAGTGGTTCTTGTTGGTTCGTGACCGGCGCTTCCTCCTTTGCACCGTCACGAAACCTTCATCATCAGCCCTATTCGGTGCCTTTTGTGGCATGGGCTTCCTACTTGGAATGGCTCCGACTTAAGAATTGTTCTAAACCGTCAAACCCAGGCAGGCGCTTTACTTTGTGTAAATTATTTCATCACCACAGCTCTCAAAACGGTGAACGAAAACAAAGTGAGGGATGTCCTAGAACCGAAATTCGAAGATATGTGACATCTACCAACCTGCACTGGGCCCGCGTGGCAGATTAGAGCTCACTCCCTCTCGAAGACAGGAGGCTGGTGTTCCAGCAGTGGGAACAGCATAAGCTGATTTTGGACGCACTGGAAGGCCTGTCCTCTGAAGTAAAAAACTTTTTTACAAAAAAGAACAACCGACTTCCAAAAAACACTACAAAGTGAAAAATAACTTTAATTTCGGAAGTCGGTGTCTATGGATCTGTAATTTAGTTTTTTGCCACCGACTTCCGAAATTAAAGTTATTTTTCACTTTGTAGTGTTTTTTGGAAGTCGAATGTTTTTTTTTTGTAAAAAAGTTTTTATTTTTCACTTTTTAGTGGGTCAGTTTGTAATTAATCTAAGCTACAATAGCCTAATGTAGACTAGTCATCACCTTTTACAAAATATTGCTTTTCCCGATGTAGGGACGTTAATTGTTGAGGAGGAGAGGATTGAGAAGTCACCATCAGCCCACTTCAAAATACGCATTGTAACGAGCATAAATGCTTAGTAACCACATTAAAGTACCTAATCGAATCGCAACCCGTGAAATACATTGTGTAGTTCCGATGGGCATCAGTAGTCTTCATCATCAGTTCCACTTCGCCAAATGCTGCTTTCCGAGAGCAAATGCACGAGTTACTATAAAAAATATTGAAATCGCTATAGGTGTGCCTATAAAATTTGAGGGTTACCCTCGATTTCCATGGGATTCCCTCATCAGATTCCGACTTGATGACAATGGGACCACCTCGAGACCATACCCTTTCAAACAAAAAAAGAATTTTTGGAATCGGTCCAGCCATCTTCGAGTAATCGGGGAACCTACATAAAAAAAAAAAGGTTCCGACGAATTGAGAGCCTCCTCCTTTTTGAAGTCGGTTAAAAAAGCAAAATTATTTTTTTTGAAAAAACCCACGACGCGTTAGTTAAATAAAAAAAATGTAATTGGAAAAGGATAAAATTATTTTAAAAACCCCGACTTATAGAATTTATGTAACGAGATTTAAACAGATAAATTCATATGGCAGTCGGGGGACCTCTTAGAATAGAAGGTGTTCCACAGAACGGTCCCCCGACTTCCATTTGAATTTATCTGTTTTAGTCTCGTTAACAGTTACTTAACACTATTACACCGGGATCGTGGCTATGGCTCAGAGGGGCAGCCAGATAGAAACATCCTATAATCAGTTTGTCCGCATCAAGCATTTTTACAAATTGCTAAGCGTATTTTTCAGGCGTTGCATAAGTGACGGTGCTTCACATCACAAAATTAATTAAATAAAAAATGTTTTTACAAAAAAAAAAACAACCGACTTCCAAAAAAAACACTACAAATTGAAAAATAACTTTAATTTCGGAAGTCGGTGTCTTTGGTTCCGTATTTTCGTTTATTGACACCGACTTCCGAAATTAAAGTTATTTTTCAATTTGTAGTGTTTTTTTTGGAAGTCGGTTGTTTTTTTTTTTGTAAAAACATTTTTATTTTTCACTTTTTAGTGGGTCACTGTGTAATTTATCTAAGTTACAATAGCCTAATGCCAACTGTTCATCACCTTTTACAAAATATTGCTTTTCCCGATCCTGGGACGTTAATTGTCGAGGAGTTCTCCCGGTAAGAACCAGGAGAACTCCTCAACAATCACTCATCATACGCATTGTGACGAGCATAAATTGCTTAGCAACCATATTAAAGTAATCGAATCGCAACCCGTGAAATATTTGTCATTGAGTTGTTCCGATGGCCATCTGTGGTCTTCATTATCAACTCCACTTTACCAAAGGATGATTTCCGAGAGCAAATGCTCAAGTTACTTTAAAAAATACCCAAATCGCTATAGGTTTGCCTATAAAATTTGAGGGTTTCCCTCGATTTCCATGGGATCCTCTCATGAGATTCCAACTTGATGATGATGAGACCACCTCGAGAGTATACCCTTTCAAATAAGAAAAGAACTTTTGGAATCGGTCCCGCCGTCTTCGAGTAATCGGTGAACATACACAAGGTAGCTACTGTAAACTGTTGAGTAGTTCCCTTAACTGTCCTTCGTCTTCATCATCAGACCCTCAATGACAGTCACAACCTATCTAGGTGTAAAGTTCACATCAATACAAATTAATCAAGCCCAAACACAAGGTAACTGCTGTAAATCGTTGAGGAGTCCCCTCGACTGTCTTTCGGCTCCATCATCAGATCGACTCCAGACCTTCATTAAATTGTAGTGCTTTAAAATACTTAATGAAAAACATAACAAACGCACTAGTCGCTCCTACGATTTTCGAATGTTCCCCTCGATTTCACTGGGATGCCATCATCAGATCCTGGTTTCCTTATCATGGGACCACCCTTGGCATATCTCCTTTCCAACAAAAAAAGAATAATCAAAATCGGTTCATAAACGACGAAGTTATCCGCGAACACACATAAAAAAAAAAAAAAAAAAACATATATACGGTCGAATTGAGAAACCTCCTCCTTTTTTAGAAGTCGGTTAAAAAGGACGAACATCGGTCTGCAAATAATTTTTGTCCTAATAAATCAAATTATAATAGAAGGAAGTGTTCTTAGGTTCAAAAGCATTGTTCAGCAGCAACATTCTCTTCGTTTTAAGAAGCACCAAGCTTCAGTGTCTCAAGAGTAGACAGTTTGTTTGCCAAGTACTCATAGACACCACTCTGGTAAACTGGGGATAATAATAACTTCTTTATTTCGAGCTTCGTATTAGCATTTATCGATTTTTGTGCGTCGAAATTCCACATTCTACTCATGTATTTGTCTTGGTATTCAGTTTTACAAGGCGTTTTTGTTTCGGAATTCTTAATAATCGGAATTCGTATTTATGATGTTTCGAATTATCATTGAGTCGGACTTCTTGGGTCAGTGTCCACTCGACCCGCTCAGACTCGACCCGAATAATATTTCTGTTTTGATAGGCGTAAAAACGTCGATGTACAGTCAGACAAAAAAGTGTCGATTTAACGCTTGAACCACGCGGGAGTGTAAAATTTAAATAATGTTTGGATAAATAAATTAATAATTAAACAAATAAGTCCTTATACTTTTTTAATATAGTATTAAGATTATTGTTAATTATCATTACAATCTTATAGCTAGTGGCACGGTGGTAGGTATTTATTGAATCAATCTTTAAACGTGATTATAATTATTAGGTTCACAAGTAGGAATAGGAACTAACTTAGAAGGTCCTACTTGTGAACCTAATAATTGTAAATGTAAAAAAAAACATGTTTTCAGTACAAAATCAACAATTTCTTTCTATAAATAATCGACATGAAAAAAAAATACAAATAAATAAATAGTTTTTGAAATAATCAACAATCGAGCAGTTTCTTGTAATAACTTTTCTTGATATTTTTTTGTCAATAAACCTAAAGTGTTATCATTTTCAATACTTAACTATTATCTTCTTTCTTTGGCTGATTGATGTGTTGCGATCGAAACGGAATTAAAAAAGAAGAACTATACTTAGTACATAACTTTACAGTATCTTAATAATGAACAAGTTGTTGTATACAATATTTTACATTTGTTGGACTCTATCACATAATGCAGAAATATCCATTTCAATCATTTGTATGTAAAATCAAATTAGGATAATATCACTTTGCCTGACTGTACAAATGGCACTGAATTGGTAGTAAAACATCTGATATTATTCTTCGGGTCGAGTCTAAGCGGGTCGAGTGGGCGCGGACCCGACTTTTTGTTATTCTATCTATTGAAACTCGGTATTTAGAGAATAATAATAATAAACGTTACGATTATTAAAATTCAGAATTATAAAAATAGGTGATGATAAATCGGAGTTGTTATACATATTAGGAATTTTGAACCATTCGGAATTATGAAAATCGGTATTTTGAAATTCGTATTTGTGACTGTCGGAATAAAGTTTTTCGTATTTATGTAGTGTACCCAGGACAATCACCAGTCTTTATCCTTATCCATGTTTTATTCTTATTCAGTGCTTCATTTGTGTTGATATTGTGTGAAATCCTAGTGTTTTATTCCCGTTAAATAGTTTAAAACGCTTAAAGATTTTCGTTTTGTCGGTAAACTCAATTAGAAAAAAAATCTATTGCTAATCTTTCAAATAGCTATTTTCCACTGTCTTCCACAAACTCCAAAATGACTAAAACTTATCAAAAGAAAGTCGTAGCAGTAATAGTGAGGATATATTTCGAAAAAATAAAAGCAGAGGTGTTGTTTGCGGTAAATTTCGACTATTCCTGAAGAATGTAGACTCTGTAGAAATAATGCCTATTACTGAAATTATAAATCCCACCAAAAACATATGTTGAAAAAGAAGGCCAACTTCCTTACTTCATGTAGATGTATGACCAGCAAAAGAGTTTAAATCGAAACCAACGCCAAGTTTTAAACCATTTTCTTTGCACCGACCTTATTTTGCAATTCTGTTGTAAGTAATTTGTGTTTGAAACTTTTTAGATATCAATACAATAATATTGTTCCATTTACACTTGGCGGGTTTTCGTTGTGTTATAGTTATTTTTCATGCATATTATTTTATGGTTTTCTGAAAACCCGCCAAGTTTAAATGGAACAATATTATTGTATTGATATTGGTGAAGCGTCAATGCTTTTTTTTTCAATATAAAAAATTAAATAAGAACATTATAGGATTTTTTCTTATAATATAATATGTCAGTGTTTCACATTAAATATTTTACCTTCTCAATTGATGAATCCTGGCATCCAATATTCTTGTCGCAGCGCTCATGTATTGGAACTTTCTTGAGTTTCTCGCTAGATGCCTTAGAGTAAGAAAGCTATAGAGCATCGGGTAGCGTGGCCGCACATGAGACAAAAAACTAACTTAACTAACATAGGCTACATAAGTAGCTGCCTTGAAAAAACTGGCACGCACTGAGAGACGGAAATAGTATAGCTTTATCCTTTTCTGTTACATACAATAACTCAATACTTTATCCCTTTCTTGTGGAAATGAAATGGAGCTACCCGCCGTCTATACTTTTCTTTGTCTAAGCTAGATGCCGATAGATGGCCTTGGCGACGGTTTTTTTTAGTGTGTGTCCGCCCCAAAGAGTAAAGTAAGTCCGCCCCGGACAGACAATGGCGGGTGTGAACTGCTCTGCATTTTGAATATTCCTTTTTTGGTGAAATCTTGACGATACTCGTAAAATAATCGGACCTGCATCTGTGCTTTGTTGAGAACTTATAGTGCAGTGTTGATTTTTGGAGTTTCAACCATCCCACCGGTGCATCTAAGAAGATTTGCGAGCCGGCCGGCCGCTATAGACCTACCGCCATCATGCGCTCATGAACGAGATATCTTCCCATCACCCTGGGTCTGAGTGGGATATCTGGATTGTAAAAGGTACGTGGGCATGTTAGCGGCTGTAAATTTTGTTATTGGTTTATAAAGGGATTCATCAATAGGGAAATTACCTTATTTTTGAGGTCCGCCATTATGCTCGTGAGTTAAGTTCTTTTTTTTTTTTTTTTTTTTAATCTTTTATTTAAGGGGCTTTTATTCTAAGAACATGCCAGCCCCGTTGAGTCATAAGTAAGCAATACAACTACACAATCAATATTAATCTATACTATTCTAGGGTATAAGTGACAAGATTTCACTGACGCGTGAACACCTTAAATAGGTTAATAGCAGCAGATGAAAGAGGATTTGCTAACATTACTAAAACAAAACCAACATCCATCATATTCAAATTAAATTCACGCACCAATGATTCCCTGTCAGTTTTATATTTATCACACTCCATTAGTATATGATGAACATCATCAATTACACCACATACTTCGCAATTAGGGGAATCTACTTTTTTCATTAAATATGCAAATTTCTTAGAGGGATAGTGTCCTGAACGTAACCTATTTGCTATAGTTATAATATTTCTACTTATTTTATAATTCATAAACCATGGTATTCGAGAAGGCTGACACTGTATCGTTCTAAACCATATACCTTTCTCTTTACTTCTTTCATCAAAATACTCTTTGAATGATTTAAAGCATATGTTTTTAACTACACTGAGGTATTCCGGATAAAATAGTTTAAAATCATATTGATCACCATCCGTTATTGCTAATTTGGCCAACCTGTCCGCCTCCTCGTTACCGGTTAATCCGATATGAGATGGAACCCATTGCAGTCTAATACCCTGTCCTCGACTTTTGAAAATGTATGTTTGCTTTAATATTGCATAAGCTAGCGATGCACCTCTGGACGCAGAGGCGCAACGAGCAATATGCTGTAAAGCGCTTTTACTATCAGTAAGTATAACAATTTTATTACACTGTAAATTATCTATACTGTTCATTGCTTCTAGAATAGCAATGAGTTCCAATGTCATAATCGATGCGTTACAATTATCAATTTTGAACATTGACGACTTTTTCTGGCTTGCATTATAATATGCGGCCCCTTGTCCATTAGAACTTTTAGACCCATCAGTGAACACTTTATGCCATCCTTCGTACTTTTCATTTAGTTCCTGGAGAATCTCTGAGCAAGTTACTGAAATTTCTAAATTTTTCTTACTCTCTTTAACACAGTTTAAATTACAGTGAATAATTTCCTTTTCATCTATATATGCAATCCAGATATCCAATGAGAACATGTCAAGTGGGTATGAAGAGTAAATGTCAAAGGATTTACAATCACTATATACTATACAAAGTAACGGCTTTTTTTTATTCCGCCAGTAATGACTATGCTCAAAGGAAATTAAGTCTTCTTTAAATTTACTTATAACATTATTATTCCAAGACATACATTTTACAAAATATTTAAACGCGAGATATAATCTTCTGTTGTGCAGAGGGGGTACCGCTAACTCAGCTTCCATAACATGTATGGGGGTACTCCTGATATATCCACCAATAATTCTGAGTGCCTGATTTTGAATTTTGTCCAGTTTATATAAGTGAGATTTTGCGCTAGTGTCATATAAAAAGGAGCCGTAATCAATCCTACTTCTTAACAAAGCTATATAAAGATTACGTAAGTGTTTAGGGTGGACACCCCAAGAAGGGCCTGTCAAAATTTTTAATAAATTCAAATTTCTTAAAGTTTTTTGTGCGATTTCGTTTATGTGTTTACTCCAAAGTAGGGATTTGTCTAACCACATTCCTAAGTATTTAATATTATCAACACACGGGATATTATTACTATTTATTTTCAAATTGATGTGCTGTTCACTGCGCTTTCGGCTAAATATACACACTTTGGATTTATTTGAAGAGATCTCAAGTCCAATACACTTTAATTTCTGTACTACAGAATTTAACATATTTTGCAAATTTACTTTACACGTGTTTAGATTTTTATGGCTCATATAAAATACAAAATCATCTGCGTATTGGGATGCCATAATACGTGACTCCTCATTATCTTGGCATATGTCATATGTTGCCACATTAAACAATAATGGTGAGAGTGGATCTCCCTGGGCCAGGCCAATGCTAGTCCACCTACATCTGATAGCCCTATTGGTAACTCTGTCCTTTATTGTTAAACACCGCGCACTCAGAAATGATGATACGTAATTACAAATGCGATAACCGAACTTCAATAGGTCTAACTTTTTGACAACTTTTTCTGTAAGTACATTATTATATGCATTTTCCACATCTAAAAAACAAGCTACAGTTGATATTTTTTTTGAGAACCCTACTTGAATGTTAGTTATGATTCTGGATAAATTATCCAAGCAAGACTGACCTCTACGGAATCCTGTTGTATTTTGGGACAAAATTAAGTTCTTTTCTAAGT
Organism: Mesoligia furuncula; assembly: GCA_916614155.1. Taxonomy (NCBI): domain Eukaryota; kingdom Metazoa; phylum Arthropoda; class Insecta; order Lepidoptera; family Noctuidae; genus Mesoligia; species Mesoligia furuncula. Next base: position 233,819 of record OU744812.1, on the reverse strand, counting down.
GCCATTCCATTCTTTTCAGCAACATGTTATGAAAGATCTTGCACAGACATGACATCAAAGAGATCGGCCTTAATTTCACATCGGAGCTAGGATGGTTTGCGCTTGATGCCTTCGGTATAGGAATAATCAATATGGTTCGCCATTGATCTGGTATTATACCTGATGTAAATATAGTATTGAATAAATACAGTAAGAAAATGTTGCCGTTCATTGGTAAATTATATATCATAGAGTAAGTGATACCATCATCGCCGGGAGCAGTATCCTTCCTTTTTAAACATTTGACCAACTCCGACATTTCAAATGGTATTTCCAATGGTTCGTTTATGGATAAAATATCATGTCTCCTATCCGAAGCCATGTCTGGTGTAAGACTATATAATAAGTTTTTACTTTTATCTTCAGGCACATAAAATGTTGGTTTACGGTGATTTTTTTGCCATTTCATTTTATGCCACATATCTGACGCTGAGTTACATTCATCAATACTTGAACAAAAATTCTTGTAATCTCGTGAACGAGATTGTATAATTAATAATCGCGCTTTTTCAATGTTATTTTCTAATATTGTAAGATTATCTGGTGTGGGGTTTTGTCTGAATTGTTTAAGTGCTAGTCTCCTCAAGGCCACTGCCTCAGATAATTCGGGTTTCCAATATTTTTTTGGTTTAAAAGTGCTTGCAGGTTTGTTACAGATTTTGATTCTAGGAATATGTTTATTAGCTGAAATATTAATGTGTTTTTCTAAATAATCATACATATACTGAACATTATCATTGGCAAAATCATAGTTAGAAAAAAACTTCTGAAGATCGTCAGTATACTCTTTCCAATTAGCCAGTTTAAAATTTCGATATTCTATAAGTGGAAACTGTTGTTCAAAATTAAGCATCATCTTTAGGATAAGATGATCGCTCCCCAAAGTCTCATTAAAAATTTGCCATTTGAATTTTAATACTAAATCAGTAGAAACAAAAGTTATATCGGGTGAAGTGCTTTGTACGACTCCACCAACCAACTTGACTCTAGTCGCATCTCCATTATTTAGATATGTAAACCCACAATCTAACGACGAGTCTAACAGCTGATTCCCCCTTTGATCAGTTTTGTATGACCAATTACAGTGGTGCGCATTGAAATCACCGGCGACTAGTGTTTTCTTAGATGCAATGGAAAATAAATTGTCCCAATCAGTTGGCTGAGTACGAATTGAGGGTGGACAGTAAACAGCTATGATATTATCCAGATGATTACAATTATAAATTTTGACATGAACTGCTTCGATGCCTGGGTTGCTTAGATTAATAGTAAGTGCTTTAGATTGTAGTGATTTATGGACAAATATTGCTACCCCACCATATGAGTCGTCTCTGTCTCGCCTATATATAGTGTAGTTATTAATGTACAAGTCAGACTCCGAGTCTAACCAGGTTTCACTCACCATTGCTATATGTATTTTCTCTTGAACCAATAAAGCGTGGAAACTAGAAAGCTTCGGTTTTAAGCTTTGTGCATTCCATTGACATATGTTTATCAAAATCTTTTTATTACTACTAGCCATCAAAAAACTTAAAAACTGACTTTAATACTCCATTCCCACAAAACATGTTCACAAAATAAGATTTACACTCTTCAAAAATAATCTTAAACACCAAAATTATCTTGTCTAAAAAGGTTTTGTTTTCGCAAAGTATAACTTCTTCAAATTTTTGCGTAAGATATTGTATTTTCTTTTTCCTTTCTTCTCTACGTTTTTCTTTTTTCTCTGACTCCTCTTCATCCAATCCCTGCTGTCTATCTGTGGTTTCATTTTCAATATCCATGACTAGAATTTCAGGATCTGTGTTCTTCTGTTTGTAATTTTTCTTACTTACAATATTTCCATTTTTACGCCCGTAAGACTTTTCATCTTCTGTTTCTTTCTTCTGAGTGATTTTTCTATTTGAAGACATTGACTCTCTTACCACCTCAGCATAAGTATTAATTTGCGTCTGACCATTTGTGGACTCAAAATTGTCAACAGTTTTCGGAATCTCTTTTTGAGATGGCGTAATAGCGTTTTCAGGATTATTGTGCTTTTCCTTCACTGAGTTGAGAAAAACCTCATATGCTTCCTTATATGATAAATCTTTGTCACCCATGATTGACCGGATTTCTTTTTCTTTCAAATACACCTTACAGGATTTATCCAAAGCCATATGGGGGCCTTTACAGTTCGGGCATGAGAAAGTAGTGGCTTCACAATTCATATGATGATTACCACATTTAGGGCATACGATACTCTTACTAGGACAAAATCTTTTAATGTGGCCAAACTTCCAACAGTTGGAGCATTGATTCACAGGAAATGTGTACTGTTCTACAGGGAATCTGCAGTCATATGCATACACAAATGGAGGACGTGAGCGACTATTAAAGCATATTCTAACAGTTTCACTATTGACCCAATTTCCCTCAGGATCCATGCGTCTGAGTCTTCTAACGGACAAGATTTTTGATGAACTGGATAAAGAATCCAATAATTCTTTTTCCGAGGTGTCTAGATCCACCCCTTTTACAATTCCAAATGATAAAGTGAGCTCACTAGTAAGCTGAGCTCGCACTCCTAATTGTACCAGTTTTTCGCACTTAATCAAATTTTCGGCTTGTTTTTTATCACTGAATTGTATAAAAATCTTATACGGATTTTTATAATGAATCTTCATGATGTTGCTAATGTTTTCATTTTTAAGCATCTTCGCTAGGGCCATTTGCTTAGGTAATACCTCCGCGGACGTTAAACATACCTCAGTTTTTTCAAAACTACCCTCTTGTTCCATAATTTCTAACGATTGATTATCTGACAAGGAATCGCTTCTTATTAACCTCTTCGGCTTCCTATTCCTCGTAACCGTAATAAAACCCTCCTCACTACTTTCTTCACTAATGTCTCGCAGTCTCTTCGCTCCTCTCAAATTGTCATTATTATTTAATGCTTCACTACCCTCACCCGCACTCCAAATGAGTTGTTGAGATTCTTGCATTCGTTGCAATTCTTGCTCACAGCCCTTAATTACTTCAGAGTCACTTTTATCACCATCATCACTGCTATCGTCCGACATTACTCACGAATCCGTGGGTATGAAATACCCGATGGTAACCACGATAGATGTTATTGCGATAAGGATGTACGTGCGCGCGTCACGACGTCTCGCTAATCACTCGAGTTAAGTTCTTATTTCGAATTTTTCTCACCACACTCATCAAAGGTGCAGGCTATCTGATATCTAAAAAGTTTCAAACACAAATTACTTACAACAGAATTGCAAAATAAGGCCGGTGCAAAGAAAATGGTTTAAAACTTGGCGTTGGTTTCGATTTCAACTCTTTTGCTGGTCATACATCTACATGAAGTAAGGAAGTTGGCCTTCTTTTTCAACATTATATGTTTTTGGTGGGATTTCATTTCTTTTTGCCAAGTGGGTAGATACACGTGTAGGATTAAATTGTATAGCCTAGGTTTTCTTTTTTTTTTGATAATTGTGGTTTTTTATTATTTTTTCTCTTACGAGGTGTTTTTTAGGGTTCCGTACCCAAAGGGTAAAAACGGAACCCTATTACTAAGACTTCGCTGTCTGTGCGTCTGTCCGTCTGTCCGTCTGTCTGTCTGTCACCAGGCTGTATCCCAAGAACGGCGATAGCTAGACAGTTGAAATTTTCCCAAATTATATATTTCTGTTGCCGCTATAACAACAAATACTAAACACAAAATAAAATAAATATTTAAGGGGGGCTCCCATACAACAAACGCGATTTTTTTGCCCTTTTTTGCTCGATATCAAAAATGGCAACAGGTAGGCACTTGAAATATTCACAAAATACTCAGTTGTATTTTAACTTTAATAATAAATAATAAAATAAATATTTAAGGGGGGCTCCCATACAACAGACATGTTTTTTTCGGCGTTTTTGCCTTGTGATACGGAACCCTTCTTGTGCGAGTCTGACTCGCACTTGGCCAGTTTTTTTATTAAATGATGAGCCCGCTGCTGTCTGAACTGCGGCAATGTTTGAACGTATAGACAATTCCCTATCAGCTGCTTTTTTTTTTTATTCTTATTCTTTGTTTGTACATACCTTGTTTGTACATATTTGAAATAGCTGTGTTTGTAAAGACAAATCCGAGTCGTTTTAGACGACTATCAGATGTAGCACCTCGCAATAGACGTGATAATAGTGTGCTATGTCTAGAGCCAGCTAAGACAGCACTTATGCGCAAAAGTGTCTACTGCATGGCGCCAGTCATTTATAATAAATTGCCGAAGACATGGAAAGAGCTTCCGCTATCATTATTTAAAAAGAAACTCCGAAGCTTTTTAGTGGCGAAAGCATATTATACTATTAAGGAGTTCCTAATTGAGAAAGAGTTTTTTAGCTAGTTATGTATAATTAATTAATATTTTAAAATTGTATTTTGTGTGTAATATTTTAAAATTGTATTTAGTTATAAGTTTATGTTAAATCTTTTGCATGCCTACGTGGTAAAATATGGCTGTACTATTATGTTTTTTCTGTCATCCTTATGTTACCCATATTTGCAAAATAAAATTATCTTTATCTTTATCTTTATCTTTGTCACACATATGTTTTTTAAATCCGGTCTATAGAGCGACCATCATCTGTTGTACTCAACAATAGCACTTTCTTGTGCTTTGATCTGGCTAGGATCGATATTTATTAAATGGTCACCACTCAAATTTTTTACCCATTTAATGATACGTAGGCTTGACCACAAGTGAATATAGAAGAACCAATATCAATTAAAGCATTGTCCAAGCTCAAACCTTGACTCTTATGAATGGTGATTGCGTAAGCTAAACATATCGGAAACTGCTCCCGGTAAACAAAAGCACGGCTCAATACTTCAAGTTACAATTTGATATATTAAAGAAATATTAAATATTAAAAAATATACTTTTATAAATAGAAATATGAATCTGCTTAACAAAACGATTTAAAAGGGGTTAAATAAGTATTCTTAAAAAATATTTTGCGTTTATATCTTATGATATACTTCATTTGACATGTTTTAAGGTTTTTAATAATTTATCTTTCTAAGAAAGTCTCATACTTACCTAAAAATTAAGCTTATTTTTTTTTAATACGGAACACGGATTACAGAATGTGTGATAGCCGAACTCACACTTGAGCGCATTTTTATTTTTACTTTAGCTTCGTGCAAAATTACAAGTTTCTCGGCCGACTATAAAAAAATTTAATACCTACGGAACCCTCTGTGCGCAAGCCAAACTCACACTTGACCGCTTTTAAAAATTTTCTTTAAGTTTCATGGTAATGTCCAGTTCCAGCTAGAAAAAAAATCATACGGGACCCTCTGCATGCGAGCCAAACTCACATTTGACCTCTTTTTTTAGGGTTCCGTACCCATAGGGTACAAAACGGAACCCTATTACTAAGACTTCGCTGTCTGTCCGTCTGTCCGTCTGTCCGTCTGTCCGTCTGTCCGTCTGTCTGTCTGCCTGTCACCAGGCTGTATCTCAAGAACCGAGATAGCTAGACATTTGAAATTTTCACAGATGATGTATTTCTGTTGCCGCTATAACAACAAATACTAAAAACAAAATAAAATAAATATTTAAGGGGGGCTCCCATACAACAAACGCGATTTTTTTGCCCTTTTTTGCTCGATATCAAAAATGGCAACAGGTGGGCACTTGAAATATTCACAAAATACTCAGTTGTATTTTAACTTTAATAAAAAATAAAAAAATTAAAATAAAATAAATATTTAAGGGGGGCTCCCATACAACAAACATGTTTTTTTCGGCGTTTTTGCCTTGTGGTACGGAACCCTTCGTGTGCGAGTCCGACTCGCACATGGCCAGTTTTTTTTTCCTTTAGTTTCATGCTAATGTCTAGCTTCATGCTAAATTTCAAGTTTTTAGGCCGGTTAGAAGTTTCTAGGCCGGCTAAAATAAAAAATTAATACGGAACCCTCTATGCGCGAGCCAGACTCACACTTGACCATTTTTTAAATTTTTCCTTTAGTTTCATGCTAATGTCTAGCTTTGTGCCAAATTTCAAGTTTCTAGGCCGGTTAGAAGTTTCTAGGCCGGCTAAAATAAAAAATTAATACGGAACCCTCTATGCGCGAGCCAGACTCACACTTGACCATTTTTTAAATTTTTCCTTTAGTTTCATGCTAATGTCTAGCTTCGTGCCAAATTTCAAGTTTCTAGGCCTACTAGAAGTCCCTAAACATTTTGATTAACTCTAAGTGAGTGAGTCAGTCAGTCAGTCAGTTAGTCAGAGCTTCTTTAGCTATTTTGAAAAGTCCATAACTTTGAATCTATTAAAGCTACAGTTATGAAATTTGGTATTCGAACTAACAGCAGTCATGGTATTATGTATGTGAAGTTTGATTCGATTTCGTGTGACAAATAGTTAGATACAGGGTGGTCAAAAGTAGCTCGAAGCGGTTCGGGTAAATAGTGCACGGCGTACGTGCGGCCACTTGCTGGAAATTGGCCTGCGCACTGCCGTGCGCTTCGATATAATTACAAACGCGTTTACAAATTGTTACAGCAGTTTTCAGATATTTTGCAGTAATGGACTTAAGAAGACCTGATAGTCAAAAAAGTAATTTAAAAATTAATAAACCCGACTGCGAAACTGAAAAGCTACAAACAAGCCATTAAGCATTTTAAATTAAATAAAAGTTGGAAGCAGGCGGGACCCATTTGAATTTGAAAATATAATAAAAATGGTATGGGTCCCGCCTGCTTCCAACTTTTATTTAATTTAAAATGCTTAATGGCTTGTTTGTAGCTTTTCAGTTTCGCAGTCGGGTTTATTAATTTTTAAATTACTTTTTTTATTTCCAGCTTTTTAGTTAACAAATGTGAAAGATTTCGCAAACGATTTAGTTCTTGGTACGTGTTTTTTACGATTTGTCACTTCGAATTACTTTTAACCATATAAGGTATATATATTTTGTAATCACCTTTTAAAACCCTTTATTTTGATACCCCACTCGATAGGTTTCGAGAAAAATATTTTTTTTTTTGAAGACATATTGCGCCAAAAATTGGCCATTTTAATTTATTTTCAATTTTGATATACCCAGTGTCACTCTCACAATTAAGACGAATCTAACGGCACCTCTCAAGCTAAAATCGATCAAGCCGTTTAGGCTACAGAGCGTGCCAAAGAAATATACATACATACATACATACATACACTCGAAAAACATAACCCTCCTTCTGACGCAGTCGGGTAAACATACATACATACACTCGAAAAACATAACCCTCCTTCTGACGCAGTCGGGTAAACATACATCCATACACTCGAAAAACATAACCCTCCTTCTGACGCAGTCGGGTAAAAAGAAAAGGAATTATCTGAGAGGTAATCGTCTCAAACCCACTATTATGCCTGTGTGACTAAAGCTAAGTGTGTTATTAACGTAGATAATGCTCAAAATTGTTCTAAAGTTTTTAGTAAAGTTCAATTACCTACAATTTAACTTCCTTCCTTTGATGGCCCTTATGATCATTGGTTGGAGTACCGCGGTACTTACCTATCTGATGACTTGCTAGTAAATTAATAATTAACACGTTTACTGCGGCAAGTAAAATCATGATTCTTCATCTGGTGCGGCGGCAGGCCAAAATGCGCCCCCAATGATATTTTCGCCAGTGCGTGGCAGGTCTTTCCAGACCCACCAGCACTAGGATAGATTAAATTGCTATAACTTTGTGGAAACACAATGTACTTATACATTTTTTTTTATATTGTTAGAATGACCTTGAACCCAACTTCCTTAGGTTTGATTCGCCCCGGGATCTGCCAAACAGGAAACGAGAAATAAAGCAGGAAAAGCGGCAGGCCGATATCGACCTGAACCGCACTAGAAAGTATTTTTAGTAGTGATGGGACAGAGAAAAATAAGGGGATATCGAAAATAAAACAGAATTATCGTAAAAGAACTGAAAAATATTTTTATTTACTTAAGTCTTGGAAACATGTTACGCAAAGGTTTTGGTTCAATATTTTTTTATTTTCTTAACTTTTTGTTTGGTTGGGTACTATTAAAGGTTTTCCGCAGTCTGTCGTAGCACCCTGCACAATTTCTTCGTTTAGCGCTCATCTCAAGGACATGGTCATTGTCCTTAGGTTTTACTTGATTTTCTGAAATGATTTTTTTTTATTAATTCCGTGTGATTTATTAACCATTTATGAGTTTTACCACAGAACTCGCGAAACTGAACAACTTTCCCCAGAGGCTGATAATGTTGATATGTGTAGGTAGTAAACAAAACTTACCGCTTGTGCTTCGTTTTCCGTGCACATTTGTTTCCAAATTCTTTTTACTTTTCTTAGTGGAAAATATTTCTTCACTGCTGTCACTATCACTATCAATATCTGCAGGGCGAATTCCTCTATTTTCCAAAATTTGTATTTTTCTTTTATTGCTTGCCATCATTGATTATATCGAACGCTACGTCAGATCAGTTAAATAGCACAACACTAACTGGCGGGGCGCGCGCTCTGTGCGGTATCGGGTCGCCAGCTGCCTGTTGGGAGGGCAGGCCGAAATAGGCCCACTGCCGCACTCAGCGGATGTTTTTCACCGTCAGTGCGTGGTAGGTCGATAAAAGCCTGCCGTTATGTTTTGATGGGGAACACCTACAATTTTGACCGCAAGATGAAATATGTATTTGTCTCTGTCGAATTTTTACAAACACCTGAGATAATCGTTTCGCACAAGCGAGAGGGACATAGTTTTCTTCGTCCGCACCAGCTGAAGTACCGCGGCAGGCCGATATCGGCCTGTTACGCAGTGAACGTGTTAAGAGAAGTACATCCTGCACTTCTCAGCACTCCAATCTCAAGTATTATTGATAAGGGCCTTCTACCGTCGCCCAATTCTGAGGACACTTACACCAGTCTCTCTCTGTCATCCCAAAGAGCTACACACGTCCTAATTCTAGAAGTTATAATTTCTTGGAGTCAGCTTCCAGTTTAACCGGATGCAGCTAAATACGATTCTGACTGCCTATCTGACCTCCACAACCCAATTACTGGGTAACACGATACCCCTTGGTAAGTAAGACTGGTTGTTAGGCTTTCGGACTTCTGACTACCCATAACGACTGTCAAAGATCGACGAATGTCAGCCGGGACCAACGGCTTAACGTGCTTTCCGTGGCACGGACAGGTCTCGGTATGTAAAAATGGTCACACATCCACAGACCAATCGCGGCAAGCGTAGCTTAACCTGATCGATCGACCTGTGCGGCTGTTATTATTTAGCCACGATTATAATATATAAACATTATATTATAAATGTGTTTTATTTATCCCACCTAACCAATCAATCAATCATTTATTTTGTTAACATAGGTGAACAGGTTTCGGGGTGCTTCCAAGTCCATCTTTCCTCCCTGTTTTAAATTCGCCACCACTTGCACTCGCCCATCGCTGTGAGTGCGACAAGGACAACGCATCGCTCCCGCCGTCTGACGGCGTGAAGACAAAACGTCAGTTCGAACTCAACGAAAAGACGAAGAGAGAAGTAAAAAAAACCGGGCAAGAGCGAGTCGGACTCGCTCACCGAGGGTTCCGTAACATCCGGGTTTATGCATAAGGTTTATGTTTATGAAATTAAATGTTTTTTTATATTTTTTTATATATTTGAGTTGGTTGAATAAAAGGTAAATTGCGGTTTACGATTTATGACGTATTAAAAAAAAACTACTTAGTAGATCTCGTTCAAACCAATTTTCGGTGGAAGTTTACATGGTATTGTACATCATATATTTTTTTTAGTTTTATCATTCTCTTATTTTAGAAGTTACAGGGGGGGGGGACACACATTTTACGACTTTGGAAGTGTCTCTCGCGCAAACTATTCAGTTTAGAAAAAAATGATATAAGAAACCTCAATATCATTTTTGAAGACCTATCCATAGATACCTCACACGTATGGGTTTGACGAAAAAAAATTTTTTTAGTTTCAGTTCTAAGTATGGGGAACCCCAAAATTTATTGTTTTTTTTCTATTTTTGTGTGAAAATCTTAATGCGGTTCACAGAATACATCTTCTTACCAAATTTCAACAGTATAGTTCTTAAAGCTTTGGAGAAAAGTGGCTGTGACATACGGACGGACAGACAGACAGACGGACAGACAGACAGACAGACAGACAGACAGACAGACAGACATGACGAATCTATAAGGGTTCCGTTTTTTGCCATTTGGCAACGGAACCCTAAAAACCGGCCAAGTGCGTGTCGGGCCACGCACAGTATAGGGTTCCGTAGTAGCCCGTTATCACAATGTAGTACGATTCTGTCTCTCTTTATTCTGAATAGGTAAAAAAAAAACATATTTTGCTTTTCAATGCAAGTCTTTACCCATTATAAACAAGCAACTACTTCATCTTAGTCACTTTAAAGGATTAATGCTAAGGATTTTGTATTTGGTATATAATTATCCAACACCCAAGTTCAATGACTATTACTGCTAAACTAATAAAGTTATCTTAATCGCTATAATTTTCCTTTAAAGTTCATGAAATGCACTATCATCGTGAATTTTTCCACATTTTTCAAGCCCGCAGTTTAGGTTTTAGAGGGGGGGGGGGGGGGGGGGGACGCTCTACTGGAACAAAAATTTGCACTTTAAAAGTTTAATATTTCGTAAATGGAGCATTAAATCGAAAAATATTTTGAGCAACACCCAAGTCATTTTAGAAGACCTTAGAAGACCTATTCAACGATACCCCACACGATGGGGTAGACGACGAAAATAATATTCATACCCACTTCACATGTAGGGGACCTACCCTAAAAAAAAATATTTTCCAAAATTTTATTTTACCACTTTGTCGGCGAGATTGATATAAGTACATATTGGTACCAAATTTCAGCTTTTTAGTGCTAACGGTCACAGAGATTAAGCGAGGACGGACAGACGGACGGACAGACATGGCGAAACTATAAGGGTTCCTAGTTGACTACAGAACCCTAAAAAAGCACAAAAATATCGTGAAATATGACTGCTAGTGATACAGTCTGGTGATCTCCTGGCTCTCAGCATCCCGTGAGTACCTGACCTCTTTCAATTCACATCCTTTAGCCTGTTTATGAGTAGGAAACTTCAAAAGCGTCCTTGGCTATACGCAGATACTCATTCAATAGGTATGGTTACTGATAATATGTAGTATTGTTGTCTAAATGTGTGCACTATGCTTGCCGATATATACAGAGTGAATTTTCAAGTGGACGTGGATGGCCAAATCCGAAACGATGAGGAATAGCGAAAAGTGCTCAACTGAGTCGCGGGCTCGATTTTGATGAAAACTAAAACTGCATCATTGGATTTTTGAAAAATCAATATTTCTAGTCAGGAATCTAACCCGTTGATTTTGATTAAAAAAAAAACACACTGTATTATTATAAGGATCAAATTCTGGGAAGTAATGACATACGGCAAACTTAAGAAAAATGTTGGATTTTAATAAACTGCTTCTTATTTTAAAGTATTCATGCCGACATTACCTGCAGGCCTAGCACGATGGGTGGACAAACCCGTTTTCTCCACCCTTTGTCTCCTTGACAGAAGACAAAGCAAATTTGCTAGCACGACGACGAGGGACAAAATTATTTTATCTCTTTTTGACAGTTAAGAGTGGACTAAAGTCCCAATTTGTCTCGGGAGCTAGCACGACATGGATATGAGGGGACAAATTTGTCCACTTTTGACATTTATTGAAGACAAACATGTCACTTGCAATCTTGGGTGAGGACAAGATATTTTCTAAATAAAATAAAAAGAAAAAATGTCTCGCATTTACATAAACTATATATTAACGATGTCCCAACAAGTGGAAGAGCGGAAACTGCATCGCCGCATGATTAGGGATGCAAGCAACCCGTTTGAAATTCCCGATGAGGAATTTCAAAGAATTTTTAGAATTAAGTATATCGCTCGCTATTTGTGTAATGTGAAAATAAAAAGAAATAAAAAGGTCTGTGTGGTGCCGGACTTAAAGAATAGCATCACCCCTTACTTCCCGTGGGTGTCGTAAAAGGCGACTAAGGGTCGTACCGGAGAATGGTTAGCAGCGTTCTCTATGTATTCCACCATCATACCATACTGCGATCGCCAACCCGGCGCCAAGCGTGGCGATTATGGCAAACCCTCCCAAAATTGGGGGAGGCTTATGTCCAGCTGTGGACGTCTAACGGCTGAAACAACGAACGATTTGTGTAATGAGCTTGCTGTTGCTTTGCGGCCTAAAACTAGAGATGGCCTGCCAGTCCATTTAAAGGTAAGTTGGAAATGTTTGGTAAATATAATTAAGCCTTGTTTCGTAATCGGTCGTTATATTCTTACCCAATATTCTATGATAAATTACGCTTTTACAGGTTCTTACGTCTGTAAGATTATTAGGTGATGGTAGGTACCAACGTGGAACTGGCCAAGACCACAGTCTTTGTGTAGGACAAACAACAGTGAGCAAATACCGGGCACAGTTTTCAGACGCTGTTATAAGAATGTTAGTGGCCTAGAACATTTCTGCATGAATAGTAACTGTGTCAACTATTATCTACATCATAACGTCTAGGTACCCTTTCTTGTCACACATTACTTCCAAAAAATGGATTGTTTCCTGGCACTGAAGACCAAAGACGGCTAGTTGCTCAGGAATTAAGGGGCTGCCAAATGTCCTAGGGGCAATAGATTGATCTTGATATATCATATTATGAAGAATTTTAAATGAAATTTAATGACAAAAATAATTTTAAGCATTTGACATTGACAGAAGAGAAACAAACAAGCGAGTCCGCATTATATTGTAGTCTTTGGAGTACATTTTCAGTCTATCAAAAAGTACTCTGTGGAGTACATTTCAGTCTATCAAAAAGTACTCTGTGTAGTGTAGTCAAACAAGCCTGTCATAATTAGACTAAATATTACTGTCACTTTAACCATTTAAGACTTTGAGTATTAAACCAACTGGAGGCGCCATTGTCAGGCGATCCCCGCTGCCAAAGGTACGAGACCGCCGGTCATAGCGGTTATATACATGTGTGCGTATAGTTTATGCTTGTGTTTGTTTTTTGTTTTGTGTGCAAAGTCAAAGTCAAAGTCAAAGCATTTATTTCAAATAGGCACTTTTGAACGTCAAAAATTACTAAAATAGAATTGATTCTAGTCGCCCATGTGCGTGCGTAACAACGCGATCGAATTGCATTAGTGTATTATTGCGTTCCCTCGTCCCCCGCGATGAAAGTGACAGATTTATTTGCATAGATATTAGTACTCGTGGCGTCTCCGATTGGTTTAATACTCAAAGATTTAAGAAGTATCGGTTGTCATGTAATCACAATTTGTTCGGGTTATACCGGGAATATAATTTTTCCTAATATAGCAACACTAACGGAGACAAAGTTTATACCCGTGGAAAAACTTGTCTCTATGTGTCACCGTGCTAGCTGAAAGGAGAGAGAAAATGGGAAAGAGATGGTTTTGTCCCCGATTTTTCTCTCTCCTCTTTTTAGCCGTGCTAGCCCTGCTGTACCTTGATCGAAATGATGCTCAATACACCCGCAGCGCAGTCACCTTCACAACATTATGTTCTAAATTCAAATTTTGAATGCAGTACAATCCTTGAGACGCCGAATCCAGCTATGTTTTGAAAACAATGATCCTCATTTTGAACAATTAATCAGTTAAGGTTTAATAGGTAGGTAAGATAAGAAAATAAAGAAAGGATTTTGTTAAAAATGAGTTCTTTTCATTAGTTTCCCGTAAGTCATTACTTCCCAGAATTCGATCTTTGGAATATGCAGGTTTAAAGGAAACAACCCCTTACTTCCCGTGGGTGTCGTACAAGGCGACTAAGGGTCTTACCGGAGAATGGGCAGCAGCGTTCTCTATTTATTCCACCACCATACCATACTGCGATCGCCAACCCGCCTGCCAAGCGTGGCGATTATGGCAAACCCCCCCAAAATTGGGGGAGGCCTATGTCCAGCAGTGGACGTCTATCGGCTGAAACGACGAAAGGAAACAACGGGTTCGAGACGCTAAATGGTAATGTTTTTTTAAATTTTCTAAAAATAACAACTAGGTACTTACCTACTTATACAAATTCCTAAGATAACAAAATATAATAGTGGGCACTTTAAAATTTGCGAGTTTAACAACCAATCAGTGCGAAGCACATATTGCCCAATCACTGCACGACCCGTTTAGGTTGTAGTTCGCGGTGCTCTCAACAGGGTCGCCACTATCGCGGTGGCGATAGCAGAGCGCTAGGGCTAAGGGTTCCGCGGTGCAGGTTCAGGCTCCGTGGTCGGTTATTAAGATGATGTATGATGCAGCTACAGTACTCCCCCTCAAGCGAAGCGTACCGGCAGTTTGATGGCACGGCCCGTGCGCGTTGTCATGTTGCTGGCGGGCTATGACGTCATGCTGGCCGGAGGTACAGTGGTTTGTTGCTTGGTAACTGCTGGAATGGTACTGTTCTTGGGTGATGGTAAGGTATCTTCTAGGACGACATATGCAGGCTTCAATCGATCGACTGAAATATTGGTTTGCCTATTAGGTAGTTGTATGGAGTACACTTTATCTGTTCGGCTTATAACTCGATAGGGGCCTTCGTATGGAGGCTGAAGTGGTTTTTTTACTGCATCTGTTCTGATAAATACGTGACTGCACTTGAGTAAATCTTGATGAACGAACACACTTTTGTTTTTGCTGTGATGCTCGGTGTCGATTTGCGGTTTGTTTGCTTGAATAATATCACGAAGTTTTTCAACGTAGTTATTTTCCATGGTAGGTGAACAGGTACTTTTTTTTTTTTTGCATGGGAAATCATCAAATGACTCCTCCCGCTCTGGGTGGAGCGGAAGGGAGTGTCAGACTCTTACTGACTAAAACCCACCCGTGTTCCTTCCTTAGCCCCTTATGTTCCGTGCCAGCGGTAACCCTTTCGGACAATCCCGCTGACCCGGCAGGCTCCGGCCCTAAAGGGGCCCCTCCTCGATGCTGACATCTCTGTGAGGCGCGCGTGAAACACGTACGCGCCTTCCGGCATGGGCCTGGTCCTGATCGGACAGTGAGCTACCCATTACTCTCCGCCTGCAGGCCCGCGCCTACGGTGGCCGGGAGTCGTCACGCGGCTCCCGACGCCCGGAGCGTCTCCCGCGGCGGCTGGGACGGGAGGCTCTCTCCCTGAGCCGTTCCGCCACCTCCTTCGCTAGCATGACTGCTTCGCAGAAGGAGGTGACTGCCTCCCACTCCCTCTCGCCCCGGACCATGGCTTGCACCAGGGCCGGACGCGAGAGGTCGCCGTCGCTGCCGATCGCCTCTACGAGGACACGGCGGTGCTCCGCCCAAGCGGGGCAGATCTCCACCGTGTGCTCCACCGTGTCCTCTGGCGATCCTGGCAATGGTGACACCCGGGCGTTTCCTCCCGCCTGATGATGTGCAGGAACCTCCCGAAACTTCCGTGTCCGGTGAGGACCTGCGTCAGGCGGTAGGTGAGGGCGCCGTGGCACCTCTCTAGCCACTCCTCAAAGAGGGGTCTTATCGCCGCTATCGCGGCGTGCCCTGCGCTGGGTTGCGACAGTCGCTCTTTCCATGCCACCATGAGATCGCGCCGGAAATCTGTCCGCTCCGCAGCGACTTGCCGCGGAAGTGTATCCTCCCCCCGGCGTAGTGCCTCCGCGCGTCACTCATACAGGCGCGCGAGGACTATCGTCTCCAGATCCCATGGCGGCAGTCCGGCAAGGAGGCTTGCCGCCTCGCCCGAGATCGTGCGGTATCCCCGGATAAGCCTTATGGCTACCGCCTTCTGAGGCGCATTCAGGTAGTTGGCGGCTCGCCGCCACAGTGAGCGCTCCCACACCGGGGCCCCGTATAGGGCCATGGACCGCACGACCCCCGCGTAAAGCCTCCGGCAGGAGGCGTTTGGCCCCCTTAGGTTGGGCAAGAGCCGCTTGAAGGCGGCGTGTGCAATGCCACCTCGAGACCCAACTGCCGGATCCTTTCCACGACTATCGCAATTCCGCGTGTCATCGCGTCGGCCGCCGCCTGATGCGACCTCCCCTGCGCCAGGACCAGCGTGTCGTCAGCGTAGCAAACCACGTTGACGCCATCAGGGAGGTCGGCCCGCAGCACCCAATCGTAGCCGATGTCCCACAGGAGCGGCCCTACAACCGATCCCTGCGGGACACCGCACGACATCTCTCGCCGGTTTCACTCCCCATCGCGACCGGGGTAGATGACGGCTCTGTCCGTCAGATACGCCTCGACTATTCGACGGAGGTAGGGCGGCACCCGGTGATACCGGAGTGCCTCCACAATGCAGCTCCAGGGCAGGGCAGGGTGTTGAACGCGTTGGCGATGTCGAGTAACACCGCCACGACGACCCCACCCCGGGACACCGCGTCCCCCGTCGTGAGGGCTCTCACGCGCATGATGGCGTCCACCGTCGAGCGCCCCTTGCGGAAACCAAACTGGTTGCTCCCGGTCCAACTGCTTCAGCGCCCACCGCGGACCACTCGGGGCCTGTTGGACCAGCGCGCTAGAGGTCTGGGCGGAGACGTCGAACCGGATATACCGGTGATCGGAGTAGGTCTCCGCCCCCTCCATGACGCGCCAGTCAATGACACGTTGTGACAGAGCGGGGCTGGCGAACGAGATGTCCACCACGGACTCACCCCGCATCCGCACACACGTGCGAACAGAACCCCGATTTAGGACGACCAGGTCTGTTTCCAGAGCCCAGTCCTCCACCATCCTGCCCCGCACATCCGTGTAGCGGGAACCCCAGGCCAAATTCTTGGCATTGAAGTCCCCGAGCACTAGCACGGGGAAGGGATGGTTTCCGGCGACGACGACACTCAACTCTGTTAAAGAGTTGTGGAACTCGGCGAGAGTTCGGTTCGGAGAGAAGTACACCCCCACTACTACTATCTCTCCGAACCGTGCTACTACGCACCCCTGTCCCTTCGTGACGCATTCGAGGGACGGGGTGCCGGCGGCGGCCGACGAAAGTATGGCCACTGAGCCGCTTAGGTCAAAATCAAAATCAAAATCAAAATGTTTTATTTCACATAAACCTACATGGGCACTTATGAAACGTCAGAAGCTAGGTGCACGGTTCCAATTGGTCGTTTCCTATGGAGAAGAACCGGCAAGAAACTCCATGGTTACTCTTTTTAAAAATAATTGGCTTTTACAATGTTTCCAGATTACAGTAAGTAGGTATGGAAGGACAGCGCAGGCCTGTCAACAAGTACCAAGTACTTGATAAAATAGAAAATGGTCTACAGATCTAAAGTCTATAAGGCCTACAAAGTCCTCACATTTACAAAATAAGAATCTATCAAAAGGATAGATAATAAAAAAAGAAAAATAATAATAAAAACCTACTAAAACCAAGTGTTATGATTCTCAATAAAACCACTAATAAAGAGGTGAAAAATTTCAAGTGTCTGTATACAATGTCAATTAATAAAATATATATTATGGAAATCGCTTCTTATTTTGAAGAGTCCTAAGTTTTTGCGAACATACAAAATACTTTCTAAAATATAAAGAGAAGGCAGAGTTAGTATATCAATTTCTTTGAATTTGTTTCTAAGAGACTCGCGAGGACCCATTTTATAGATTGCGCGGATTGCCCTCTTCTGTAAAATGAAAATTGAATCTACGTCAGCTGCCGATCCCCACAGCAGAACACCATAAGACATAATACTGTGGAAATAAGCAAAGTATACTAACCTAGCTGTGGCTATATCTGTCAACTGCCTTATTTTTCTTACTGCATATGCAGCTGAACTTAATCTACTTGAGAGAGCTCTAATGTGTGCGCCCCATTGTAATTTTGAATCTAAAGTAATTCCTAGAAATACAGTTTCCGTAACAGCATCTAGTCTTTTGCCATCAAGTTCTAAATTCAGACCCACTTCAGGTACATTTGGTAATGAAAACTTAAGACATTTAGTTTTGTTCGCATTAAGTAAAAGATTATTAGCTGCAAACCATTTCGAGAGAACAGCCAGACTATCGTTAACATGTAAGACATCCGTATCTTTTCTATCTATTTTAAAAATAAGGGAAGTGTCATCAGCGAATAAAATGATATCCGACAAGTTGGCCATCATGTAAGGAAGGTCATTAATATAAACTAGAAATAGGAAAGGGCCAAGAATTGAGCCTTGAGGCACGCCCATCTTAACTAGAGACCCCGAAGACGTCGCCCCGTTAACGTTTACTTTTTGCTGGCGCTTTGACAGATAGGAAAGAACAAGATCAGCAGCTTGTCCACGAATTCCGTAGTGGTATAATTTACAGATCAGTGTATTATGGTCAACGCAGTCAAACGCTTTTGAGAGGTCACAGAAAATGCCAATTGCATCCTGGGACTTCTCCCAGGATTCCAAAATGTGACTGATGAGTTTTACTCCCGCATCTGTCGTCGACCTACCTTTCGTGAAACCAAACTGGCGACTATGTAAAATCCCATTTGAGTTAAAATGTGACAACATCTGGTCCAGCATGATTTTTTCATAGATTTTGCTCAATGCTGGTAGCACAGATATAGGTCTATAATTGGAGGGATCAAACTTACTACCCGATTTGAATATCGGTACTACTTTACTATGTTTCATTAAGTCAGGAAACGTACCGCTGTCTAAACATTGATTAAATATGCCTGTTAGGGCAGGGGCAATTGTGTCAATAATATCTCCAAGAACCTTAACAGAAATCCCCCATAAGACTTCAGTGTTTTTTATGTTAAGACTTTTAAATGCTTTTTTAATTGTGTCAACAGAAATGGGCTTGAATTCAAAGCTTGGAATTTCCCTATTAAAATTTTCCTTAAGAAGGGCTTCAGCTAATATAGGTGATGAGGGGAGAGACTTTGTAACCTCTATTGGGATATTGGTAAAGAAATTTTCTAGTGTCTCAGCAACTTTTAACTTATCTGAAATGGTTTCATTATCAATTTTTAGGGACAACTCATTCTGATCTCGCTGTTTTGTGTTTCCAGTTTCTTTGTTTATTACCTGCCACACAGCTTTTATTTTATTATTAGACATACTAATTTTGTTACTAATTAATTTAGATTTAGCCTCAGCGCAGACTCTTTTGAATATTTTTGAATAGTTCCTGACATAATTATGAAGGGCTTGATCAGAAGTTAATGATTTCTCGTGATACAGATTATACAAAATATCTCTGCTTTTTCTAATGCCAGCAGTGGCCCATTCGCTAAATTTTGGTTTAGTATTTATAGTAACATTTTTTACAGGACATGCTTTATTGAATTCTTGGCATACTGTAGAAAATAATGTACCGTAGTTTATGTTGGGGTCTTGTGAATCAAAACTAGCTGTGGAAAGATTGCTAAGAACATTATTATTAAACATTTTCAATTTATTTTTAGTTAGTGGTCTTAATTGAATGGATTTATTTATGTGTAATCTTTTACCTAAGTCAAATGATACAAGTTGACCAGTATGGTCAGACCTGACGCCAGTAATTAAGGACGAGTCTTTTATTTTACAGTTAGTAAATACATTGTCGATGCATGAAGCTGAAGTTGCTGTTATTCTAGTCGCTTCATTAAATATACATTTTAAATTAAATGATTTAAACAATGATATTAGCTTACATTTTTCTGGTGAATTAACTAATATATCAATATTTAGGTCACCACAAACAAAAACAAATTTACTATCTTTAAAAAGTTTACTAAGTATTTCTTCCATTATGATCAAAAATGATGACAAATTTGAGGCTGGTGGTCTATAAACACATAAGAAAGTATGGCCTTCAACTTCTGCACATGCTACCTCACATAAGCGATCAACAGAGCAAGCAGTGATATCCTTTCTTTCTTTATACCTAAAAGAACTATTACATAATATCAAAGTACCACCCCCTATTGAGGACCTGTTGTGCGCACTGGCAACTGAAAAATTATTGACATTAAACAACATTCTATCCGGTTTTAACCAGGTTTCACAAAAACATAAGATATCCATATGATATTTATCTATTAACATTTCCACGTCTAGGATTTTGCCAGAAAAGCGATTTATATTTTGGTGATATAGTAAAATATTCTTATTATGCTTCTCTTTTGTCGAGTCTAAAAGTTTAAAGAATTAATTACAGTATTATTAGAAGTACTAGATAATACTGTTTCGTCACTTAACCTAGTCTCAGTTAAATTATCAATAACTGCGTGTATATTGTAAGCTAACAAAGTAGCCAGTACATGCTGACTTTTCTTGGGAAGAAACATATTATGTTCCTGAACTAATACAAAATCCCTAACAAAATAGTTTGTATCAAAATACAATAAACGGTCACTATGACGACATGTCAAAATATGCATTAAGTTGTTTAAACTATAAATGTAATCGTTTTCTGCATCATACAAATTATCAGAATATGGCAATGCACATAATATTAATTTACCTAGTTTTAATTTAAGTAGGGTGTCAATACCATTAACTATGTCCCTTTTTGTTACGCTCAGACTGTTTCCAATTAAAAGAACTACAGTAGTCTGCTCATTCATTTGTGTATGTTTTATTTTATGAACAAGCTCATTAAAATGCAGGTTATGATAACAACAATTAACTATAGTATGTTTAGAGCGGTTATTTAATAATGATCCAAAACCTGATCCTAATCTATCAGAAAATACCAAAACATTACTTTGAGTGGGATAGATAGGTTCTATAGTATGAGTTGAAGTGGTTGAAGTAGCAGGTACAACATGCTGTAACATCTGAGGTGAATCGGGTGGTGTGGTGTTAGTGTGAGTGGGAGCACAACTACAGGTAAGATTGTTGGTCAGTGACTCGTACCTCTCTGCATTGTACTTGACTAGGTCCACCAACTCACAGGCCTCTTGCAAGCGCTCGCTCAGCATAAGTTGACTAGACTCATACTTACAGGATATTTCCTTAAGTGCATTTTCCCTGCTCAGTAATTCCTTTTGAAGGTTTTGTATGTCGACATAATACATTTATCTGCTATTTTCCAACTTATTATTACATACATTTAGTTGGCTTTGTAAGTTTATACGTTGTTTCCTAAGATTAATGTTAAACTTGTGAACATTTTGTGTCTTCAAGAGTTTCTTGTACCTTTTAATGTTTTTACTAATTTTAATATATTTCTTAATTTTATTATGACTAGTTGGAGTTGGACATCTAGTTAAGGTATCGTTCCCAGTCAGGTCTATGGTGATGGTGGGTTTCTCATACTCCAGTCCCGGTACACTACCAACCAGCTCGTTGAAAAGGTTATTGGTGTTGGCAACCTGTTCGCTGGCTTTCAGAGAGTTGATGGTGGAAATGGTGTTGTGTGCTTCGCATAATTCTGCTTCAAGGCCTGATATGCGTTTCAGTGCCTGGTCATGAGTGTCACTGCAAGTTTGAAAGTCTGACACTAGTCGACGGAGATGGTGATGCTGGTCAAGTATTTCTATGTGCTCGGTGTGAAGTTCTACAAGCTGTCTTTTGAGTTGAGTGTTTTTCTCGTTAATCCTTTTGACTTCAACCTCGCTGTCCTCTCTTTCCTGCAGCAGCTGGTTGCATTCCTTCTGTGATGCCTCCAGCTTCTTCAGTGCTACATTCAGTTTGTCATTCATATCACGAACTGTGGCTCCACGGGTCATCATTTTCAAAAAAAAAAATCCCCAAATGGCACCTGAAATGTGACAAGAAACAACTGAGTGTATGAGGAAAAAATGAGTTGAGAACTAGAGAAGGTAGGATGGTAAGACAGTTAGCAAGAAATAAGAAAAACAAAAGATAAAGTTTTAGAAAAGATTATAAAAATATGAGGGTATAAGAAGAAGCTATTTAATTTATTCTAGGGCTTATCACAATTATTAATGTTTACAGACTTTTTTATTCTTATTGAGGATAGTAATTATTATTGGGCTAAATAATTTCCACTAAGAATAGTATGGACATGAGATTAGAAGTACACAAACTTTCATGGTAGGTTCTAAGTTTGTTTTTCAAACTATAGTATATTAATTAAGTGTAGCAATTTAAATTAATTCCATTAAACAATAGTAAGTATATTAGGGATAAATATGTGTAGTAAAGTTTGTAGTGTAAGTTTATGTCTGAAGCAAGTGTTTTCGTCGTCGATTCTGCTTCCACAATTTGTCAAGCAAAAGGAGACATAAACGGTGCCGGTGTGTACTGGACGTTGCTCATAACTCTGAGCAGTGTTTACAGATGATGTACAGTGTGTAAATACAACTACAAATAATGATTAACATAAAACAAAATACTCCCCGGGTTCGATGAATTCAAATACGCAATCCAAACGTTGACAGCCGGTAGATGATTTTTCGTAATATCGATTATTGTGGATTATCACAACAAAAAACAAGGCACAAACACTGTGTGATACACTTTATATTAAGATTCTACGATAAACAATAGTTTTAAAACAAAATAAACACAATTTATTAATATTCTAAAATAATTTAACTAAGAGGTCGTTTTTTCACGACCTGTCACCAGTGTTGCCCTCCACCCAGTCCTCCACCCAGTCATCCCTGGGCGGGACAAAGTACGGCTCAGCGACCACGGCGATGTTAATCGACCACTGCGCCACGCTCTGGAGCAACAGGTCCTGAGCGCAGGCGCAGTGGTTGATGTTCGCTTGGAGGAGGCGTAGGGGAGCCATTACTCCTCCATTTCAGCCTCCTCCCGGGCCCCTCGACGATGGCGGCGGCGCGCGGCGGCAGCGGCGGTGGCGGTGGTGGTGGCGGCAGCAGCGGCGTTGGTGGTGGCGGCAGCGGCGGCGGCGACGGTGGTGGTGGCGACGGCGGCGCAGGGCCTGCCTTTCCTCCTGGTTCCGACGGGTGGAGCGCAGGACTTGCTCCCCGCCCGGTGATCGGCCGGCTTGCCAGCAGCTGCACATGCGAAGCAGTGCGGCGCGGCGTTACACGAGCCGGCCTTATGTCCAGGCTGACCGCAGCGGAAGCACAGTGTGCTGCGGTCTACCTCCGAGGTGCACTGGATGCCAACGTGTTGGGCCCCACAAGGCATCGGTAGCACCTCAGAGGCTTGGGTTCCAGCAGTTTAACCTGCGCTGAGACCCAGCCCACCAGGAGCCTTCGGCCCTCCACAATCGTTCTGGCCGCCGTCACGGGGCAGCTTACCGTTACCGTCCTGACGACGGCGGCCACCACCTCTTCCTCCGTAACGGAGTCATCCAGGCCCAAGATGCGCATGTCCGCGCACTTGACGGGCCTGGAGACCCGAGCCTCGTCCGCATCGAGGGACGCCCTTAACTTCTCAGCTAGGGCTTCAGCGGTGGGGCCACTTGTCGCACCGGGGATCTCCAGCATGCGGGCGCCAGTGGCGGTCACCCTGTGCCGGAGGCCTCCGGTGATCCCCAGCTCCCGTAGGTCCACCGTCTCCCTTGGCTTCGAGAGCACGTCACGGTACGTCACGTCCCTTTTGACCGCGTCCGGCTGTAGTGTTACCACTACAGCCGCGTTCTTCGGGGCGCGGAACCTAGCCGCGACGGCTCTCTCCTTACGGTGCGGGCGCCGCCTTTGCGCCTTTTTTCTGGCCGCCTTGGCTGCTTTTTTCTTTTCCCCGACCACCTGTCATTCGGCGTCGGTCGTGGGCTCTGGGGCCTTTGCTTCCCGAGGCGGTCTGCCCCTCTTCCGGGCCTGCGCCGAGGTGTTGCCGGTAGGCGCCGGGGCCGGGGCCCCGCCAAACGGCGCCGGCGCCGGGGCTCCTCCAGCCGACGCCAGTTTGGCCGACGCCGGTTTGGCCGACGGCGGTTTGGCGGACGCCGGTTTGGCCGACGCTGGTTTGGCCGACGTCGGTTTGGCCGACGCCGGCTTGGCCGACGCCAGCTTAGCTGGTACCTGGGCCCGGCCAGACGGCCCGGGTTCAGGGGCAGCAGCTGCCGCAGCGGCCGCGTACGACGCCACCTTCAGCCCTGGAGCCGTCTCGCCCGCTAGAGGGGGGGGGGGGGGCGCAGAACTATGCCCTCCTGCCGGACCAGGTTCAGGACCTGGTTCTCTACCGGGACGGGCTGGCTCGGTGGTTGTGCCTGAGCGCTCCCGGTGGTCTGCAGGCCTGCCAGGTCTGCCCGGAGCTCCCCATTCTCCTTTTGGAGAAGCTCCATAGCGGCTGTTAGGCGGGCGACTTCTGCCCGCAGCTCGGCTACTTCGCCGGCCGAGGGGCCGGTGTAGTTGGCCGCCTCCGCTGCCGCCATGATGGAGGCCGTCGCCGAGACTATGGCCTTGTTCTAAGAAGCTTGGAGCTTCTTCCTTTCCGGTCCTGAGTTCAGGATTACGGGGTGGTCGACGGCTGGGCAAAACTAACCGCCGCCCCGGCGTCCCCACGCTGCCGCCGGATGCCGGACAGACGCAGCGCGGGCATGGGACACCCTCCACAGCCCACACTCTCGTGGGTACCGCGGCACGAACCGCCCTGTGACGGTCTACGCCCACTCACATCCCTCTGTAAGCAGAGGGGGAGTAGACGCATGACCGTCTATAGCCCGGTTCCCTTCACCGACCATCAAGGATGATCGGTGATTGGAACCATGACCTTCCCTCCTGTTGAAGATTTGCCGCCCGCCCCAATTGTCCACCCAAACCTGGTGGGCAATTGGAACCGACGTTGCCCAGGGTGCGCCACGAGGACGCTCTTCAACGTGCACCCCGTGAACAGGTACTTGTAGTGAAAAATTCGCCAGGTAAACGTAAATTGTATCCGTAGGTAAGTTCGGCGGCGCTCACGCAGGTGTCTGTGCGTGGGGCGGCTCGTAGTCCCAGTAGCACGGTAGGTAACTCGTCGATCCATGTACTGGCGTTGGTGAGTTTCGCACGTAATGCAGTCTTGAGAGTGCGATGCCACCGTTCGACGATACTGTTACTTTGCGGGTGATAGGGTGTTGTGCGATTTTTCTTTATTCCCATTTGCTTCATTAGGTTTTGAAATAGTTGACTCGCGAACTGACGACCTTGATCACTGGTTGGTGTGGTCGGGCATCCAAATCTTGCGATCCAATGTTGATATACGACATCGGCTATTCGAACAGCTGTTATTTCTTCGGTCGGTATTGCTTCGGGCCACTTAGTTGCTCGGTCAATCATTGTTATTAAGTACCGATGGCCTTGAGCTGTTGTAGGTAGCGGTCCGACGATATCGACGTGCAGATGTTGAAATCGCTCGCTTGGCGGGAAAGATGCGATGTTCGAGAATGTGTGTCCTTATATCTTGTTTTTTTGACAATGTATGCAGGTACGCGTCCAACGGCTGATGTCTGCATTCATTGATGGCCAGAAGTATTTTCGAGTGATAAGTTTGAGAGTCCTGCGCGTGCCAGGATGACTGATGTTGTGCACGTTGTCAAAAACTTCTTTCCTATGTTGCTCGGGTATGTTCGGGCGTACATAAGGAGTTGAAGCTTCGCAGTATAAGTCGATGTTGGTGTTAGGTATCACTATTTTCTTGAGAATGATGTTATTTTGTAATAATAATTGTTCGATGTTGGTGTCCTTTTCTTGCGCGCTGGCTATGTCGCTGTAGTTTATTGTAGATGGGCATGTGATTGTTTCTATGCTACTGAGTGTGTCGGCGACGATGTTTTGTTTACCACTCACGTGACGTATGTCTGTGGTAAATTCGCTGATAAACAAAAGTTGTTTCTCCGTCTCGGGGTATCTGTATTCGATTGCGTTTTTGTCATTATGAATGTTAGCGGCTTGTGATCCGTAAATATAATGAGGTGGCGTCCTTCGAATGTCTTGCGGAAATGTTTGACTGCTGTTTGTTTGTTTGAATGTTTGACTGCTGTTTGATGTTTGCTGATGTTTGTTTGTTTGATTGCGAGTAGCTCTCGGTCGTAGGTGGAATACTTCTTTTGCACGTCATTGAATGCTCGGTTGAGGTCTATCGTAGAGAAGATAGTTTTCCCAGCTAGGTGATGAGTAAAATCTTTGATGCGTGGAACGGGGTAGCGGTCTGGTATGGTAATGGAGTTGAGTCGGCGATAATCACCACAGACTCTAATATCGCCATTCTTCTTGGGGACGATGTGTAGACGATGACCATGGACTTTTACTAGGTCTGCATAGTCCTTATTCGATGATGTTTTCGAATTTTTTTTTTTACTGTATCGAAACGATGCGGTGGAATCGGTCGAGCGCGACAGTGTATGGGTGGTCCTCGAGTTTCGATGTAATGTTGCACGTTGATGTTTGAGTTTAGTTGCATCGATGTCAATCTTGTTACGCCGGGATATTGAGCTATAATGTCGTGGTATGATTGCGACATGTCAATGCTGCGTACGGTGGGTACTTTCGATGGTAAATCGGCTCTGAGTATTGGTTTTGAAACGTCAGCTACGATGAATTCCCATTTATAAGGGCGTCGTAGATTGAAATCGAGAGATAATGTTTTCTCGCCATACTTAGCTATTTTAGTGTTGTTCGCAGCGTATAGTTGAAATGGTAGCGGCGTTTCTACTCGACCCTTTGTTCTCGGTAGCACGGATATGTTAGGTCCAGTGTCGACTAAGAATGATAGTTTCGAGTTTCTGTCGGTGATGTATAGGCGGTGAGATATTTCTTGAACGCCGGTGTCCGCCTCTGCCAACATTCTGTCTAGTTTTCCGTATTTTGTTTCTTGAATGAACAAGGCGATGTGCAGAGCCTAGCCAGGGTCTTTGAAACGTCGGTGATAATAACAGAATGGTGATGGCGATGCTTCTCGAGTGTGTTAGATAATTAATTTTGATTGAATTATAATATTAGAATATTGTTTGTTGGATAATGGCATCTGCCATATTTACGAAGCTTGGGATTAGTCCCAAGTAGAAGTACCTAATTTGACTGGATATTGTGTTTACAAAAAAAAATAAGAGTCTTAACTTGTCAAAATCACATATATGCTATGACTATAAATGATTAAGTAATATTTAATAACACTTGTAGTATATCTTAGATTTAATATTGCTATTTTAATATAGTAGGCTGTTTCAAACGATTGGCACAATACTGTCAGTTGATATTCATATTATTTTTAAGGACTTGTAAGAATAACGAATCAACTCTTATTAAATTGCTTAATTACATTATAATGTTTTAAAACGGTTTCACTACAAAAGATTTGTTTATCATTACCTGTGTTGGAATATATTTATCCAAAATATATGATGATCTGTGATTGGTTCAAAATGGCGGTAGATGTTTGACGAAAAAGACATTGGTAGGATATAAAAACCGGGCAAGAGCGAGTCGGACTCGCGCACCGAGGGTTCCGTAACATCCGGGTTTATGCATTTAGACTGTCTCACCAGTGAGGCAGTCTGGGTAGTGCCGGACTCTTACCGGCTAAACCACACTCCTGCCCGTGCTCAGTGACCCTCTGACGTGTTTAGAGCCCTTGTGTACTTAATTTCCATATTATACACCTTTTTTTTTTCAGCATCCTCGATCGAGAACTCGACAGACAATACAAATACATATTTCTATAAACTTAATAAATATCAAAATTTAACATCTCTTTCTTTTTTTGTTTTTTGCTTTTGCTTTTTATTTTTTTTTTTTTTTATTTAACTACTTATATTATTTATTAGGTACTTAGACTATATCAACTATTATACAGAGTGTTTGGTGCATCGTTTGCCAAAATGGAATTGGCCGAAAGGAGAGGTCATTTTCTATCTCTTAAGGTCCAGTAACTCATTCCTTGTTACACCGGTTTTTTTATTATGACTTTTTAATTTTTATTTAGAAAAATACAAGAACTCTGCATTTAAGCTTATTTTTTTTTTAAATTTATGTGTATAGCCTTCAAATTTTATTTTAATTCTTATGTTTACTCTTGTATGGTTCTATGAAATTCAAAATTACTAGCTAATAACATCTGGTTCCTTTTTAATAACTCACAAGGTTTTTGAAAAAGGAAAAAATACACTTAACACTCAACTTTAAATTGCTGTAAAAAAAAACTAATAGCGATCGGGATCTTCAAATTCTTTCAAAAACTTCTCTATTTTGTCCCCTTTCCAATGGTAATAATAAATTTATTTATAAGTAGTTTTGTACATGGCATACAGAGTTGTCTTATAAACTTAAATGTTATAAATTAGATCCAGTACAACAATAACAGGGGTCATAGGACTCCCTTTTCCTAAACTAGGCAGATAACCTGTCTGTATCTTAGGAAAGAGTATCCATTTATTATGGGTCTTAGTGGTGGTTACAAAATATTGGTACGTGCAGAGGGCGAACAAAGTACTTATGTTATATTTAAGGACAAAAAAAAAAATTAAAATGTGCGTGTGTGTGTGTGTGTTTGGTAGTGTGTGTTCGTGTGTGTGTGCGTGTGTGTGTGCGTGTGTGTGTGTGTGTGCGTGCGCGTGAACGTGCGCGTGAACGTGCCCGTGTACGTGTGCGTCTGTGTGTATGATTGTTTGTTTTTAAGCCCATAGTGTGGATGTAAACCTATCTCACTTTACTGTACACTGGTTAAAAGCTCCTCGGTTTCACTATATGTTAACGTCTGTAGCCAGGAATTAAGCTTGTGTTTTACCTCATACTTATTCAAGGCGTAGATATTTAATTGTTTATGGGCTTTATTATAAAGCCTAGCACTTAGACCATTAAACTGTCATCTTGCGAAAGCAGTTCTACAAGAGACCGTTGGACATAAAGGAAAGCCCCAACGCCGCTGACTGACTAGCTGCTAATTGAACGAGATCATAGAGTGCTTGCGAAGGATGGATCTTAGGATGTACAATTTCCTAACAGTTAGGACATTGCATTCTGAATATATCATATATGTATGTAGGGTAGTCACGTGGTTTAAAGTGAATTACTTTTAGTACCGCCCTTTGAGCTCTTTCAAGTTTTAATAGCTCAGTTTTATGAGTTCCTCGCCACACCGGGATACAGTACGTCAGGATTGATTGACACTAGGCCAAGTAAACCATTCGGAGAGTATCTCTATCCGCTGAAAACCTTAGGTTTTTAAATATATATATAAGCCTTCTGGTGCGAGAAGTCAATGACTCCTTATGGGTGGTCCAGTCTAGTTTCTCGTCGACGAATACACCGAGATATTTTATGGACTCTACCATCGTCAACGACAGACAAGTACAAGCTTCAGTGTTTTGCGGACAGTTGTGGGCTTTTAGATATCCGGTTTCTTCAGCTGGTTTTGATGTATGCGGTAGAGTGAAACGTAAGAATTTAGTCTTAGTAACATTTAAGGTTAAAAGATTACTTGCTAACCATTGCATTACTCTCCGTAAAGCTTCCTCAGAGTGCATTCTAGCGTCCTTCCAACTCTCACCATAAGCCACGAGTGCAGTGTCATCTGCGTAAGTGAAAATATCACAGTTGACGAGAAGCTGATTACAGAGGTCGTTTATATAAATTTGGAAGAGGGTTGGACCCAAAATACTTCCCTGGGGAACTCCAAAAGTTAACTGTTCCTCTGCGCTAATAATATTTGTCTATCTTGACAGATTGTCTACGGTCAGAAATATCTTTAAAGATGTCAACCGTATACCTACATTTTCCATTTTCTCTATTAATTTAGAAATGCAGACAGTGTCGAATGCTTTACTGAGGTCAAGGAAAATGCCATAGCATTTAAATTTTTTGTCTAATTTGTCAGCCACTGACTGTACAAGGTCGACAACGGCATCTTCCGTAGATATGCCATGTCGGAAACCATATTGGTTATTAGTGAGGATGTGGAATTTTGTTAAATAATTAGTTAGGCAGTTGTTGAGGACTCGTTCCATGATTTTAGACATAGCGCTTAAGACGGAGATGGGACGATAGTTAGAGATCTGATCTTTATCTCCAGTTTTGTAAACAGGGGTGACTAACGCCGTTTTAAACGCCATCGGAAATACCCCTTGTGATATAGCAAGGTTGCAAATATGTGTGATCGAAGGTACAAGATCATTTCGCGCCATTTTGATTAATTTGGCTGGTATATTGTCCCATCCCGTGGCACAGTCATCCCGAAGGGTTTTTATAATAGTGTCGACATCACTTGCGGTGACCGGGAGAAGCGTGATTGAGTTTAGTGTACTGTATTTGGATGTCTGATCTCTGTCCGTAGGGAAGCTAATTATTTTAGATGCCAACGTCTTACCTATATCAGCAAAATATTTGTTAATTAAGTTAACAAAGGACAAAAGGTCCGTTGTTAATGTTAGGAGATTCGTTTGCTGGCTGATTGTTTTTTTCCGTATAAGTGAGTTTTTTGACGACCTTGACGGAAGTTGAGACTAGGGATGATTTAGTCCAACGCATTGGTTGGACTAAATCATCCCTAGTCTCAACTTCCGTGGCGTAAACAGTTCTTTGGGCCGTCCCCAGATGTAAAAATCTAACGGAGTCAGGCGGCTTTCATCACTATCAAAGCAGAAATACGTTTACACACCACTACAGTCGAGATAAGACGAAGATGTCACGCATGTGTACGCAATAGTGGAGGACAATCTAAATAAAATTTATAATTAGGTACTTATTAAATAAAAGTTTACTTTTTATTTCAAGTTCGAGGAAAGTTAGAACCCTAGAAAGAGATAAAAGACTGCGTAAGAGTGAGATAACACTATCCACCTACTTAAAGAATGTTATTTATGTGAAAACTACTATTCTAACCGTAATATCGAATAGCAGCCTGATGTGTCTCGATTACACGTTTAGCGAATTACTGAAGTTATTTAAAGTTTTTTTTTTTTGTATATTGCACACCGTTGGAAAGGGTACAAACTAGAGAACTTTTTAAAAGAATTCGAAGATCCCGATCGCTTTTAGTTTTTTTTTTCAGCAATTTAAAGTTGAATGTTAAGTGTATTTTTCCTTTTTTCAAAAACTTTGTGAGTTATTAAAAAGGAACTAAATGTTATTAGCAAGTAATTTTAAATTTCATAGAACCATACAAGAGTAAACATAAGAATTAAAATAAAATTTGAAGCCTATACTCATAACTTTTTTTTAAATTTAAGCTTAAATGCAGAGTTCTTGTATTATCACACTAATATTATAAAGGCGAAAGTTTGTGAGTGTGTGTGTGAGTGTGTGTGTGTGTTTATATGTTTGTTACTTCTTCACGCTCAAACGGCTGGACCAATTTGGATGAAATTTGGTATGGAGGTAGCTGACACCCTGGATTAACATATAGGCTATTTTTTATCCCGATATTCCCACGGGATCGACATTTACGCGGGTGAAACCGCGGGGCGCAGCTAGTTCTAAATAAAAATTAAAAAGTCATAATAAAAAAACCGGTATAACAAGGAATGAGTTACTGGGCCTTAAGAGATAGCAAATGACCTCTGCTTTCGGCCAATTCCATTTGGCAAACGATGCACCAAACACCCTGTATATTTCAGTATCCTATTTTACTTATGCTATTTTATTTCTATTATTTACTATTATGAGCTATTCTAACACAATATTCTAAGAATTTTTCTCTATTTCTACTACCTACTTAATAAACTAGGTAAAATATCTATACTAAGTTTCTGTTCGAGGTCTTGCTCGACCTCGTAGCGCGCCTTCCCAGTGATTGGGCACTCTAACAGGACATGCAGGACTGTTTCGTCCTTGCCCAGTTCACAGGCGCACGATGCGTTCTCCTTACACTTGAAGCGTTTCAGGTATGCAGAGAACCTACCGTGCCCTGTGAGGATTTGGGTGCTGAGGCTCGTGGGCTTTATTTTTCGCACTATTCTGTACGCCGCAACTGCGTCGGGGAAGAATATTTTGGTGCCGGAGGCTGTTTGCCCGGACTTACATATATCTCCTGTTCCATTCGTCAAGCGACCCCATGTGGATCTGCCGCTTGACGAATGAAACAGGACACAGGTCGTAGTCCGGCTTCTTCTTCAACCCCAGGGCGGCTTCCTTTGCGAGTTTGTCGGCTCGCTCGTTTCCCTCCAATCCTGCGTGAGCCTTGATCCAGAACAAGGACACCCTCTTGTTCTGTAGCTCACAGCGGCGGAGGGTGTCTCTTGTTTTCACTGCCAGGGGATGGGGGGAACTCGCACTAACCACCGACTGGAGGGCCGCCATGGAGTCGCTGAAGATGCCGAACGTTTCTTCCCTCCGCTTGAGCGCTTCGTCAGCCGCTCTTTGTAGGGCCAATAGCTCCGCCTGATAGACGGTGCAGAAGGACGGCAGGGCAAGTTTGAGGGCCTTTACTTCCCCGACTTTGCCCTCAATCTTGCTGCCGTCTGTGAAGATACGCAAAGCGAAATCGCTGTGGTTCTGGTAGTGTTCCGCGTCTATCAGGCTACCGAACTGCAGTGTGGTCTGCTCCGCGGGGTGCGGGGATTGCAACGCTGGAGCCATCCGCTCAATCTCCCTGTCTCCTAGCACTGACTGGGACGCCCCTCTCTTGGCCTCGTACAGCGCCGCCGCCTCGCGAATGCGCAGGTCGATTGGGAGTATTCCCGGCCAGCACCAGTGCCGAGTTAAGGGAGACTGTGCGGTAGGCTCTACACAGCTTTTGTGCGAACCCTCTTTGGACCACATTTAGCTGCTTTGTTACCCCCAACTTGTTTGCGGCTGGCGCCCATGCACTCGCGGCGTACAAAAGCGTCGGCTCAACCGCTGCGGTGTAAATGACCCGGGTAACCTCCGGACTTAAGCCCCAGCTCACCCGGGCAGCTCTGGCCAGCTGCTTGTAGATGCCTATCGCCTTTTTACAGGCGATAGTGACGTGTTTATTAAAGGTCAGCTTGCTGTCTATGGTGACGCCCAGGATTTTTATATCTTGGGACATACCGTTGTCGACCCCCCCCATGGTCAAGAGCGGTGTGTCGTACTTCAGCCTCCGCGTCAGCACCATCGCACAGGTTTTGTGCGGCGCGAATTTGAGCTTGTTTCTGACACCCCACGCTCGAACATGTTCGAGAGCGGCACCGGTCTGTCCCTCGATTTCCACTGCCGATTCGCCGACGAACACCACGACGACGTCGTCGGCGAATGCCTGGCAGTAGTGGCCTCTATCCTCCAGTTGCTTTAACAATGGGTCTAACATCAGATTCCAGAAGATAGGGCCACCTATGGAACCATGGACGCACCCTTTACTGGTTGCCTTTCTGCTCTCTTCTCCCGCGTATCTCACGCTGACCTCCCTGTCGCTGAGATAGCTGTAGACAACCCGTCTCAAGTTTACAGGACACTTTTCCTCAGCCAATCGTACTTTAATGGCAGGCCACCACGCACTGTCGAATGCTCCCTCTATATCCAGCGACACGAGCGTCACTGTCTTTTTACGTGCCAGCTCTGTGCGGATGTACTGCACGAGAGTATAGAGGGAGTCTTCGGTGCTCTTTTGAGGATAAAGCCGTATTGGCGAGTACTAAACCTGGGGAGCAGGTAAAACTTGAGACGAGCAACCAGCATCGTCTCATACACCTTCCCTAGTACAGGCAAAAGCCCAATCGGCCTGTAGGACTTCGGGACGGTGTAAGAGTCTTTGCCTGGCTTCCTGAGTACAACCACGGTTGCTTCCTTCCAGGACTTCGGAAATTATTGGTGTGCCAGGCATTTACTCAACAGCGACAGGAAGAATTCAGGGTTACAGGAGATGGCCTGAGAGCAGATGTCGGCCGCGAGGCCGTCAGCTCCCGGGGCCTTTTTTGGGTTGAACGACCCAATGGACCTGTCTAGCTCACCCTGGGTAAACGGTAGGTCATGTTTTTCACCATGGCTCCACTCGTTTACCCTTTCTGCTAGTAGCCGGGCTTGGCGATGGTCCACAGTGTCGTCCTCCTCACGGTCCTCAGGATAGAACGTGTCGGCCAACAGCTTCACCGTACCCTTCGCATCTAGTACCTCACCTCCCGACCACAGTGGCGGATCCTCCTCTCGTTTCGCGACCCTTCCCATGACTCTGTAAATCCCTTTCCAGACGCCTTCCTTTTCCTGCTTTCCACAAAACTGTCTCCAACTCAGGAGAGTTGGAGATCGCTTTTCTTACGGCCTCCTCATACCTTTCTTTTTCTTCTAGGTATAGCCTCACCACCATCTCTCTTCGGACCGGCGCTGCATTCCTGACTCTGCGTTTCCTGGTGGCGAACAGCGCCTTCATCCCCGCGAGCTCATCGGACCACCACGGCAAGGTAAGTGTTATGTGTTTCTTTTTTGTTTTTAAAGTGTGTGTGCATGTTTCAGTTACGGCTTGTGTGTATGTGTTTATTGTGTGTTCTAGTTTTTCTGTGGTGTTTATGTTTATGAGCTCCGCAACTGTTAAGTTTTTTGCCAGCACAATTTGAGTCAGTTTCTCATGAAACTGTCTCCAATTTGCATCCTTCGTGTTGTATTTTTTGGTGGTGCGCTCAATGCTTATTCCTATTGATTTTTTGAGGTTAATGCCGAAAAATATGCCGTTGTGGTCTGAGCTCGTGAGTCCTTCTTCGATTCGCCAGCCGTCCACCAGGTCCAGCATGTCCGCCGAACAGGCCGTAACATCCACGTGACTGCTGTACCTGACACCTCCCCTAATGGTGTCAAAGGTCGGCATGTCGCCCGCGTTCAGTATCTGCAACCCCATTTCCCATTCGCGTTCGCGTCTCCTCCGATGACCAACCTGCTAGGGCCATCCACTTGATCCACTCGTTTTAGCTGCTCCAGGTATGGCTCTATGGGCTTGTCGGGCTCGAAGTAGAAGGACACCAGCGTGATCGTCCAGGCTCTGGTTCGGACTCCCACCACAACGATGTTGTTTGTGGTGAGTTGCGGGTACTGTGCCTTTACAGACCCTTCTCCTCCCTCAGAGCTCTGGAAGACCCTTACGCCCTGGCAAACCTTCATCCTTCTCACCCCACCCACATAGGGCTCCTGGAGCAGCGCTAGGGCAAGTTTGCGCTTTACAGCCTCCAGAAACAGCTCGTTGGTGGCCAGCTGACTCCGTTGCAGGTTGTCCTGGACTATTTTGTACTGGTGGGTATCAGGGGCAACTTTAGCAATACGCTATTGAGGCTCGAGCGAGGGCATCCCACTTACGCCTTACAGGGCTACAGGGCAATCCGTGCTGAATGCATTGTGCTCAGTGTTTCCCAATTTTTCCCTGGTGCAGTTTACGCACACCGCTGCTTCGCCCATTTGCCTGTCCGGGCAGTCCGCTCTAAGGTGCGGGCCGCCGCAGTGGCTGCACAGATCGGCTGGGTGCTTGCAAAACCGCTTACTGTGACCGTAGCCCAAGCAGCGGGTGCACTGCACCAGTGGCGTCTGGTCTTCGACACGCACAATCTGGAGGTCTATTCTAAGGTTGCCACCTTCGATGGCCCGCCTCCAGATTAACGGGGACATACTGAGCACAATGTGGTTCAGATGGGGGTTGCGTGCCTTTCTTCGGAATTTTATTTCCACCCTTTGGTCCTCGTTAAAAAATATTTTAAAGTAAGTTTTGTTGAATGTTTTTCGCGGTTTTGTCAATTTTCACTCGCTCAGGTTTTTTTTTTTTTTTTTTTTTTTTTTAAACGAACTAGTTCCGCCAACGTAATTGGCGCCTATTTTGTATCTCAACCTTTTCCATACCAGTTCTCGCTTACATGCCTCTCGTACTTCCATGCTTCATACTGTGTCTTTCTCTTTTCCATCACCATTCATCCAGTGGGTAGGGTTACTAGGGTAGGGTTTAACTAAGTACTTTTATTTTACTGTACTTCTACTTTATCTTTATTTACTATTATCTCGTGTTCAGGGAAATAACTTACACTGATTTTGTTTTATTGCATTAGGTCAACTTAACTTATAATTACTAATTGTACATATTTTGTACTTCATTTTTCACTTATTATCTACTTACTTTTAAGGAAATATTGAAACAGGTTTGGTTTTACCTACTGCGTATCTTATCTAATTTAATATACTTATGTCCTATGTTTGCTGTTTATATTCACAATATAATAAGAAACATAGTTGTTTCATCATGTTTTATTTCTTTTAATAACTTTTTGGGCTATGTTCTCACAGTAGGCTATAAAATCATCTCTGCTTTTTCCCAACATTACCTCAGCTACGCTTTCTCTTTGCAGTCTTTTACCTATAAGCTGTTCTAGGTTATACCTTTCTTTTATATATATCGGACAGTCCAGTATAATATGTGGGACTGATTCCGCTATATTTGGGTCGCAAAGGCACGATGGGCTCCCTTTACACTTAAAGCGATTTAAGTATTCCGAGAACCGACCGTGCCCCGTTAAGACTTGCGTGAGCACACCTGTTGGCCTCAACCTTCGTACAATACGGTAGGCAGCTATAGCGTCGACGAACGTCTTCGTCACGGAGGCCGTCTCGCCAGACACATATCTTCGATTCCACTCATCAAGCGAATCCAGACGGATTTGACGCTTGATGAATGAAATCGGACACTGGTCATGGTCCAGCTTCCTCCTTGACGACAATGCTGCCTCCTTTGCTAGCTCATCCGCACGCTCGTTCCCAGGCAATCCAGCATGGGCCTTGACCCAAAGGAAAGAGACATCTTTGTTCTGGTCCAATGCCCGAGTCAGATTTGCTCGTGCGCGGACCGCCAGAGGGTGATTGGTTTGTAAGCGTCTGCAATGCTGACATTGAATCGCTATACACTCCATAGCTCGTCTCTTTGCGCCTGAGAATTACATCCGTTGCCTTGCAAATGGCCAGTAGTTCAGCCTGTTAGACAGTGCAGTACGCGGCGAGACTAAGTTTGAGGTTCTGGATTTCGCTTTCACTATCCCATAAGGATAATGCAGCTCCGACCTTCCCCTCAATCTTGCTGCCGTCAGTGAATATTCGCACTGCCTGCACGTTATGACTGTCCACAAGCTGTTGGTCTGCCAGGCTCATGAACTCCACGGCCTTTTGTTTGGCAGGGTGAGATGTTTCTGCAAATCCCACCATACTCTCAATCTCCCTGTCTCCTGGCACATACTGGGAGGACCCTCTCCTTGCCTCATACAGAGCGGCTGCCTCTTGTATGCGAAGGTCTAGAGGTAGTATCCCAGCCAGCACCAGTGCCGAGTTTAGCGAGACTGTACGGTAAGACTTGCAGAGCTTCTGGACGAATCCTCGTTGGACAGAGCCTAGCTTCTTCCGTATCCCCAACTTTTTCGTAGCGGGGGCCCAGGCTCCAGCCGCGTACGTAACTATCGGTTCTATCATAGCTGTATATATTATTTGTATGACTTCCCTGTTTAGTCCCCAGCTGACTTTCGCCGCACGCGACAGCGGTTTGTAAATTTCCGCCACCTTTCTGCAGACATTCTTGACATGCTCACTGAACGTCAATTTGTCATCTATGGTGAGCCCAAGCAGCTTCATACTCCTGACCATACCAATGTCGACCCCGGCCATGCTCAGAACTGGGGTGTCGTACTTAAGCTTGTTGGTTATTAGCATCGCACAAGTTTTGTGCGGTGCAAACCTAAGCTTGTTTCTTACGCCCCAATTCTGAACACGGGCGAGAAGGCCTGCACGAAGTTTCCTTCCAGATCTTGCAGAAGCGGGTCTAGTACAAGATTCCACAGTATGGGGCCACCAATTGACCCTTGGACACAGCCCTTATTTGTCTCTCTCGTGCATTCCTCCCCAGCATACCTCACTCTTACTTTTCTGCTGTCGAGGTAGCTGTCAAGTAGCCTCCTGGTATTCACCGGGCACTTTTCATCAGCCAGCCTGACCTTGATTGCCGGCCACCATGCGCTATCGAAGGCGTCCTCTATATCCAATGACACCAAGACAACTAGCTTCTTCAGCCTCAACTTGCCCTGCACGTGCTTTATTAGCGTATAGAGGGCGTCCTCGGTGCTCCTCTGGGGCATAAAGCCAAACTGACGAGTACTAAACCGCGGCACAAGCTGCCACTTGATTCTCGCCACTACCATCCTCTCCAGGACCTTCCCCAGGACCGGCAGAAGACCTATCGGTCTATATGACTTGGGGTTCATGTAATTTTCCTTGCCCGGTTTTCTGAGGACCACCACCGTTGCCTCTTTCCAGATGTCCGGGAAGTGCGCCAGTTCTAGGCATTTATTGTATAGGGCAAAGAAGGCGTCAAAGTCCTGGTAGATCGCTCGACTGCAGATGTCCGACGTAAATCCATCCATTCCGGGGGCTTTCTTTGGATTAAAGTGTCCCACGGCTGTCTTCAGCTCCAGCGGTGTAAATGGTGGGTCATGATATTCACCATGCTGCCATTCATTTACCCGTCTGGCTGCTTCCCTAATGAACCTGTGATCTGCGTTGTCCTCTTCCGCTGTGTCCTTTGGATAGAATGTGTCGGCGAGCAAGGCTGCCGATTCCTGCGGGTTCAGAAATGCACCATCGTTCATCAGGGTCAGATCTTCTTGTCTCCTGGTGGTCCCCCTAATGACTCTATATATGCCCTCCCACAGGCCTTCTCCGTCTTGTCTTTCGCAGAAATTTTTCCAGCTGGCTACTAAGGCTTTCTTGGCTTGGCACTCATACTCTTCTTTTGCTTTCAGGTACTCGTCGACGACCGTCGCTCTCCGGACCGGTGTGGCGTTGCGGATGCGGTTCTTCTTTGTTGCGACTTCCTTCCTCATCGCAGCGAGCTCCTTGGACCACCATGGAATTTTAATTTTAACTTTACTATTGATTTTGGGGATGGCATCATCACATGCTTTCCCCATTAAATTTTGATATGCTATTACTAAATCTTCCAGTTCATGCTTATTCCCTATCCTATTTATACTGTCTACATTAATATTATTTTCCATTTTATATTCCCCCAGTTTAATTTTAAATTCCTCCCAATTAGTTATACTTTTCTAGTATTATACTTTCTTGTCGTCCTGGTAATGCTTATCCCTTTTTCCCTTTTTTCTTTAATGTTAAATATAATGGTGTTGTGGTCCGAGCTCGTTACCCCTGTGTCTACCCGCCAGCCGTCTACCAGGTCAAATAGGTCGAGCGAGCATGCCGTGACGTCAACGTGGCTCTTAAAAACTACGCCACCTCTTACTGTGTAAAAGGTCGGCGTATCTCCGGTGTTCAGTACCTGAAGCTCCAACTCTTCCAGGGTCCCGGACATCTCTTCGCCCCTAGGGTCTTCCACGGTGCTTCCCCACCAGGTGCTCTTTGCGTTCGCATCTCCGCCTATTAGAAGTCTTCCGGTGCCCAGCTCCAACTTTATTTTGGTCAGCTGATCCAAGTATGGCCCTATAGGTTGGTCTGGCTCGAAGTAATAAGAGACTACTGCGATTTCCCAGGCTTTGGTCCGGATCCCCACCACCACGATGTTGTTGGTGGTGAGTTTTGGGTAGGGAATGACATCCAGGTCACTATCAAAGACGGCTATTGCCGCCTTTACCCTCCCGCTTCCTTCAACCTGGCACTGGTAGACTCTCGCGCCACGGTAGCTCTTCATGCTCCTAGCCCCCCCCACATACGGCTCCTGGATCAGTGCCCATGCGATTGCTCGCTCACTGGCCTCTAAAAAGAGTTCGGTGGTTGCCAGTTCCTTCCTTTGTAGGTTGGCCTGGGCTACTACATATCCTCTGGTTGGGGTGCCTGCCTTGTCGCCAGTCTCCACCTTAGCAATACGCTACCCTGGCTCTGGCCAGGACCTCACATCTCTTTCTAACTGGGCATTCGCCGCTGAAAGCATTGTGCTCAGCACTTTCCAACTTTGCATGCACACAGTTACAGCATGATGGAGCTGTCCCGGCCGCCCAGTCTGGGCATTGCGTCCTCATGTGAGGGTCCCCACAGTGGCTACATTTTTCCACTTGCTCCTTACAGAGCCGTCGTCCATGCCTAAACCCTAGGCATAGGGAACACTGGACCAGTGGACTTTGGTCGGAGACTCGGATCCTTTGCAGGTCAATATGGACAGCCTGCCGATCCTGTAGTCTGTTCC
This sequence comes from Mesoligia furuncula, assembly GCA_916614155.1. NCBI lineage: Eukaryota > Metazoa > Arthropoda > Insecta > Lepidoptera > Noctuidae > Mesoligia > Mesoligia furuncula. Next base: position 193,869 of record OU744812.1, on the reverse strand, counting down.
ACATTTTTGGGGAGACCCTGAGGACAACATGGTGGGTGTGGGGGTTCCGTGTCTTCTTTTTATACAGTACCTCTACCCGGTCTTCCTCTTTCGTAAGCTCTGCGAAGACATCCCTGTTTTGGTTCCGAAGAGCCTTTAGAATGTCTTCATCTGTGTTGTAGGTCAAGACGTCCCTCAGAATCACCAGAGGGTCCCTGTTTTTGACATCCTCAACCTTCAACAGCTCCCCCACACTTGCCAATCTATTCTTAACCCTTTCTCTGTCTTCTTCCGTTTTGCATCCTAGTACTATTTTCCTGTCTTTTGCCTTTCGTATCCTATCCACTGTAACCCAGCCCTCCTTTGCATTGACTGCTTTCCTAATATGGTCGATAATTTCGTCCCCAGTTTCTGTTTCCTTGGTGGAGGTAACCACAATAGAGTGAAGAGCCGTCTGCTTCGGTGGTTGCTTTATAGGCTGACTTGCCGCTACACTAGCGTAGGAGAGCTTCTCCATATGCTCTTCGCTAGTTTTTAGTGCCTGTTTCAGCCTATCAAGCTTCTCACTATTTTCCCGCAGGTTTCGGCTGTGGTCCTCCAGGGCCTTTTTAAAGGACTCCATATTCACCTCCTTACCGGAAACTACCTCTTTCTCTTCATCAACTTCCACTTGTGCCTGTGACCCTTTGTTTTTGTTGTGATCTTCGGGGGTGGGGCTCGTCCTTTCTCCTGCTCAGACTCCTTTATAAGGAGGTAGAGCCGGTCCGCCTGGGCCTTGATCTCTTCTTTGATCTCCCTTTTTGTCGTTTTGGAGTTCGTCATGTGGCCCTTTATTATACTTAGGCAAATTCTGGCCTGCGCAACTCTGGGTTTTGTGGCCGGTGGACTCTGGAAGACAATCTCGAGGGATGGTCGTTGCGACTTTTCTAGTGTCGATTTACTCGGCATCTTTACCGCAGCTTCCGCCACCTGTGGCGTCACCTTACTTCCGGGGTTCCCAGCCTCCCATTCACCCACACTCTTCCTGACACTTTGCGTGGAGGGTCCAGCCTCTTCTGTGGGGTTTGGGGGTCTTTTGGCTTCCAGGTTTGCCGGCTTCTTGGCAGGTGTGCGTATACCGAACATCTTGTCCTGTATGGGTTCTGGTTTGGTTTGAACTAGTCCGACGTCAATGGGGTATTGTAAAAAGTACCCCTGTCTGTTGTATATAACAATAAAACGACAATAACAACCGTCAAAACAATAAAAACAAACAACAAAGTAATAAATGATTAGATTCTAAAGAATCTTGTCAACTTTATTTACTACGTACGCGGCTGTGAGACAACAGGCGCACTCCAGTTAAATCTACTAATAATGCGAAATGGTCAATATTTTATATGATGTTTTACATGACATTATTAAGCAACATGTACCCCTGAAAACGATATCTAGGAAAGAGTACCCAGCATGGTACACGCCTAGGCTTAAGCGACTTTTGAAAGAAAAAAACAAATTTCGTGTTAGAATAAAAAAAAATACAACAATCCCCTTGACGTTATATCCTTTGAAACATTGCGTGCCGACTGTAGCAAGTTAAGAACAGTTTGCTACAAAAATTATATCGAGAGATTAGAAACAGCGGTTTAAAAAAATCCTAAATCCTTCTGGTCTTTTATTAAGAACAGAAAGAAATCCAGTAGTGCTTACCCTGCAGTTATGTGTTACAATAATAAAACTGCATCAACTGGCCACGACATATGTAACTTGTTCGCTGAAAATTTCGCAGGTGTCTATAACACCCACCAACATCCATCCAATCAACAACCAACCAACTCGCAACTGCCTAACGATAACATCAATGACAATTCGCCGACTCTCTGTAAACTAGAACTCAATCCTGGTGAAATATTCCGAACCTTAACATCTTTAGATGAACAAAAAAGTGGAGGGGACGACGGTATTCCACCTGTGTTTATTAAAAGATGTGCGAAAGCGCTGGCTTTACCCCTCAGTCTTATTTATAATAGGTCTCTTAAAGACGGTATTTTCCCTGAGCAATGGAAAAAGGCACTGGTGGTGCCTATTTTCAAAGCCGGAGAAAGGAATGTAGTATCCAATTATAGACCCATTTCTATTTTAGTCATCTTTGGCAAAGTATTTGAAAAGCTCATAACCAACCGTCTTTCATCGCATGTTAAACACCTTCTCACCAGCCATCAACACGGTTTTATCAAATCTAGATCTACGACTACTAATCTAATGTGCTACGTGTCGTCTCTGTCAGAGTCTTTGGATAAACGTATTCCTGTCGACACCATATACACTGACTTTAGCAAGGCGTTCGATAAGGTAGATCATTCTCTTCTTATAGCTAAACTTCAGCACGTAGGTATAGGAGGATCAATGCTAAAGTGGTTTCAGTCTTATCTCAGTGACCGGTCTTCAAGAGTAGTTGTGGGAGGCCATCATTCAAAGCCTTTTCAAGCTACATTAGGTGTTCCGCAAGGTTCCCATTTAGGACCAATCCTCTTCAACATTTTCATAAACGACATCACGCTCTGCTTTAGGCACTCAAAATTCTATCTTTTTGCCGATGACATGAAAATAATGAAACCAATGTTAACTGAATTTGACTCTGCCTTATTGCAGGAAGATCTGAACAGACTGACGAACTGGTGCAAGATGAACAAAATGCTTCTTAACGTCTCAAAGTGTTACTACATGCAATTTAGTCGTAACAAAATCGTCAAATCTAACGATTACACGATTAGCCAACAAAAACTATTACAGTTAGAGGAAATACGTGACTTGGGAGTCACACTAGATAAAAAACTTAAATTTGACAAACACATTCTTAACATTTCATCGAAGGGGTTCAAAATGCTTGGATTTATCTTACGTAACAGCAAAGATTTTAAAAAGGCGTCTACCAGAATTCAATTATTCAACACACTGGTTAGGCCAATACTTGAATATAGCAGCCAGGTTTGGAATCCCCACTACGACATATACATTAAACACCTCGAAAGTGTCCAAAGACGTTTTCTTTATCATCTTTGTTACAAAGATCGTTTAGCTAAAAAAGTTATCAGCTACAAAGACAGATTAGGGCATTACAAAATGGTCTCACTTGCGGATAGACGGCAAACGGCAGACCTGATACTACTGCACAAGGTATTCAATGGAGTCATAGACTGCAGCAAACTATTAGGCAAACTGCATATGAACGCGCCATCTCGTCTGCCGCGGAAAAACAGCTACAACTTATTTTGCGTCTCAGGATCTAAAACCAATCTGGGACATTTCGCCGCCCTCCCAAGACTCTGCAGGCAGTACAATGAGTTGTCAAAGCGTTGTGAACTTGACATAACCCTGCCCATTTCAAAATACAAAAAGAATTTAGCCACCGCAAAATAACTAAGTATATAATATGTTACTACTCTCTGAAATGTGTATTAATTATAATTAAACTAAACACTTGTAATATTAATGCTTAATCTTGACATGTTAATTTTTAATCATTATTATTTTCCTCAAATTCATTCAATGTACTTCTTAATTTTTATTTTTATCCCGACATTTATAATATACCATCTATAATTTGAATGCTCAATCTTGATAACTTAATTTTATATATATTTTTTTCCTTTTAATTTTATAATTTGTACCTATTCATAATTTATTGTCTCTATTTTTATCGTGTTTACACCTAGTTATATGTGCATGCTGTGGTCTCCTGTAATTGAAGGAGCACACGTAAAAGAACCTTTTTATTATTGTAAATTTCTATTGTTTTTGTGTATCCTTTGTTGGAGATCCTCAATAAATAAATAAATAAATAAATAACAAAGTAGTAATAGTAGGTCGATAAAATGAGTTCTGATCTTTTTGTTTACTCACGGATGACTACTCAAAATCGTATGGTATGAGACCCAAAATCTGTGTATAAGAAGGGTAGGAGTGGTAGAGTTGCAGTCAGTTCTTAATTGTCAATATATATAGCCTCTGTGAGAACACAAATCCGTTTAACTTAAACTTTTCAGGCAACGAAGGTTTTATAGAGACTTGCTCTATCAATGGCTCTATGTAGAGTCGGTCCGATAACTCGATTGGATAGAGCTCGCCGAGCCCGTTTCAACGACCCCAAATTCGGGGTACGTAGCCCCAGGGGTTCCGGAGCAATCACGGTCCAAAAATACTGGTTTCGACCCAAGATGGCCGCCCAAGTATGGTTACACCGCGATTACTCCACAACTACTGGACCGAATTCCACCGTGCTTGGGTTCGCCTACACGTGCTCGACGTGATCTAGCCGGCTAAGGTGGTTTCAGGCTGAAAAATCTTCAGGCGCTGAAAATGCCTGAAAACAACTGGGGCGGGTAGAGAGCGACCGGACGATGACCCTAAAGAAAACCCGAGCCTTCTACGACCTCTAGTTTTTCCTGAGACCTTTAGCCTGACCTCCGCCGTCCGCCAAATATGGTTTCAGCGCGAAAAAATTTCAGGCTCTGAAAACGCCTGAAAACCTATTCAGCCCAAAAACCAGACCAGGCCCTACAGTCCCAAAAAAGTCCGGATCTTCTACGCCCAATAACTTTGGAGATACATGCACTTGAAAATTTTTACCAACAAAACCAAAATGGCTGAAAAAGCTATTTCCGCGAGTTTTAAAGTTATTGGGCGCAACTTTGGGCTTAAACTACACACAATACACATACAAAAGTCAATTCTATGCTTAAAATTTATTAATTTATTTCTATTTAATGTTAAAAAATAGCTAAAAATTTAATAACTTTGGATCCGCTAATCAGAAAATTTTGAAAAAAATACCTAAATAATCTACAAATAACACACTATACGACAGTAGCATAAAATTTAAGAAATTAAAATTTTTTCCTGTCAAAATATATATATATGCAATTTTTTAATTACTACGTTAAATCTAAATAAGCAAAAAATCTAGTTTTTTCAGGATATCTTCTTCTGATGAGCGCGCAAAAGCTAGCAATTGAAGATTTTTCAATTTGTCGCTGATTCAGGAGTTATAGGTATCCAAAGTTTGAACTTTTAAATAATAATAACACAGAAAGTACATTACATAAAATTCATGTACTTGCAAATATTATTCTCTCCCAGGGGCCTCTTGCATACTGCAAAGTTTCCAGCGGCTGACGTGTCTCGTTCAGGTTTTTCAGACCACGTGCTTTTTTGTTTTTCCTGAATAACGCTGAAAGTAGTGATTCAAGGTGTCTTCCGAGTGGTCCGGAACGAGGGTAGAACTGCTCCGCTATGTTTTTCAAAAGAAAAACATAGGCTCGTCGATCTTGTTTCGTAGCAAATGCGACAATGGTCCAATCTTTAAAAACTTAACCTCTAAAAAGAGGGTTTTTCAGTTATAACACTGCACAGCACTGCAATCCAGTTTCCGTTTTCACTTGGGGGTATGGGGGCAACTTTCCTCCACACGCAGACACTTGATTTTTTAAAATCGGAGCACTTTTCACTACTTTTTTGAATTTTTATGTGCATAGCGACTCAAAAAACGATCCGACCACCGCGAGGGCTGGGGGGGAACTGGTTCGCTCAGGTTAGGTTCGCTCAGGTTAGGTTCGCTCAGGTTAGGTTCGCTCAGGTTAGGTTCGCTCAGGTTAGGTTCGCTCAGGTTCGGTTCGCTCAGGTTAGGTTTTTTTTTTTTTAAATTCACCCGTAATCACAGGGCGTTGCGTGTTTCCTCTGACATGATCAGAGACCTTTTTTGTCCAGGGGGTATATTTATTTATTTCAAACAGTCATTACATTTTACCTTACATTACTTATTACTACACTTACTTCACGATTCAAAACAGAGTTTTTCAATGAATTCTTAGAAGCAACTTCTTATCATATCATTTAAACTATACAATATTTTAATTTTAATTACCAACTTTGCTTATCTAACTATATTTTTCACTATATGGTTCTTAGAGTTACTTTTATCCCACCAAAAACATATAATGTTGAAAAAGAAGGCCAACTTCCTTACTTCATGTAGATGTTTGACCAGCAAAAGAGTTGAAATCGAAACCAACGCCAAGTTTTAAGCCATTTTCTTTGCACCGGCCTTATTTTGCAATTCTGTTGTAAGTAATTTGTATTTGAAACTTTTTAGATATCAATACAATAATATAGTTCCATTTACACTTGGCGGGTTTTCGTTGTGTTATAGGTATTTTTCATGCATATTATTTTATGGTTTTCTGAAAACCCGCCAAGTTTAAATGGAACAATATTATTGTATTGATATCTAAAAAGTTTCAAATACAAATTACTTACAACAGAATTGCAAAATAAGGCCGGTGCAAAGAAAATGGCTTAAAACTTGGCGTTGGTTTCGATTTCAACTCTTTTGCTGGTCAAACATCTACATGAAGTAAGGAAGTTGGCCTTCTTTTTCAACATTATATGTTTTTGGTGGGATTTCATTTCTTTTTGCCAAGTGGGTAGAACACGTGTAGGATTAAATTGTATAGCCTAGGTTTTCTTTTTTTTTGATAATTGTGGTTTTTTATTATTTTTTCTCTTACGAGGTGTTTTTTAGGGTTCCATACCCAAAGGGTAAAAACGGAACCCTATTACTAAGACTTCGCTGTCTGTGCGTCTGTCCGTCTGTCCGTCTGTCTGTCTGTCACCAGGCTGTATCCCAAGAACCGCGATAGCTAGACAGTTGAAATTTTCACAAATTATTTATTTCTGTTGCCGCTATAACAACAAATACTAAAAACAAAATAAAATAAATATTTAAGGGGGGCTCCCATACAACAAACGCGATTTTATTGCGCTTTTTTGTTCGATATCAAAAATGGCAACAGGTAGGCACTTGAAATATTCACAATATACTCAGTTATATTTTAACTTTAATAATAAAATTAAAATAAAATAAATATTTAAGGGGGGCTCCCATACAACAGACATGTTTTTTTCGGCGTTTTTGCCTTGTGGTACGGAACCCTTCTTGTGCGAGTCCGACTCGCACTTGGCCAGTTTTTTATTAAATGATGAGCCCGCTGCAGTCTGAACTGCGGCAATGTTTGGACGTATAGACCATTCCCTATCAGCTGTTTTTTTTTAAACTTATTCTTTTTCACACATATTTTTTTTAAATCCGGTCTAAAGAGCGACCTTAATCTGTTGTACTCAACAATAGCACTTTCTTGCGCTTTGATCTGGCTAGGATCGATATTTATTAAATGGTCACCACTCAAAGTTTTTACCCTAGATAATGGTACGTAGGCTTGACCACAAGTGAATATAGAAGAACCAATATCAATTAAAGCATTGTCCAAGCTCAAACCTTGACTCTTATGAATGGTGATTGCGTAAGCTAAACATATCGGAAACTGCTCCCGGTAAACAAAAGCACGGCTCAAAACTTCAAGTTACAATTTGAAATATTAATGATATTAGTTTTAATTTAAAAAAATATACTTTTAGAAATAGAAATATGAATCTGCTTAACAAAACGATTTAAAAGGGGTCAAATAAGTATTCTTAAAAAATATTTTGCCTTTATATCTTATGATATACGTCATTTGACATGTTTTAAGGTTTTTAATAATTTATCTTTCTAAGAAAAACTCATACTTACCTAAAAATTAAGTTTATTTTTTTTTATACGGAACCTGGATTACAGAATGTGTGAAGGCTCGTACACACAGGCGCGACGCGACAGTGCGACGCGATTCTGCGATATATACCCGTAGAACAATTTCTATGGAAACGCGCGCGACACTTCACACTGGAGCGACTTGTCGCGCCGCGACACGGTCGCGGCGCGACGAGTAGCGCGACACCGTGTAGCCGCGATATCGCCGCGACGCCATACAAAATGAACATTTAGTATGGTGTCGCGGCGATATCGCGGCGATATCGCGGCCGCGACGCGACACGAGAGTTCGAGAGTATAAAAGGCAGTGCAATCCAAGTTGAGCTCAGTAGCAGACGATCTTCGTCAGAGGACGAAGGCAGGTCTGTGCGTGTTTGCCCCGCGGGGGTCCTAGGTTCGATTCCCCGGTCCACCAACATAACCCAATCTAACCTAAGTAGGTACAGTTGTTCTATGTATCTCACGAAGGCGGGTTGGTCAGCCGATGGTTGTGTCAGTATCGACTCCCGCCCGAACTGCCGGTCGCCCAGTCGGGCTAGGTACAACTGCACTTGTTTCGCGCCAAAATTTTCCGTCGCGTACCATCAACATAGAAAAACGTAAACAGAGAAAAGCTGTTCACATTGAGGTCAGTAAGCAATGTTTAAATATTTAATTGTAACATTTAATACCTACGTGATTCTAATGATGCATTGTTTGTTTTAGATTCTTCAAATGCTATAGAGAACATAATGTGGTCCTTAGAGCTATGTTGTTTTAAGAAACCAACGAAATATGACAATACAGAAAAGCTTATTCCAGAAAGTTTTGAAAACACAACTAGCGAAGCCTGGCGTAGTACATACATGCAATTAGCAAATTTGCATTTTATTAATAAAGAAGCTGAATATATTAAATACTGTGATAGGTACCGAATGTATCTTAATTTTATTTGATAATATATGTAAATAAATATAGATCACGAAAAGATTATTACAACCTAACATGTCTGTGTGGCCGGACTTAAAGAATAGCACCACCCAATACTTCCCGTGGGTGTCGTAAAAGGCGACTAAGGGTCGTACCGGAGAATGGGCAGCAGCGTTCTCTATGCATTCCACCACCATACTATACTGCGATCGCCAACCCGCCTGCCAAGCGTGGCGATTATGGCAAACCCCCCCTTTTTGGGGGAGGCCTATGTCCAGCAGTGGGCGTCTTTCGGCTGAAATGATGATGAAAGATCACAAATATTAGGAAACAAAAAAGTTATACTAGAACATTATGTTATTATAAAAAAGTATAGACGAATTGAAAAACTCCACCTTTTTTTAAATCGATTAATAAAAGTACACCAACTAAATAATATAAACGTAACCACAAAACAATTAATTTACCCACAAAAAAATGACGTTAAGTTGGGAGAATGAAACAAAAAACTGGCAACACTGATAAAATATGGCGTAATTTGGTGTTCATAAAAACAAAAAATAAATATAAAGTTTTTTGGTTACTTATCGTCATCGATGATAGGTGAAGTGTTTGGTATTTTTTGCCCTTCCTTTATAATTCCGGTACAGTTTAATAGCACATACCGTCATTTTATCGCTGTTATTTGTTTATTACTTAGCGCGCGTAATACGTGGGTAGTGAAACCAAAGCGGCACGATCGACACTAATCGGCGGGTAAGAATAACTGAAGTTCTTAGCCGCCGATTAGTGCTGATCGTGGCCAACAGTTGGCCGATATTTTTTGACACGTTTGCGCGCATTTGATGCTCTATCTAGACATTATATATAATCAAAGGTTTGACGGTAAGTAGTTAGCGTTATTTTTAAGTGAACGTGAAACAACCCGTCCCAAGTAGTTTGGGCTCCGCTAGCAGTCGAGTGCTAGTGATAACAGCTGTGCGTGAGACAGCGTTCGAGTTCGACGTCTGAATGCGAACGGCTGTGTTAGGTACATTCAGGTACATTACAGCTCCCACAGGACCTCACGAACAATTACACTTGCGACCACTACACCAACGAGGCAGTCTGTTAGTATATCACTACTATATTCATAATTAGGTCACTCATTCATTAACCCTTAGTCTGCCGGAACGTAGATCTACGCGAGACACAATGGCTTTTTAATTGTGTCTGTAATTACGGCACAAGCGGTTAATCATTACACATAATAAGTTATAATTGATTATTTCTTAAACATACACACATACATAACATCACGCCTGTAATCCCCCAAAGGGTTAGTAGATACACTCACATTTCACCAGTTATGCTTACACATACCTAGGTATTGAGCATAATTTTACTGGAGAAGAATTCACGTAGATACCTACCGAATTAGTTTGCTAAGTAGGTTAATTAGAAGTAAGTACCTACCTAGGTTAGTTCCAATTTAAGTACTCGTATGTTGTTTCCACTTTGACAAATCCACTGATTTCAAAATTATAAGTAAGTACCTACCTACCCACCTACTCATAAAGGTCATACAAATGTGTTGCAGACGAAAGTACGCATTACCAAATACTTAAGTAGAAATTAAAGTTATTTTTCCAAAATCACATAAATTTGTTGAAACCGAGTAATCCGTAAAAAATAAATCTTAACAATTATAATTAAAAAATCTTGGTTAGTAAACAAATACTTCGTAAAAGTAGGTACGTCTGAATTCACCAGTGTCGTCGTTCGTGCTTGTGTGGTCAAGCTTAGGTACCTAAACCCTAACCTAAGTAGGTACCTATTTAGGTTAGGTTGGGTTATGTTGGCGGACCGGGGAATCGAACCTAGGACCCCCGCAGGGCAAACACGCACAAACCTGCCTTCGTCCTCTGACGAAGATCGTCTGCTACTGAGCTCAGCTTGGATTGCACTGCCTTTTATACTCTCGAACTCTCGTGTCGCGTCGCGGCCGCGATATCGCCGCGATATCGCCGCGACACCATACTAAATGTTCATTTTGTATGGTGTCGCGGCGATATCGCGGCTACACGGTGTCGCGCTACTCGTCGCGCCGCGATTCGCGTCGCGCTTGTGTGAAAGGTGTTGCGGCGCGATAATATCGCAGAATCGCCACGCGACGTGTCGCGCGACAAGTCGCGCCTGTGTGTACGAGCCTGATAGCCGAACTCACACTTGACCGCATTTTTATTTTTACTTTAGCTTCGTGCAAAATGACAAGTTTCTAGGCCGACTATAAAAAAAATTTAATACCTACGGAACCCTCTGTGCGCGAGCCAAACTCACACTTGACCGCTTTTAAAATTTTTCTTTTAGTTTCATGGTTATGTCCAGTTTCAGCTAGAAAAAAATCATACGGGACCCTCTGCATGCGAGCCAAACTCACATTTGACCTCTTTTTAATTTTTCCTTTAGTTTCATGCTAATGTCTAGCTTCATGCTAAATTTCAAGTTTTTAGGCCGGTTAGAAGTTTCTAGGCCGGCTAGAATAAAATTAATACGGAACCCTCTATGCGCGAGCCAGACTCACACTTGACCATTTTTTTTGATTTTTCCTTTAGTTTCATGCTAATGTCTAGCTTCGTGCCAAATTTCAAGTTTCTAGGCCGGCTAGAATAAAAATTTAATACTGAACCATCTATGCGCAAGCCAGACTCACACTTGACCATTTTTTAAATTTTTCCTTTAGTTTCATGCTAATGTCTAGCTTCGTGCCAAATTTCAAGTTTCTAGGCCGGCTAGAATAAAAATTTAATATTGAACCCTCTATGCGCGAGCCAGACTCACACTTGACCATTTTTTTAATTTTTTCTTTAGTTTCATGCTAATGTCTAGCTTCGTGCCAAATTTCAAGTTTCTAGGCCGGCTAGAATAAAAATTTAATACTGAACCCTCTATGCGCAAGCCAGACTCACACTTGACCATTTTTTTAATTTTTCCTTTAGTTTCATGCTAATGTCTAGCTTCGTGCCAAATTTCAAGTTTCTAGGCCGGCTAGAATAAAAATTTAATATTGAACCATCTATGCGCGAGCCAGACTCACACTTGACCATTTTTTTAATTTTTCCTTTAGTTTCATGCTAATGTCTAGCTTCGTGCCAAATTTCAAGTTTCTAGGCCGGTTAGAAGTTTCTAGGCCGGCTAGAATCAAAATTTAATATTGAACCCTCTACGCGCGAGCCAGACTCACACTTGACCATTTTTTTAATTTTTTCTTTAGTTTCATGCTAATGTCTAGCTTCGTGCCAAATTTCAAGTTTCTAGGCCTACTAGAAGTCCCTAAACATTTTGATTAACTCTAAGTGAGTGAGTCAGTCAGTCAGTCAGTCAGTCAGTCAGTCAGTGCCACTTTAGCTATTTTGAAAAGTACATAACTTTGAATCTATTAAAGCTACAGTTATGAAATTTGGTATTCGAACTAACAGCAGTCATGGTATCATGTATGTGAAGTTTGATTCGATTTCGTGTGACAATTAGTTAGATACAGGGTGGTCAAAAGTAGCTCGAAGCGGTTCGGGTAAATAGTGCACTGCGTACGTGCGGCCACTTGCTGGAAATTGGCCTGCGCACTGCCGTGCGCTTCGATATTACCATATTCTGCATTCGCTGGTTAGAAAACAAAATTATTTTTACTGATTTCTTATTACCTACTTACTTTAACAATTTCTTTTTAGGGTTCCGTACCCAAAGGGTAAAAACGGGACCCTATTACTAAGACTTCGCTGTCTGTCCGTCTGTCCGTCTGTCCGTCTGTCCGTCTGTCCGTCTGTCCGTCTGTCCGTCTGTCTGTCACCAGGCTGTATCTCAAGAACCGCGATAGCTAGACAGTTGAAATTTTCACAGATGATGTATTTCTGTTGCCGCTATAACAACAAATACTAAAAACAAAATAAAATAAATATTTAAGGGGGGCTCCCATACAACAAACGCGATTTTTTTGCCCTTTTTTGCTCGATATCAAAAATGGTAATAGGTAGGCCCTTGAAATATTCACAAAATACTCAGTTGTATTTTAACTTTAATAATAAATAATAAAATTAAAATAAAATAAATATTTAAGGGGGGCTCCCATACAACAAACATGTTTTTTTCGGCGTTTTTGCCTTGTGGTACGGAACCCTTCGTGTGCGAGTCCGACTCGCACTTGGCCAGTTTTTTATTGCCTACTTTGACAATTTTAACCTTATCCCATGTCTTACTCTGCGCTTGACTTGTTTTTATTTTTTTTTTTTGCTTACTTATTTATATGTTTATGATACATAATTTACAAATATATATTAAACATAACTTATTTATCTATTTCTGTTTACAACTGTCTTAACTATTTGCACACAGTATTCTAAATGTATTTTTGTCTTAATTGCTTGTTTGCTACTATTATATGTATATTCCCAGGTTTTATGTCACAATCAAGTGCTAGCTCTGTTTCAAATCTAAGCTTTGCGTAGACTGGACAGCTAAACAGGAGGTGTGGGACAGACTCTGCGACCCCCCGGCTCACAAATGCACGATGGGTCCTCCTTACACTTGAACCGGTGCAGGTATTCTGAGAACCCACCGTGCCCCGTCATTACTTGGGTCGTCAAACCTGCCGGTTTGATTTTCCTCACCGTTTTGAATCCTTCCACCGCGTCTGGGAAGAACATCCTAGTGACAGCCGCTGTTTGTCCCGTTTGATAGCGTACGTTCCATTCGTCGAGAGACCGCAAACGAATGTGTCTCTTGACGAATGAAACTGGGCAACTGTCGTATTCGGGTTTCTTCTTGGAGTGCAGTGCAGCTTCTTTTGCCAGCTGGTCCGCGCGCTCATTCCCCTCCAGTCCTGCATGTGCTTTAATCCAGAACAGGGAGATTTCCTTGTTCTGGAGTCTGCCGTGTTGGATGTGTGCTCTAGTTTCGGCTGCCAGGGGGTGGAGGGAATAAGGGTTTACGACCGTTTCCAGGGCAGAGCGTGAGTCACTAAGAATAGCAAAACTAGCCTCGCTTCGTCGCAAGATGATTTTTGTGGCGTGACATATGGCCAGGAGTTCTGCCTGGTAGACCGTGCAGTATGGTGACAGCTTAAGTTTGAGAGTTTTGGTCTCGGCTTCATTGCTCCAAAGAGACAATGCTGCTCCGACTTTGCCCTCAATCTTGCTGCCATCGGTGTAGATCGAGACTGCTTGATGCACATGGGAATTCAGATCCTCCTGGTCTACCAGACTTATGAAATCGAGGCGCATATGTCTTGCCGGGTGCTGGGTTTCAGCGAAGGGCAGTCTGCGCTCTACCTCTCTGTCTGCTAGTGCTGGCTGGGGTATTCCCCTCTTAGCCTCATACAATGATGCTGCCTCCCGGATCCGGATGTCGAGAGGCAGTATCCCAGCCAGCATCAGCGCCGAGTTCAATGAAACGGTTCTGTACGCTCCACACAGCTTCTGCGCAAAGCCCCTCTGCACCGCATTTAGTTGCCTTTTTACCCCGATCTTGTTTGTTGCTTTAGCCCAAGCACCGGCCGCATAGGTAACGATTGGCTCCACTGTGGCCATGTAAATTGTCCTGATTATTTCAGGGTGGAGGCCCCAACTGATCCTGGCGGCTCGTGAGAGCTGTTTGTATATGTTTAACGCCTTCTTGCATGTGTTAGCCACATGGCTGTTAAACGTCAGCTTATTGTCAATGGTGAGCCCCAGGATCTTTATCTCGCTGGACAGACCAATGTCGATCCCGCCCATGCTCAGTCGTGGTGTGTCAAATTTCAACTTCCTGGTGAGCACCATTGCGTGTGTCTTGTGTGGCGCAAAATTCAGTTTGTTTTTGTCACCCCACGCCCGAACATACGCGAGTGCGGCATTGGCCCTTCTTTCCACCTCCAACGCCGTATTTTCGGCAAACACCAACACCACGTCATCTGCGAAAGCTTGGCAATAGTCACCCTGGCGTTCGAGTCCCTTGAGGAGTGGATCAAGGAGAAGATTCCAAAGAATCGGCCCACTAATCGATCCATGCACACATCCTTTTTGGGTGTCCTTTGTGTACTCTTCTCCGGCGTACCTCACCCGGACCTTCCGATCCTTTAGGTAGCTGTCCATGAGTCGCCGGAGGTTTACCGGACACTCCTCTTCAGCGAGTCTCATCTTAATTGCGGGCCACCAGGCGCTATCAAAGGCTCCCTCTATGTCCAGTGATATTACGGTTACCAGTTTCTTATCGTTTAGTTTTCCGTTTATATGTTGTATCATGTCATAGAGGGAGTCCTCGGTGCTTCTCTGGGGTATGAAGCCGTATTGTCGAGGGCTCAATCTCGGGAGCAGGTGCCACTTTAATCTCCCTACTATCATTTTCTCTAGAATCTTCCCCATGACCGGTAACAAGCCAATGGGCCTGTAGGACTTTGGGTTTGTATAATCGTCCTTGCCAGGCTTTCGCAGAACCACCACCGTCGCCTCTTTCCAGGGAGTTGGGAAGTGGCCAAGTTCCTGGCACTTGTTCATGAGCGCCAGGTTAAGTTCCATATTTTTGGAGACAACCTGGCTACAGATGTCTGCGGTGAGTCCATCCATTCCCGGAGCCTTTTTTGGATTAAAGCTCTCCGTCGCGGCCCGGAGTTCTTCGGCCGTAAATGCTGGGTCATGTATCTCACCATGCACCCAGTTATTTGCATTTGCTGCAAGGACTCTGGTCTGCCGGTGGTTTGAGTCGTCTTCACGTTCAAGGTCCTCCGGGAAGAAAGTATCCGCCAGAATGCTGGCTGACTCCTTCTGGTCCAGTTGATGGCCATCTTTTACCAGTGGAACGTCTTCCTGGCGTTTGGCAGTGTTCTTTATGACGCGGTATATGCTATCCCAAACGCTTTCCTTGTCCTGTCTACTACAGAAGCTCTTCCAACTGTCAACCTGTGCTCTTATTGCTGCCAACTCGTATTCCTCTTTTTGTTGCAGGTACTCGCTGACAACCTTCGACCTCCGGATCGGTGCTGCGCATCGGATCCTGCGCTTCCTAGTGGCGACTTTACTCTTCATCTCCTCGAGCTCTTCGGTCCACCATGGCAAGGTAAGTGTTTCATTTGTTTTCTTTTTTGTTATTAACTCATTACATGTTCTAATAATCTGTTGTATATATTTTTCTGTAAATTGGTCTATTTCTTTATGTGTTTGGGTTTGGTTTATTTCTATTTTGTTTATGTTGTTATCATTCATTAACTGGGCCAGTTTCTCATGAAACTGGTCCCAGTTAACCCTTTTTGTGTTGTAAACCCTAGTCGTCCTGTTTATATTGATTCCTTTTGATTTTTGTAATTTTATTTTAAATACCATACCATTGTGGTCCGAAGTCGTCAGGTCTTCGACGACTCTCCAGTCGTCCACCAGGTCGAGCATATCCTCTGAGCAGGCCGTTACGTCGACATGGCTGGTCAGTCTTCGTGCTCCTCTGACTGTGTCGAAGGTAGGCTTGTCTCCGTCGTTCAGCACCTGCAAGGACATTTCCTCTAGAGCACCGGAAAAATCTTCACCCCTCAGGTCGACTCTGTCGCTCCCCCACCAGCTACTTTTGGCGTTGGCGTCGCCACCGATGATTAGCCTCTGTGGTCCCAGCTTTTCTCGGATCTTCTTGATGTGCTCCAGGTACGGCTCTATGGGTTGATCGGGTTCAAAGTAGTACGATACCACGGTGATCTCCCAGGCCAACGTTCGGATTTTCACCACAACGATGTTATTTGTGGTGAAAATCGGGTACTGTATGATGTCAAGGTCGTTATTATACACTGCGATGGCCGCTTTGACATTTCCTTCCCCTGGGCTGGTGTTCTGGAAGATCCTCACTCCTCTGTAGTTCTTCATACTACTCGAACCCCCCACGTAGGGTTCCTGGAGCAGAGCTATTGCTGCTTTCCTGCGATCCGCTTCTATCATCAGTTCATCGGTGGCGAGCTGCTTCCTCTGCAGGTTGGCCTGTACTATCAGGTGTGAGGCTTCGCTGGTGGGAGTGCCGCTCCCGTTCGCTCCCCTGCCCGTGACCACCTTAGCAATATGCCGTTGTGGCCCTTGACAAGGCGTCCCACTTCCTCCTTATCGGGCAGTCCTCACTGAATGCGTTGTGCTCCGCATTTGCCAGTTTGGCGTGCGTGCAATTGCAGCATGTTGGCACTGCACCCTCGATCCAGTAGGGACAGTCCGGCTTTTTGTGGGGCCCGGCGCAATGGCTACATTTCTCGACCGTTTCTTTACAGAAACGCCTGCCATGGCCGTACCCCAGGCAAAGGGAACACTGGACGAGAGGAGATTGGTCAACAACTCGGATGCGCTGCAGGTCGATCTGCACGGTCTCCGCGTCCATAATCCTAGTCCATATTCTGGGGGACACCCTAACGACGACGTGGTTCATGAGAGGGTTTCTTGTTTTCTTTTTATATCGGATCTCCACCCTATTGTCCTGTTTTTCGAGATCTCTGAATATCCTCTCATTCTGATTTCTCAGAGCAAGAAGGATATCGTCGTCGCTGTTGTATGTCAGGACGTCTTTAAGGATTAAGAGTGGGTCCTTGTTCTTAATATCGTCGACGCTAAGGTGATTACCTGCCTTCTGGATTCTCTCCTTCAATACCCTCCTCTCTTCCTCGCTCCGGCAACCCACGATGACCTTTCTGTCTTTGGCTTTTCTAATTTTGTCGATGGTCACTCCCCCCTCCTTGGCGTTCACCGCATCCCGGATTTTGTGGAGCACCTCATCCCCAGTCTCTGTTTCGTCCTTGGAGGTGACCACCACAGAGTGCAGGGTGGCCTGCTCCGGAAGCCTTCCCCTACTACTACCACAACCAGCCACCACGCTTGCATAGGTGGTCCCCTCCAAGACTTTCTGATGGGACAGTAAAGTGTCTCTGAGACCCTCCATCTTTTCCGTGTTTACTGTCATGAGTTTGAAGTGCTCGTCCATCTTTTTTAACAACTCGTTTTCCACACGGCAATTGGCAGGGTGAGAAGAGGGTGGAGGGTGTAAAGGTTCCTCCCCCTCCTTCTCACCTCGCCCCTTGCTCTGAGCTGTTTCTTTTCCCTTTTCAGCCTCCGACTCTTTCAGTAACTGATAGAGTCTTTCCACGGCTGCAGTGACCCCTTCTTTTATTTCTGTCTTCGTGTTTCTTGAGTTGCCGAGGTGAAGCTTTGCCTTACTCAGGCAAGCCCTTCCCTCGGCAAGTCTGGTGGGATAGGTCGGTCTTGGGGGTGGACTACCCGAGGCGTCCAACGATGGTGTTTGGGTTTTTGCCCTGGAGGGGCCCGCCACTGGCGCCGTCACCTGTTTTGGTAAGGTCTTTGTCCTGGCCTCTATTTCGCCAATGCTTTGTCGGACCACAAAGGTTTTGTCTTGGGTTTCCGACGAGAGGCCTACCTTTTCCACCGATCCCTCGGATTTCTTGGGGGAGTTTGAAGCCGTGTTTTTCATCGGGGTCCTGATTCCAAACATAATGAGTAGGTCGGATAATCACTGTTTAGTAAGACGTGTGAATGGCGTCAGTACTAATTTGGTCACTTAAAACTTAGATTTGTCAGTGGTCACTCTAATACAAATTTTTTACTCTTTATAGAGTATGTCTAAAATATAAAATGTATAAACAAACAATAACAATAGCAAACAACAAGCAATTAAATAATTTTGTGAATTGGTCGGAGTCAAAAGACAGGTCTTTTTGCGCTGATTTCAGGGACCCCAAACTTGGTGGGTCTAGGACCACTGGTTCACGAGATAGGCTCGGGGGGGGTGAGGTAGCCTTGTAGGGATAAAAGGAGGAGGGGGAGGAAGAGATATAAGGGGGTTCTGGAGGTCACCAAAGGGTCACCGGCGGGATGGTCAAGTGCGTCCTGGGGGGATCCCAGGGGGTCACAGTGTTAAGGATGGGGGTTAAGGAGCACCGGGGGGGGGGTGGGGGCTGGATTGTAGGATTTAAATGCGGGTGGGGTATAAGGATTATATTGTATAATTATAAGTAGTTTTTAATGGTCTAAATAGTTTTGGGGTCAATAACGGAGGGGGTCGAAAAGGGGGTCTAGGGGTCTTATCCAAATATAGTTTCTAGTTGGGAGGGGGAGTACTAGGGGGGGGGGGAAATTTCATCAGATTTTTGAAATTCTCAGCCGTTTCTGAGATAATTGGGGGTCAACAAGTTCTGGGGGAAGAAAAGGTTACAAAAGTGGGTGACAAGGGGACTGCTGCTACCGCTCAGGTTAGGTTCGCTCAGGTTAGGTTTGCTCAGGTTAGGTTCGCTCAGGTTAGGTTCGCTCAGGTTAGGTTCGCTCAGGTTAGGTTAGCTCAGGTTAGGTTAGCTCAGGTTAGGTTAGCTCAGGTTAGGTTTTTTTTTTTTTTTTTTTTTTTTTTTTTTTTTTTTTTTTTTTTTATACTCCTACCTCCAACATGATCGGAGCCTATTCCTGTCTGCTTTACGTTCATACCAGTTCTCGCGTTTATGCCTCTCGTAATTTCATTCCTCATACATGTTCTTTCTGTCATTCATCCTCATTTATGTCTTATGGGTGGGATTCCCAACTATCGTCTACGTTCTGTATAACTTTTTCTGTATAACTTTCTTGTATTTTATTTATTATTTTTACTTAATCGGGTGTTACAAAAAGTGGGTAGGCAATTTTTTATTGAATTACTTTTACATTTATACTTATCTAAACTTATGTCTATTTACAGTTTGTGTTTGTTACATATATATTCTTACACTATTTCACATTTTCTTATATCTTATCTTGTCTTGTCTCACAGAGACGGGGGAGCAGTTCTTATTTCAACTTACATTTACATATTTGTACTTAATCTAAGCCTATTTCTATTTTTACATGTACTCATTTCCTATATTATCCAAAAATATTTTACAAATTTTTATATTATGCTAGCCTCTAATATAATATACTATATTATGACAGCATATTTACTTATGCGGTTTTGTTTCTATCGATTACTCTTTTTGCTATCTGTCTACAATAATCCAAAAATATTTCTGCATCTTTACTCTTTATTATGTCTTTCACTGTGTTCGGTGTTATTTCTATACCTAATCTAGTTTCAACGTCAAAACGGCGCTTTGCGAATTGTGGGCAGTCGAATAATATGTGCGGAACCGATTCGCTTGCATCCGGGTCGCAGATGCACGATGGACTCTCCTTGCGCTTGAAGCGGTTCAAGTACTCAGAGAATCCACCGTGCCCCGTCATAATTTGTGTATTCAGGCCACTTGTTCCCATCCTGCGAATTACACCGTATGCCTCACGCACATCCGGGAAGAATATCTTAGTTACAGATGCGGTGACGCTGGATTCGTACCTACGGTTCCACTCATCAAGCGTTGCCATACGTATGCTTCGCTTGATGAATGAGATCGGACACCGATCGTAGTCAGGTTTTCTTTTGGAGTTCTCAGCGGCTTCTTTCGCTAGTTGGTCGGCTCTTTCATTCCCCAGTAGCCCTACGTGAGCTTTTACCCAGAACAATTTTACCACCTTGTTCTGGTGGGATGCTGATCTTATATTATCCCTAGCTTCTACAGCGAGAGGGTGGTGCGAACCGGGATTCGTAATTGTTTGGAGAGCCGCCATTGAGTCGCTGAAAACTCCAAATGAAGATTCCTTGCGCCTAATTATCTCCCTAGTTGCCCTTGTTATTGCTAGGAGTTCAGCCTGGTAAACTGTGCAATACTTTGATAGAGCAAGTTTGAGGGCTCTGGTCTCAGCCTCACCATTCCATATGGACAGTGAAGCACCAACCCCTCCTCCGATCTTGCTCCCGTCCGTAAAGATACGGACGTCAAAGTTGCAGTTGTTGTCCAGTTGCTGTTGGTTCACCAGACTGTTGAACTGCAAGATGTCACGTGTCACGGGATGGGGATCCTCAATTGCAGCAGTCATTCGCTCGACCTCCCTGCCCGCCAGCGACGCCCGGGGCACCCCCTTCCTGGCCTCGTACAGCGATGCTGCCTCACGAACTCGGAGGTCAAGGGGGAGCATCCCGGACAGCACCAGCGCTGAGTTCAGGGAGACCGTGCGATATGCCCTGCACATTTTCTGAGCAATTCCACGCTGGACGGTCCCAAGTTGCTTTATAATCCCCAACTTTTTTGCAGCCGGTGCCCAGACGCTAGCAGCGTAAAGTATTATGGGCTCTACGGTTGCCACATATATCACCCGAATAACATCTGGATGAAGCCCCCAGCTGACCTTTGCGGCTCTACACAGCTGCTTGTAAATCGCAATTGCCTTTCTGCAGATGTGTGAGACGTGAGTATTGAAGGTCAGTTTTTGGTCGATAGTTACACCCAGGAGCTTCATTTCTTTCGATGTGCCTATGTCGATCCCCCCCATCCTCAGGCGTGGTGTGTCGTATTTTAGTTTTCTGGTTATCACCATAGCGGTGGTTTTGTGTGGTGCAAATTTTAGTTTATTTTCGACACCCCACGCCAGAACATGATTGAGAGCGGCATTGGCACATTCCTCTACCTCTAGTGCGGTCTCTCCGTCAAAGACTAAGACGACATCGTCCGCAAACGCCTGGATGTAGTTCCCCCTGTTCTCTGCTGCTTTCAGGAGAGGATCTAGGACTAAATTCCACAAAATTGGGCCTCCAATTGAGCCCTGGACACAGCCCTTGTTTGTGTCCTTGCTGTATTCTTCCCCACCGTACCTGATCGCAACTCTTCGGTTTCTGAGGTAGCTGTCCATGACCCGCCTAAGGTTGATTGGACACTTCTCCTCCGCCAGCCGGACTCTTATCGCTGGCCACCAGGCACTATCGAAAGCTCCCTCTATGTCCAACGATACGAGCGTAACTATTCTTTTTTGCGCTAGTTTTTTGTTGACATGCTGCATGAGGGCATAGAGGGAGTCCTCGGTGCTCTTTTGTGGCATGAATCCGTACTGACAGGTACTCATCCTTGGTAAAAGGTGGAACTTAAGGCGGGCCACCAGCATTTTCTCATATATTTTCCCCAATATAGGCAACAGTCCAATCGGCCTATAGGATTTGGGAGTGGAATAGTTCTCTTTTCCAGGCTTCCTCAGTATCACTACTGTTGCTTGCTTCCAGGACGTGGGGAAATGGTGGTGTTCTAGGCACTTATTTAAGAACTTTAAAAATATTTCCGGGTCATTAGTCACCGCGTGACAACAAATGTCGGCCGTAAAGCCATCGGAACCCGGTGCCTTTTTCGGATTGAAGGACTCCATCGAATTTTTTAATTCTGCCATCGTAAACGGTGGGTCGCAAGGATCATCTTGTTCGCCAGAGTTTACGTTTTCGGCCTTCGATCGAATGGAACGGTGGTGAGCATTATCGGATTCATGTAGGTCTTCCGGATAAAACGTTTCCGCTAGCAATTTTACGGAGCCCCTCGCATCCAGCACGTCACCGTTCCACTCTAATGGTAGGTCCTCCACCCTGCGCTGAGTTCTACCTATAACCCTATATATTCCCTCCCAAACCCCCTCCCTGTCCTGTTTCCCACAGAATTCCTTCCAGCTCTCGGTCTGAGCTTTAGCCTCTTCTAATTCATACTCTTCTTTCTGTTTTAGGTACTCTTCTATGACCTTCGACTTCCGGATTTGGGCGGCACAGCGGATCCTGCGCTTCTTGGTAGCGACGGTCTTCTTCATCTCGGCGAGTCTCTCGGACCACCACGGCAAGGTAAGTTCCTCTTTAGCTTTTTTGGTTGGTATAGTTTGTTTGCATGTTTCTTCTATTGCTTTAGTTAGGTTATCTGTTGTAGTGTCGATTTGCTCAATGTCTTTAATTTTGTCTATTTCGGCTGCTGTGAAATTATAATCTATTTTCAATTGGCCAAACTTCACATGAAATTCGGTCCAATTGGCTTTTTTGGTATTAAATTGCCTAGTCGTTCTCTCAACCTTAATGCCTTTGGATTTCTGTAAGAGGATCTTAAACGTAATGCCGTTGTGATCCGAGCTCGTGAGACCTTCGTCAATCCCCCAGTCGTCTATCATGTCTAGTAAGTCATTAGAACAGGCGGTAATATCCACGTGACTGCAGTACCGTTTCCCTCCTCGGATAGTGTCGAAGGTCGGAATTTCCCCCCGGTTTAGTATATTCAGGTTAAGCTCACCGAGAGTACCTGCCATCTCTTCCCCCCTGTGGTCAACCTTCGGACTACCCCACCATATGCTCTTTGCATTGGCGTCCCCTCCAACGATCAGTCTCTTGGAACCGACTACGAGCTCTATCTGTTTGAGATGTTCTAAATAGGGCTCGATAGGCTGGTCTGGCTCAAAGTAAAAGGAGACAAGCGTGATCTCCCAGGCACTGGTTTGGATTCCCACCACTGCTACGTTGTTTGTGGTGAGTTGCGGGTACTGCCTGACTGTAAGGTCGCTGTTAAAGACAGCTATTGCCGCTTTGACAGTCCCATCTCCTACGCCAGTGTTCTGGAAGATCCTAACGCCCCTGTGACTCCTCATAACTTTCGCTCCTGCCACGTATGGTTCCTGAAGAAGCGCCACCGCTATTCCGCGCTTTGTAGCCTCTATCAAAAGCTCATTGGTGGCTAACTTCTTGCGTTGGAGGTTGGCCTGTAATACGCCATAAGGGGTGTTTTGTACTGGGGTGCCCTTAGCAGTACGCTACAGTTGATCTGGCCACGTCATCCCATTTCCTTCGTACTGGGCAATCAATGCTGAACGCATTATGCGGCGTGCCGTACTCTATTTTTGCCTTTGTGCAATTTCTACAGGCGGGTGGAGAGCTTGAGAGCCAATCCGGACACACTGCTCTCAGATGGGGACCGCCGCAGTGGCTGCACAGGTCCTCGGGCTCTTTGCAAAACCGCTTGCCGTGCCCGAAGCCCAGACAGCGAGTACATTGGACCAGCGGTGTCTGATCTTCGACCCTAATACGCTGGAGATCTATGTGTACGGTTCCGATATCTATTGCTCGTCGCCAGATGGTGGGCGAGACGCTTACGATAACGTGGCCAATATGAGGGTTTCGTGTCCTTTTTCTATATTTGACCTCCACTCTGTTTTCCCCGCTGTCGAGGCCGTTAAAAACACCCTGATTCTGATTTCTCAGCGCTTTAAGAACGTCTTCGTCAGTATTTACTACCAACACGTTCCTCAAGATCAGAAGCGGGTCCTTATTTTTAACTTCCTCGACTGTGAGGTCAACACCTTCTTTTTGGAGTCGGTCCTTGATCTTTGTCCTTTCCTGCTCAGTTTCCAGTCCTATAATGATTTTTCGGTCCTTGGCTTTCCTGACTTTTTCAACCTTTATCCATCCATCCTTAGCATTGACTGCTTTCCTCACCCGGTCTAGGACTTCGTCACCGGTCTCTGTCTCGTCCTTGGACGTGACCACAACCGAGTGCAGGGTACTACGCTTTGGCAGTGACCCTACGCCACTGGCTGCAGTTACGCTCGCATAAGTATTTGCCTTTCCCAGGAAATCCCTGTGGTGGTCGATAGTTTCCTTTAGCTCCTCTATTTTCTTATTACTTTCCTCTAGGAGCTTTGTGTGTTGTTCAATTGTATGTAAGATCTTACATGTGTCGGCGTTTTGAGAGAGGGCTACAGAAGTTTGATTTTCGACTACTGGTGGTATCTCTACTGGAGCGAGACCTTCTCTGGCCATTTTTTGTTTAAGCCCTTTCAGCTCCGTTTCGACTTCCTTGACCAATTGGTAAAGTCGTTCTGTGGCTTCGGAGATACCGGTTTTGATCTCTGTCTTGGTGTTCCTAGTAGTGCTTAGGTGAAACTTAGCCTTTGTTAGGCAGGCTCTAGCCTCCGTAGTTCGGTCTGCATATTTGGTCTTTGACGGTGAACCTGTTTCGACGGACTTCCTCATTGTGGTCACGGTCGCAGCTTTGCTCTCCAGTGTCAAAGCAGACTTAACTTTTGTTTTCGCAGGGCCAGCCTGCGACGTCTTTTCAGTTATAGAGGGGGTGGGGCTGGTATTTGTGGCTTCCCACTCCTCTATACTGAGTCTTACGTTCGGTGGTGCAACTGCCCCAGGTCCAGGTGGAGACTTTTCGCCGCCGGTCGCCTTTAACGGTGTTCTAAAACCGAACATGTCGGGAGGTATGCGTCAACGTAACTTAAAACTAAAAGCGTCAATAGGGACGATAAAATAAAATAAAATAAACAAATAGTGCAAAATTCAAAAACAAAACCGCACAAGAGTCTTAAAACTATGGTAGAGTTGCAACAAAAAATGTTGAAACCGTCTCTACTATGACTAAACAGGGTTTCAAGGTCCCGGGCAGTTATAGGGGGCTCTACCGAGACCTTAATGTCAATTTAAAATTGTCAAAAACCTATTTTTAACTTTTGTTGGTAGAGTGGCTCTATGTAGAGTCTTCTCGACGCCACCAGCGGACAGAGCCCACCGAGCCAGATTCAACAACACCAAACACGAGGTACCTAGCACTAAGGGTTCCGGAGCAAACGCAGTTTAAAGATTCTGGTTACCGTCCAAGATGGCGGCCAGAATGTGGTTAAAACCAGACAGCTCAGCAACCGCCGAACCGAATTTCCCCGTGCTTGGGCTTATCTTACCGAGCTCGACAAGATCTATCCAATGACAAGGCTTTCAGGCTGAAAAAATTTTTCCTCCTGAAAACGCCTGAAAGCCAGACTACTCGCAAGGCAAGGGCCAGCCGAACCCCGCAAAGCAAATCCCGTCACTCTACGACCCCCCGTTGCGGAGATATGCGTAGTTAAAATTTCACAAAGATGGCGTCGCTGCTGTCAAAGTCAATCTTTGACAGGTGATATCTCCGGTCCGGCCGGTCGTAGAACACCCGAGTTTGGGCTCTTTAGGCTTAGCCCGACCCGTTCTTTCATGCAAGGTGTCTTTCAGGATCCTGAAAATTTTCAGCCTGAAAGAGCCTGAAACCTACCCCGCCCGATAGGCCCCGTCCCCACAAACCACAGGGTTGAAACGGCGACCCTCTACGACCACCGAGTCCGGAGCTACGTTGGGTTGAAGTTTTCCAAGATGGCCGCCCTAATGTCAAAAGTGAACTTTAGGTGGCTGCAACTCCGTCCCCGTTTGTCGGAGAGAAACGCGGTTTTCGATGCTGTACTCGGCCTGACCTCCCCTATCCGGCAAAACAAGCTTCAGGGCAGAAAACTTTCAGGCCTGAAAAACGCCTGAAATTTTCAGAAAATGTTCCTGAGGGTGTCCCCCTGGGAACTGAGAAAGTCTGGAAGTTCTGCGCCCAATAGCTCCGGAGATAATCGTAATTGAAGTTGTCAACCACAGAAACCAATATGGCTGAAAAAGTCTATTTCCTCCGTTTTTGGAGCTATTGGGGGCAAGTTTGGGCTTAAACTAATTGGAATATATGTTCCAAACACTATTCTATCACTAAAATATTTTTAAAACTATTTATTTCTATAAAAAATGAAAAATTCACTAAAATTAAGATATCTTTACAGCCCTTACACATAAAAATATAAAAAATATATCAAAATTTGCGTAAAATACGGTTCTATTATGTGCTTACATAAATAAATATATTTTGTTATTTTAAGGTCATAAATTATTTAAAAAACTGAAAAATTTACAAAAACTATGTTATTGGGCAAAATAAAAACATAAAAAATTTAAAATTAAGCTGGATCTCTTCTCCTAATGAGCGCGCAGCAGGATTTGCCAGAAAAAATAGGGGTCCTGCCTGAAAATTTCTCAGGACAGGGGTCCGAAGTCTGTATCTTCAAATAATAATTTCTCGATACCTGGTGTTCCAAAAAATCCAATCGACGTGTCGTTGGTCTCGTCCGTGTACCTCCTGCTCTCTCCCAAAAAATCAGCAACCAGCAACACCCCGTTCGGAAACCATGTGGTCCAATTTTGAGGTTATGTACGCAGTTTTCAGCCGTTTTCTCAGGAATCCGCAGTCACAATTTTTTCAGCTTGATGTCGCTGGATGCGTCGTCTCGTGCCTCACAATATGGTGCGATAAAAAAATGGGGTCAACGATCGTTCTTCGGAGATATAGGTCTCCGAAGATTTCCCAAGTCCAAACTTTTGCAGTTTTTCACTTATAACTTTTTTCCCGGAGTTTTCCGGCTCACGGCGTTTTCACAATCACTTGCACGGCACTAAGACGCTTCTTTTGGTATACTTCGCGACTTCCTAGCGTTAAAAAATACTAATTAAATGAATTTTTATGCGCGGAGCGGCTCTAAAAACGATCCGATCGCCACGAGAGCTGGGGGGGTACTGCTCAGGTTAGGTTAGCTCAGGTTAGGTTAGCTCAGGTTAGGTTAGCTCAAAAGGCCCTTCTCAGGGCCAACCAAAAGGCCCTTCTCAGGGCCACTCCGACGCTTCAGCGTCAGAGACTAGCCGCGCGCCGTCTGCGGCTAGTTTCTTCGGAGGGGCGGACGAGTCGTCCGACAACGACTCACTCATCAGTGTGTCGGACGCGGACGACTGCCGACCGCGGAAGCGAGTCCACCGGAGCGGTGGGTCCGAGGGCTCCTCGGCCTCGGGGTCAACGCGGTTGCCGAAGGCTAAAAAGCCGACGGTGGCCGCGGAGACCCATGTCGTTGGGCTGGCGAACGCGCAACGCCAGCTGGACCTGGCTCGGCGAGCTCAGCTCCAGCAAGAGCTGGAGGAGCGGGTTGCCGCCACTGAGAAGCGGGCGCACGCCGCCCGGGCCAAGTCCGGGTACGGTGCGTCCCGCGTTCTCTACGCGGACCACTCTCTGGCCGAGCTGGAGAGAATGGCGGAGGAGGACGAGAGGGAGATCGTGGAGGTCGCCTCGAAGTCCTCCAACCTAAAGGGGACATTGCAAAAGGCCCTCAAATGTAGGGCCGCGAGCATGCGCGGCATCGTCGTGGAGCTGGTCCAGCGCAAGGCCACCGACGAGACGCGGCAACTGCAGGCGAAGGTGGATCGCCTGCAGTCGGAGGTCAGCCAGCTTCATCAGAAGCTGGCCGAAGCCACGGCCCGGCCACAACAGGCCAAGACGAGCCCTGCGGCAGAGGGCCCCGCCTCCAACAACCTTGAGGATATCATCCGCAAGGTCGTAATGGAGGAGAGGGCCTTCACTAGAGCCTGCTTAGCAGGGATTGAGGACCGGCTCTTGCCCGAGAAACGCCTCCGACCGCCGCTTGCGGCGGATACGAGGCAGAGCGAGCCGGGGCCGTCCTCCTCCCAGGCGGAAGACGCCCTTCTCCCTTCCACGACCCCGTCCAACGAGTGGACGGAGGTGGTCCGTAAGGGGAAGGGCAGGGGCAAGAAGACGACGACGGCCGTCCCTGCCGTCCCCGCCACCACCGCTCCCAGGCAAGCTCAGAAGGCCGGCAGTGGAAAGGGGACGGGGAAAGGGAAGGGGAGGGGAAAGGGGCGACTAGTCCCCCCAAAAACCGCGGCCGTCGTGGTGACCCTCACCGCGGAGGCTGCTGACCGGGGGGAGACGTACGCGTCTGTTCTGTTGCGGGCGCGTGCCAATGCGGATCCCACCCAACTGGGGATCGGCAGCGTCTCTTGCCGGCGGACCCAAGCCGGGGCTCGAATATTCGAGTTCCCGGGGGCAGAGGGGAGTACCCATGCTGACCTCTTTGCAGCCAAGCTGCAGGAGGTCATCGCGGATTCCGCCAAGGTGGCCCGGCCGGTCAAGTCAGCGGCCATAGAGGTGGCTGACTTGGACGACTCCGTCACCAAGGAGGAGGTGGTGGCGGCGGTCGCGGCGATAGGGGGCTGTGGCGTCGCAGCGGTCCAAGGCCGGGACATAAGACCCGGCCGCGGCGGCATGGGCACCATTCGCCTCGAGTGCCCAGTCGCCGCTGCCAAAGCCGTCCTTGCCAAGGGACGGCTGACAGTCGGGTTCAGCTCGGGTGCAGTCCGGGCACTCGAGGACCAGCCTCTGCGGTGTTTCCGGTGCTTCGGCATCGGACACACCCGGGCCCTGTGTCCGTCCTCTGTTGACAGGACGGACACGTGCTTCCGTTGTGGCAAGGAGGGCCACAAAGCCGCCTCCTGCGAGGCCGTCACGCCGCACTGTGCGGTGTGTGCCGCCAGTGGCTGCCCGGCGGACCACGTCACGAAGGGGAGGAACTGTAATCCTCCCCCTAAGCGGGGCAAAGCGCAGGCGCCGACCGGGCCTGCTGCTGCTGCCAAAAGCAGTGCGGTGGCTGCGGTGGC
The DNA here is from genome assembly GCA_916614155.1 of Mesoligia furuncula. Lineage (NCBI taxonomy): Eukaryota > Metazoa > Arthropoda > Insecta > Lepidoptera > Noctuidae > Mesoligia > Mesoligia furuncula. Next base: position 165,197 of record OU744812.1, on the reverse strand, counting down.
TGCGGAGGGGGGTGCGATGTCCGACTGATGGATAGGGTCGAACATCGCATACTCCAGGCGAACACCAACCACTGCCGGGCAGCCCAAGATCTGCTGATGCAGACCATGGCTGAGTGGTTGGTGGACTTGGCGGTGGTCGCCGAGCCTTACTCGGTCCCTGGCCGTTGGCTGGGCGACCGGGACGGCTTGGTGGCGTTGGTGTCGCGGTCTTCCACGGACTCCCCTCCCCTCTCGCTCTTAGAGAGGGGACCGGGATACGTGGCCGCCGCGCGGGGAGACATGGCCCTGGTTGGGGTCTACTTCTCCCCGAACCGCTCTCTCTCGGACTTTGAGGATTTCCTCGAGATCCTCACCGCAGTCGTAGGGAGAGCGGCGCCGCGCCAGGTCGTGGTGCTGGGCGACCTGAACGCCAAGTCGGTGGCCTGGGGCAACCCGGCTGCCGGTTGCAACGTCCGGGGACGCGCCATCGAGTTTTGGGCGGCCTCATGCGGTGTGTCCCTCCTCAACAGGGGGGCGGTCCACACGTGTGTGCGGCAACAGGGTGGGTCGGTGGTGGACGTCTCGTTTGCCACCCCCGCGCTAGCCGCCCGCGTCGTCAACTGGCGGGTGGAGATGGTGGAGACCTTGTCGGACCACCGATATGTGCGGTTCGACATCTCCACCCAGGGGGGGAGGATGGCCCGCGCCGGGCAATCTCCCTTCCCGCGGTGGGCACTCACCCGCCTGGACCGGGAGGCAGCTGAGGAGGCGGCCTTTCTCCAGGACTGGCTGTCGCCCCCTGTCGATGTCCTGGACGTGGACGCCGCAGCGGTCCGGCTCAGGGGGTCCCTGACCGAGGTGTGCAACTCCAGCATGCCTCGGTCTCGCCGTCCGCCTCCCCGTCGCGCCGTCTATTGGTGGACGGAGGAGCTGACGGGTCTCCGGGCCGCCTGCGTGGCGGCCAGAAGGGCCTACGCGCGGAGCCGACGTCGCAGCGCCCAAAACCGAGACCGGGCAGAAGAGGAACGCCTATACGCCTCTTACGTAGAGGCGAAGAAGGTCCTCAAGTCTGCAATGGGCGCTGCAGAAGACTCGGCGAGGGCCGAGATGCTGGAGGGTCTCGACAGGGATCCTTATGGGAGACCATACAAGGCGGCGCGGAACCAGCTGCGCCCCTATGGTCCCCCACTGACGGAGACCCTCGAGCCAGCGTTGCTGGATGGGGTGGTCCGGTCCCTGTTTCCGCGCAGGACCGACGACTTCACCCCACCAACGATGAATCCTCCGCAAGGGGCGGCTTCACCGGAGGAAGACGTCCCCCCGGTGACGGCGGAGGAGGTCCGCGCGGGGGTTCTCAGCCTCCGCGCGAAGAAGACGGCCCCCGGACCAGACGGCGTCCCCGCACGGGTGGTGGCGATCGCCGCCTCCCAAATGGAGGACAGGTTTCGGGACCTCTTCAGCGCGTGCTTTACGGCTGGGAGGTTCCCGAAACTTTGGAAGGAGGGGCAGCTGTGCCTCCTCCGAAAGGAGGGACGCCCGGTGGACTCCCCCTCGGCATACCGGCCCATCGTCCTGCTCGATGAGGTCGGTAAGATGTTCGAGGGGATCGTCGCGTCCCGGCTTGATAGCCTTTTGCGGGGGGTAGGGCCGGACCTGTCGGACGCCCAATTCGGTTTCCGTCGAGGGCGTTCGACGATCGATGCGCTGGCCCTGCTCAAGGGCCAGGTGAGGGAGGCGGTGGAGGCGGGGGACGGAGTGCTGGCGGTGTCGTTCGACATCGCAAACGCCTTCAACTCCGTCCCCCACTCGACGATATTGGAGGCGCTCCGGTATCACGGAGTGCCCCAATACCTGCGGAACCTCCTGGCCAGCTACTTGGAGGGCCGAGAGGTCCTCCTCGTGGACAAGACGGCCACGGTGAGGCGGTACGGCGCAGAGTCCGGTGTTCCGCAGGGGTCAGTGCTGGGGCCCCCCCTGTGGAACATCGGGTTCGACTGGCTACTGCGGGGAGTCCTCCTCCAGGGCACGAGTGTCATCTGCTACGCGGATGACACTCTCCTCACTGCCCGGGGGAGGAACTTCGGGGACGCGGCCTGTCTGGCCTCGGCTGGCGGATCCTTGGTCGCAGAGAGGATCCGCCGCCTGGGATTGAAGGTGGCGCTGCACAAGACCGAGGCCGTGTTCTTTCACGGGCCTCGGCAGCGCTGCCCTCCCGACGCCCACATTGTCGTAGAGGGCGTCCGGATAGGGGTCCAGCCCCAGATGAAGTATCTGGGCCTGGTGCTGGACGACAGGTGGCGCTTCGGCCCGCATTTCAGCGGGCTGTCGACGCGCCTCTTGAAAGCTGCGGACGCCCTCTCCTGGCTCCTCCCGAACCTGGGGGGGCCCAAGGCGAAATGCCGGCAGCTGTATGCCGGCATCCTTAAGAGCATGGCCCTATACGGGGCCCCCATCTGGGCGGATTCCCTCCACAGAAGGGAGAACGCGACCGCCTTGCGCAAGCCCCAAAGGGCCATTGCACTGCGGGTGGCGAGGGCCTACCGGTCGGTGGGCTTCTCGGCAGCGTGCGCTCTGGCCGGCACCCCTCCTTGGGAGTTGGAGGCTTGGGTGCTCGCCAGAGTCTACGAGTGGACCGCGCACCGGAGGGCGCTCGGGGAGCGCCCCGTCGCCGAAGAGCGGGAGGCCGTGCGGCGGGAGGCGAGGGACGCAATCGTCCTCCACTGGACGGAGGACCTCGCCACCGCCGCCTTTGGCCGCCGGACGTTGGACGCGCTCGGTCCGGTCCTGCGGAGCTGGCTCGAGCGGTCCCACGGTTTCCTCTCGTTCCGTCTGGTGCAGGTGCTATCCGGCCATGGCTGTTTCGGAACGTACCTGCACCGGATCGGGAGGGAGGAGACCCCGGCGTGCCACGACTGCGGCGCGGCGGAGGACACGGCGCAGCACACGCTCGAAGTGTGCCCGGCTTGGTCCGAGCTGCGCCGCGGTCTGACCGCGGTGGTCGGACAGGACCTCTCGCTTCCCTGCGTGGTCAACGCCATGCTGGAGAGCGAGGGGGCCTGGTCAGCGGTTGCCTCCTTTTGCGAGGACGTAATCTCGCAAAAGGAGGAGGCGGAGCGCGCGCGGGAGGATGACCCTCTCGCTGCGCCGCTCCGCAGACGAAGAAGGGGTCGGAGAAGGCGCATTCCTCTCCCTCCTCATGGTGGCGATGGGCGGGCGACAGGCGCGGGGGCGCCATCTCCCGCATTGCACCCATCACCACCTTCTTCTTCGTCGGTCACTCCCGGGCCCGTCCCCCTCCCCATGGGGGGGGTGTGAGGGGCCCGCCCTGAGGAGCAATCGTCGGCGGAGGACTGGACGTTAAGGCTGTGCCGGTTTCCCAGTCCTCCGCCACTCGGACGAAGCGGGAGTGCCGCTGGGTTATTTTAGTGGGTATACCGGGTCAGACCGGGGAGTCCCACATAGCCCCCCATCCCCCGATGGGAGGGTATGCGTAATGCATTTTTTCCCAGCGCAAAAAAAAAAAAAAAAAAAAGGTTAGGTTAGCTCAGGTTAGGTTAGCTCAGGTTAGGTTAGCTCAGGTTAGGTTGGGGGACCACCCCACAGGGGGACCACCCCACAGTGCTTGCGTCCACGTCGCGTCCCCTGGAAACGGCCCAGTTCTGACCACCGTAACGGAGTGGCAGACTGGGTACGGCCAAAGTGCACTGTGCATTCGCAACTTGTTTTTAACCCTATTGTCTTGTTTGTTTGCGAACCCGCGGGAAACATGTCGAGTCCTGCGCGGGACGCCTGCGGGCGTTTTTTAAAACAAAAAGGCCCTTCTCAGGGCCAACCCAAAGGCCCTTCTCAGGGCCAACCCAAAGGCCCTTCTCAGGGCCAACCCAAAGGCCCTTCTCAGGGCCAACCAAAAGGCCCTTCTCAGGGCCAACCAAAAGGCCCTTCTCAGGGCCACTCCGACGCTTCAGCGTCAGAGACTAGCCGCGCGCCGTCTGCGGCTAGTTTCTTCGGAGGGGCGGACGAGTCGTCCGACAACGACTCACTGATCAGTGTGTCGGACGCGGACGACTCTCGTCCGCGGAAGCGAGTACACCGGAGCGGTGGGTCCGAGGGCTCCTCGGCTTCGGGGTCGACGCGGTTGTCGAAGGCTAAAAAGCCGACGGTGGCCGCGGAGACCCATGTCGTTGGGCTGGTGAACGCCCAACGCCAGCTGGACCTGGCTCGGCGAGCTCAGCTCCAGCAAGAGCTGGAGGAGCGGGTTGCCGCCACAGAGAAGCGGGCGCACGCCGCCCGGGCCAAGTCCGGGTACGGTGCGTCCCGCGTTCTCTACGCGGACCACTCTCTGGCCGAGCTGGAGAAAATGGCGGAGGAGGACGAGAGGGAGATCGTGGAGGTCGCCTCGAAGTCCTCCAACCTAAAGGGCACCCTACAGAAGGCCCTGAAATGCAGGGCCGCAAGTATGCGCGGTGTCGTCGCGGAGCTGGTCCAGCGCAAGACCACCGACGAGACGCGGCAACTGCAGGCGAAGGTGGATCGCCTGCAGTCGGAGGTCAGCCAGCTTCATCAGAAGCTGGCCGAAGCCACGGCCCGGCCACAACAGGCCAAGTCGAGCCCTGCGGCAGAGGGCCCCGCCTCCAACCTTGAGGATATCATCCGCAAGGTCGTAATGGAGGAGAGGGCCTTCACCAGAGCCTGCTTAGCAGGGATTGAGGACCGGCTCTTGCCCGAGAAACGCCTCCGACCGCCGCTTGCGGCGGATACGAGGCAGAGCGAGCCGGGGCCGTCCTCCTCCCAGGCGGAAGACGCCCTTCTCCCTTCCACGACCCCGTCCAACGAGTGGACGGAGGTGGTCCGTAAGGGGAAGGGCAGGGGCAAGAAGACGACGACGGCCGTCCCTGCCGTCCCCGCCACCACCGCTCCCAGCCAAGCGCAGAAGGCCGGCAGTGGAAAGGGGACGGGGAAAGGGAAGGGGAGGGGAAAGGGGCGACTAGTCCCCCCAAAAACCGCGGCCGTCGTGGTGACCCTCACCGCGGAGGCTGCTGACCGGGGGGAGACGTACGCGTCCGTTCTGTTGCGGGCGCGTGCCAATGCGGATCCCACCCAACTGGGGATCGGCAGCGTCTCTTGCCGGCGGACCCAAGCCGGGGCTCGAATTTTCGAGTTCCCGGGGGCAGACGGGAGTACCCACGCGGACCTCTTCGCAGCCAAGCTGCAGGAGGTCATCGCGGATTCCGCCAAGGTGGCCCGGCCGGTCAAGTCAGCGGCCATAGAGGTGGCTGACTTGGACGACTCCGTCACCAAGGAGGAGGTGGTGGCGGCGGTCGCGGCGATAGGGGGCTGTGGCGTCGCAGCGGTCCAAGGCCGGGACATAAGACCCGGCCGCGGCGGCATGGGCACCATTCGCCTCGAGTGCCCAGTCGCCGCTGCCAAAGCCGTCCTTGCCAAGGGACGGCTGATAGTCGGGTTCAGCTCGGGTGCAGTCCGGGCACTCGAGGACCAGCCTCTGCGGTGTTTCCGGTGCTTCGGCATCGGACACACCCGGGCCCTGTGTCCGTCCACGGTCGACAGGACGGACACATGCTTCCGCTGCGGCAAGGAGGGCCACAAAGCCGCCTCCTGCGAGGCCGCCACGCCGCACTGCGCGGTGTGTGCAGCCAGTGGCTGCCCCGCCGACCACGTCACGAGGGGGAGGAATTGCAACCCTCCCCCTAAGCGGGGCAAAGCGCAGGCGCCGACCGGGCCTGCTGCTGCTGCCAAAAGCACTGCGGCGGCTGCGGTGGCGGCGGAGGGGGGTGCGATGTCCGACTGATGGATAGGGTCGAACATCGCATACTCCAGGCGAACGCCAACCACTGCCGGGCAGCCCAGGATCTGCTGATGCAGACCATGGCTGAGTGGTTGGTGGACTTGGCGGTGGTCGCCGAGCCTTACTCGGTCCCTGGCCGTTGGCTGGGCGACCGGGACGGCTTGGTGGCGCTGGTGTCGCGGTCTTCCACGGACTCCCCTCCCCTCTCGCTCTTAGAGAGGGGACCGGGATACGTGGCCGCCGCGTGGGGAGACATGGCCCTGGTTGGGGTCTACTTCTCCCCGAACCGCCCTCTCACGGACTTTGAGGATTTCCTCGAGATCCTCACCGCAGTCGTAGGGAGGGCGGCGCCGCGCCAGGTCGTGGTGCTGGGCGACCTGAACGCCAAGTCGGTGGCCTGGGGCAACCCGGCTGCCGGTTGCAACGTCCGGGGACGCGCCGTCGAGTATTGGTCGGCCTCATGCGGTGTGTCCCTCCTCAACAGGGGGGCGGTCCACACGTGTGTGCGGCAACAGGGAGGGTCGGTGGTGGACGTCTCGTTTGCCACCCCCGCCCTAGCCGCCCGCGTCGCCAACTGGCGGGTGGAGATGGTGGAGACCTTGTCGGACCACCGATATGTGCGGTTCGACATCTCCACCCAGGGGGGGGGGATGGCCCGCGCCGGGCAATCTCCCTTCCCGCGGTGGGCACTCACCCGCCTGGACCGGGAGGCAGCTGAGGAGGCGGCCTTCCTCCAGGACTGGCTGTCGCCCCCAGTCGATGTCCTGGACGTGGACGCCGCAGCGGTCCGGCTCAGGGGGTCCCTGACCGAGGTGTGCAACTCCAGCATGCCTCGGTCTCGCCGTCCGCCTCCCCGTCGCGCCGTCTATTGGTGGACGGAGGAGCTGACGGGTCTCCGGGCCGCCTGCGTGGCGGCCAGAAGGGCCTACGCGCGGAGCCGACGGCGCAGCGCCCAAAACCGAGACCGGGCAGAAGAGGACCGCCGATACGCCTCTTACGCAGAGGCGAAGAAGGTCCTCAAGTCTGCAATGGGCGCTGCAGAAGACTCGGCGAGGGCCGAGATGCTGGAGGGTCTCGACAGAGATCCTTATGGGAGACCATACAAGGCGGCTCGGAACCAGCTGCGCCCCTATGGTCCCCCACTGACGGAGACCCTCGAGCCAGCGTTGCTGGATGGGGTGGTCCGGTCCCTGTTTCCGCGCAGGACCGAAGACTTCACCCCACCAACCATGGATCCCCCGCAAGGTGCGGCTTCGCCGGAGGAGGACGTCCCCCCGGTGACGGCGGCGGAGGTCCGCGCGGGGGTTCTCAGCCTCCGCGCGAAGAAGACGGCCCCCGGACCAGACGGCGTCCCCGCACGGGTGGTGGCGATCGCCGCCTCCCAAATGGAGGACAGGTTTCGGGACCTCTTCAGCGCGTGCTTTACGGCTGGGAGGTTCCCGCAACTTTGGAAGGAGGGGCAGCTGTGCCTCCTCCGAAAGGATGGACGCCCGGCGGACTCCCCATCGGCATACCGGCCCATCGTCCTGCTCGATGAGGTCGGTAAGATGTTCGAGGGGATCGTCGCGTCCCGGCTTGATAGCCTTTTGCGGGGGGTAGGGCCGGACCTGTCGGACGCCCAATTCGGTTTCCGTCGAGGGCGTTCGACGATCGATGCGCTGGCCCTACTCAAGGGCCAGGTGAGGGAGGCGGTGGAGGCGGGGGACGGAGTGCTGGCGGTGTCGTTCGACATCGCAAACGCCTTCAACTCCGTCCCCCACTCGACGATATTGGAGGCGCTCCGGTATCACGGAGTGCCCCAATACCTGCGGAACCTCCTGGCCAGCTACTTGGAGGGCCGAGAGGTCCTCCTCGTGGACAAGACGGGCACGGTGAGGCGGTACGGCGCAGAGTCCGGTGTTCCGCAGGGGTCAGTGCTGGGGCCCCCCCTGTGGAACATCGGGTTCGACTGGCTCCTGCGGGGAGTCCTCCTCCAGGGCACGAGTGTCATATGCTACGCGGATGACACTCTCCTCACTGCCCGGGGGAGGAACTTTGGGGACGCGGCCTGTCTGGCCTCGGCCGGCGGATCCTTGGTCGCAGAGAGGATCCGCCACCTGGGATTGAAGGTGGCGCTGCACAAGACAGAGGCCGTGTTCTTTCACGGGCCTCGGCAGCGCTGCCCTCCCGACGCCCACATTATCGTAGAGGGCGTCCGGATAGGGGTCCAGCCCCAGATGAAGTATTTGGGCCTGGTGCTGGACGACAGGTGGCGCTTCGGCCCGCATTTCAGCGGGCTGTCGACGCGCCTGTTGAAAGCTGCGGTCTCCTGGCTCCTCCCGAACCTGGGGGGGCCCAAGGCGAAATGCCGGCGCCTGTATGCCGGAATCCTGAAGAGCATGGCCCTATACGGGGCCCCCATCTGGGCGGACTCCCTCCACAGGAGGGAGAATGCGACCGCCATGCGCAAGCCCCAAAGGGCCATTGCACAGCGGGTGGCGAGGGCCTACCGCTCGGTGGGCTTCTCGGCGGCGTGTGCTCTGGCCGGCACCCCGCCTTGGGAGTTGGAGGCTTGGGTGCTCGCCAGAGTGTACGAGTGGACCGCGCACCGGAGGGCGCTCGGGGAGCGCCCCGTCGCCGAAGAGCGGGAGGCCGTGCGGCGGGAGGCGAGGGACGCAATCGTCCTCCACTGGACGGAGGACCTCGCCACCGCCGCCTTTGGCCGCTGGACGTTGGACGCGCTCGGTCCGGTCCTGCGGAGCTGGCTCGAGCGGTCCCATGGCTTCCTCTCGTTCCGTCTGGTGCAGGTATTGTCCGGGCATGGCTGTTTCGGAACGTACCTGCACCGGATCGGGAGGGAGGAGAGCCCGGCGTGCCACGACTGCGGCGCGGCGGAGGACACGGCGCAGCACACGCTCGAAGTGTGCCCGGCTTGGTCCGAGCTGCGCCGCGGTCTGACCGCGGTGGTCGGACAGGACCTCTCGCTTCCCTGCGTGGTCAGCGCCATGCTGGAGGGCGAGGGGTCCTGGTCAGCGGTTGCCTCCTTTTGCGAGGACGTAATCTCGCAAAAGGAGGAGGCGGAGCGCGCGCGGGAGGATGACCCTCTCGCTGTGCCGCTCCGCAGACGAAGAAGGGGTCGGAGAGGGCGACATCCTCCCCCTCCTCATGGTGGCGATGGGCGGGCGACAGGCGCGGGGGCGCCATCTCCCGCATTGCACCCATCACCACCTTCTTCGTCGGTCACTCCCGGGCCCGTCCCCCTCCCCACGGGGGGGGTGTGAGGGGTCCGCCCTGAGGAGCAATCGTCGGCGGAGGACTGGACGTTAAGGCTGTGCCGGTTTCCCAGTCCTCCGCCACTCGGACGAAGCGGGAGTGCCGCTGGGTTATTTTAGTGGGTATACCGGGTCAGACCGGGGAGTCCCACATAGCCCCCCATCCCCCGATGGGAGGGTATGCGTATTGCATTTTTTCCCAGCGCAAAAAAAAAAAAAAAAAAAAAAAGCTCAGGTTAGGTTAGCTCAGGTTAGGTTAGGTTAGGTTAGGTTAGGTTCGTCGAGGGCGTTCGACGATCGATGCGCTGGCCCTACTCAAGGGCCAGGTGAGGGAGGCGGTGGAGGCGGGGGACGGAGTGCTGGCGGTGTCGTTCGACATTGCGAACGCCTTCAACTCCGTCCCCCACTCGACGATATTGGAGGCGCTCCGGTATCACGGAGCGCCCCAGTACCTGCAGAACCTCCTGGCCAGCTACTTGGAGGGCCGAGAGGTCCTCCTCGTGGACAAGACGGCCACGGTGAGGCGGTACGGCGCAGAGTCCGGTGTTCCGCAGGGGTCAGTGCTGGGACCCCCCCTGTGGAACATCGGGTTCGACTGGCTCCTACGGGGAGTCCTCCTCCAGGGCACGAGTGTCATATGCTACGCGGATGACACTCTCCTCACTGCCCGGGGGAGGAACTTTGGTGATGCGGCCTGTCTGGCCTCGGCTGGCGGATCCTTGGTCGCAGAGAGGATCCGCCGCCTGGGATTGAAGGTGGCGCTGCACAAGACCGAGGCCGTGTTCTTTCACGGACCTCGGCAGCGCTGCCCTCCCGACGCCCACATTGTCGTGGAGGGGGTCAGGATAGGGGTCCAGGCCCAGATGAAGTATCTGGGCCTGGTGCTAGACGAAAGGTGGCGCTTCGGCCCACATTTCAGCGGGCTGTCGACGCGCCTATTGAAAGCTGCGGACGCCCTCTCCTGGCTCCTCCCGAACCTGGGGGGGCCAAAGGCGAAATGCCGGCGCCTGTATGCCGGCATCCTTAGGAGCATGGCCCTATACGGGGCCCCCATCTGGGCGGACTCCCTCCACAGGAGGGAGAACGCGACCGCCTTGCGCAAGCCCCAAAGGGCCATTGCACTGCGGGTGGCGAGGGCCTACCGGTCGGTGGGCTTCTCGGCGGCGTGCGCTCTGGCCGGTACCCCTCCTTGGGAGTTGGAGGCTTGGGTACTCGCCAGAGTGTACGAGTGGACCGCGCACCGGAGGGCGCTCGGGGAGCGCCCCGTAGCCGAAGAGCGGGAGGCCGTGCGGCGGGAGGCGAGGGACGCAATCGTCCTCCACTGGACGGAGGACCTCGCCACCGCCGCCTTTGGCCGCCGGACGTTGGACGCGCTCGGTCCGGTCCTGCGGAGCTGGCTCGAGCGGTCCCACGGTTTCCTCTCGTTCCGTCTGGTGCAGGTGCTATCCGGCCATGGCTGCTTCGGAACGTACCTGCACCGGATCGGGAGGGAGGAGACCCCGGCGTGCCACGACTGCGGCGCGGCGGAGGACACGGCGCAGCACACGCTCGAAGTGTGCCCGGCTTGGTCCGAGTTGCGCCGCGGTCTGACCGCGGTGGTCGGACAGGACCTCTCGCTTCCCTGCGTGGTCAACGCCATGCTGGAGAGCGAGGGGGCCTGGTCAGCGGTTGCCTCCTTTTGCGAGGACGTAATCTCGCAAAAGGAGGAGGCGGAGCGCGCGCGGGAGGATGACCCTCTCGCTGCGCCGCTCCGCAGACGAAGAAGGGGTCGGAGAAGGCGCAATCCTCTCCCTCCTCATGGTGGCGATGGGCGGGCGACAGGCGCGGGGGCGCCATCTCCCGCATTGCACCCATCACCACCTTCTTCGTCGGTCACTCCCGGGCCCGTCCCCCTCCCCACGGGGGGGGTGTGAGGGGTCCGCCCTGAGGAGCAATCGTCGGCGGAGGACTGGACGTTAAGGCTGTGCCGGTTTCCCAGTCCCCCGCCACTCGGACGAAGCGGGAGTGCCGCTGGGTTATTTTAGTGGGTATACCGGGTCATACCGGGGAGTCCCACATAGCCCCCCATCCCCCGATGGGAGGGTATGCGTAATGCATTTTTTCCCAGCGCAAAAAAAAAAAAAAAAAAAAAAAAAAAAAAAAAAAAAAAGGTTAGGTTAGGTTAGGTTAGGTTGGGGGACCACCCCACAGTGCTTGCGTCCACGTCGCGTCCCCTGGAAACGGCCCAGTTCTGACCACCGTAACGGAGTGGCAGACTGGGTACGGCCAAAGTGCACTGTGCATTCGCAGCTTGTTTTTAATCTTATTGTCGTGTTGAGTTTGCGAACCCGCGGGAAACATGTCGAGTCCTGCGCGGGACGCCTGCGGGCGGTTTTTAAAACAAAAAGGCCCTTCTCAGGGCCAACCCAAAGGCCCTTCTCAGGGCCAACCCAAAGGCCCTTCTCAGGGCCAACCCAAAGGCCCTTCTCAGGGCCAACCAAAAGGCCCTTCTCAGGGCCAACCAAAAGGCCCTTCTCAGGGCCAATCCGACGCTTCGGCGTCAGAGACTAGCCGCGCGCCGTCTGCGGCTAGTTTCTTCGGAGGGGCGGACGAGTCGTCCGACAACGACTCACTGATCAGTGTGTCGGACGCGGACGACTCTCGTTCGCGGAAGCGAATCCACCGGAGCGGTGGGTCCGAGGGCTCCTCGGCCTCGGGGTCGACGCGGTTGTCGAAGGCTAAAAAGCCGACGGTGGCCGCGGAGACCCATGTCGTTGGGCTCGCCAACGCCCAACGCCAGTTGGACCTGGCTCGGCGGGCTCAGCTCCAGCAAGAGCTGGAGGAGCGGGTTGCCGCTACTGAGAAACGGGCGCACGCCGCCCGGGCCAAGTCCGGGTACGGTGCGTCCCGCGTTCTCTACGCGGACCACTCTCTGGCCGAGCTAGAGAGAATGGCGGAGGAGGACGAGAGGGAGATCGTGGAGGTAGCCTCAAAGTCCTCCAACCTAAAGGGGACATTGCAGAAGGCCCTGAAATGCAGGGCCGCCAGCATGCGCGGTGTCATCGCGGAGCTGGTGCAGCGAAAGACCACCGACGAGACGCGGCAACTGCAGGCGAAGGTTGATCGCCTGCAGTCGGAGGTCAGCCAGCTTCATCAGAAGCTGGCAGAAGCCACGGCCCGGCCACAACAGGCCAAGACGAGCCCTGCGGCAGAGGGCCCCGCCTCCAACCTTGAGGACATCATCCGCAAGGTCATAATGGAGGAGAGGGCCTTCACAAGAGCCTGCTTAGCAGGAATAGAGGACCGGCTCTTGCCGGAGAAACGCCTCCGACCGCCGCTTGCGGCGGATACGAGGCAGTGCGAGCCGGGGCCGTCCTCCTCCCAGGCGGAAGATGCCCTTCTCCCTTCCACGACCCCGTCCAACGAGTGGACGGAAGTGGTCCGTAAGGGGAAGGGAAAGGGCAAGAAGTCGACGACGGCCGTCCCTGTCGTCCCCGCCACCACCACTCCCAGCCAATCGCAGACGACTGGCAAGGGAAAGGGGACGGGGAAAGGGAAGGGGAGGGGAAAGGGGCGACTAGTCCCCCCAAAAACCGCGGCCGTCGTGGTGACGCTCACCGCGGAGGCTGCGGACCGGGGGGAGACGTACGCGTCCATTTTGGTGCGGGCGCGTGCGAATGCCGATCCTGCCCAACTGGGGATCGGCAGCGTAACTTGCCGGCGGACCCAAGCCGGGGCTCGAATATTCGAGTTCCCGGGGGCAGAGGGGAGTACCCATGCTGACCTCTTTGCAGCCAAGCTGCAGGAGGTCATCGCGGATTCCGCCAAGGTGGCCCGGCCGGTCAAGTCAGCGGCCATAGAGGTGGCTGACTTGGACGACTCCGTCACCAAGGAGGAGGTGGTGGCGGCGGTCGCGGCGATAGGGGGCTGTGGCGTCGCGGCGGTCCAAGGCCGGGACATAAGACCCGGCCGCGGCGGCATGGGCACCATTCGCCTCGAGTGCCCAGTCGCCGCTGCCAAAGCCGTCCTTGCCAAGGGACGGCTGACAGTCGGGTTCAGCTCGGGTGCAGTCCGGGCACTCGAGGACCAGCCTCTGCGGTGTTTCCGGTGCTTCGGCATCGGACACACCCGGGCCCTGTGTCCGTCCACTGTTGACAGGACGGACACGTGCTTTCGCTGCGGCAAGGAGGGCCACAAAGCCGCCTCCTGCGAGGCCGCCACGCCGCACTGCGCGGTGTGTGCCGCCAGTGGCTGCCCGGCAGACCACGTCACGAAGGGGAGGAACTGCAATCCTCCCCCTAAGCGGGGCAAAGCACAGGCGCCGGCCGGGTTTGCTGCTGCTGCCAAGAGCACCGTCGTTCCTGCGTCGGTGGATGCGGAGGGGGGTGCGATGTCCGACTGATGGATGCGGTCGAACATCGCATACTCCAGGCGAACGACTTGGCGGTGGTCGCCGAGCCTTACTCGGTCCCTGGCCGTTGGCTGGGCGACCGGGACGGCTTGGTGGCGTTGGTGTCGCGGTCTTCCACAGACTCCCCTCCCCTCTCGCTCTTAGAGAGGGGACCGGGATACGTGGCCGCCGCGCGGGGAGACATGGCCCTGGTTGGGGCCTACTTCTCCCCGAACCGCTCTCTCTCGGACTTTGAGGATTTCCTCGAGATCCTCACCGCAGTCATAGGGAGGGCGGCGCCACGCCAGGTCGTGGTGCTGGGCGACCTCTCGCTTCCCTGCATGGTCAACGCTATGCTGGAGAGCGAGGGGGCCTGTGCAGGGGCCTGTGAGCGATGGGCGGGCGACAGGCGCGGGGGCGCCTTCTCCCGCATTGCACCCATCACCACCTTCGTCGGTCATTCCCGGGCCCTTCCCCCTCCCCACGGGGGGGGCGTGAGTGGCCCGCCCTGAGGGGCAATCGTCGGCGGAGGACTGGACGTTAAGGCTGTGCCGGTTTCCCAGTCCTTCGCCACTCGGACGAAGCGGGAGTGCCGCTGGGTTATTTTAGTGGGTATACCGGGTCAGACCGGGGAGTCCCACATAGCCCCCCATCCCCCGATGGGAGGGTATGCGTAATGCATTTTTTCCCAGCGCAAAAAAAAAAAAAAAAAAAAAAAAGGTTAGGTTAGGTTGGGGGACCACCCCACAGTGCTTGCGTCCACGTCGCGTCCCCTGGAAACGGCCCAGTTCTGACCACCGTAACGGAGTGGCAGACTGGGTACGGCCAAAGTGCACTGTGCATTCGCAACTTGTTTTTAACCCTATTGTCTTGTTTGTTTGCGAACCCGCGGGAAACATGTCGAGTCCTGCGCGGGACGCCTGCGGGCGTTTTTTAAAACAAAAAGGCCCTTCTCAGGGCCAACCCAAAGGCCCTTCTCAGGGCCAACCCAAAGGCCCTTCTCAGGGCCAACCCAAAGGCCCTTCTCAGGGCCAACCAAAAGGCCCTTCTCAGGGCCAACCAAAAGGCCCTTCTCAGGGCCACTCCGACGCTTCAGCGTCAGAGACTAGCCGCGCGCCGTCTGCGGCTAGTTTCTTCGGAGGGGCGGACGAGTCGTCCGACAACGACTCACTGATCAGTGTGTCGGACGCGGACGACTCTCGTCCGCGGAAGCGAGTACACCGGAGCGGTGGGTCCGAGGGCTCCTCGGCTTCGGGGTCGACGCGGTTGTCGAAGGCTAAAAAGCCGACGGTGGCCGCGGAGACCCATGTCGTTGGGCTGGTGAACGCCCAACGCCAGCTGGACCTGGCTCGGCGAGCTCAGCTCCAGCAAGAGCTGGAGGAGCGGGTTGCCGCCACAGAGAAGCGGGCGCACGCCGCCCGGGCCAAGTCCGGGTACGGTGCGTCCCGCGTTCTCTACGCGGACCACTCTCTGGCCGAGCTGGAGAAAATGGCGGAGGAGGACGAGAGGGAGATCGTGGAGGTCGCCTCGAAGTCCTCCAACCTAAAGGGCACCCTACAGAAGGCCCTGAAATGCAGGGCCGCAAGTATGCGCGGTGTCGTCGCGGAGCTGGTCCAGCGCAAGACCACCGACGAGACGCGGCAACTGCAGGCGAAGGTGGATCGCCTGCAGTCGGAGGTCAGCCAGCTTCATCAGAAGCTGGCCGAAGCCACGGCCCGGCCACAACAGGCCAAGTCGAGCCCTGCGGCAGAGGGCCCCGCCTCCAACCTTGAGGATATCATCCGCAAGGTCGTAATGGAGGAGAGGGCCTTCACCAGAGCCTGCTTAGCAGGGATTGAGGACCGGCTCTTGCCCGAGAAACGCCTCCGACCGCCGCTTGCGGCGGATACGAGGCAGAGCGAGCCGGGGCCGTCCTCCTCCCAGGCGGAAGACGCCCTTCTCCCTTCCACGACCCCGTCCAACGAGTGGACGGAGGTGGTCCGTAAGGGGAAGGGCAGGGGCAAGAAGACGACGACGGCCGTCCCTGCCGTCCCCGCCACCACCGCTCCCAGCCAAGCGCAGAAGGCCGGCAGTGGAAAGGGGACGGGGAAAGGGAAGGGGAGGGGAAAGGGGCGACTAGTCCCCCCAAAAACCGCGGCCGTCGTGGTGACCCTCACCGCGGAGGCTGCTGACCGGGGGGAGACGTACGCGTCCGTTCTGTTGCGGGCGCGTGCCAATGCGGATCCCACCCAACTGGGGATCGGCAGCGTCTCTTGCCGGCGGACCCAAGCCGGGGCTCGAATTTTCGAGTTCCCGGGGGCAGACGGGAGTACCCACGCGGACCTCTTCGCAGCCAAGCTGCAGGAGGTCATCGCGGATTCCGCCAAGGTGGCCCGGCCGGTCAAGTCAGCGGCCATAGAGGTGGCTGACTTGGACGACTCCGTCACCAAGGAGGAGGTGGTGGCGGCGGTCGCGGCGATAGGGGGCTGTGGCGTCGCAGCGGTCCAAGGCCGGGACATAAGACCCGGCCGCGGCGGCATGGGCACCATTCGCCTCGAGTGCCCAGTCGCCGCTGCCAAAGCCGTCCTTGCCAAGGGACGGCTGATAGTCGGGTTCAGCTCGGGTGCAGTCCGGGCACTCGAGGACCAGCCTCTGCGGTGTTTCCGGTGCTTCGGCATCGGACACACCCGGGCCCTGTGTCCGTCCACGGTCGACAGGACGGACACATGCTTCCGCTGCGGCAAGGAGGGCCACAAAGCCGCCTCCTGCGAGGCCGCCACGCCGCACTGCGCGGTGTGTGCAGCCAGTGGCTGCCCCGCCGACCACGTCACGAGGGGGAGGAATTGCAACCCTCCCCCTAAGCGGGGCAAAGCGCAGGCGCCGACCGGGCCTGCTGCTGCTGCCAAAAGCACTGCGGCGGCTGCGGTGGCGGCGGAGGGGGGTGCGATGTCCGACTGATGGATAGGGTCGAACATCGCATACTCCAGGCGAACGCCAACCACTGCCGGGCAGCCCAGGATCTGCTGATGCAGACCATGGCTGAGTGGTTGGTGGACTTGGCGGTGGTCGCCGAGCCTTACTCGGTCCCTGGCCGTTGGCTGGGCGACCGGGACGGCTTGGTGGCGCTGGTGTCGCGGTCTTCCACGGACTCCCCTCCCCTCTCGCTCTTAGAGAGGGGACCGGGATACGTGGCCGCCGCGTGGGGAGACATGGCCCTGGTTGGGGTCTACTTCTCCCCGAACCGCCCTCTCACGGACTTTGAGGATTTCCTCGAGATCCTCACCGCAGTCGTAGGGAGGGCGGCGCCGCGCCAGGTCGTGGTGCTGGGCGACCTGAACGCCAAGTCGGTGGCCTGGGGCAACCCGGCTGCCGGTTGCAACGTCCGGGGACGCGCCGTCGAGTATTGGTCGGCCTCATGCGGTGTGTCCCTCCTCAACAGGGGGGCGGTCCACACGTGTGTGCGGCAACAGGGAGGGTCGGTGGTGGACGTCTCGTTTGCCACCCCCGCCCTAGCCGCCCGCGTCGCCAACTGGCGGGTGGAGATGGTGGAGACCTTGTCGGACCACCGATATGTGCGGTTCGACATCTCCACCCAGGGGGGGGGGATGGCCCGCGCCGGGCAATCTCCCTTCCCGCGGTGGGCACTCACCCGCCTGGACCGGGAGGCAGCTGAGGAGGCGGCCTTCCTCCAGGACTGGCTGTCGCCCCCAGTCGATGTCCTGGACGTGGACGCCGCAGCGGTCCGGCTCAGGGGGTCCCTGACCGAGGTGTGCAACTCCAGCATGCCTCGGTCTCGCCGTCCGCCTCCCCGTCGCGCCGTCTATTGGTGGACGGAGGAGCTGACGGGTCTCCGGGCCGCCTGCGTGGCGGCCAGAAGGGCCTACGCGCGGAGCCGACGGCGCAGCGCCCAAAACCGAGACCGGGCAGAAGAGGACCGCCAATACGCCTCTTACGTAGAGGCGAAGAAGGTCCTCAAGTCTGCAATGGGCGCTGCAGAAGACTCGGCGAGGGCCGAGATGCTGGAGGGTCTCGACAGAGATCCTTATGGGAGACCATACAAGGCGGCTCGGAACCAGCTGCGCCCCTATGGTCCCCCACTGACGGAGACCCTCGAGCCAGCGTTGCTGGATGGGGTGGTCCGGTCCCTGTTTCCGCGCAGGACCGAAGACTTCACCCCACCAACCATGGATCCCCCGCAAGGTGCGGCTTCGCCGGAGGAGGACGTCCCCCCGGTGACGGCGGCGGAGGTCCGCGCGGGGGTTCTCAGCCTCCGCGCGAAGAAGACGGCCCCCGGACCAGACGGCGTCCCCGCACGGGTGGTGGCGATCGCCGCCTCCCAAATGGAGGACAGGTTTCGGGACCTCTTCAGCGCGTGCTTTACGGCTGGGAGGTTCCCGCAACTTTGGAAGGAGGGGCAGCTGTGCCTCCTCCGAAAGGATGGACGCCCGGCGGACTCCCCATCGGCATACCGGCCCATCGTCCTGCTCGATGAGGTCGGTAAGATGTTCGAGGGGATCGTCGCGTCCCGGCTTGATAGCCTTTTGCGGGGGGTAGGGCCGGACCTGTCGGACGCCCAATTCGGTTTCCGTCGAGGGCGTTCGACGATCGATGCGCTGGCCCTACTCAAGGGCCAGGTGAGGGAGGCGGTGGAGGCGGGGGACGGAGTGCTGGCGGTGTCGTTCGACATCGCAAACGCCTTCAACTCCGTCCCCCACTCGACGATATTGGAGGCGCTCCGGTATCACGGAGTGCCCCAATACCTGCGGAACCTCCTGGCCAGCTACTTGGAGGGCCGAGAGGTCCTCCTCGTGGACAAGACGGGCACGGTGAGGCGGTACGGCGCAGAGTCCGGTGTTCCGCAGGGGTCAGTGCTGGGGCCCCCCCTGTGGAACATCGGGTTCGACTGGCTCCTGCGGGGAGTCCTCCTCCAGGGCACGAGTGTCATATGCTACGCGGATGACACTCTCCTCACTGCCCGGGGGAGGAACTTTGGGGACGCGGCCTGTCTGGCCTCGGCCGGCGGATCCTTGGTCGCAGAGAGGATCCGCCACCTGGGATTGAAGGTGGCGCTGCACAAGACAGAGGCCGTGTTCTTTCACGGGCCTCGGCAGCGCTGCCCTCCCGACGCCCACATTATCGTAGAGGGCGTCCGGATAGGGGTTCAGCCCCAGATGAAGTATTTGGGCCTGGTGCTGGACGACAGGTGGCGCTTCGGCCCGCATTTCAGCGGGCTGTCGACGCGCCTGTTGAAAGCTGCGGACGCCCTCTCCTGGCTCCTCCCGAACCTGGGGGGGCCCAAGGCGAAATGCCGGCGCCTGTATGCCGGAATCCTGAAGAGCATGGCCCTATACGGGGCCCCCATCTGGGCGGACTCCCTCCACAGGAGGGAGAATGCGACCGCCATGCGCAAGCCCCAAAGGGCCATTGCACAGCGGGTGGCGAGGGCCTACCGCTCGGTGGGCTTCTCGGCGGCGTGTGCTCTGGCCGGCACCCCGCCTTGGGAGTTGGAGGCTTGGGTGCTCGCCAGAGTGTACGAGTGGACCGCGCACCGGAGGGCGCTCGGGGAGCGCCCCGTCGCCGAAGAGCGGGAGGCCGTGCGGCGGGAGGCGAGGGACGCAATCGTCCTCCACTGGACGGAGGACCTCGCCACCGCCGCCTTTGGCCGCCGGACGTTGGACGCGCTCGGTCCGGTCCTGCGGAGCTGGCTCGAGCGGTCCCATGGCTTCCTCTCGTTCCGTCTGGTGCAGGTATTGTCCGGGCATGGCTGTTTCGGAACGTACCTGCACCGGATCGGGAGGGAGGAGAGCCCGGCGTGCCACGACTGCGGCGCGGCGGAGGACACGGCGCAGCACACGCTCGAAGTGTGCCCGGCTTGGTCCGAGCTGCGCCGCGGTCTGACCGCGGTGGTCGGACAGGACCTCTCGCTTCCCTGCGTGGTCAGCGCCATGCTGGAGGGCGAGGGGTCCTGGTCAGCGGTTGCCTCCTTTTGCGAGGACGTAATCTCGCAAAAGGAGGAGGCGGAGCGCGCGCGGGAGGATGACCCTCTCGCTGTGCCGCTCCGCAGACGAAGAAGGGGTCGGAGAGGGCGACATCCTCCCCCTCCTCATGGTGGCGATGGGCGGGCGACAGGCGCGGGGGCGCCATCTCCCGCATTGCACCCATCACCACCTTCTTCGTCGGTCACTCCCGGGCCCGTCCCCCTCCCCACGGGGGGGGTGTGAGGGGTCCGCCCTGAGGAGCAATCGTCGGCGGAGGACTGGACGTTAAGGCTGTGCCGGTTTCCCAGTCCTCCGCCACTCGGACGAAGCGGGAGTGCCGCTGGGTTATTTTAGTGGGTATACCGGGTCAGACCGGGGAGTCCCACATAGCCCCCCATCCCCCGATGGGAGGGTATGCGTATTGCATTTTTTTCCCAGCGCAAAAAAAAAAAAAAAAAAAAAAAAAAAAAGGTTAGGTTAGGTTAGGTTAGGTTAGGTTGGGGGGGGGGACCACCCCACAGTGCTTGCGTCCACGTCGCGTCCCCTGGAAACGGCCCAGTTCTGACCACCGTAACGGAGTGGCAGACTGGGTACGGCCAAAGTGCACTGTGCTTTCGTAGCTTATTTTAATTTTATTGCGTTGTCGAGTCTGCGAACCTGCGGGGAAATGTCGAGTCCTGCGCGGGACGCCTGCGGGCGATTTTTAAAACAAAAAGGCCCTTCTCAGGGCCAACCCAAAGGCCCTTCTCAGGGCCAACCCAAAGGCCCTTCTCAGGGCCAACCCAAAGGCCCTTCTCAGGGCCAACCAAAAGGCCCTTCTCAGGGCCAACCAAAAGGCCCTTCTCAGGGCCACTCCGACGCTTCAGCGTCAGAGACTAGCCGCGCGCCGTCTGCGGCTAGTTTCCTCGGAGGGGCGGACGAGTCGTCAGACGACGACTCACTAATTAGTGTGTCGGACGTGGACGACTGCCGATCGCGTAAGCGAGTCCACCGGAGCGGTGGGTCCGAGGGCTCCTCGGCCTCGGGGTCGACGCGGTTGTCGAAGGCTAAAAAGCCGACGGTGGCCGCGGAGACCCATGTCGTTGGGCTCGCGAACGCCCAACGCCAGCTAGACCTGGCTCGGCGGGCTCAGCTCCAGCAAGAGCTGGAGGAGCGGGTCGCCGCCACAGAGAAGCGGGCGCACGCCGCCCGGGCCAAATCCGGGTACGGTGCGTCCCGCGTTCTCTACGCGGACCATTCCCTGGCCGAGCTGGAGGGAATGGCGGCGGAGGACGAGAAGGAGATCATGGAGGTCGCCTCAAAGTCCTCAAATCTTAAGGGGACCTTGCAAAAGGCCCTCAAATGTAGGGCCGCGAGCATGCGCGGCATCGTCGCGGAGCTGGTCCAGCGCAAGGCCACCGACGAAACGCGGCAACTGCAGGCGAAGGTTGATCGCCTGCAGTCGGAGGTCAGCCAGCTTCATCAGAAGCTGGCCGAAGCCACGGCCCGGCCACAACAGGCCAAGACGAGCCCTGCGGCAGAGGGCCCCGCCTCCAACAACCTTGAGGATATCATCCGCAAGGTCGTAATGGAGGAGAGGGCCTTCACTAGAGCCTGCTTAGCAGGGATTGAGGACCGGCTCTTGCCCGAGAAACGCCTCCGACCGCCGCTTGCGGCGGATACGAGGCAGAGCGAGCCGGGGCCGTCCTCCTCCCAGGCGGAAGACGCCCTTCTCCCTTCCACGACCCCGTCCAACGAGTGGACGGAGGTGGTCCGTAAGGGGAAGGGCAGGGGCAAGAAGACGACGACGGCCGTCCCTGCCGTCCCCGCCACCACCGCTCCCAGCCAAGCTCAGAAGGCCGGCAGTGGAAAAGGGACGGGGAAAGGGAAGGGGAGGAGAAAGGGGCGACTAGTCCCCCCAAAAACCGCGGCCGTCGTGGTGACCCTCACCGCGGAGGCTGCTGACCGGGGGGAGACGTACGCGTCCGTTCTGTTGCGGGCGCGTGCCAATGCGGATCCCACCCAACTGGGGATCGGCAGCGTCTCTTGCCGGCGGACCCAAGCCGGGGCTCGAATATTCGAGTTCCCGGGGGCAGAGGGGAGTACCCATGCTGACCTCTTTGCAGCCAAGCTGCAGGAGGTCATCGCGGATTCCGCCAAGGTGGCCCGGCCGGTCAAGTCAGCGGCCATAGAGGTGGCTGACTTGGACGACTCCGTCACCAAGGAGGAGGTGGTGGCGGCGGTCGCGGCGATAGGAGGCTGTGGCGTCGCAGCGGTCCAAGGCCGGGACATAAGACCCGGCCGCGGCGGCATGGGCACCATTCGCCTCGAGTGCCCGGTCGCCGCTGCCAAAGCCGTCCTTGCCAAGGGGCGGCTGACAGTCGGCTTCAGCTCGGGTGCAGTCCGGGCACTCGAGGACCAGCCTCTGCGGTGTTTCCGGTGCTTCGGCATCGGACACACCCGGGCTCTGTGTCCGTCCACTGTTGACAGGACGGACACGTGTTTCCGCTGCGGCAAGGAGGGCCACAAAGCCGCCTCCTGCGAGGCCGCCGCGCCGCACTGCGCGGTGTGTGCCGCCAGTGGCTGCCCTGCCGACCACGTCACGAGGGGGAGGAATTGCAATCCTCCCCCTAAGCGGGGCAAAGCGCAGGCGCCGACCGGGCCTGCTGCTGCTGTCATAAGCACTGCGGCGGCTGCGGTGGCGGCGGAGAGGGGTGCGATGTCCGACTGATGGATAGGGTCGAACATCGCATACTCCAGGCGAACGCCAACCACTGCCGGGCAGCCCAGGATCTGCTGATGCAGACCATGGCTGAGTGGTTGGTGGACTTGGCGGTGGTCGCCGAGCCTTACTCGGTCCCTGGCCGTTGGCTGGGCGACCGGGACGGCTTGGTGGCGCTGGTGTCGCAGTCTTCCACGGACTCCCCTCCCCTCTCGCTCTTAGAGAGGGGACCGGGATACGTGGCCGCCGCGTGGGGAGACATGGCCCTGGTTGGGGTCTACTTCTCCCCGAACCGCCCTCTCTCGGACTTTGAGGATTTCCTCGAGATCCTCACCGCAGTCGTAGGGAGGGCGGCGCCGCGCCAGGTCGTGGTGCTGGGCGACCTGAACGCCAAGTCGGTGGCCTGGGGCAACCCGGCAGCCAGCTGCAACGTCCGGGGACGCGCCGTCGAGTATTGGGCGGCCTCATGCGGTGTGTCCCTCCTCAACAGGGGGGCGGTCCACACGTGTGTGCGGCAACAGGGAGGGTCGGTGGTGGACGTCTCGTTTGCCACCCCCGCCCTAGCCGCCCGCGTCGTCAACTGGCGGGTGGAGATGGTGGAGACCTTGTCGGACCACCGATATGTGCGGTTCGACATCTCCACCCAGGGGGGGGGGATGGCCCGCGCCGGGCAATCACCCTTCCCGCGGTGGGCACTCACCCGCCTGGACCGGGAGGCAGCTGAGGAGGCGGCCTTCCTCCAGGACTGGCTGTCGCCCCCTGTCGAGGTCCTAGACGTGGACGCCGCAGCGGTCCGGCTCAGGGGGTCCCTGACCGAGGTGTGCAACTCCAGCATGCCTCGGTCTCGCCGTCTGCCTCCCCGTCGCGCCGTCTATTGGTGGACGGAGGAGCTGACGGGTCTCCGGGCCGCCTGCGTGGCGGCCAGAAGGGCCTACGCGCGGAGCCGACGGCGCAGCGCCCAAAACCGAGTTCGGGCAGAAGAGGACCGCCTATACGCCTCTTACGTAGAGGCGAGGACGGTCCTCAAGTCTGCAATGGGCGCTGCAGAAGACTCGGCGAGGGCCGAGATGCTGGAGGGTCTCGACAGGGATCCTTATGGGAGACCATACAAGGCGGCGCGGAACCAGCTGCGCCCCTATGGTCCCCCACTGACGGAGACCCTCGAGCCAGCGTTGCTGGATGGGGTGGTCCGGTCCCTGTTTCCGCGCAGGACCGACGACTTCACCCCACCAACGATGAATCCCCCGCAAGGGGCGGCTTCGCCGGAGGAAGACGTCCCCCCGGTGACGGCGGAGGAGGTCCGCGCGGGGGTTCTCAGCCTCCGCGCGAAGAAGACGGCCCCCGGACCAGACGGCGTCCCCGCACGGGTGGTGGCGATCGCCGCCTCCCAAATGGAGGACAGGTTTCGGGACCTCTTCAGCGCGTGCTTTACGGCTGGGAGGTTCCCGAAACTTTGGAAGGAGGGGCAGCTGTGCCTCCTCCGAAAGGAGGGACGCCCGGTGGACTCCCCCTCGGCATACCGGCCCATCGTCCTGCTCGATGAGGTCGGTAAGATGTTCGAGGGGATCGTCGCGTCCCGGCTTGATAGCCTTTTGCGGGGGGTAGGGCCGGACCTGTCGGACGCCCAATTCGGTTTCCGTCGAGGGCGTTCGACGATCGATGCGCTGGCCCTGCTCAAGGGCCAGGTGAGGGAGGCGGTGGAGGCGGGGGACGGAGTGCTGGCGGTGTCGTTCGACATCGCAAACGCCTTCAACTCCGTCCCCCACTCGACGATATTGGAGGCGCTCCGGTATCACGGAGCGCCCCAGTACCTGCAGAACCTCCTGGCCAACTACTTGGAGGGCCGAGAGGTCCTCCTCGTGGACAAGACGGCCACGGTGAGGCGGTACGGCGCAGAGTCCGGTGTTCCGCAGGGGTCAGTGCTGGGGCCCCCCCTGTGGAACATCGGGTTTGACTGGCTCCTACGGGGAGTCCTCCTCCAGGGCACGAGTGTCATCTGCTACGCGGATGACACTCTCCTCACTGCCCGGGGGAGGAACTTTGGGGACGCGGCCTGTCTGGCCTCGGCTGGCGGATCCTTGGTCGCAGAGAGGATCCGCCGCCTGGGATTGAAGGTGGCGCTGCACAAGACCGAGGCCGTGTTCTTTCACGGGCCTCGGCAGCGCTGCCCTCCCGACGCCCACATTGTCGTAGAGGGCGTCCGGATAGGGGTCCAGCCCCAGATGAAGTATCTGGGCCTGGTGCTGGACGACAAGTGGCGCTTCGGCCCGCATTTCAGCGGGCTGTCGACGCGCCTGTTAAAAGCTGCGGACGCCCTCTCCTGGCTCCTCCCGAACCTGGGGGGGCCCAAGTCGAAATGCCGGCACCTGTATGCCGGAATCCTGAAGAGCATGGCCCTATATGGGGCCCCCATCTGGGCGGACTCCCTCCACAGGAGGGAAAATGCGACCGCCATGCGCAAGCCCCAAAGGGCCATTGCACAGCGGGTGGCGAGGGCCTACCGCTCGGTGGGCTTCTCGGCGGCGTGCGCTCTGGCCGGCACCCCTCCCTGGGAGTTGGAGGCATGGGTGCTCGCCAGAGTCTACGAGTGGACTGCACACCGGAGGGCGCTCGGGGAGCGCCCCGTCGCCGAAGAGCGGGAGGCCGTGCGGCGGGAGGCGAGGGACGCAATCGTCCTCCACTGGACGGAGGACCTCGCCACCACCACCTTTGGCCGCCGGACGTTAGACGCGCTCGGTCCGGTCCTGCGGAGCTGGCTCGAGCGGTCCCAAGGTTTCCTCTCATTCCGTCTGGTGCAGGTGTTGTCCGGACATGGCTGTTTCGGATCGTACCTGCACCGGATCGGGAGGGAGGAGACCCCGGCGTGCCACGACTGCGGCGCGGCGGAGGACACGGCGCAGCACACGCTCGAAGTGTGCCCGGCTTGGTCCGAGCTGCGCCGCGGTCTGACCGCGGTTGTCGGACAGGACCTCTCGCTTCCCTGCGTGGTCAACGCCATGCTGGAGAGCGAGGGGGCCTGGTCAGCGGTTGCCTCCTTTTGCGAGGACGTCATCTCGCAAAAGGAGGAGGCGGAGCGCGCGCGGGAGGATGACCCTCTCGCTGCGCCGCTCCGCAGACGAAGAAGGGGTCGGAGAAGGCGCAATCCTCTCCCTCCTCATGGTGGCGATGGGCGGGCGACAGGCGCGGGGGCGCCATCTCCCGCATTGCACCCATCACCACCTTCTTCGTCGGTCACTCCCGGGCCCGTCCCCCTCCCCACGGGGGGGGTGTGAGGGGTCCGCCCTGAGGAGCAATCGTCGGCGGAGGACTGGACGTTAAGGCTGTGCCGGTTTCCCAGTCCCCCGCCACTCGGACGAAGCGGGAGTGCCGCTGGGTTATTTTAGTGGGTATACCGGGTCATACCGGGGAGTCCCACATAGCCCCCCATCCCCCGATGGGAGGGTATGCGTAATGCATTTTTTCCCAGCGCAAAAAAAAAAAAAAAAAAAAAAAAAAAAAAAAAAAAAAAAAAGGTTAGGTTGGGGGCCGTCACCAAGGAGGAGGTGGTGGCGGCGGTCGCGGCGATAGGGGGCTGTGGCGTCGCGGCGGTCCAAGGCCGGGACATAAGACCCGGCCGCGGCGGCATGGGCACCATTCGCCTCGAGTGCCCAGTCGCCGCTGCCAAAGCCGTCCTTGCCAAGGGACGGCTGACAGTCGGGTTCAGCTCGGGTGCAGTCCGGGCACTCGAGGACCAGCCTCTGCGGTGTTTCCGGTGCTTCGGCATCGGACACACCCGGGCCCTGTGTCCGTCCACTGTTGACAGGACGGACACGTGCTTCCGCTGCGGCAAGGAGGGCCACAAAGCCGCCTCCTGCGAGGCCGCCACGCCGCACTGCGCGGTGTGTGCCGCCAGTGGCTGCCCGGCAGACCACGTCACGAAGGGGAGGAACTGCAATCCTCCCCCTAAGCGGGGCAAAGCACCGGCGCCGGCCGGGTTTGCTGCTGCTGCCAAGAGCACCGTCGTTCCTGCGACGGTGGCTGCGGAGGGGGGTGCGATGTCCGACTGATGGATGCGGTCGAACATCGCATACTCCAGGCGAACGACTTGGCGGTGGTCGCCGAGCCTTACTCGGTCCCTGGCCGTTGGCTGGGCGACCGAGACGGCTTGGTGGCGTTGGTGTCGCGGTTTTCCACAGACTCCCCTCCCCTCTCGCTCTTAGAGAGGGGACCGGGATACGTGGCCGCCGCGCGGGGAGACATGGCCCTGGTCGGGGTCTACTTCTCCCCGAACCGCTCTCTCTCGGACTTTGAGGATTTCCTCGAGATCCTCACCGCGGTCGTAGGGAGGGCGGCGCCGCGCCAGGTCGTGGTGCTAGGCGACCTCTCGCTTCCCTGCGTGGTCGACGCTATGCTGGAGAGCGAGTGGGCCTGTGCAGCGGTTGCCTCCTTTTGCGAGGACGTAATCTCGCAAAAGGAGGAGGCGGAGCGCGTGCGGGAGGATGACCCTCTCGCTGTGCCGCTCCGCAGACGAAGAAGGGGTCGGAGAAGGCGCAATCCTCTCCCTCCTCATGGTGGCGATGGGCGGGCGACAGGCGCGGGGGCGCCTTCTCCCGCATTGCACCCATCACCACCTTCGTCGGTCATTCCCGGGCCCGACCCCCTCCCCACGGGGGGGGGCGTGAGGGGCCCGCCCTGAGGGGCAATCGTCGGCGGAGGACTGGACGTTAAGGCTGTGCCGGTTTCCCAGTCCTTCGCCACTCGGACGAAGCGGGAGTGCCGCTGGGTTATTTTAGTGGGTATACCGGGTAAGACCGGGGAGTCCCACATAGCCCCCCATCCCCCGATGGGAGGGTATGCGTAAAGCATTTTTTCCCAGCGCAAAAAAAAAAAAAAAAAAAAAGGTTAGGTTGGGGGACCACCCCACAGTGCTTGCGTCCACGTCGCGTCCCCTGGAAACGGCCCAGTTCTGACCACCGTAACGGAGTGGCAGACTGGGTACGGCCAAAGTGCACTGTGCATTCGCAGCTTGTTTTTAATCTTATTGTCGTGTTGAGTTTGCGAACCCGCGGGAAACATGTCGAGTCCTGCGCGGGACGCCTGCGGGCGTTTTTTAAAACAAAAAGGCCCTTCTCAGGGCCAACCCAAAGGCCCTTCTCAGGGCCAACCCAAAGGCCCTTCTCAGGGCCAACCAAAAGGCCCTTCTCAGGGCCAACCAAAAGGCCCTTCTCAGGGCCACTCCGACGCTTCAGCGTCAGAGACTAGCCGCGCGCCGTCTGCGGCTAGTTTCTTCGGAGGGGCGGACGAGTCGTCCGACAACGACTCACTGATCAGTGTGTCGGACGCGGACGACTCTCGTCCGCGGAAGCGAGTCCACCGGAGCGGTGGGTCCGAGGGCTCCTCGGCCTCGGGGTCAACGCGGTTGCCGAAGGCTAAAAAGCCGACGGTGGCCGCGGAGACCCATGTCGTTGGGCTGGCGAACGCCCAACGCCAGCTGGACCTGGCTCGGCGAGCTCAGCTCCAGCAAGAGCTGGAGGAGCGGGTCGCCGCCACAGAGAAGCGGGCGCACGCCGCCCGGGCCAAGTCCGGGTACGGTGCGTCCCGCGTTCTATACGCGGACCATTCTCTCGCGGAGCTAGAGAGAATGGCGGAGGAGGACGAGAGGGAGATCGTGGAGGTCGCCTCGAAGTCCTCCAACCTAAAGGGCACCCTACAGAAGGCCCTGAAATGCAGGGCCGCCAGCATGCGCGGTGTCGTCGCGGAGCTGGTCCAGCGCAAGACCACCGACGAGACGCGGCAACTGCAGGCGAAGGTAGATCGCCTGCAGTCGGAGGTCAGCCAGCTTCATCAGAAGCTGGCCGAAGCCTTGGCCCGGCCACAACAGGCCAAGTCGAGCCCTGCGGCAGAGGGCCCCTCCTCCAACCTTGAGGATATCATCCGCAAGGTCGTAATGGAGGAGAGGGCCTTCACAAGAGCCTGCTTAGCAGGGATCGAGGACCGGCTCTTGCCGGAGAAACGCCTCCGACCGCCGCTTGCGGCGGATACGAGGCATTGCGAGCCGGGACCGTCATCCTCCTCCCAGGCGGAAGACGCCCTTCTCCCCTCAACGACCCCGTCCAACGAGTGGACGGAGGTGGTCCGTAAGGGGAAGGGCAGGGGCAAGAAGTCGACGACGGCCGTCCCTGTCGTCCCCGCCACCACCGCTCCCAGCCAAGCCCAGACGACCGGCAAGGGAAAGGGGACGGGGAAAGGGAAAGGGAAGAGGGGAAAGGGGCGACTAGTCCCCCCAAAAACCGCGGCCGTCGTGGTGACGCTCACCGCGGAGGCTGCGGACCGGGGGGAGACGTACGCGTCTATTTTGGTGCGGGCGCGTGCAAATGCCGATCCTGCCCAACTAGGGATCGGCAGTGTGTCTTGCCGGCGGACTCAAGCCGGGGCTCGAATTTTCGAGTTCCCGGGGGCAGAGGGGAGTACCCACGCGGACCTCTTCGCAGCCAAGCTGCAGGAGGTCATCGCGGATTCCGCCAAGGTGGCCCGGCCGGTCAAGTCAGCGGCCATAGAGGTGGCTGACTTGGACGACTCCGTCACCAAGGAGGAGGTGGTGGCGGCGGTCGCGGCAATAGGGGGCTGTGGCGTCGCAGCGGTCCAAGGCCGGGACATAAGACCCGGCCGCGGTGGCATGGGCACCATTCGCCTCGAGTGCCCAGTCGCCGCTGCCAAAGCCGTCCTTGCCAAGGGACGGCTGATAGTCGGGTTCAGCTCGGGTGCAGTCCGGGCACTCGAGGACCAGCCTCTGCGGTGTTTCCGGTGCTTCGGCATCGGACACACCCGGGCCCTGTGTCCGTCCACGGTCGACAGGACGGACACATGCTTCCGCTGCGGCAAGGAGGGCCACAAAGCCGCCTCCTGCGAGGCTGCCACGCCGCACTGCGCGGTGTGTGCAGCCAGTGGCTGCCCCGCCGACCACGTCACGAGGGGGAGGAATTGCAATCCTCCCCCTAAGCGGGGCAAAGCGCAGGCGCCGACCGGGCCTGCTGCTGCTGCCAAAAGCACTGCGGCGGCTGCGGTGGCGGCGGAGGGGGGTGCGATGTCCGACTGATGGATAGGGTCGAACATCGCATACTCCAGGCGAACGCCAACCACTGCCGGGCAGCCCAGGATCTGCTGATGCAGACCATGGCTGAGTGGTTGGTGGACTTGGCGGTGGTCGCCGAGCCTTACTCGGTCCCTGGCCGTTGGCTGGGCGACCGGGACGGCTTGGTGGCGCTGGTGTCGCGGTCTTCCACGGACTCCCCTCCCCTCTCGCTCTTAGAGAGGGGACCGGGATACGTGGCCGCCGCGTGGGGAGACATGGCCCTGGTTGGGGTCTACTTCTCCCCGAACCGCCCTCTCTCGGACTTTGAGGATTTCCTCGAGATCCTCACCGCAGTCGTAGGGAGGGCGGCGCCGCGCCAGGTCGTGGTGCTGGGCGACCTGAACGCCAAGTCGGTGGCCTGGGGCAACCCGGCTGCCAGTTGCAACGTCCGGGGACGCGCCGTCGAGTTTTGGGCGGCCTCATGCGGTGTGTCCCTCCTCAACAGGGGGGCGGTCCACACGTGTGTGCGGCAACAGGGTGGGTCGGTGGTGGACGTCTCGTTTGCCACCCCCGCCTTAGCCGCCCGCGTCGTCAACTGGCGGGTAGAGATGGTGGAGACCTTGTCGGACCACCGATATGTGCGGTTCGACATCTCCACCCGGGGGGGGAGGATGGCCCGCGCCGGGCAATCTCCCTTCCCGCGGTGGGCACTCACCCGCCTGGACCGGGAGGCAGCTGAGGAGGCGGCCTTTC
Source organism: Mesoligia furuncula (assembly GCA_916614155.1). NCBI lineage: Eukaryota > Metazoa > Arthropoda > Insecta > Lepidoptera > Noctuidae > Mesoligia > Mesoligia furuncula. The sequence continues at coordinate 135,333 of OU744812.1, read as the reverse complement.
TCCAGGACTGGCTGTCGCCCCCTGTCGATGTCCTGGACGTGGACGCCGCAGCGGTCCGGCTCAGGGGGTCCCTGACCGAGGTGTGCAACTCCAGCATGCCTCGGTCTCGCCGTCCGCCTCCCCGTCGCGCCGTCTATTGGTGGACGGAGGAGCTGACGGGTCTCCGGGCCGCCTGCGTGGCGGCCAGAAGGGCCTACGCGCGGAGCCGACGGCGCAGCGCCCAAAACCGAGTCCGGGCAGAGGAGGACCGCCTATACGCCTCTTACGTAGAGGCGAGGACGGTCCTCAAGTCTGCAATGGGCGCTGCAGAAGACTCGGCGAGGGCCGAGATGCTGGAGGGTCTCGACAGGGATCCTTATGGGAGACCATACAAGGCGGCGCGGAACCAGCTGCGCCCCTATGGTCCCCCACTGACGGAGACCCTCGAGCCAGCGTTGCTGGATGGGGTGGTCCGGTCCTTGTTTCCGCGCAGGACCGACGACTTCACCCCACCAACGATGAATCCCCCGCAAGGGGCGGCTTCGCCGGAGGAAGACGTCCCCCCGGTGACGGCGGAGGAGGTCCGCGCGGGGGTTCTCAGCCTCCGCGCGAAGAAGACGGCCCCCGGACCAGACGGCGTCCCCGCACGGGTGGTGGCGATCGCCGCCTCCCAAATGGAGGACAGGTTTCGGGACCTCTTCAGCGCGTGCTTTACGGCTGGGAGGTTCCCGAAACTTTGGAAGGAGGGGCAGCTCTGCCTCCTCCGAAAAGAGGGACGCCCGGTGGACTCCCCATCGGCATACCGGCCCATCGTCCTGCTCGATGAGGTCGGTAAGATGTTCGAGGGGATCGTCGCGTCCCGGCTTGATAGCCTTTTGCGGGGGGTAGGGCCGGACCTGTCGGACGCCCAATTCGGATTCCGTCGAGGGCGTTCGACGATCGATGCGCTGGCCCTACTCAAGGGCCAGGTGAGGGAGGCGGTGGAGGCGGGGGACGGAGTGCTGGCGGTGTCGTTCGACATCGCAAACGCCTTCAACTCCGTCCCCCACTCGACGATATTGGAGGCGCTCCGGTATCACGGAGCGCCCCAGTACCTGCAGAACCTCCTGGCCAGCTACTTGGAGGGCCGAGAGGTCCTCCTCGTGGACAAGACGGCCACGGTGAGGCGGTACGGCGCAGAGTCCGGTGTTCCGCAGGGGTCAGTGCTGGGGCCCCCCCTGTGGAACATCGGGTTCGACTGGCTCCTGCGGGGAGTCCTCCTCCAGGGCACGAGTGTCATCTGCTACGCGGATGACACTCTCCTCACTGCCCGGGGGAGGAACTTTGGGGACGCGGCCTGTCTGGCCTCGGCTGGCGGATCCTTGGTCGCAGAGAGGATCCGCCGCCTGGGATTGAAGGTGGCGCTGCACAAGACCGAGGCCGTGTTCTTTCACGGGCCTCGGCAGCGCTGCCCTCCCGACGCCCACATTGTCGTAGAGGGCGTCCGGATAGGGGTCCAGCCCCAGATGAAGTATCTGGGCCTGGTGCTGGACGACAGGTGGCGCTTCGGCCCGCATTTCAGCGGGCTGTCGACGCGCCTATTGAAGGCCGCGGACGCCCTCTCCTGGCTCCTCCCGAACCTGGGGGGGCCCAAGGCGAAATGCCGGCACCTGTATGCCGGCATCCTTAAGAGCATGGCCCTATACGGGGCCCCCATCTGGGCGGACTCCCTCCACAGGAGGGAGAACGCGACCGCCTTGCGCAAGCCCCAAAGGGCCATTGCACTGCGGGTGGCGAGGGCCTACCGCTCGGTGGGCTTCTCGGCGGCGTGCGCTCTGGCCGGCACCCCTCCTTGGGAGTTGGAGGCTTGGGTGCTCGCCAGAGTCTACGAGTGGACCGCGCACCGGAGGGCGCTCGGGGAGCGCCCCGTCGCCGAAGAGCGGGAGGCCGTGCGGCGGGAGGCGAGGGACGCAATCGTCCTCCACTGGACGGAGGACCTCGCCACCGCCGCCTTTGGCCGCCGGACGTTGGACGCGCTCGGTCCGGTCCTGCGGAGCTGGCTCGAGCGGTCCCACGGTTTCCTCTCGTTCCGTCTGGTGCAGGTGTTGTCCGGGCATGGCTGTTTCGGATCGTACCTGCACCGGATCGGGAGGGAGGAGACCCCGGCGTGCCACGACTGCGGCGCGGCGGAGGACACGGCGCAGCACACGCTCGAAGTGTGCCCGGCTTGGTCCGAGCTGCGCCGCGGTCTGACCGCGGTGGTCGGACAGGACCTCTCGCTTCCCTGCGTGGTCAGCGCCATGCTGGAGAGCGAGGGGTCCTGGTCAGCGGTTGCCTCCTTTTGCGAGGACGTAATCTCGCAAAAGGAGGAGGCGGAGCGCGCGCGGGAGGATGACCCTCTCGCTGCGCCGCTCCGCAGACGAAGAAGGGGTCGGAGAAGGCGCAATCCTCTCCCTCCTCATGGTGGTGATGGGCGGGCGACAGGCGCGGGGGCGCCATCTCCCGCATTGCACCCATCACCACCTTCTTCGTCGGTCACTCCCGGGCCCGTCCCCCTCCCCACGGGGGGGGTGTGAGGGGTCCGCCCTGAGGAGCAATCGTCGGCGGAGGACTGGACGTTAAGGCTGTGCCGGTTTCCCAGTCCCCCGCCACTCGGACGAAGCGGGAGTGCCGCTGGGTTATTTTAGTGGGTATACCGGGTCATACCGGGGAGTCCCACATAGCCCCCCATCCCCCGATGGGAGGGTATGCGTAATGCATTTTTTCCCAGCGCAAAAAAAAAAAAAAAAAAAAAAAAAAAAAAAAAAAAGGTTAGGTTAGGTTGGGGGGGGGGACCACCCCACAGTGCTTGCGTCCACGTCGCGTCCCCTGGAAACGGCCCAGTTCTGACCACCGTAACGGAGTGGCAGACTGGGTACGGCCAAAGTGCACTGTGCATTCGCAGCTTGTTTTTAATCTTATTGTCGTGTTGAGTTTGCGAACCCGCGGGAATCATGTCGAGTCCTGCGCGGGACGCCTGCGGGCGGTTTTTAAAACAAAAAGGCCCTTCTCAGGGCCAACCCAAAGGCCCTTCTCAGGGCCAACGCAAAGGCCCTTCTCAGGGCCAACCCAAAGGCCCTTCTCAGGGCCAACCAAAAGGCCCTTCTCAGGGCCAACCAAAAGGCCCTTCTCAGGGCCAATCCGACGCTTCGGCGTCAGAGACTAGCCGCGCGCCTTCTGCGGCTAGTTTCTTCGGAGGGGCGGACGAGTCGTCCGACAACGACTCACTGATCAGTGTGTCGGACGCGGACGACTCTCGTTCGCGTAAGCGAGTCCACCGGAGCGGTGGGTCCGAGGGCTCCTCGGCCTCGGGGTCGACGCGGTTGCCGAAGGCTAAAAAGCCGACGGTGGCCGCGGAGACCCATGTCGTTGGGCTGGCGAACGCCCAACGCCAGCTGGACCTGGCTCGGCGAGCTCAGCTTCAGCAAGAGCTGGAGGAGCGGGTCGCCGCCACAGAGAAGCGGGCGCACGCCGCCCGGGCCAAGTCCGGGTACGGTGCGTCCCGCGTTCTCTACGCGGACCATTCTCTGGCGGAGCTAGAGAGAATGGCGGAGGAGGACGAGAGGGAGATCGTGGAGGTCGCCTCGAAGTCCTCCAACCTAAAGGGCACATTGCAAAAGGCCCTGAAATGCAGGGCCGCGAGCATGCGCGGTGTCGTCGCGGAGCTGGTCCTTCGTAAGACCACCGACGAGACGCGGCAACTGCAGGCGAAGGTGGATCGCCTGCAGTCGGAGGTCAGCCAGCTTCATCAGAAGCTGGCCGAAGCCACGGCCCGGCCACAACAGGCCAAGACGAGTCCTGCGGCAGAGGGCCCCGCCTCCAACAACCTTGAGGATATCATCCGCAAGGTCGTAATGGAGGAGAGGGCCTTCACTAGAGCCTGCTTAGTAGGGATTGAGGACCGGCTCTTGCCCGAGAAACGCCTCCGACCGCCGCTTGCGGCGGATACGAGACAGTGCGAGCCGGGGCCGTCCTCCTCCCAGGCGGAAGATGCCCTTCTCCCTTCCACGACCCCGTCCAACGAGTGGACGGAAGTTGTCCGTAAGGGGAAGGGCAAGGGTAAAAAGTCGACGACGGCCGTCCCTGTCATCCCCGCCACCACCGCTCCCAGCCAAGAGCAGACGACCGGCAAGGGAAAGGGGACGGGGAAAGGGAAGGGGAGGGGAAAGGGGCGACTAGTCCCCCCAAAAACCGCGGCCGTCGTGGTGACGCTCACCGCGGAGGCTGCGGACCGGGGGGAGACGTACGCGTCCATTTTGGTGCGGGCGCGTGCGAATGCCGATCCTGCCCAACTGGGGATCGGCAGCGTAACTTGCCGGCGGACCCAAGCCGGGGCTCGAATATTCGAGTTCCCGGGGGCAGAGCGGAGTACCCATGCTGACCTCTTTGCAGCCAAGCTGCAGGAGGTCATCGCGGATTCCGCCAAGGTGGCCCGGCCGGTCAAGTCGGCGGCCATAGAGGTGGCTGACTTGGACGACTCCGTCACCAAGGAGGAGGTGGTGGCGGCGGTCGCGGCGATAGGGGGCTGTGGCGTCGCGGCGGTCCAAGGCCGGGACATAAGACCCGGCCGCGGCGGCATGGGCACCATTCGCCTCGAGTGCCCAGTCGCCGCTGCCAAAGCCGTCCTTGCCAAGGGACGGCTCACAGTCGGCTTCAGCTCGGGTGCAGTCCGGGCACTCGAGGACCAGCCTCTGCGGTGTTTCCGGTGCTTCGGCATCGGACACACCCGGGCCCTGTGTCCGTCCACTGTTGACAGGACGGACACGTGCTTCCGCTGCGGCAAGGAAAGCCACAAAGCCGCCTCCTGCGAGGCCGCCACGCCGCACTGCGCGGTGTGTGCCGCCAGTGGCTGCCCGGCAGACCACGTCACGAAGGGGAGGAACTGCAATCCTCCCCCTAAGCGGGGCAAAGCACAGGCGCCGGCCGGGTTTGCTGCTGCTGCCAAGAGCTCCGTCGTTCCTGCGTCGGTGGCTGCGGAGGGGGGTGCGATGTCCGACTGATGGATGCGGTCGAACATCGCATACTCCAGGCGAACGACTTGGCGGTGGTCGCCGAGCCTTACTCGGTCCCTGGCCGTTGGCTGGGCGACCGAGACGGCTTGGTGGCGTTGGTGTCGCGGTCTTCCACAGACTCCCCTCCCCTCTCGCTCTTAGAGAGGGGACCGGGATACGTGGCCGCCGCGCGGGGAGACATGGCCCTGGTCGGGGTCTACTTCTCCCCGAACCGCTCTCTCTCGGACTTTGAGGATTTCCTCGAGATCCTCAGCAGTCGTAGGGAGGGCGGCGCCGCGCCAGGTCGTGGTGCTGGGCGACCTCTCGCTTCCCTGCGTGGTCAACGCTATGCTGGAGAGCGAGTGGGCCTGTGCAGCGGTCGCCTCCTTTTGCGAGGACGTAATCTCGCAAAAGGAGGAGGCGGAGCGCGCGCGGGAGGATGACCCTCTCGCTGTGCCGCTCCGCAGACGAAGAAGGGGTCGGAGAAGGCGCAATCCTCTCCCTCCTCATGGTGGCGATGGGCGGGCGACAGGCGCGGGGGCGCCATCTCCCGCATTGCACCCATCGCCACCTTCGTCGGTCATTCTCGGGCCCTTCCCCCCTCCCCACGGGGGGGGCGTGAGAGGCCCGCCCTGAGGGGCAATCGTCGGCGGAGGACTGGACGTTAAGGCTGTGCCGGTTTCCCAGTCCTTCGCCACTCGGACGAAGCGGGAGGGCCGCTGGGTTGTTTTAGTGGGTATACCGGGTCAGACCGGGGAGTCCCACATAGCCCCCCATCCCCCGATGGGAGGGTATGCGTAACGCATTTTTTCCCAGCGCAAAAAAAAAAAAAAAAAAAAAAAGGTTAGGTTGGGGGACCACCCCACAGTGCTTGCGTCCACGTCGCGTCCCCTGGAAACGGCCCAGTTCTGACCACCGTAACGGAGTGGCAGACTGGGTACGGCCAAAGTGCACTGTGCATTCGCAACTTGTTTTTAACCCTATTGTCTTGTTTGTTTGCGAACCCGCGGGAAACATGTCGAGTCCTGCGCGGGACGCCTGCGGGCGTTTTTTAAAACAAAAAGGCCCTTCTCAGGGCCAACCCAAAGGCCCTTCTCAGGGCCAACGCAAAGGCCCTTCTCAGGGCCAACCCAAAGGCCCTTCTCAGGGCCAACCAAAAGGCCCTTCTCAGGGCCAACCAAAAGGCCCTTCTCAGGGCCAATCCGACGCTTCGGCGTCAGAGACTAGCCGCGCGCCGTCTGCGGCTAGCTTCTTCGGAGGGGCGGACGAGTCGTCCGACAACGACTCACTGATTAGTGTGTCGGACGCGGACGACTGCCGATCGAGGAAGCGAGTCCACCGGAGCGGTGGGTCCGAGGGCTCCTCGGCCTCGGGGTCGACGCGGTTGCCGAAGGCTAAAAAGCCGACGGTGGCCGCGGAGACCCATGTCGTTGGGCTGGCGAACGCCCAACGCCAGCTGGACCTGGCTCGGCGAGCTCAGCTCCAGCAAGAGCTGGAGGAGCGGGTCGCTGCTACCGAGAAACGGGCGCACGCCGCCCGGGCCAAGTCGGGGTACGGTGCGTCCCGCGTTCTCTACGCGGACCATTCTCTGGCCGAGCTGGAGAGAATGGCGGAGGAGGACGAGAGGGAGATCGTGGAGGTCGCCTCAAAGTCCTCCAACCTAAAGGGCACCTTGCAGAAGGCCCTGAAGTGCAGAGCCGCCAGCATGCGCGGTGTCGTCGCGGAGCTGGTCCAGCGAAAGACCACCGACGAGACGCGGCAACTGCAGGCGAAGGTAGATCGCCTGCAGTCGGAGGTCAGCCAGCTTCATCAGAAGCTGGCCGAAGCCACGGCCCGGCCACAACAGGCCAAGACGAGCCCTGCGGCAGAGGGCCCCGCCTCCAACAACCTTGAGGATATCATCCGCAAGGTCGTAATGGAGGAGAGGGCCTTCACTAGAGCCTGCTTAGCAGGGATTGAGGACCGACTCCTGCCGGAGAAACGCCTCCGACCGCCGCTTGCGGCAGATACGAGGCAGAGCGAGCCGGGACCGTCATCCTCCTCCCAGGCGGAAGACGCCCTTCTCCCCTCAACGACCCCGTCCAACGAGTGGACGGAGGTGGTCCGTAAGGGGAAGGGCAGGGGCAAGAAGTCGACGACGGCCGTCCCTGTTGTCCCCGCCACCACCGCTCCCAGCCAAGCGCAGAAGGCCGGCAGTGGAAAGGGGACGGGGAAAGGGAAGGGGAGGGGAAAGGGGCGACTAGTCCCCCCAAAAACCGCGGCCGTCGTGGTGACGCTCACCGCGGAGGCTGCTGACCGGGGGGAGACGTACGCGTCTATTTTGGTGCGGGCGCGTGCCAATGCGGATCCCACCCAACTGGGGATCGGCAGCGTCTCTTGCCGGCGGACCCAAGCCGGGGCTCGAATTTTCGAGTTCCCGGGGGCAGACGGGAGTACCCACGCGGACCTCTTCGCAGCCAAGCTGCAGGAGGTCATCGCGGATTCCGCCAAGGTGGCCCGGCCGGTCAAGTCAGCGGCCATAGAGGTGGCTGACTTGGACGACTCCGTCACCAAGGAGGAGGTGGTGGCGGCGGTCGCGGCGATAGGGGGCTGTGGCGTCGCAGCGGTCCAAGGCCGGGACATAAGACCCGGCCGCGGCGGCATGGGCACCATTCGCCTCGAGTGCCCAGTCGCCGCTGCCAAAGCCGTCCTTGCCAAGGGACGGCTGACAGTCGGGTTCAGCTCGGGTGCAGTCCGGGCACTCGAGGACCAGCCTCTGCGGTGTTTCCGGTGCTTCGGCATCGGACACACCCGGGCCCTGTGTCCGTCCACGGTCGACAGGACGGACACATGCTTCCGCTGCGGCAAGGAGGGCCACAAAGCCGCCTCCTGCGAGGCCGCCACGCCGCACTGCGCGGTGTGTGCCGCCAGTGGCTGCCCCGCCGACCACGTCACGAGGGGGAGGAATTGCAATCCTCCCCCTAAGCGGGGCAAAGCGCAGACACCGACCGGGCCTGCTGCTGCTGCCAAAAGCACTGCGGCGGCTGCGGTGGCGGCGGAGGGGGGTGCGATGTCCGACTGATGGATAGGGTCGAACATCGCATACTCCAGGCGAACGCCAACCACTGCCGGGCAGCCCAGGATCTGCTGATGCAGACCATGGCTGAGTGGTTGGTGGACTTGGCGGTGGTCGCCGAGCCTTACTCGGTCCCTGGCCGTTGGCTGGGCGACCGGGACGGCTTGGTGGCGCTGGTGTCGCGGTCTTCCACGGACTCCCCTCCCCTCTCGCTCTTAGAGAGGGGACCGGGATACGTGGCCGCCGCGTGGGGAGACATGGCCCTGGTTGGGGTCTACTTCTCCCCGAACCGCCCTCTCTCGGACTTTGAGGATTTCCTCGAGATCCTCACCGCAGTCGTAGGGAGGGCGGCGCCGCGCCAGGTCGTGGTGCTGGGCGACCTGAACGCCAAGTCGGTGGCCTGGGGCAACCCGGCTGCCAGTTGCAACGTCCGGGGACGCGCCGTCGAGTATTGGTCGGCCTCATGCGGTGTGTCCCTCCTCAACAGGGGGGCGGTCCACACGTGTGTGCGGCAACAGGGAGGGTCGGTGGTGGACGTCTCGTTTGCCACCCCCGCCCTAGCCGCCCGCGTCGTCAACTGGCGGGTGGAAATGGTGGAGACCTTGTCGGACCACCGATATGTGCGGTTCGACATCTCCACCCAGGGGGGGGGATGGCCCGCGCCGGGCAATCTCCCTTCCCGCGGTGGGCACTCACCCGCCTGGACCGGGAGGCAGCTGAGGAGGCGGCCTTCCTCCAGGACTGGCTGTCGCCCCCTGTCGATGTCCTGGACGTGGACGCCGCAGCGGTCCGGCTCAGGGGGTCCCTGACCGAGGTGTGCAACTCCAGCATGCCTCGGTCTCGCCGTCCGCCTCCCCGTCGCGCCGTCTATTGGTGGACGGAGGAGCTGACGGGTCTCCGGGCCGCCTGCGTGGCGGCCAGAAGGGCCTACGCGCGGAGCCGACGGCGCAGCGCCCAAAACCGAGACCGGGCAGAAGAGGACCGCCTATACGCCTCTTACGTAGAGGCGAAGAAGGTCCTCAAGTCTGCAATGGGCGCTGCAGAAGACTCGGCGAGGGCCGAGATGCTGGAGGGTCTCGACAGAGATCCTTATGGGAGACCATACAAGGCGGCTCGGAACCAGCTGCGCCCCTATGGTCCCCCACTGACGGAGACCCTCGAGCCAGCGTTGCTGGATGGGGTGGTCCGGTCCCTGTTTCCGCGCAGGACCGAAGACTTCACCCCACCAACCATGGATCCCCCGCAAGGTGCGGCTTCGCCGGAGGAGGACGTCCCCCCGGTGACGGCGGCGGAGGTCCGCGCGGGGGTTCTCAGCCTCCGCGCGAAGAAGACGGCCCCCGGACCAGACGGCGTCCCCGCACGGGTGGTGGCGATCGCCGCCTCCCAAATGGAGGACAGGTTTCGGGACCTCTTCAGCGCGTGCTTTACGGCTGGGAGGTTCCCGAAACTTTGGAAGGAGGGGCAGCTGTGCCTCCTCCGAAAGGAGGGACGCCCGGCGGACTCCCCATCGGCATACCGGCCCATCGTCCTGCTCGATGAGGTCGGTAAGATGTTCGAGGGGATCGTCGCGTCCCGGCTTGATAGCCTTTTGCGGGGGGTAGGGCCGGACCTGTCGGACGCCCAATTCAGTTTCCGTCGAGGGCGTTCGACGATCGATGCGCTGGCCCTACTCAAGGGCCAGGTGAGGGAGGCGGTGGAGGCGGGGGACGGAGTGCTGGCGGTGTCGTTCGACATCGCAAACGCCTTCAACTCCGTCCCCCACTCGACGATATTGGAGGCGCTCCGGTATCACGGAGTGCCCCAATACCTGCGGAACCTCCTGGCCAGCTACTTGGAGGGCCGAGAGGTCCTCCTCGTGGACAAGACGGCCACGGTGAGGCGGTACGGCGCAGAGTCCGGTGTTCCGCAGGGGTCAGTGCTGGGGCCCCCCCTGTGGAACATCGGGTTCGACTGGCTCCTGCGGGGAGTCCTCCTCCAGGGCACGAGTGTCATATGCTACGCGGATGACACTCTCCTCACTGCCCGGGGGAGGAACTTTGGGGACGCGGCCTGTCTGGCCTCGGCTGGCGGATCTTTGGTCGCAGAGAGGATCCGCCACCTGGGATTGAAGGTGGCGCTGCACAAGACCGAGGCCGTGTTCTTTCACGGGCCTCGGCAGCGCTGCCCTCCCGACGCCCACATTATCGTAGAGGGCGTCCGGATAGGGGTCCAGCCCCAGATGAAGTATTTGGGCCTGGTGCTGGACGACAGGTGGCGCTTCGGCCCGCATTTCAGCGGGCTGTCGACGCGCCTGTTGAAAGCTGCGGACGCCCTCTCCTGGCTCCTCCCGAACCTGGGGGGGCCCAAGGCGAAATGCCGGCGCCTGTATGCCGGAATCCTGAAGAGCATGGCCCTATACGGGGCCCCCATCTGGGCGGACTCCCTTCACAGGAGGGAGAATGCGACCGCCATGCGCAAGCCCCAAAGGGCCATTGCACAGCGGGTGGCGAGGGCCTACCGCTCGGTGGGCTTCTCGGCGGCGTGTGCTCTGGCCGGCACCCCGCCTTGGGAGTTGGAGGCTTGGGTGCTCGCCAGAGTGTACGAGTGGACCGCGCACCGGAGGGCGCTCGGGGAGCGCCCCGTCGCCGAAGAGCGGGAGGCCGTGCGGCGGGAGGCGAGGGACGCAATCGTCCTCCACTGGACGGAGGACCTCACCACCGCCGCCTTTGGCCGCCGGACGTTGGACGCGCTCGGTCCGGTCCTGCGGAGCTGGCTCGAGCGGTCCCACGGTTTCCTCTCGTTCCGTCTGGTGCAGGTGCTATCCGGCCATGGCTGCTTCGGAACGTACCTGCACCGGATCGGGAGGGAGGAGACCCCGGCGTGCCACGACTGCGGCGCAGCGGAGGACACGGCGCAGCACACGCTCGAAGTGTGCCCGGCATGGTCCGAGCTGCGCCGCGGTCTGACCGCGGTGGTCGGACAGGACCTCTCGCTTCCCTGCGTGGTCAACGCCATGCTGGAGAGCGAGGGGGCCTGGTCAGCGGTTGCCTCCTTTTGCGAGGACGTAATCTCGCAAAAGGAGGAGGCGGAGCGCGCGCGGGAGGATGATCTTCTCGCTGCGCCGCTCCGCAGACGAAGAAGGGGTCGGAGAAGGCGCAATCCTCTCCCCCCTTATGGTGGCGATGGGCGGGCGACAGGCGCGGGGGCGCCTTCTCCCGCATTGCACCCATCACCACCCTCTTTGTCGGTCATTCCCGGGCCCGTCCCCCTCCCCACGGGGGGGGTGTGAGGGGCCCGCCCTGAGGGGCAATCGTCGACGGTGGACTGGACGTTAAGGCTGTGCCGGTTTCCCAGTCCCCCGCCACTCGGACGAAGCGGGAGTGCCGCTGGGTTATTTTAGTGGGTATACCGGGTCATACCGGGGAGTCCCACATAGCCCCCCATCCCCCGATGGGAGGGTATGCGTAATGCATTTTTTCCCAGCGCAAAAAAAAAAAAAAAAAAAAAAAAAAAAAGGTTCCCCCCCGGTGGGTTCCCGCATTGTCGAGGCGGGGGGGCTCAGTAGCCGTGGCTTGGACACCCACGGTGAAGCGAAGAGGAACCCGAGGAGGGGCCGCTCGTCAGGGCTTTTGCCTGTAAGCCGACGACGTAGCGGCCACCAAGTAGGTTGCGGTGCCGCTTCGGCGACATCGCAACTGAGGCGGGCCGCGATGTCGTAACGGAGGCATCGCGGCTGAGGGTTGAAGGCCGCGGCGGGAGAGGAGTGCCGGTATTGCGGTGCGCCGCTCTCCCTACCTTCCGCGGCCTTGACGGGGTCGCCACCGTTCGATGGCGGACGCGGTGGGGCCGCAGGGGAGGAGGAGTGTCGGTATGACGTTGGCCGCTCTCCCTATCCTCTGCGGCCGAAAATTGGCAGGCGGCGGGGCCAATGTCCTGACCCGTCGCAGGGGGACTAAGGGTGCCCAGACACGGGGTCGTCTGGCGCCCATGTGCTGGTTTGGTCCCTGGGGTGGTCACACCGTGCTATGTGTTCTGGTGCGCCGGTGATGGGGAGTACTCCCCAGAGGAGGGTCCGGTAACGGACAGCCGCGGCGGGTTCACGGATGAGTGCTAACGCGTGCCCGTGTTCCCGCCGTAAGCGGCAGAGGAGGACACCGTGGAGTTTTAGTGGGTTAGAGTCCCACATAACTGCACTACCTCCCCGTGGTAGTGCAGAATGCATGAGCATTTCTCCACGTTAAAAAAAAAAAAAAAAAAAAAAAAAAAAAAAAAAAGGTTAGGTTAGGTTACACCCGATACCGGAGGAGACGTCGTCGGGTCCCTGACGAAGAAGCCGCGCTGTATGAGGTGTACCGCGCGGCGAAGAGGACTCTGTGGCTGGCCATCGACGAGGCGAGGACGCGAGCCAGGGAGGAGATGTTGGAGACTCTAGACGGGGATCCGTGGGGACGCCCCTATCGCGCGGTTCGAGGGAAACTTCGAGCCGCAGCGCCCCCACTTACGGAGAGTCTCCAACCCGAGCTGCTGGAGGAGGTGGTCGCAGCCCTCTTCCCGGCTAGAGCGGAGCACACACCGCCGCCGATGGCTTTGCCCACAGCCGCAGAGTCCACTGAAGAGAACGCCATCAGCGTCCCAGAGGTGACAGAGGCAGAGATGGGGGCAGCCGTGATGCGGCTCCGGGCCAAGAACGTGGCTCCGGGGCCCGACGGGATCCACGGCTGCGTGTTAGCCCTCGCTCTGAAGGAGCTTGAGCCCCAACTGAGAGGACTCTACACAGCGTGCCTTGAGCAGGGCCAGTTTCCCACTTTGTGGAAATCTGGTCGTCTGGTCCTGCTCAGGAAGGAGGGGCGCCCCGCGGACTCGCCGTCCGCGTACCGGCCCATAGTGCTGCTAGACGAGGTGGGTAAGCTGTTTGAGCGGATAATCGCAGCCCGCCTCGTCGGCCACTTGTGCGGAGAGGGGCCGGACCTGGACGGTAACCAGTTCGGTTTTCGGCAGGGGCGCTCCACCATTCACGCTGTGTCGCGGGTGAGAGTCCTGGCGGAGGAAGCGGTGGCCCGGGGCGAGGTGTTGTTGGCGGTGTCCTTGGACATCTCCAACGCCTTCAACACCATGCCCTGGAGTACTATTCGGGAGGCACTGCGGTATCATCGGGTGCCTCTCTACCTCCGCCGCATCATTGGGGCTTATCTGTCGGAGAGGAGTGTCACCTACATGGGACGCGATGGCGAAATCCAGCACCGCATGTCGTGCGGTGTTCCACAGGGCTCGGTCGTTGGCCCGCCCCTGTGGAGCATCGGGTACGACTGGGTGCTGAGGGGTGAGCTCCAGCCGGGCGTGGAACTGACGTGTTATGCCGACGACACGCTGGTCACTGCCCGGGGGAGCTCGCACAAGGAGGCAGCGTTGCTGGCGACGGCTGCGGTGTCACAGGTGGTGAGCCGCATACGTCGCCTGGGCCTGGAGGTAGCCCTCAACAAGTCGGAGGCCATGGTGTTTCATGGCCCCCGGCGGGCGCCGCCGCCCGGCTTGCATATAGTGGTCGGGGGGGCTCGGATCGCTGTCGAGTCTACCATGAAGTACCTGGGATTGGTGCTCGACAGCCGGTGGGATTTCGGCCCCCACTTCCGGCGGCTGGCGCCCAAATTGTTGGGCGCGGCTGGGGCGCTGTCAACGCTGCTTCCCAATCTGGGGGGCCCGAGCGCCGCCTGTAGGCGGCTCTACGTGGGGATCGTGCGATCGATGGCCCTGTATGGGGCCCCGATCTGGGCGACTGACCTGACGGCCGGTAGCATCGCAGCACTGCGAAAGCCGCAGAGAGCGATGGCCGTCAGAGTCGTCCGCGGATATCGCACGATCTCCTACGAGGCGGCTTGCGTACTGGCTGGATCCCCGCCCTGGGACCTGGAGGCGAAAGTGCTCGCGTCGCTGTACCGGTGGCGCGAGGAAGCGCGGGCGCGAGGCGAAGGGCTGACGCAGCGCCATATGGAGCTGCGTCGGTCTCAGCTTCGCGAGGTCCTGGTGGCGGAATGGCGGGACAGGCTCTCACGCCCTACCGCCGGCCTCAGCACTATCGAGGCGGTCCGGCCAGTACTCGAGCCCTGGCTCGGGAGGAGGCACGGCTCCCTGTCGTTTCGGGTGACGCAGGTACTTTCGGGGCATGGTTGCTTCGGGAAGTACCTGTGTCGCATAAACAGGGAGCCGGACGCCCGGTGTCACCACTGCGTCGTCTGCCGGGAGGACACGGCGTGGCATACGCTGGCAGAGTGTGCCGCTTGGGAGGAGCCGCGCCGTGCCCTCATCACAGAAGTAGGCAGTGACCTGTCGCTGCCGGCCGTGGTCGAGTCGATGGTCGGCAGCGAAGAGTCCTGGGACGCGGTGGTTTCCTTTTGCGAAATAGTCATGTCGCAGAAGGAGGCTGCGGAAAGGGAGAGGGAGATCTCATCCACTCACCCTGCCCGCAGCAGGCGCACCGGGCGTCGGCGGAGGGCGGACCACGCCCTCTTCCAGCCCCCCTAAATGGGTCCAGGGGCGACGGACTCGGGGACGTCCGCCGCCCCCCACACATCAGGACCCGAGGTGGCGGCGCGTAGTGTTCCACGCGCGCCCCTCTTAGACGTCACGGGGGGAGTCAAACACCTCACTCCCCCCCCTGACCCGACGAGGCCCGCAGTGGCGGGCCGGCACCAGCCGGGGGTTGCGGAAGGATCGAACGTTCCCGCGACCCCTGGCGTAGGTGTGAGATGGAACACCGGGGTGGTTTTTAGTCAGTAAAAGTCTGACAGACCCCGTCGCCCGCCCCAGGGCGGCGGACATCCATGAGGATTTTCCACCCCGGAACAAAAAAAAAAAAAAAAAAAGGTTAGGTTAGGTTAGGTTAGGTTCCCCCCCGGTGGGTTCCCGCATTGTCGAGGCGGGGGGGCTCAGTAGCCGTGGCTTGGACACCCACGGTGAAGCGAAGAGGAACCCGAGGAGGGGCCGCTCGTCAGGGCTTTTGCCTGTAAGCCGACGACGTAGCGGCCAACAAGTAGGTTGCGGTGCCGCTTCGGCGACATCGCAACTGAGGCGGGCCGCGATGTCGTTGTAACGGAGGCATCGCGGCTGAGGGTTGAAGGCCGCGGCGGGAGAGGAGTGCCGGTATTGCGGTGCGCCGCTCTCCCTACCTTCCGCGGCCTTGACGGGGTCGCCACCGTTCGATGGCGGACGCGGTGGGGCCGCAGGGGAGGAGGAGTGTCGGTATGACGTTGGCCGCTCTCCCTATCCTCTGCGGCCGAAAATTGGCAGGCGGCGGGGCCAATGTCCTGACCCGTCGCAGGGGGACCAAGGGTGCCCAGACACGGGGTCGTCTGGCGCCCATGTGCTGGTTTGGTCCCTGGGGTGGTCACGGCGTGCTATGTGTTCTGGTGCGCCGGTGATGGGGAGTACTCCCCAGAGGAGGGTCCGGTAACGGACAGCCGCGGCGGGTTCACGGATGAGTGCTAACGCGTGCCCGTGTTCCCGCCGTAAGCGGCAGAGGAGGACACCGTGGAGTTTTAGTGGGTTAGAGTCCCACATAACTGCACTATCTCCCCGTGGTAGTGCAGAATGCATGAGCATTTCTCCACGTTAAAAAAAAAAAAAAAAAAAAAAAAAAAAAAAAAATAAAAAAAAAAAAAAAAAAAAAAAAAAAAAAAAGGTTAGGTTAGGTTAGGGGGGGGGGGATGGCCCGCGCCGGGCAATCTCCCTTCCCGCGTTGGGCACTCACCCGCCTGGACCGGGAGGCAGCTGAGGAGGCGGCCTTCCTCCAGGACTGGCTGTCGCCCCCCGTCGATGTCCTGGACGTGGACGCCGCAGCGGTCCGGCTCAGAGGGTCCCTGACCGAGGTGTGCAACTCCAGCATGCCTCGGTCTCGCCGTCCGCCTCCCCGTCGCGCCGTCTATTGGTGGACGGAGGAGCTGACGGGTCTCCGGGCCGCCTGCGTGGCGACCAGAAGGGCCTACGCGCGGAGCCGACGGCGCAGCGCCCAAAACCGAGACCGGGCAGAAGAGGACCGCCTATACGCCTCTTACGTAGAGGCGAAGAAGGTCCTCAAGTCTGCAATGGGCGCTGCAGAAGACTCGGCGAGGGCCGAGATGCTGGAGGGTCTCGACAGGGATCCTTATGGGAGACCATACAAGGCGGCGCGGAACCAGCTGCGCCCCTATGGTCCCCCACTGACGGAGACCCTCGAGCCGGCGTTGCTGGATGGGGTGGTCCTGTCCCTGTTTCCGCGCAGGACCGACGACTTCACCCCACCAACGATGAATCCCCCGCAAGGGGCGGCTTCGCCGGAGGAAGACGTCCCCCCGGTGACGGCGGAGGAGGTCCGCGCGGGGGTTCTCAGCCTCCGCGCGAAGAAGACGGCCCCCGGACCAGACGGCGTCCCCGCACGGGTGGTGGCGATCGCCGCCTCCCAAATGGAGGACAGGTTTCGGGACCTCTTCAGCGCGTGCTTTACGGCTGGGAGGTTCCCGAAACTTTGGAAGGAGGGGCAGCTCTGCCTCCTCCGAAAAGAGGGACGCCCGGTGGACTCCCCATCGGCATACCGGCCCATCGTCCTGCTCGATGAGGTCGGTAAGATGTTCGAGGGGATCGTCGCGTCCCGGCTTGATAGCCTTTTGCGGGGGGTAGGGCCGGACCTGTCGGACGCCCAATTCGGATTCCGTCGAGGGCGTTCGACGATCGATGCGCTGGCCCTACTCAAGGGCCAGGTGAGGGAGGCGGTGGAGGCGGGGGACGGAGTGCTGGCGGTGTCGTTCGACATCGCAAACGCCTTCAACTCCGTCCCCCACTCGACGATATTGGAGGCGCTCCGGTATCACGGAGCGCCCCAGTACCTGCAGAACCTCCTGGCCAGCTACTTGGAGGGCCGAGAGGTCCTCCTCGTGGACAAGACGGCCACGGTGAGGCGGTACGGCGCAGAGTCCGGTGTTCCGCAGGGGTCAGTGCTGGGGCCCCCCCTGTGGAACATCGGGTTCGACTGGCTCCTACGGGGAGTCCTCCTCCAGGGCACGAGTGTCATATGCTACGCGGATGACACTCTCCTCACTGCCCGGGGGAGGAACTTTGGGGACGCGGCCTGTCTGGCCTCGGCTGGCGGATCCTTGGTCGCAGAGAGGATCCGCCGCCTGGGATTGAAGGTGGCGCTGCACAAGACCGAAGCCGTGTTCTTTCACGGGCCTCGGCAGCGCTGCCCTCCCGACGCCCACATTGTCGTAGAGGGCGTCCGGATAGGGGTCCAGCCCCAGATGAAGTATCTGGGCCTGGTGCTGGACGACAGGTGGCGCTTCGGCCCGCATTTCAGCGGGCTGTCGACGCGCCTATTGAAGGCCGCGGACGCCCTCTCCTGGCTCCTCCCGAACCTGGGGGGGCCCAAGGCGAAATGCCGGCACCTGTATGCCGGCATTCTGAAAAGCATGGCCCTATACGGGGCCCCCATCTGGGCGGACTCCCTCCACAGGAGGGAGAACGCGACCGCCTTGCGCAAGCCCCAAAGGGCCATTGCACTGCGGGTGGCGAGGGCCTACCGCTCGGTGGGCTTCTCGGCGGCGTGCACTCTGGCCGGCACCCCTCCTTGGGAGTTGGAGGCTTGGGTGCTCGCCAGAGTCTACGAGTGGACCGCGCACCGGAGGGCGCTTGGGGAGCGCCCCGTCGCCGAAGAGCGGGAGGCCGTGCGGCGGGAGGCGAGGGACGCAATCGTCCTCCACTGGACGGAGGACCTCGCCACCGCCGCCTTTGGCCGCCGGACGTTGGACGCGCTCGGTCCGGTCCTGCGGAGCTGGCTCGAGCGGTCCCACGGTTTCCTCTCGTTCCGTCTGGTGCAGGTGCTATCCGGCCATGGCTGTTTCGGAACGTACCTGCACCGGATCGGGAGGGAGGAGACCCCGGCGTGCCACGACTGCGGCGCGGCGGAGGACACGGCGCAGCACACGCTCGAAGTGTGCCCGGCTTGGTCCGAGCTGCGCCGCGGTCTGACCGCGGTGGTCGGACAGGACCTCTCGCTTCCCTGCGTGGTCAACGCCATGCTGGAGAGCGAGGGGGCCTGGTCAGCGGTTGCCTCCTTTTGCGAGGACGTAATCTCGCAAAAGGAGGAGGCGGAGCGCGCGCGGGAGGATGACCCTCTCGCTGCGCCGCTCCGCAGACGAAGAAGGGGTCGGAGAAGGCACAATCCTCTCCCTCCTCATGGTGGCGATGGGCGGGCGACAGGCGCGGGGGCGCCATCTCCCGCATTGCACCCATCACCACCTTCTTCTTCGTCGGTCACTCCCGGGCCCGTCCCCCTCCCCACGGGGGGGGTGTGAGGGGTCCGTTCTGAGGAGCAATCGTCGGCGGAGGACTGGACGTTAAGGCTGTGCCGGTTTCCCAGTCCCCCGCCACTCGGACGAAGCGGGAGTGCCGCTGGGTTATTTTAGTGGGTATACCGGGTCAGACCGGGGAGTCCCACATAGCCCCCCATCCCCCGATGGGAGGGTATGCGTAACGCATTTTTTCCCAGCGCAAAAAAAAAAAAAAAAAAGGTTAGGTTAGGTTCCCCCCCGGTGGGTTCCCGCATTGTCGAGGCGGGGGGGCTCAGTAGCCGTGGCTTGGACACCCACGGTGAAGCGAAGAGGAACCCGAGGAGGGGCCGCTCGTCAGGGCTTTTGCCTGTAAGCCGACGACGTAGCGGCCAACAAGTAGGTTGCGGTGCCGCTTCGGCGACATCGCAACTGAGGCGGGCCGCGATGTCGTTGTAACGGAGGCATCGCGGCTGAGGGTTGAAGGCCGCGGCGGGAGAGGAGTGCCGGTATTGCGGTGCGCCGCTCTCCCTACCTTCCGCGGCCTTGACGGGGTCGCCACCGTTCGATGGCGGACGCGGTGGGGCCGCAGGGGAGGAGGAGTGTCGGTATGACGTTGGCCGCTCTCCCTATCCTCTGCGGCCGAAAATTGGCAGGCGGCGGGGCCAATGTCCTGACCCGTCGCAGGGGGACCAAGGGTGCCCAGACACGGGGTCGTCTGGCGCCCATGTGCTGGTTTGGTCCCTGGGGTGGTCACGGCGTGCTATGTGTTCTGGTGCGCCGGTGATGGGGAGTACTCCCCAGAGGAGGGTCCGGTAACGGACAGCCGCGGCGGGTTCACGGATGAGTGCTAACGCGTGCCCGTGTTCCCGCCGTAAGCGGCAGAGGAGGACACCGTGGAGTTTTAGTGGGTTAGAGTCCCACATAACTGCACTATCTCCCCGTGGTAGTGCAGAATGCATGAGCATTTCTCCACGTTAAAAAAAAAAAAAAAAAAAAAAAAAGGTTAGGTTAGGTTAGGTTAGGTTTTTTTTTTTTTTTTTTTTTTTTTTTTTTGTGCTTTTCCCCGTTCATGGGTACAACGGGATCTTGTTATCCTAATTTGCTCATTCGTTCCAGTTCTCGCATATATTCCTCTCGCACTTTCATGCTTCATACTGTATCTTTCTTTCGCTCATGCTTTCATTCTTAGCCGGGTGGGACTCCCGCTATTCTATCTACTCTGACTTTTTTATTTATCTTTATTCAGGGGTATTTAGGTACACAATTTTCTTTTATTGTCGTTTACATTGACGTTAATATACTTATTTACTTATAACTATTCCATTATTATGTTTCTACGTGCAAATTATTATTTATTCTTAATAACAACTTTTAATATACTGTTTATTCGTAGACATTATTTCTTATTTCTATTTAATGCTATACTTATACTTTCTTATTCTATTACAATTTAGTATTTCGAGCCTATTTTTTGACAGTTTTAATTAGCTTATTTACTTATATCTACTCCATGATTATGTTTCTAAATTGTGATTTTTATTTATTCTTAGTAACAAGACTTATATATACTGTTTGATATCTATATATTTATTATCTTATATCTATTATGTTTCTAAGAGCTAATTTTTATTTATTCTTTATAACAAGACTTATAATATATTGTTTATTCGTAGACATTATTTCTTATTTCTATTTATACTATTCCTATACTTCCTTAATCTATTACAAATTGGTTACTGAATATTACTAGCCTGTATTACTAGCCTGTTTTCTAACATTTTTAGTTTGTACTTAAGTTATCTATTATTTTTAAAACACAATGAAAGTTCCTGTTTATTATTCTTATTACCAGTTTTGGATGCGTGTTTTGTGTATGTGCGTGCGTTTTACTATTATTTTTAACTACAAGGTGATTTGCGGCAATAATGTATATATATATACTAAGATTATACATATTTATTGTCGTTTCTTATTCTGGGCTTTTACTTTCCTCATTTGTTTTAGGGGTTGTGTAGGGTACGTGTTTGGTGATATGCGTGCGTTTTTGATATACTTTGTATATATGTATTATATATTTTATATATCTGTGTTTTTTAATGGTGTTGCTGTTCTGGTGTGTTCCTGTGTGCGTTCCTGTGTGTGTTCTTGTGTGTGTTCTCTTTTGTTTTAGGGGTTGTGTAGGGTATGTGTTTGGTGATATGCGTGCGTTATGATATACTTTGTATATATTTATTATATATTTTATATATCTGTGTTTTTTGATGGTGTTGCTGTTCTGGTGTGTTCCTGTGTGCGTTCCTGTGTGTGTTCTTGTGTGTGTTACGTACATCCTTAAGAGCTGTTTAGGCGTATGCCGTTGTCGTCCGAGCCAGATAGTCCCATTTCTTGCGGACCGGACACTCCACGCTGAATGCGTTGTGGTCGATCCTCTGAAGCTTCGAGTGCATGCAGTTGCGGCACTGCGGTTCATTACCCGCAACAAACTCCAGGCACTTCTCGCGCAGATGCGGCCCTCCGCAGTGACTACAACTGTCTGCACTCTCGGTACAAAATTTCCGGCCATGTCCGAATGCTAAGCATTTCGTACATTGAATGAGCGGCGACTGATCCTCCACCCTGACCCTTTGCAGGTCAAGGTAAAGAGCCCCAGCCTCCGTCATCCTCTGCCATACCTTGGGTCTGACTTGGACGACAACGTGCGAGGTCTTGGGGTTTCTGGTTCTCTTCTTATATTTTATGGTCATTTCTCTGTCTTCTTGTCCTAAGTCCCTGAAAATATTTTCATTTTGCGAGTAGAGCGCCTTAACCATCTCGTCGTCATCGCTGTCCAAAAAGACGTCTTTCAGGACGACGAGTGGGTTTTTATTTTTCATGGGCGCTACTATTAACCCTTTACCCCGGCTCTCAATCCTGTCTTTAACCTTCTTGAGCTCGGCCTCTGAATCGCACCCCAGTATCACTGTCTGATTCTTAGCCTTACGGACTTTATTTATTTTTAGGCCAGTTCCCCTGGCATCGACCGCCTCCTTCACCCCGGCCAGCACCTCGTCGGCAGTCTCCTGGCTGCCTTCAGAGGTGACCGCTATCGAGTGAAGTGCCGGCCGACGCCCGGGTTTGGCTGCCGCAACGTCGGCGTAAGTTTGTGGGTCGATTTTTTGTGCGCATACCACTTCCCTGATGGCTTCCTTGATTTTCTCGGTTCCGGCGGTAACCTCCCCGACAACGCCGCTGATTTGCTCCTCGAGGGTAGCCGCGGCATGGCCAACGATCCTCACCCCTTCCGTCGTGTAGCCTATGTCCGCTTTTACTGTGTCAATCTTGTCGCTGATCTCAGCGATCCCATCAGCGACCTTGTCGAGGATGTCGGAACCGCACTCGTCATAGCGCTCGGTCATGACTTGGAAGCCTTCTGTCATTTTTTGCTCAAGGTCGTTGAGCCGCGTGTTTATATTTATCTCCACCTTTTCCAACCTTTCCAACAGCTTCTCCGGTGATTCGGGTGATTTAGGCGTGGTGTTGGCCCTTGTGGGCGGAGCTGTTTTAGGCGCTGTTTCCAGGTCCTTCATCCGTTTGCTCAATTCGAACAAGATCCGCAGACTTTTATCCGACTGAGTCTCCAGGAAGGTCTTTATGTCTCTCCTCATCTGAGGGTAATCTTTGACTCTTGCTGGGATGTCTTCAAATGTCTTCATGACCTCCTGGAGAAGACTGTCATTGGATTGTGCAGCGTAGGTGTCCGTCTGCTTTTTGTAAAACTCCATATTGTCTACGGATCTCCTCTTCCGTTCTGGTCTCCGGATAAAGGTCCTGGCGGCGTCCAGCGCCTGTCCAGGCGGGGTTGCGGGGCTGGGAGTGGTGGCGCGAGCGACGGTGCCAAAGGTCCCCGCCGACGACGACGGTGGCGTTCCAGCCGTTTTTGCTAGGGCTCCTCGAGCAGCGTCTTTTTTGCCGAACGTCAGGGATAACCCCTTCGGTAGTTCGCGCGCTCCAGAGGGACCCCCATTTCCCGGGCGGGTAGGCGACGGAGACTCCCGCGACCCGCTGGCGCTGGCCACTGGCCCCCTCCCTACTGGGGTGCGAATTCCGAACATTCTTTGTTGTTTAGGTTCCACCTGTAGTGTACCTACGTTGTATGGCTTGTGTGTATAGGGCACAGCGAACGGGGAAAGTTGTCTTAGTGAATGTCGTAAATAGGATAAAATAAATAATATATAAAATATTACAAACCGTCTGGTTAGTGACACTACATAAATATATGTAGTGTCACTAACCAGACGGTTTGTTAATATCTGACCCTGTATATGGGGCGAGTGTTAATGTTTTAACTACACTGCACTATAGTGTGCAGTCTCGTTTCAACTCTGTAAAGGGGAGTCAAAATCAATCAGTCAAATTTCACTTTACAGGGTTTTCCTATCCACCGTAGTTTATGAGTTACTGGTTTATTTGTGTGAGGGTGGCGGGGTGTCCAATCAGGAGGGGAGATGGTTCCTCTAGTGCGACGGCTGATTTTGAGGTCAAAATGGCTCTAAGTCCTCTCCTTCCCGAGATATGGCCCTTTAAAGGATTAGGGGGGGGAAGGTTCTGAAAAACGGGGGGGAGGGTACCTCTAGTGCGACTTTAGCCGTGGTGTCTTCGACACCACAAAGGCTGATTTTGAGGTCAAAATGGCTGTAAGTCCTCTCCTTCCCGAAATATGGCCTAATAAAGGATGAGGGGGGGAAGGTTTTTATTTTGGGTTATAGGAGGGGCGGTATTCCGGGACTTTACCGGAGCCGAAGGGGAGGTCTTTTCCTTCTGATTTCAAAGACCCCAAACTCGGTTGGTCTACGGCGTCCGGTTCCAAAGTTGAGACCCGGGGGGGTGAAGTAGTAGTGAAGAGGGGGGGGGGGATTGTACACAAAAGATTCTGGAGATTCCAGGTGATCACACGAGGTCAGTCAAAGGGGTTCCTGGGGGTACCAGGGGTCAAGGGTTGTCACGGGAGTCGGGGGGGGGGGGAGGGTTAGGAAGGGGGGTTGGGGGTTTGGACGGTATATAGTATATAAGTATAAGTGGTCTATAGAGAAATAATATATAATTACACAACTAAATAAAGTTTTGGGGTCAATAAGGGAGGGGGTCAAAAAGGGGGGTCTGGGGGTCTTAACTGAATATAGGCTCTAGATGAGAGCGGGGTTATAGGGGGGGGGAAATTTCACTCAGAATTTTGATATTCCCAGCCGTTCCCGAGATATTTGAGGGGGAACTAATTTCGGGGGGAGGAGAAGGGAAAGGGTACAGAAGTAGATGACGGGCTGCAACGTACACGTATAATGTTGTACGTATATATGTGCAGGCGAGCGCCGAGACGGGCAAGGGGTATGGTTCGAGGTTTATTAGGGGGGGGGGGGGGGGTTGGAAGGTCTTTGGAGGAATTTGAAGGATTATGACATGTACATATATATATAGTGACAGAAGTAATGATGGTGTACTTAGGATGTTAGAGGAGGGCGGTGGGTCGGAGGGGGGTAGGTAATTTTTATAAAATATACAATTTAAATTTACAATAAGGGGGTTCGAAAGGGGGTGGACAGGAGAGTGATGCTGTATATCTATACGTAAGTATAGATATCCAGGGTGGTGTTAAAAATAGGCTAACTCACTCCGTTCCCGAGATACGGGCGTTTTAGGGATTTTAAAAGTCCCGGGTTCGATTCCTGGATAGTGAAAAACTGTTTTTTAAAGATTTCTCGGGTTCTATAAGAGCTAGGATCACTTGCGAGGTGTCAAAAGATGCGTCTCCATGCGGGCCAGCGATCTATGAGGTTTTTGGAATTTACGCTGAGAAAATTTTTTGAAAAATGCTGGAAAAACGTGTTTTACGACCGAAACGTATGTGAAAAAATGTGAAAAATGGAAAGACCCTACCATACGGGACTCAAGCTCGTGGAACGCGGACTGGAGTACAGGTAAGGCAGGTAGGTAACTATTAAAATTATAATTATAAGGAACGTAGTTTAGGGTAGCCTTCTATGGGGCAATTGACTGTATCACTAAGTAATTTTTCCAGTTATAGTCAAAAAGAATTATGTGTAACCTGGAATCTCGACAACTAAAGAGACTCGGGCTCAAAAACATACATCAGAGTATAAATAAAACTATAAGCTATTGAATTAGAATTTAAAGAGGAAGATTTTTTAAAACAGAGTTTTTATTTTTGTTATTCCGACAAGAAAATGTTAATATGTTATGTAAATATAAGTTACGGGTGGGTTTAATATATATCACTGGATAGAGGAGAATTTTCCCTATCCAGTGACATTACATTCAGATTTTTATGTTACCCTGAGGGGGTGTAATTTAATTTTTAAAAAAGGGTGTATGTGAGGTCCTAATATTACAAACTGGTTTTTTGGAGGAAAATGTTAAAATTTTGTCTAAATATACTTTTCGGGTGGGTTTGATATATATCACTGGATAGAGGACAATTTTCCCCATCCAGTGATATTACATTCAGATTTTTATGTTGCCCTGAGGGGGTGTAGCTTAATTTTTAAAAGGGTGAGTGTCAGAAACTGATATTGCAAACTGGTTTTTAGGCACTAAATATAAATATAAAATAACGCAAATGAACAATAATTAAAGCGAGTCACTGACTAATTATAACCAAAATTTTTTCAACTTTTTTGGGGTTGAATTAACCAACCCCCGAATTTTTAAAATATTTGGGACGTAATAACTTAAAAACTATTTGGCCAATTTAAACAAAATTTAAAATACATATAGGGGTGCTTATGAATAATTTTTAGAATACATAAAAAGGGTATGTTATCGCTTTAAATTCCAGGATATGAAAATTTGAAAATTACAAAAATTTTAACCTTATTTTTACAGGTGTTCCAGGTCGATTTTCTTCGATGCCAGGTAGCCACCCGGCTCCTCGTCTGTGCCGGCTTCGGGGATTGCTTCCCGATCCTGTCAAAACCCTCGGGATCTCTGACCACGTTGCACGTGGTTTTTGCTTTTTTCTCTATATCTTCGGAACCCTAACTCGGAAAAATCCAAACTTGGTGTCCAAAGATAGGTCTTCACGCGGCGCACCCGGCCACAGTCACTGTTTTAATAGTCTTCACTCAAAATCGAGCAGCGTTAAGCTCCAAAGTCTCCAAAAAGTAGTTTTTCATCAATAACTTTTCGAATTTTCCACTTTTCACCAAATAACTTTCACTATTGCATGCCTTGCAGCAGCGCGCATCTAATGATGTATGACACTTGTATTTTTTCACGAAAAAACCGATTTTCTTGATTTTTCGAACGCGGAGCGACTTAAAACTGATCTGCTCGCGGTGAGGGGTGCCGCGCGACTGGTTAGGTTAGGTTAGGTTAGGTTAGGTTCCCCCCCCCCCCCCGGGGGACCACCCCACAGTGCTTGCGTCCACGTCGCGTCCCCTGGAAACGGCCCAGTTCTGACCACCGTAACGGAGTGGCAGACTGGGTACGGCCAAAGTGCACTGTGCATTCGCAACTTGTTTTTAACCCTATTGTCTTGTTGTTTGCGAACCCGCGGGAAACATGTCGAGTCCTGCGCGGGACGCCTGCGGGCGTTTTTTAAAACAAAAAGGCCCTTCTCAGGGCCAACCCAAAGGCCCTTCTCAGGGCCAACCCAAAGGCCCTTCTCAGGGCCAACCAAAAGGCCCTTCTCAGGGCCAACCAAAAGGCCCTTCTCAGGGCCACTCCGACGCTTCAGCGTCAGAAACTAGCCGCGCGCCGTCTGCGGCTAGTTTCCTCGGAGGGGTGGACGAGTCGTCAGACGACGACTCACTAATTAGTGTGTCGGACGTGGACGACTGCCGATCGCGTAAGCGAGTCCACCGGAGCGGTGGGTCCGAGGGCTCCTCGGCCTCGGGGTCGACGCGGTTGTCGAAGGCTAAAAAGCCGACGGTGGCCGCGGAGACCCATGTCGTTGGGCTCGCGAACGCCCAACGCCAGCTAGACCTGGCTCGGCGGGCTCAGCTCCAGCAAGAGCTGGAGGAGCGGGTGGCCGCTACTGAGAAACGGGCGCACGCCGCCCGGGCCAAGTCCGGGTACGGTATGTCCCGGGTTCTATACGCGGACCACTCTCTGGCTGAGCTGGAAAAAATGGCGGAGGAGGACGAGAGGGAGATCGTGGAGGTCGCCTCGAAGTCCTCAAATCTTAAGGGGACCTTGCAGAAGGCCCTGAAATGCAGGGCCGCGAGCATGCGCGGTGTCGTCGCGGAGCTGGTCCAGCGCAAGACCACCGACGAGACGCGGCAACTGCAGGCGAAGGTGGATCGCCTGCAGTCGGAGGTCAGCCAGCTTCATCAGAAGCTGGCCGAAGCCACGGCCCGGCCACAACAGGCCAAGTCGAGCCCTGCGGCAGAGGGCCCCGCCTCCAACCTTGAGGATATAATCCGCAAGGTCGTAATGGAGGAGAGGGCCTTCACTAGAGCCTGCTTAGCAGGGATTGAGGACCGGCTCTTGCCCGAGAAACGCCTCCGACCGCCGCTTGCGGCGGATACGAGGCGGTGCGAGCTGGGGCCGTCCTCCTCCCAGGCGGAAGATGCCCTTCTCCCTTCCACGACCCCGTCCAACGAGTGGACGGAAGTGGTCCGTAAGGGGAAGGGAAAGGGCAAGAAATCGACGACGGCCGTCCCTGTCGTCCCCGCCACCACCGCTCCCAGCCAATCGCAGACGACTGGCAAGGGAAAGGGGACGGGGAAAGGAAAGGGGAGGGGAAAGGGGCGACTAGTCCCCCCAAAAACCGCGGCGGTCGTGGTGACCCTCACCGCGGAGGCTGCTGACCGGGGGGAGACGTACGCGTCCGTTCTGTTGCGGGCGCGTGCCAATGCGGATCCCACCCAACTGGGGATCGGCAGCGTCTCTTGCCGGCGGACCCAAGCCGGGGCTCGAATTTTCGAGTTCCCGGGGGCAGACGGGAGTACCCACGCGGACCTCTTCGCAGCCAAGCTGCAGGAGGTCATCGCGGATTCCGCCAAGGTGGCCCGGCCGGTCAAGTCAGCGGCCATAGAGGTGGCTGACTTGGACGACTCCGTCACCAAGGAGGAGGTGGTGGCGGCGGTCGCGGCGATAGGGGGCTGTGGCGTCGCAGCGGTCCAAGGCCGGGACATAAGACCCGGCCGCGGCGGCATGGGCACCATTCGCCTCGAGTGCCCAGTCGCCGCTGCCAAAGCCGTCCTTGCCAAGGGACGGCTGACAGTCGGGTTCAGCTCGGGTGCAGTCCGGGCACTCGAGGACCAGCCTCTGCGGTGTTTCCGGTGCTTCGGCATCGGACACACCCGGGCCCTGTGTCCGTCCACGGTCGACAGGACGGACACATGCTTCCGCTGCGGCAAGGAGGGCCACAAAGCCGCCTCCTGCGAGGCCGCCACGCCGCACTGCGCGGTGTGTGCCGCCAGTGGCTGCCCTGCCGACCACGTCACGAGGGGAAGGAATTGCAATCCTCCCCCTAAGCGGGGCAAAGCGCAGGCGCCGACCGGGCCTGCTGCTGCTGCCAAAAGCACTGCGTCGGCTGCGGTGGCGGCGGAGGGGGGTGCGATGTCCGACTGATGGATAGGGTCGAACATCGCATACTCCAGGCGAACGCCAACCACTGCCGGGCAGCCCAGGATCTGCTGATGCAGACCATGGCTGAGTGGTTGGTGGACTTGGCGGTGGTCGCCGAGCCTTACTCGGTCCCTGGCCGTTGGCTGGGCGACCGGGACGGCTTGGTGGCGCTGGTGTCGCGGTCTTCCACGGACTCCCCTCCCCTCTCGCTCTTAGAGAGGGGACCGGGATACGTGGCCGCCGCGTGGGGAGACATGGCCCTGGTTGGGGTCTACTTCTCCCCGAACCGCCCTCTCTCGGACTTTGAGGATTTCCTCGAGATCCTCACCGCAGTCGTAGGGAGGGCGGCGCCGCGCCAGGTCGTGGTGCTGGGCGACCTGAACGCCAAGTCGGTGGCCTGGGGCAACCCGGCTGCCAGTTGCAACGTCCGGGGACGCGCCGTCGAGTATTGGTCGGCCTCATGCGGTGTGTCCCTCCTCAACAGGGGGGCGGTCCACACGTGTGTGCGGCAACAGGGAGGGTCGGTGGTGGACGTCTCGTTTGCCACCCCCGCCCTAGCCGCCCGCGTCGTCAACTGGCGGGTGGAGATGGTGGAGACCTTGTCGGACCACCGATATGTGCGGTTCGACATCTCCACCCAGGGGGGGGGGATGGCCCGCGCCGGGCAATCTCCCTTCCCGCGGTGGGCACTCACCCGCCTGGACCGGGAGGCAGCTGAGGAGGCGGCCTTCCTCCAGGACTGGCTGTCGCCCCCTGTCGATGTCCTGGACGTGGACGCCGCAGCGGTCCGGCTCAGGGGGTCCCTGACCGAGGTGTGCAACTCCAGCATGCCTCGGTCTCGCCGTCCGCCTCCCCGTCGCGCCGTCTATTGGTGGACGGAGGAGCTGACGGGTCTCCGGGCCGCCTGCGTGGCGGCCAGAAGGGCCTACGCGCGGAGCCGACGGCGCAGCGCCCAAAACCGAGACCGGGCAGAAGAGGACCGCCTATACGCCTCTTACGTAGAGGCGAAGAAGGTCCTCAAGTCTGCAATGGGCGCTGCAGAAGACTCGGCGAGGGCCGAGATGCTGGAGGGTCTCGACAGAGATCCTTATGGGAGGCCATACAAGGCGGCGCGGAACCAGCTACGCCCCTATGGTCCCCCACTGACGGAGACCCTCGAGCCAGCGTTGCTGGATGGGGTGGTCCGGTCCCTGTTTCCGCGCAGGACCGACTTCACCCCACCAACGATGGATCCCCCGCAAGGGGCGGCTTCGCCGGAGGAGGACGTCCCCCCGGTGACGTCGGCGGAAGTCCGCGCGGGGGTTCTCAGCCTCCGCGCGAAGAAGACGGCCCCCGGACCAGACGGCGTCCCCGCACGGGTGGTGGCGATCGCCGCCTCCCAAATGGAGGACAGGTTTCGGGACCTCTTCAGCGCGTGCTTTACGGCTGGGAGGTTCCCGAAACTTTGGAAGGAGGGGCAGCTGTGCCTCCTCCGAAAGGAGGGACGCCCGGTGGACTCCCCCTCGGCATACCGGCCCATCGTCCTGCTCGATGAGGTCGGTAAGATGTTCGAGGGGATCGTCGCGTCCCGGCTTGATAGCCTTTTGCGGGGGGTAGGGCCGGACCTGTCGGACGCCCAATTCGGTTTCCGTCGAGGGCGTTCGACGATCGATGCGCTGGCCCTGCTCAAGGGCCAGGTGAGGGAGGCGGTGGAGGCGGGGGACGGAGTGCTGGCGGTGTCGTTCGACATCGCAAACGCCTTCAACTCCGTCCCCCACTCGACGATATTGGAGGCGCTCCGGTATCACGGAGCGCCCCAGTACCTGCAGAACCTCCTGGCCAGCTACTTGGAGGGCCGAGAGGTCCTCCTCGTGGACAAGACGGCCATGGTGAGGCGGTACGGCGCAGAGTCCGGTGTTCCGCAGGGGTCAGTGCTGGGGCCCCCCCTGTGGAACATCGGGTTCGACTGGCTACTGCGGGGAGTCCTCCTCCAGGGCACGAGTGTCATCTGCTACGCGGATGACACTCTCCTCACTGCCCGGGGGAGGAACTTCGGGGACGCGGCCTGTCTGGCCTCGGCTGGCGGATCCTTGGTCGCAGAGAGGATCCGCCGCCTGGGATTGAAGGTGGCGCTGCACAAGACCGAGGCCGTGTTCTTTCACGGGTCTCGGCAGCGCTGCCCTCCCGATGCCCACATTGTCGTAGAGGGCGTCCGGATAGGGGTCCAGCCCCAGATGAAGTATCTGGGCCTGGTGCTGGACGACAGGTGGCGCTTCGGCCCGCATTTCAGCGGGCTGTCGACGCGCCTGTTGAAAGCTGCGGACGCCCTCTCCTGGCTCCTCCCGAACCTGGGGGGGCCCAAGGCGAAATGCCGGCAGCTGTATGCCGGCATCCTTAAAAGCATGGCCCTATACGGGGCCCCCATCTGGGCGGAGTCCCTCCACAGGAGGGAGAACGCGACCGCCTTGCGCAAGCCCCAAAGGGCCATTGCACTGCGGGTGGCGAGGGCCTACCGGTCGGTGGGGTTCTCGGCGGCGTGCGCTCTGGCCGGCACCCCTCCTTGGGAGTTGGAGGCTTGGGTGCTCGCCAGAGTGTACGAGTGGACCGCGCACCGGAGGGCGCTCGGGGAGCGCCCCGTCGCCGAAGAGCGGGAGGCCGTGCGGCGGGAGGCGAGGGACGCAATCGTCCTCCACTGGACGGAGGACCTCGCCACCGCCGCCTTTGGCCGCCGGACGTTGGACGCGCTCGGTCCGGTCCTGCGGAGCTGGCTCGAGCGGTCCCACGGTTTCCTCTCGTTCCGTCTGGTGCAGGTGCTATCCGGCCATGGCTGCTTCGGAACGTACCTGCACCGGATCGGGAGGGAGGAGACCCCGGCGTGCCACGACTGCGGCGCGGCGGAGGACACGGCGCAGCACACGCTCGAAGTGTGCCCGGCTTGGTCCGAGCTGCGCCGTGGTCTGACCGCGGTGGTCGGACAGGACCTCTCGCTTCCCTGCGTGGTCAACGCCATGCTGGAGAGCGAGGGGGCCTGGTCAGCGGTTGCCTCCTTTTGCGAGGACGTAATCTCGCAAAAGGAGGAGGCGGAGCGCGCGCGGGAGGATGACCCTCTCGCTGCGCCGCTCCGCAGACGAAGAAGGGGTCGGAGAAGGCGCAATCCTCTCCCTCCTCATGGTGGCGATGGGCGGGCGACAGGCGTGGGGGCGCCATCTCCCGCATTGCACCCATCACCACCTTCTTCGTCGGTCACTCCCGGGCCCGTCCCCCTCCCCACGGGGGGGGTGTGAGGGGTCCGCCCTGAGGAGCAATCGTCGGCGGAGGACTGGACGTTAAGGCTGTGCCGGTTTCCCAGTCCCCCGCCACTCGGACGAAGCGGGAGTGCCGCTGGGTTATTTTAGTGGGTATACCGGGTCAGACCGGGGAGTCCCACATAGCCCCCCATCCCCCGATGGGAGGGTATGCGTGAAGCATTTTTTCCCAGCGCAAAAAAAAAAAAAAAAAAAAAAAAAAAAAAAAAAAAAAAAAAGGTTAGGTTCCCCCCCGGTGGGTTCCCGCATTGTCGAGGCGGGGGGGCTCAGTAGCCGTGGCTTGGACACCCACGGTGAAGCGAAGAGGAACCCGAGGAGGGGCCGCTCGTCAGGGCTTTTGCCTGTAAGCCGACGACGTAGCGGCCAACGAGTAGGTTGCGGTGCCGCTTTGGCGACATCGCAACTGAGGCGGGCCGCGATGTCGTAACGGAGGCATCGCGGCTGAGGGTTGAAGGCCGCGGCGGGAGAGGAGTGCCGGTATTGCGGTGCGCCGCTCTCCCTACCTTCCGCGGCCTTGACGGGGTCGCCACCGTTCGATGGCGGACGCGGTGGGGCCGCAGGGGAGGAGGAGTGTCGGTATGACGTTGGCCGCTCTCCCTATCCTCTGCGGCCGAAAATTGGCAGGCGGCGGGGCCAATGTCCTGACCCGTCACAGGGGGACCAAGGGTGCCCAGACACGGGGTCGTCTGGCGCCCATGTGCTGGTTTGGTCCCTGGGGTGGTCACGGCGTGCTATGTGTTCTGGTGCGCCGGTGATGGGGAGTACTCCCCAGAGGAGGGTCCGGTAACGGACAGCCGCGGCGGGTTCACGGTTGAGTGCAAACGCGTGCCCGTGTTCCCGCCGTAAGCGGCAGAGGAGGACACCGTGGAGTTTTAGTGGGTTAGAGTCCCACATAACTGCACTATCTCCCCGTGGTAGTGCAGAATGCATGAGCATTTCTCCACGTTAAAAAAAAAAAAAAAAAAAAAAAAAAGGTTAGGTTAGGTTGGGGTGCATGTTGAAAGCCTCCTCGCGGCGCACCCTGGGCAACGTCAGCACCAATTGCCCACTGGTTCTGGTGGACTCTTGGGGCTGGCGGCTAATTTTCAACACACGGGGAAAGGTCATGGTTCCAATCACCGATCATCCTTGATGGTCGGTGAAGGGAACCGGGCTACAGACGGACGGTCATACGTCCACTCCACCTCTGCTTACAGAGGGTCGTGAGTGGGCGTAGGCTGGGAAGGAGCGGTTCGCGCCGCTGTACCCACGGGAAGGTGGGTGGTGGAAGGTGTCCAATGTCCGCGCTGCGTCTGTCCGGCATCCGGCGGCAGCGTGGGGACGCCGGGGCGGCGGTTGGTTCTGCCCAATCGTCGGCCACCCCGTAATCCTGAGTTCAGGACCGGGGGTCCGGGCCACTGAGGCTCGGGCCGCGAGGAAGACAACCTCTCTAAAAAATTACCCCAATCCCAAGGTCTAGCGTGCCGAGGGGATGAATGGCCGGAGGGGATCCGGTCGTTAGCGCGACGAAAAGGGACCTCACCCTTAAAAAGGAATCATGGAAAAGGCTAATGGAAAAACTATTCCCCAGGCGGGTACCCTCCTACCCAAGGAGGGACAATCCCGCCCTTCTTCGGAAGGCAGCCCCTTCGTATCTGGGGGGGGCACCACTAGTCCCGTGGGCCGGCAGACAACCGCCGACCTGCGTCAACCTGCGCCGCAAGAAAAGGAGCTCCGGGTTAGCCTGGAGCGACTGTGCGACGCACAAAAAACGCCACTTGCCGTCATTGACGGCAACAAGAGCCGAGGAGGCTCAGATTCTCGTGAGGACCACCTGTCCAATCAGGGCACGCGCGGGTTTAAACGCCCGCGAAGCAGGGACTCGGGGTCGATGGGCCTCTCCTCCAGTGAGGAGAACCTGTCGGCCCCCAAGGTGCCAACGGCACACAGAGGTAGGGGGCGTGCGATGGCGAGCGGAGCTCCCGCTCGGCTGCCGGGCCGTGACCGAGCGGGTCGCTTCGTGCCAATTTCTCGGCCTGCAACACCAGCTCCCGTAGAGCGTCCGACGGAGGGCGTGGAGAGTGACCCCGGGCCCTCGACAGTAGTGGACCTGTGCGAGGACTCCTCGTTATCCTTGCTGGGGTCCAACAGGGCGGAGGTGAACGCTGCTAAGCGGGCGCAAAGGAAGGCTGTCGCGGCTGACGAAGTCAGCGAGTTGGCCCGACAGGCCCGAGAGCGACGATCCGCTCGGATGGCTGCCGGGGGGAGCGTATCGGCGGTGGCGCTCAGCCGCCAAGTTATGGACGGCGTGGATGTCGTCCTGAAGGTTGCCACTAAATCCGGCAGCCTGAAGGGCACGTTCACGCGCGCCCTAAAGGAGGCGGCTGACGACATTAAGGAGGCGGTTGGGGTCCTCCTTAATCGTACGAGCACGGAGGAGACGGCGAAGTTATGGGAGGAGAACAGCCGTCTCCGATCCGAGCTGGAGGACCTCAAACGACAGTTTGCCGCCCAGAAGGCAACTCCCCTGGCCGCTGGCATCTCTCCCAGCGCGGCCCCGGCATTGGCCCCATTTTCGGCTCCGTCGTCGGCTCCTGCACTTGCGGATGCGGAGGTAGAGAGGATCGCGCGCATATGCATGATGCAGTGCGGGAGTATGGTGGGTGCCCGGTTGGAGGCCATAGAGGCCAGACTCCTCCCGGCTGAAAACCTTCGCCCACCGCTCGCTGCGGACAGACGGAGAGAGGAGGGGCCAGCAAAACCGGGGCCAAAAGCCGCGGTGTCTGGGTCGAGTCAGGCCGGGAAGGGGGCCAAAAAGTCCGCGTCCACTTCCCGGACGTCCGCGCCCCTGCCGACCGCACCACAGGCGACCGCACCCCCGGCGACCGCAACCTCGGCGACCGCACCTGGGTCCACCACGGAGGCCTGGACGACGGTCGTCAAGAGGGGCCGCCGTAAGAAGAAGACGGCGGCGCCGCCACCGGTACCCGCTGGAGCACTGGCGCCGGCATCCAAGAAGGCTCAGGGGCCGCCTAGGGTCAGAGCCCCACGCTCCGCGGCTGTAGTGATTACGCTGCAGCCCGGAGCCGTCGAAAGGGGCATCTCCTATAAGGCGGTCCTCATGGAAGCAAAAGCCAAAGTCGCGTTCCCCGACCTTGGCATACCGTCCGGCCTCAGAATGAGGCCGGCGATTACGGGGGCGCGACTGCTAGAGGTGTCGGGTGCTTCTAGCGGCGAGAAGGCGGATGTCCTGGCCGCCAAGCTGAGGGAGGTCCTCAACCCGGAGGACGTTCGGGTGTCCAGGCCGATGAAGACCGCTGAACTGCGCGTCGACGGTCTGGACGACTCGACGACTCCGGCCGAGGTCGTGGCGGCCGTCGCCAGAACCGGTGGATGTCCGCCCGCGGACGTACGGACGGGCGAGGTTCGCGTCGACGCTTCCGGGCTCGGCGCGATCTGGGTGCGGTGCCCGGTGGCGGCGGCGAACAAAGTTGCCGACGCTGGGCGTCTGTTGGTGGGGTGGGTTGCAGCGAGGGTGAAGCTGCTGCAACCCCGGGCCCTGCGGTGCTACCGTTGCCTTGACATTGGGCATGTCAGGGCACGGTGCACCTCCGTAGACCGCAGCGAGCAGTGCTATCGCTGCGGTCAGGTCGGCCACAAGGCGGCCCAGTGCTCCGCGGCGCCAAACTGCAGCCTCTGTACAGCTGCAGGGAGGCCCGCTGGGCACAGGGCGGGCGGAAAGGCCTGTGGCGTGCCTGCCCAGAAGAGAAAGAGAAGGGGTGCCAAGGCTGCCGGGGGCTCTTTACCCCCCCCTCAGCCTGGCTCCTCTTCGGCCGACTCCCGGCCTAGGAATGGTGCGGAGGGAATGGATTGCGCATAAATGGCGCTGTACCATTTCCTCCAGGGCAACATCAACCACTCTGCTAGAGCTCAGGATCTGTTGCTCCAGAGCATGGCAGAGTGGTCGATTCACGTGGCGGTGGTTGCCGAACCGTACTTTGTCCCCCCCAGGGATAACTGGGTGGGAGACCTGGACGGTTTGGTAGCCATCATTGGCGGGGCTCTTGCCAACCCGTCCCGAGGTCACGGCTGGGTGGCCGCCCTCGTGGACGGCATTGGCACGGTTGGGGCGTACTTTTCGCCCAACAAGAGCCTCGCCGACTTCGAGAGGTTCCTTGTCGAGTTGGGTGCCGTCGTGGGCCGACTCCACCCTCGCCCTGTGCTGTTGCTGGGGGATCTCAACGCCAAGTCTGCGGCGTGGGGATCTCCAGTGACCGATGCTAGGGGCGAGGTGCTGGAGGAGTGGGCGGTCACGACTGGCTTGACCGTCCTAAATCGGGGATCGGTGCACACGTGCGTGCGGCAGCGGGGCGGGTCTATAGTGGACGTCTCGTTCGCTAGCCCCGCTGTCGCGAGCCGTGTCCGCGACTGGCGTGTCGCCGCGGAGGTGGAGACGTTGTCGGATCACCGTTACATCCGTTTCGACGTCTCCGCCCAGACCGCCGGCGGCCGCGGTTTACCGGCCCCGCGTACGGACGGTCCGCGCTGGGCGCGTAAGCGCATCGACAGGGAGCTTCTCGAGGAGGCCGCTGTTGTCCAGGCCTGGTTCCGGGAGTCGGCAACGGATGGACCCGTCGACGTCGAGCAGGAGGCGCTGTGGTTCCGCGGGGCGATGACGCAAATCAGCGACGCGTCCATGCCCCGGGTCCACACACAGTCGGCAAGGCGCCAGGTGTACTGGTGGACCGCCGAGATCGCGCAGCTGCGCGTCGCGTGCGTGGCGGTCAGGCGCCAGTACACCCGATACCGGAGGAGACGTCGTCGGGTCCCTGACGAAGAAGCCGCGCTGTATGAGGTGTACCGCGCGGCGAAGAGGACTCTGTGGCTGGCCATCGACGAGGCGAGGACGCGAGCCAGGGAGGAGATGTTGGAGACTCTAGACGGGGATCCGTGGGGACGCCCCTATCGCGCGGTTCGAGGGAAACTTCGAGCCGCGGCGCCCCCACTTACGGAGAGTCTCCAACCCGAGCTGCTGGAGGAGGTGGTCGCAGCCCTCTTCCCGGCTAGAGCGGAACACACACCGCCGCCGATGGCTTTGCCCACAGCCGCAGAGTCCACTGAAGAGAACGCCATCAGCGTCCCAGAGGTGACAGAGGCAGAGATGGGGGCAGCCGTGATGCGGCTCCGGGCCAAGAACGTGGCTCCGGGGCCCGACGGGATCCACGGCTGCGTATTAGCCCTCGCTCTGAAGGAGCTTGAGCCCCAACTAAGAGGACTCTACACAGCGTGCCTTGAGCAGGGCAAGTTTCCCACTTTGTGGAAATCTGGTCGTCTGGTCCTGCTCAGGAAGGCGGGGCGCCCCGCGGACTCGCCGTCCGCGTACCGGCCCATAGTGTTGCTAGACGAGGTGGGCAAGCTGTTTGAGCGGATAATCGCAGCCCGCCTCGTCGGCCACTTGTGCGGAGAGGGGCCGGACCTGGACGGTAACCAGTTCGGTTTTCGGCAGGGGCGCTCCACCATTCACGCTGTGTCGCGGGTGAGGGTCCTGGCGGAGGAAGCGGTGGCCCGGGGCGAGGTGTTGTTGGCGGTGTCCTTGGACATCTCCAACGCCTTCAACACCATGCCCTGGAGTACTATTCGGGAGGCACTGCGGTATCATCGGGTGCCTCTCTACCTCCGCCGCATCATTGGGGCTTATCTGTCGGAGAGGAGTGTCACCTACATGGGACGCGATGGCGAAATCCAGCACCGCATGTCGTGCGGTGTTCCACAGGGCTCGGTCGTTGGCCCGCCCCTGTGGAACATCGGGTACGACTGGGTGCTGAGGGGTGAGCTCCAGCCGGGCGTGGAACTGACGTGTTATGCCGACGACACGCTGGTCACTGCCCGGGGGAGCTCGCACAGGGAGGCAGCGTTGCTGGCGACGGCTGCGGTGTCACAGGTGGTGAGCCGCATACGTCGCCTGGGCCTGGAGGTAGCCCTCAACAAGTCGGAGGCCATGGTGTTTCATGGCCCCCGGCGGGCGCCGCCGCCCGGCTTACACATAGTGGTCGGGGGGGCTCGGATCGCTGTCGAGTCTACCATGAAGTACCTGGGATTGGTGCTCGACAGCCGGTGGGATTTCGGCCCCCACTTCCGGCGGCTGGCGCCCAAATTGTTGGGCGCGGCTGGGGCGCTGTCAACGCTGCTTCCCAATCTGGGGGGCCCGAGCGCCGCCTGTAGGCGGCTCTACGTGGGGATCGTGCGATCGATGGCCCTGTATGGGGCCCCGATCTGGGCGACTGACCTGACGGCCGGTAGCATCGCAGTACTGCGAAAGCCGCAGAGAGCGATGGCCGTCAGAGTCGTCCGCGGATATCGCACGATCTCCTACGAGGCGGCTTGCGTACTGGCTGGATCCCCGCCCTGGGACCTGGAGGCGAAAGTGCTCGCGTCACTGTACCGGTGGCGCGAGGAAGCGCGGGCGCGAGGCGAGGGGCTGATGCAGCGCCATATGGAGCTGCGTCGGTCACAGCTTCGCGAGGTCCTGGTGGCGGAATGGCGGGACAGGCTCTCACGCCCTACCGCCGGCCTCAGCACTATCGAGGCGGTCCGGCCAGTACTCGAGCCCTGGCTCGGGAGGAGGCACGGCTCCCTGTCGTTTCGGGTGACGCAGGTACTTTCGGGGCATGGTTGCTTCGGGAAGTACCTGTGTCGCATAAACAGGGAGCCGGACGTCCGGTGTCACCACTGCGTCGACTGCCGGGAGGACACGGCGTGGCATACGCTGGCAGAGTGTGCCGCTTGGGAGGAGCCGCGCCGTGCCCTCATCACAGAAGTAGGCAGTGACCTGTCGCTGCCGGCCGTGGTCGAGTCGATGGTCGGCAGCGAAGAGTCCTGGGACGCGGTGGTTTCCTTTTGCGAAACAGTCATGTCGCAGAAGGAGGCTGCGGAAAGGGAGAGGGAGATCTCGTCCACTCACCCTGCCCGCAGCAGGCGCACCGGGCGTCGGCGGAGGGCGGACAACGCCCTCTTCCAGCCCCCCTAAATGGGTCCAGGGGCGACGGACTCGGGGACGTCCGCCGCCCCCCACACATCAGGACCCGAGGTGGCGGCGCGTAGTGTTCCACGCGCGCCCCTCTTAGACGTCACGGGGGGAGTCAAACACCTCACTCCCCCCCCTGACCCGACGAGGCCCGCAGTGGCGGGCCGGCACCAGCCGGGGGTTGCGGAAGGATCGAACGTTCCCGCGACCCCTGGCGCAGGTGTGAGATGGAACACCGGGGTGGTTTTTAGTCAGTAAGAGTCTGACAGACCCCGTCGCCCGCCCCAGGGCGGCGGACATCCATGAGGATTTTCCACCCCGGAACAAAAAAAAAAAAAAAAAAAAAAAAAAAAAAAAAAAAAAAAAAAAAAGGTTAGGTTAGGTTAGGTTAGGTTCCCCCCCGGTGGGTTCCCGCATTGTCGAGGCGGGGGGGCTCAGTAGCCGTGGCTTGGACACCCACGGTGAAGCGAAGAGGAACCCGAGGAGGGGCCGCTCGTCAGGGCTTTTGCCTGTAAGCCGACGACGTAGCGGCCAACAAGTAGGTTGCGGTGCCGCTTCGGCGACATCGCAACTGAGGCGGGCCGCGATGTCGTTGTAACGGAGGCATCGCGGCTGAGGGTTGAGGGCCGCGGCGGGAGAGGAGTGCCGGTATTGCGGTGCGCCGCTCTCCCTACCTTCCGCGGCCTTGACGGGGTCGCCACCGTTCGATGGCGGACGCGGTGGGGCCGCAGGGGAGGAGGAGTGTCGGTATGACGTTGGCCGCTCTCCCTATCCTCTGCGGCCGAAAATTGGCAGGCGGCGGGGCCAATGTCCTGATCCGTCGCAGGGGGACCAAGGGTGCCCAGACACGGGGTCGTCTGGCGCCCATGTGCTGGTTTGGTCCCTGGGGTGGTCACGGCGTGCTATGTGTTCTGGTGCGCCGGTGATGGGGAGTACTCCCCAGAGGAGGGTCCGGTAACGGACAGCCGCGGCGGGTTCACGGATGAGTGCTAACGCGTGCCCGTGTTCCCGCCGTAAGCGGCAGAGGAGGACACCGTGGAGTTTTAGTGGGTTAGAGTCCCACATAACTGCACTATCCCCCCGTGGTAGTGCAGAATGCATGAGCATTTCTCCACGTTAAAAAAAAAAAAAAAAAAAAAAAAAAAAAAAAAAAAAAAAAAAAAAAAAAAAAGGTTAGGTTAGGTTAGGTTGGGGGGCGCAGTGGCGGGCCGGCACCAGCCGGGGGTTGCGGAAGGATCGAACGTTCCCGCGACCCCTGGCGCAGGTGTGAGATGGAACACCGGGGTGGTTTTTAGTCAGTAAGAGTCTGACAGACCCCGTCGCCCGCCCCAGGGCGGCGGACATCCATGAGGATTTTCCACCCCGGAACAAAAAAAAAAAAAAAAAAAAAAAAAAAAAGGTTAGGTTAGGTTAGGTTGGGGGGGGGGGACCACCCCACAGTGCTTGCGTCCACGTCGCGTCCCCTGGAAACGGCCCAGTTCTGACCACCGTAACGGAGTGGCAGACTGGGTACGGCCAAAGTGCACTGTGCATTCGCAGCTTGTTTTTAATCTTATTGTCGTGTTGAGTTTGCGAACCCGCGGGAAACATGTCGAGTCCTGCGCGGGACGCCTGCGGGCGATTTTTAAAACAAAAAGGCCCTTCTCAGGGCCAACCCAAAGGCCCTTCTCAGGGCCAACCCAAAGGCCCTTCTCAGGGCCAACCCAAAGGCCCTTCTCAGGGCCAACCCAAAGGCCCTTCTCAGGGCCAACCAAAAGGCCCTTCTCAGGGCCAACCAAAAGGCCCTTCTCAGGGCCACTCCGACGCTTCAGCGTCAGAGACTAGCCGCGCGCCGTCTGCGGCTAGTTTCTTCGGAGGGGCAGACGAGTCGTCCGACAACGACTCACTGATCAGTGTGTCGGACGCGGACGACTCTCGTCCGCGGAAGCGAGTCCACCGGAGCGGTGGGTCCGAGGGCTCCTCGGCTTCGGGGTCGACGCGGTTGTCGAAGGCTAAAAAGCCGACGGTGGCCGCGGAGACCCATGTCGTTGGGCTGGCGAACACCCAACGCCAGCTGGACCTGGCTCGGCGAGCTCAGCTCCAGCAAGAGCTGGAGGAGCGGGTTGCCGCCACAGAGAAGCGGGCGCACGCCGCCCGGGCCAAGTCCGGGTACGGTGCGTCCCGCGTTCTCTACGCGGACCACTCTCTGGCCGAGCTGGAGAGAATGGCGGAGGAGGACGAGAGGGAGATCGTGGAGGTCGCCTCGAAGTCCTCCAACCTAAAGGGCACCCTACAAAAGGCCCTAAAATGCAGGGCCGCGAGTATGCGCGGTGTCGTCGCGGAGCTGGTCCAGCGCAAGACCACCGACGAGACGCGGCAACTGCAGGCGAAAGTGGATCGCCTGCAGTCGGAGGTCAGCCAGCTTCATCAGAAGCTGGCTGAAGCCACGGCCCGGCCACAACAGGCCAAGTCGAGCCCTGCGGCAGAGGGCCCCGCCTCCAACCTTGAGGATATCATCCGCAAGGTCGTAATGGAGGAGAGGGCCTTCACTAGAGCCTGCTTAGCAGGGATTGAGGACCGGCTCTTGCCCGAGAAACGCCTCCGACCGCCGCTTGCGGCGGATACGAGGCAGAGCGAGCCGGGGCCGTCCTCCTCCCAGGCGGAAGACGCCCTTCTCCCTTCCACGACCCCGTCCAACGAGTGGACGGAGGTGGTCCGTAAGGGGAAGGGCAGGGGCAAGAAGACGACGACGGCCGTCCCTGCCGTCCCCGCCACCACCGCTCCCAGCCAAGCTCAGAAGGCCGGCAGTGGAAAGGGGACGGGGAAAGGGAAGGGGAGGGGAAAGGGGCGACTAGTCCCCCCAAAAACCGCGGCCGTCGTGGTGACCCTCACCGCGGAGGCTGCTGACCGGGGGGAGACGTACGCGTCCGTTCTGTTGCGGGCGCGTGCCAATGCGGATCCCACCCAACTGGGGATCGGC
The DNA here is from genome assembly GCA_916614155.1 of Mesoligia furuncula. Lineage (NCBI taxonomy): Eukaryota > Metazoa > Arthropoda > Insecta > Lepidoptera > Noctuidae > Mesoligia > Mesoligia furuncula. Next base: position 94,203 of record OU744812.1, on the reverse strand, counting down.
AGCGTCTCTTGCCGGCGGACCCAAGCCGGGGCTCGAATATTCGAGTTCCCGGGGGCAGAGGGGAGTACCCATGCTGACCTCTTTGCAGCCAAGCTGCAGGAGGTCATCGCGGATTCCGCCAAGGTGGCCCGGCCGGTCAAGTCAGCGGCCATAGAGGTGGCTGACTTGGACGACTCCGTCACCAAGGAGGAGGTGGTGGCGGCGGTCGCGGCGATAGGGGGCTGTGGCGTCGCAGCGGTCCAAGGCCGGGACATAAGACCCGGCCGCGGCGGCATGGGCACCATTCGCCTCGAGTGCCCAGTCGCCGCTGCCAAAGCCGTCCTTGCCAAGGGACGGCTGACAGTCGGGTTCAGCTCGGGTGCAGTCCGGGCACTCGAGGACCAGCCTCTGCGGTGTTTCCGGTGCTTCGGCATCGGACACACCCGGGCCCTGTGTCCGTCCTCTGTTGACAGGACGGACACGTGCTTCCGTTGTGGCAAGGAGGGCCACAAAGCCGCCTCCTGCGAGGCCGCCACGCCGCACTGTGCGGTGTGTGCCGCCAGTGGCTGCCCGGCGGACCACGTCACGAAGGGGAGGAACTGTAATCCTCCCCCTAAGCGGGGCAAAGCGCAGGCGCCGACCGGGCCTGCTGCTGCTGCCAAAAGCAGTGCGGTGGCTGCGGTGGCTGCGGAGGGGGGTGCGATGTCCGACTGATGGATAGGGTCGAACATCGCATACTCCAGGCGAACACCAACCACTGCCGGGCAGCCCAGGATCTGCTGATGCAGACCATGGCTGAGTGGTTGGTGGACTTGGCGGTGGTCGCCGAGCCTTACTCGGTCCCTGGCCGTTGGCTGGGCGACCGGGACGGCTTGGTGGCGTTGGTGTCGCGGTCTTCCACGGACTCCCCTCCCCTCTCGCTCTTAGAGAGGGGACCGGGATACGTGGCCGCCGCGCGGGGAGACATGGCCCTGGTTGGGGTCTACTTCTCCCCGAACCGCTCTCTCTCGGACTTTGAGGATTTCCTCGAGATCCTCACCGCAGTCGTAGGGAGAGCGGCGCCGCGCCAGGTCGTGGTGCTGGGCGACCTGAACGCCAAGTCGGTGGCCTGGGGCAACCCGGCTGCCGGTTGCAACGTCCGGGGACGCGCCGTCGAGTTTTGGGCGGCCTCATGCGGTGTGTCCCTCCTCAACAGGGGGGCGGTCCACACGTGTGTGCGGCAACAGGGTGGGTCGGTGGTGGACGTCTCGTTTGCCACCCCCGCGCTAGCCGCCCGCGTCGTCAACTGGCGGGTGGAGATGGTGGAGACCTTGTCGGACCACCGATATGTGCGGTTCGACATCTCCACCCAGGGGGGGGGGATGGCCCGCGCCGGGCAATCTCCCTTCCCGCGGTGGGCACTCACCCGCCTGGACCGGGAGGCAGCTGAGGAGGCGGCCTTCCTCCAGGACTGGCTGTCGCCCCCTGTCGATGTCCTGGACGTGGACGCCGCAGCGGTCCGGCTCAGGGGGTCCCTGACCGAGGTGTGCAACTCCAGCATGCCTCGGTCTCGCCGCCCGCCTCCCCGTCGCGCCGTCTATTGGTGGACGGAGGAGCTGACGGGTCTCCGGGCCGCCTGCGTGGCGACCAGAAGGGCCTACGCGCGGAGCAGACGGCGCAGCGCCCTAAACCGAGACCGGGCAGAAGAGGACCGCCTATACGCCTCTTACGTAGAGGCGAAGAAGGTCCTCAAGTCTGCAATGGGCGCTGCAGAAGACTCGGCGAGGGCCGAGATGCTGGAGGGTCTCGACAGGGATCCTTATGGGAGACCATACAAGGCGGCGCGGAACCAGCTGCGCCCCTATGGTCCCCCACTGACGGAGACCCTCGAGCCGGCGTTGCTGGATGGGGTGGTCCGGTCCCTGTTTCCGCGCAGGACCGACGACTTCACCCCACCAACGATGAATCCCCCGCAAGGGGCAGCTTCGCCGGAGGAAGACGTCCCCCCGGTGACGGCGGAGGAGGTCCGCGCGGGGGTTCTCAGCCTCCGCGCGAAGAAGACGGCCCCCGGACCAGACGGCGTCCCCGCACGGGTGGTGGCGATCGCCGCCTCCCAAATGGAGGACAGGTTTCGGGACCTCTTCAGCGCGTGCTTTACGGCTGGGAGGTTCCCGAAACTTTGGAAGGAGGGGCAGCTCTGCCTCCTCCGAAAAGAGGGACGCCCGGCGGACTCCCCATCGGCATACCGGCCCATCGTCCTGCTCGATGAGGTCGGTAAGATGTTCGAGGGGATCGTCGCGTCCCGGCTTGATAGCCTTTTGCGGGGGGTAGGGCCGGACCTGTCGGACGCCCAATTCGGATTCCGTCGAGGGCGTTCGACGATCGATGCGCTGGCCCTACTCAAGGGCCAGGTGAGGGAGGCGGTGGAGGCGGGGGACGGAGTGCTGGCGGTGTCGTTCGACATCGCAAACGCCTTCAACTCCGTCCCCCACTCGACGATATTGGAGGCGCTCCGGTATCACGGAGTGCCCCAATACCTGCGGAACCTCCTTGCCAGCTACTTGGAGGGCCGAGAGGTCCTCCTCGTGGACAAGACGGCCACGGTGAGGCGGTACGGCGCAGAGTCCGGTGTTCCACAGGGGTCAGTGCTGGGGCCCCCCCTGTGGAACATCGGGTTCGACTGGCTCCTGCGGGGAGTCCTCCTCCAGGGCACGAGTGTCATATGCTACGCGGATGACACTCTCCTCACTGCCCGGGGGAGGAACTTTGGGGACGCGGCCTGTCTGGCCTCGGCTGGCGGATCCTTGGTCGCAGAGAGGATCCGCCGCCTGGGATTGAAGGTGGCGCTGCACAAGACCGAGGCCGTGTTCTTTCACGGGCCTCGGCAGCGCTGCCCTCCCGACGCCCACATCGTCGTAGAGGGCGTCCGGATAGGGGTCCAGCCCCAGATGAAGTATCTGGGCCTGGTGCTGGACGACAGGTGGCGCTTCGGCCCGCATTTCAGCGGGCTGTCGACGCGCCTATTGAAGGCCGCGGACGCCCTCTCCTGGCTCCTCCCGAACCTGGGGGGGCCCAAGGCGAAATGCCGGCACCTGTATGCCGGCATTCTGAAAAGCATGGCCCTATACGGGGCCCCCATCTGGGTGGACTCCCTCCACAGGAGGGAGAACGCGACCGCCTTGCGCAAGCCCCAAAGGGCCATTGCACTGCGGGTGGCGAGGGCCTACCGCTCGGTGGGCTTCTCGGCGGCGTGCGCTCTGGCCGGCACCCCTCCTTGGGAGTTGGAGGCTTGGGTGCTCGCCAGAGTGTACGAGTGGACCGCGCACCGGAGGGCGCTCGGGGAGCGCCCCGTCGCCGAAGAGCGGGAGGCCGTGCGGTGGGAGGCGAGGGACGCAATCGTCCTCCACTGGACGGAGGACCTCGCCACCGCCACCTTTGGCCGCCGGACGTTGGACGCGCTCGGTCCGGTCCTGCGGAGCTGGCTCGAGCGGTCCCACGGTTTCCTCTCGTTCCGTCTGGTGCAGGTGCTATCCGGCCATGGCTGCTTCGGAGCGTACCTGCACCGGATCGGGAGGGAGGAGACCCCGGCGTGCCACGACTGCGGCGTGGCGGAGGACACGGCGCAGCACACGCTCGAAGTGTGCCCGGCTTGGTCCGAGCTGCGCCGCGGTCTGACCGCGGTGGTCGGACAGGACCTCTCGCTTCCCTGCGTGGTCAACGCCATGCTGGAGAGCGAGGGGGCCTGGTCAGCGGTTGCCTCCTTTTGCGAAGACGTAATCTCGCAAAAGGAGGAGGCGGAGCGCGCGCGGGAGGATGACCCTCTCGCTGCGCCGCTCCGCAGACGAAGAAGGGGTCGGAGAAGGCGCAATCCTCTCCCTCCTCATGGTGGCGATGGGCGGGCGACAGGCGCGGGGGCGCCATCTCCCGCATTGCACCCATCACCACCTTCTTCGTCGGTCACTCCCGGGCCCGTCCCCCTCCCCACGGGGGGGGTGTGAGGGTTCCGCCCTGAGGAGCAATCGTCGGCGGAGGACTGGACGTTAAGGCTGTGCCGGTTTCCCAGTCCCCCGCCACTCGGACGAAGCGGGAGTGCCGCTGGGTTATTTTAGTGGGTATACCGGGTCAGACCGGGGAGTCCCACATAGCCCCCCATCCCCCGATGGGAGGGTATGCGTAACGCATTTTTTCCCAGCGCAAAAAAAAAAAAAAAAAAAAAAGGTTAGGTTGGGGGACCAGGGGGACCACCCCACAGTGCTTGCGTCCACGTCGCGTCCCCTGGAAACGGCCCAGTTCTGACCACCGTAACGGAGTGGCAGACTGGGTACGGCCAAAGTGCACTGTGCTTTCGTAGCTTATTTTAATTTTATTGCGTTGTCGAGTCTGCGAACCTGCGGGGAAATGTCGAGTCCTGCGCGGGACGCCTGCGGGCGATTTTTAAAACAAAAAGGCCCTTCTCAGGGCCAACCCAAAGGCCCTTCTCAGGGCCAACCCAAAGGCCCTTCTCAGGGCCAACCAAAAGGCCCTTCTCAGGGCCAACCAAAAGGCCCTTCTCAGGGCCACTCCGACGCTTCAGCGTCAGAAACTAGCCGCGCGCCGTCTGCGGCTAGTTTCCTCGGAGGGGCGGACGAGTCGTCCGACGACGACTCACTAATTAGTGTGTCGGACGTGGACGACTGCCGATCGCGTAAGCGAGTCCACCGGAGCGGTGGGTCCGAGGGCTCCTCGGCCTCGGGGTCGACGCGGTTGTCGAAGGCTAAAAAGCCGACGGTGGCCGCGGAGACCCATGTCGTTGGGCTCGCGAACGCCCAACGCCAGCTAGACCTGGCTCGGCGGGCTCAGCTCCAGCAAGAGCTGGAGGAGCGGGTGGCCGCTACTGAGAAACGGGCGCACGCCGCCCGGGCCAAGTCCGGGTACGGTATGTCCCGGGTTCTATACGCGGACCACTCTCTGGCTGAGCTGGAAAAAATGGCGGAGGAGGACGAGAGGGAGATCGTGGAGGTCGCCTCGAAGTCCTCAAATCTTAAGGGGACCTTGCAGAAGGCCCTGAAATGCAGGGCCGCGAGCATGCGCGGTGTCGTCGCGGAGCTGGTGCAGCGCAAGACCACCGACGAGACGCGGCAACTGCAGGCGAAGGTGGATCGCCTGCAGTCGGAGGTCAGCCAGCTTCATCAGAAGCTGGCCGAAGCCACGGCCCGGCCACAACAGGCCAAGTCGAGCCCTGCGGCAGAGGGCCCCGCCTCCAACCTTGAGGATATCATCCGCAAGGTCGTAATGGAGGAGAGGGCCTTCACTAGAGCCTGCTTAGCAGGGATTGAGGACCGGCTCTTGCCCGAGAAACGCCTCCGACCGCCGCTTGCGGCGGATACGAGGCAGGCGGAAGATGCCCTTCTCCCTTCCACGACCCCGTCCAACGAGTGGACGGAAGTGGTCCGTAAGGGGAAGGGAAAGGGAAAGAAATCGACGACGGCCGTCCCTGTCGTCCCCGCCACCACCGCTCCCAGCCAATCGCAGACGACTGGCAAGGGAAAGGGGACGGGGAAAGGGAAGGGGAGGGGAAAGGGGCGACTAGTCCCCCCAAAAACCGCGGCCGTCGTGGTGACCCTCACCGCGGAGGCTGCTGACCGGGGGGAGACGTACGCGTCCGTTCTGTTGCGGGCGCGTGCCAATGCGGATCCCACCCAACTGGGGATCGGCAGCGTCTCTTGCCGGCGCACCCAAGCCGGGGCTCGAATTTTTGAGTTCCCGGGGGCAGAGGGGAGTACCCACGCGGACCTCTTCGCAGCCAAGCTGCAGGAGGTCATCGCGGATTCCGCCAAGGTGGCCCGGCCGGTCAAGTCGGCGGCCATAGAGGTGGCTGACTTGGACGACTCCGTCACCAAGGAGGAGGTGGTGGCGGCGGTCGCGGCGATAGGGGGCTGTGGCGTCGCGGCGGTCCAAGGCCGGGACATAAGGCCCGGCCGCGGCGGCATGGGCACCATTCGCCTCGAATGCCCAGTCGCCGCTGCCAAAGCCGTCCTTGCCAAGGGACGGCTCACAGTCGGCTTCAGCTCGGGTGCAGTCCGGGCACTCGAGGACCAGCCTCTGCGGTGTTTCCGGTGCTTCGGCATCGGACACACCCGGGCCCTGTGTCCGTCCACGGTCGACAGGACGGACACGTGCTTCCGCTGCGGCAAGGAGGGCCACAAAGCCGCCTCCTGCGAGGCCGCCACGCCGCACTGCGCGGTGTGTGCCGCCAGTGGATGCCCCGCCGACCACGTCACGAGGGGGAGGAATTGCAATCCTCCCCCTAAGCGGGGCAAAGCGCAGGCGCCGACCGGGCCTGCTGCTGCTGCCAAAGGCACTGCGGCGGCTGCGGTGGCTGCGGAGGGGGGTGCGATGTCCGACTGATGGATAGGGTCGAACATCGCATACTCCAGGCGAACGCCAACCACTGCCGGGCAGCCCAGGATCTGCTGATGCAGACCATGGCTGAGTGGTTGGTGGACTTGGCGGTGGTTGCCGAGCCTTACTCGGTCCCTGGCCGTTGGCTGGGCGACCGGGACGGCTTGGTGGCGCTGGTGACGCGGTCTTCCACAGACTCCCCTCCCCTCTCGCTCTTAGAGAGGGGACCGGGATACGTGGCCGCCGCGTGGGGAGACATGGCCCTGGTTGGGGTCTACTTCTCCCCGAACCGCCCTCTCTCGGACTTTGAGGATTTCCTCGAGATCCTCACCGCCGTCGTAGGGAGGGCGGCGCCGCGCCAGGTCGTGGTGCTGGGCGACCTGAACGCCAAGTCGGTGGCCTGGGGCAACCCGGCAGCCAGTTGCAACGTCCGGGGACGCGCCGTAGAGTATTGGTCGGCCTCATGCGGTGTGTCCCTCCTCAACAGGGGGGCGGTCCAAACGTGTGTGCGGCAACAGGGAGGGTCGGTGGTGGACGTCTCGTTTGCCACCCCCGCCCTAGCCGCCCGCGTCGTCAACTGGCGGGTGGAGATGGTGGAGACCTTGTCGGACCACCGATATGTGCGGTTCGACATCTCCACCCAGGGGGGGGGGATGGCCCGCGCCGGGCAATCTCCCTTCCCGCGTTGGGCACTCACCCGCCTGGACCGGGAGGCAGCTGAGGAGGCGGCCTTCCTCCAGGACTGGCTGTCGCCCCCCGTCGATGTCCTGGACGTGGACGCCGCAGCGGTCCGGCTCAGAGGGTCCCTGACCGAGGTGTGCAACTCCAGCATGCCTCGGTCTCGCCGTCCGCCTCCCCGTCGCGCCTTCTATTGGTGGACGGAGGAGCTGACGGGTCTCCGGGCCGCCTGCGTGGCGACCAGAAGGGCCTACGCGCGGAGCCGACGGCGCAGCGCCCAAAACCGAGACCGGGCAGAAGAGGACCGCCTATACGCCTCTTACGTAGAGGCGAAGAAGGTCCTCAAGTCTGCAATGGGCGCTGCAGAAGACTCGGCGAGGGCCGAGATGCTGGAGGGTCTCGACAGGGATCCTTATGGGAGACCATACAAGGCGGCGCGGAACCAGCTGCGCCCCTATGGTCCCCCACTGACGGAGACCCTCGAGCCGGCGTTGCTGGATGGGGTGGTCCGGTCCCTGTTTCCGCGCAGGACCGACGACTTCACCCCACCAACGATGAATCCCCCGCAAGGGGCGGCTTCGCCGGAGGAAGACGTCCCCCCGGTGACGGCGGAGGAGGTCCGCGCGGGGGTTCTCAGCCTCCGCGCGAAGAAGACGGCCCCCGGACCAGACGGCGTCCCCGCACGGGTGGTGGCGATCGCCGCCTCCCAAATGGAGGACAGGTTTCGGGACCTCTTCAGCGCGTGCTTTACGGCTGGGAGGTTCCCGAAACTTTGGAAGGAGGGGCAGCTCTGCCTCCTCCGAAAAGAGGGACGCCCGGTGGACTCCCCATCGGCATACCGGCCCATCGTCCTGCTCGATGAGGTCGGTAAGATGTTCGAGGGGATCGTCGCGTCCCGGCTTGATAGCCTTTTGCGGGGGGTAGGGCCGGACCTGTCGGACGCCCAATTCGGTTTCCGTCGAGGGCGTTCGACGATCGATGCGCTGGCCCTGCTCAAGGGCCAGGTGAGGGAGGCGGTGGAGGCGGGGGACGGAGTGCTGGCGGTGTCGTTCGACATCGCAAACGCCTTCAACTCCGTCCCCCACTCGACGATATTGGAGGCGCTCCGATATCACGGAGCGCCCCAGTACCTGCAGAACCTCCTGGCCAGCTACTTGGAGGGCCGAGAGGTCCTCCTCGTGGACAAGACGGCCACGGTGAGGCGGTACGGCGCAGAGTCCGGTGTTCCGCAGGGTTCAGTGCTGGGGCCCCCCCTGTGGAACATCGGGTTCGACTGGCTACTGCGGGGAGTCCTCCTCCAGGGCACGAGTGTCATCTGCTACGCGGATGACACTCTCCTCACTGCCCGGGGGAGGAACTTCGGGGACGCGGCCTGTCTGGCCTCGGCTGGCGGATCCTTGGTCGCAGAGAGGATCCGCCGCCTGGGATTGAAGGTGGCGCTGCACAAGACCGAGGCCGTGTTCTTTCACGGGCCTCGGCAGCGCTGCCCTCCCGACGCCCACATTGTCGTAGAGGGCGTCCGGATAGGGGTCCAGCCCCAGATGAAGTATCTGGGCCTGGTGCTGGACGACAGGTGGCGCTTCGGCCCGCATTTCAGCGGGCTGTCGACGCGCCTCTTGAAAGCTGCGGACGCCCTCTCCTGGCTCCTCCCGAACCTGGGGGGGCCCAAGGCGAAATGCCGGCAGCTGTATGCCGGCATCCTTAAGAGCATGGCCCTATACGGGGCCCCCATCTGGGCGGATTCCCTCCACAGAAGGGAGAACGCGACCACCTTGCGCAAGCCCCAAAGGGCCATTGCACTGCGGGTGGCGAGGGCCTACCGGTCGGTGGGCTTCTCGGCGGCGTGCGCTCTGGCCGGCACCCCTCCTTGGGAGTTGGAGGCCTGGGTGCTCGCCAGAGTCTACGAGTGGACCGCGCACCGGAGGGCGCTCGGGGAGCGCCCCGTCGCCGAAGAGCGGGAGGCCGTGCGGCGGGAGGCGAGGGACGCAATCGTCCTCCACTGGACGGAGGACCTCGCCACCGCCGCCTTTGGCCGCCGGACGTTGGACGCGCTCGGTCCGGTCCTGCGGAGCTGGCTCGAGCGGTCCCACGGTTTCCTCTCCTTCCGTCTGGTGCAGGTGCTATCCGGCCATGGCTGCTTCGGAACGTACCTGCACCGGATCGGGAGGGAGGAGACCCCGGCGTGCCACGACTGCGGCGCGGCGGAGGACACGGCGCAGCACACGCTCGAAGTGTGCCCGGCTTGGTCCGAGCTGCGCCGCGGTCTGACCGCGGTGGTTGGACAGGACCTCTCGCTTCCCTGCGTGGTCAACGCCATGCTGGAGAGCGAGGGGGCCTGGTCAGCGGTTGCCTCCTTTTGCGAGGACGTAATCTCGCAAAAGGAGGAGGCGGAGCGCGCGCGGGAGGATGACCCTCTCGCTGCGCCGCTCCGCAGACGAAGAAGGGGTCGGAGAAGGCGCAATCCTCTCCCTCCTCATGGTGGCGATGGGCGGGCGACAGGCGCGGGGGCGCCATCTCCCGCATTGCACCCATCACCACCTTCTTCGTCGGTCACTCCCGGGCCCGTCCCCCTCCCCACGGGGGGGGTGTGAGGGGTCCGCCCTGAGGAGCAATCGTCGGCGGAGGACTGGACGTTAAGGCTGTGCCGGTTTCCCAGTCCCCCGCCACTCGGACGAAGCGGGAGTGCCGCTGGGTTATTTTAGTGGGTATCCGGGTCAGACCGGGGAGTCCCACATAGCCCCCCATCCCCCGATGGGAGGGTATGCGTAACGCATTTTTTCCCAGCGCAAAAAAAAAAAAAAAAAAAAAAAAAGGTTAGGTTAGGTTGGGGGATGCCGGGCAGCCCAGGATCTGCTGATGCAGACCATGGCTGAGTGGTTGGTGGACTTGGCGGTGGTCGCCGAGCCTTACTCGGTCCCTGGCCGTTGGCTGGGCGACCGGGACGGCTTGGTGGCGCTGGTGACGCGGTCTTCCACGGACTCCCCTCCCCTCTCGCTCATAGAGAGGGGACCGGGATACGTGGCCGCCGCGTGGGGAGACATGGCCCTGGTTGGGGTCTACTTCTCCCCGAACCGCCCTCTCTCGGACTTTGAGGATTTCCTCGAGATCCTCACCGCAGTCGTAGGGAGGGCGGCGCCGCGCCAGGTCGTGGTGCTGGGCGACCTGAACGCCAAGTCGGTGGCCTGGGGCAACCCGGCTGCCGGTTGCAACGTCCGGGGACGCGCCGTCGAGTATTGGTCGGCCTCATGCGGTGTGTCCCTCCTCAACAGGGGGGTGGTCCACACGTGTGTGCGGCAACAGGGAGGGTCGGTGGTGGACGTCTCGTTTGCCACCCCCGCCCTAGCCGCCCGCGTCGTCAACTGGCGGGTGGAGATGGTGGAGACCTTGTCGGACCACCGATATGTGCGGTTCGACATCTCCACCCAGGGGGGGAGGATGGCCCGCACCGGGCAATCTCCCTTCCCGCGGTGGGCACTCACCCGCCTGGACCGGGAGGCAGCTGAGGAGGCGGCCTTTCTCCAGGACTGGCTGTCGCCCCCTGTCGATGTCCTGGACGTGGACGCCGCAGCGGCCTGGCTCAGGGGGTCCCTGACCGAGGTGTGCAACTCCAGTATGCCTCGGTCTCGCCGTCCGCCTCCCCGTCGCGCCGTCTATTGGTGGACGGAGGAGCTGACGGGTCTCCGGGCCGCCTGCGTGGCGGCCAGAAGGGCCTACGCCCGGAGCCGACGGCGCAGCGCCCAAAACCGAGACCGGGCAGAGGAGGACCGCCTATACGCCTCTTACCGGGAGGCGAAGACGGTCCTAAAGTCTGCAATGGGCGCTGCAGAAGACTCGGCGAGGGCCGAGATGCTGGAGGGTCTCGACAGGGATCCTTATGGGAGACCATACAAGGCGGCGCGGAACCAGCTGCGCCCCTATGGTCCCCCACTGACGGAGACCCTCGAGCCGGCGTTGCTGGATGGGGTGGTCCGGTCCCTGTTTCCGCGCAGGACCGACGACTTCACCCCACCAACGATGGATCCCCCGCAAAGGGCGGCTTCGCCGGAGGAAGACGTCCCCCCGGTGACGGCGGAGGAGGTCCGCGCGGGAGTTCTCAGCCTCCGCGCGAAGAAGACGGCCCCCGGACCAGACGGCGTCCCCGCACGGGTGGTGGCGATCGCCGCCTCCCAAATGGAGGACAGGTTTCGGGACCTCTTCAGTGCGTGCTTTACGGCTGGGAGGTTCCCGCAACTTTGGAAGGAGGGGCAGCTATGCCTCCTCCGAAAGGAGGGACGCCCGGCGGACTCCCCATCGGCATACCGGCCCATCGTCCTGCTCGATGAGGTCGGTAAATTGTTCGAGGGGATCGTCGCGTCCCGGCTTGATAGCCTTTTGCGGGGGGTAGGGCCGGACCTGTCGGACGCCCAATTCGGTTTCCGTCGAGGGCGTTCGACGATCGATGCGCTGGCCCTGCTCAAGGGCCAGGTGAGGGAGGCGGTGGAGGCGGGGGACGGAGTGCTGGCGGTGTCGTTCGACATCGCAAACGCCTTCAACTCCGTCCCCCACTCGACGATATTGGAGGCGCTCCGGTATCACGGAGCGCCCCAGTACCTGCAGAACCTCCTGGCCAGCTACTTGGAGGGCCGAGAGGTCCTCCTCGTGGACAAGACGGCCACGGTGAGGCGGTACGGCGCAGAGTCCGGTGTTCCGCAGGGGTCAGTGCTGGGGCCCCCCCTGTGGAACATCGGGTTCGACTGGCTACTGCGGGGAGTCCTCCTCCAGGGCACGAGTGTCATCTGCTACGCGGATGACACTCTCCTCACTGCCCGGGGGAGGAACTTCGGGGACGCGGCCTGTCTGGCCTCGGCTGGCGGATCCTTGGTCGCAGAGAGGATCCGCCGCCTGGGATTGAAGGTGGCGCTGCACAAGACCGAGGCCGTGTTCTTTCACGGGCCTCGGCAGCGCTGCCCTCCCGACGCCCACATTGTCGTAGAGGGCGTCCGGATAGGGGTCCAGCCCCAGATGAAGTATCTGGGCCTGGTGCTGGACGACAGGTGGCGCTTCGGCCCGCATTTCAGCGGGCTGTCGACGCGCCTCCTGAAAGCTGCGGATGCCCTCTCCTGGCTCCTCCCGAACCTGGGGGGGCCCAAGGCGAAATGCCGGCAGCTGTATGCCGGCATCCTTAAGAGCATGGCCCTATACGGGGCCCCCATCTGGGCGGATTCCCTCCACAGAAGGGAGAACGCGACCGCCTTGCGCAAGCCCCAAAGGGCCATTGCACTGCGGGTGGCGAGGGCCTACCGGTCGGTGGGCTTCTCGGCGGCGTGCGCTCTGGCCGGCACCCCTCCTTGGGAGTTGGAGGCCTGGGTGCTCGCCAGAGTCTACGAGTGGACCGCGCACCGGAGGGCGCTCGGGGAGCGCCCCGTCGCCGAAGAGCGGGAGGCCGTGCGGCGGGAGGCGAGGGACGCAATCGTCCTCCACTGGACGGAGGACCTCGCCACCGCCGCCTTTGGCCGCCGGACGTTGGACGCGCTCGGTCCGGTCCTGCGGAGCTGGCTCGAGCGGTCCCACGGTTTCCTCTCGTTCCGTCTGGTGCAGGTGCTATCCGGCCATGGCTGCTTCGGAACGTACCTGCACCGGATCGGGAGGGAGGAGACCCCGGCGTGCCACGACTGCGGCGCGGCTGAGGACACGGCGCAGCACACGCTTGAAGTGTGCCCGGCTTGGTCCGAGCTGCGCCGCGGTCTGACCGCGGTGGTCGGACAGGACCTCTCGCTTCCCTGCGTGGTCAACGCCATGCTGGAGAGCGAGGGGGCCTGGTCAGCGGTTGCCTCCTTTTGCGAGGACGTAATCTCGCAAAAGGAGGAGGCGGAGCGCGCGCGGGAGGATGACCCTCTCGCTGCGCCGCTCCGCAGACGAAGAAGGGGTCGGAGAGGGCGACATCCTCCCCCTCCTCATGGTGGCGATGGGCGGGCGACAGGCGCGGGGGCGCCATCTCCCGCATTGCACCCATCACCACCTTCTTCGTCGGTCACTCCCGGGCCCGTCCCCCTCCCCACGGGGGGGGTGTGAGGGGCCCGCCCTGAGGAGCAATCGTCGGCGGAGGACTGGACGTTAAGGCTGTGCCGGTTTCCCAGTCCCCCGCCACTCGGACGAAGCGGGAGTGCCGCTGGGTTATTTTAGTGGGTATACCGGGTCAGACCGGGGAGTCCCACATAGCCCCCCATCCCCCGATGGGAGGGTATGCGTAACGCATTTTTTCCCAGCGCAAAAAAAAAAAAAAAAAAAAAAAAAAAAAAAAAAAAAAAAAAGGTTAGGTTGGGGGACCCCCTCGGCATACCGGCCCATCGTCCTGCTCGATGAGGTCGGTAAGATGTTCGAGGGGATCGTCGCGTCCCGGCTTGATAGCCTTTTGCGGGGGGTAGGGCCGGACCTGTCGGACGCCCAATTCGGTTTCCGTCGAGGGCGTTCGACGATCGATGCGCTGGCCCTACTCAAGGGCCAGGTGAGGGAGGCGGTGGAGGCGGGGGACGGGGTGCTGGCGGTGTCGTTCGACATCGCGAACGCCTTCAACTCCGTCCCCCACTCGACGATATTGGAGGCGCTCCGGTATCACGGAGCGCCCCAGTACCTGCAGAACCTCCTGGCCAGCTACTTGGAGGGCCGCGAGGTCCTCCTCGTGGACAAGACGGCCACGGTGAGGCGGTACGGCGCAGAGTCCGGTGTTCCGCAGGGGTCAGTGCTGGGGCCCCCCCTGTGGAACATCGGTTTCGACTGGCTCCTACGGGGAGTCCTCCTCCGGGGCACGAGTGTCATATGCTACGCGGATGACACTCTCCTCACTGCCCGGGGGAGGAACTTTGGTGACGCGGCCTGTCTGGCCTCGGCTGGCGGATCCTTGGTTGCAGAGAGGATCCGCCGCCTGGGATTGAAGGTGGCGCTGCACAAGACCGAGGCCGTGTTCTTTCACGGACCTCGGCAGCGCTGCCCTCCCGACGCCCACATTGTCGTGGAGGGGGTCAGGATAGGGGTCCAGGCCCAGATGAAGTATCTGGGCCTGGTGCTAGACGAAAGGTGGCGCTTCGGCCCGCATTTCAGCGGGCTGTCGACGCGCCTATTGAAAGCTGCGGACGCCCTCTCCTGGCTCCTCCCGAACCTGGGGGGGCCAAAGGCGAAATGCCGGCGCCTATATGCCGGCATCCTTAGGAGCATGGCCCTATACGGGGCCCCCATCTGGGCGGACTCTCTCCACAGGAGGGAGAACGCGACCGCCTTGCGCAAGCCCCAAAGGGCCATTGCACTGCGGGTGGCGAGGGCCTACCGGTCGGTGGGCTTCTCGGCGGCGTGCGCTCTGGCCGGTACCCCTCCTTGGGAGTTGGAGGCTTGGGTGCTCGCCAGAGTCTACGAGTGGACCGCGCACCGGAGGGCGCTCGGGGAGCGCCCCGTCGCCGAAGAGCGGGAGGCCGTGCGGCGGGAGGCGAGGGACGCAATCGTCCTCCACTGGACGGAGGACCTCGCCACCGCCGCCTTTGGCCGCCGGACGTTGGACGCGCTCGGTCCGGTCCTGCGGAGCTGGCTCGAGCGGTCCCACGGTTTCCTCTCGTTCCGTCTGGTGCAGGTGCTATCCGGCCATGGCTGCTTCGGAACGTACCTGCACCGGATCGGGAGGGAGGAGACCCCAGCGTGCCACGACTGCGGCGCGGCGGAGGACACGGCGCAGCACACTCTCGAAGTGTGCCCGGCTTGGTCCGAGCTGCGCCGCGGTCTGACCACGGTGGTCGGACAGGACCTCTCGCTTCCCTGCGTGGTCAACGCCATGCTGGAGAGCGAGGGGGCCTGGTCAGCGGTTGCCTCCTTTTGCGAGGACGTAATCTCGCAAAAGGAGGAGGCGGAGCGCACGCGGGAGGATGACCCTCTCGCTGCGCCGCTCCGCAGACGAAGAAGGGGTCGGAGAAGGCGCAATCCTCTCCCTCCTCATGGTGGCGATGGGCGGGCGACAGGCGCGGGGGCGCCTTCTCCCGCATTGCACCCATCACCACCTTCTTCTTCGTCGGTCACTCCCGGGCCCGTCCCCCTCCCCACGGGGGGGGTGTGAGGGGTCCGTTCTGAGGAGCAATCGTCGGCGGAGGACTGGACGTTAAGGCTGTGCCGGTTTCCCAGTCCCCCGCCACTCGGACGAAGCGGGAGTGCCGCTGGGTTATTTTAGTGGGTATACCGGGTCAGACCGGGGAGTCCCACATAGCCCCCCATCCCCCGATGGGAGGGTATGCGTAACGCATTTTTTCCCAGCGCAAAAAAAAAAAAAAAAAAAAAAAGGTTAGGTTAGGTTAGGTTAGGTTGGGGGTCCCCCCCGGTGGGTTCCCGCATTGTCGAGGCGGGGGGGCTCAGTAGCCGTGGCTTGGACACCCACGGTGAAGCGAAGAGGAACCCGAGGAGGGGCCGCTCGTCAGGGCTTTTGCCTATAAGCCGACGACGTAGCGGCCAACAAGTAGGTTGCGGTGCCGCTTCGGCGACATCGCAACTGAGGCGGGCCGCGATGTCGTTGTAACGGAGGCATCGCGGCTGAGGGTTGAAGGCCGCGGCGGGAGAGGAGTGCCGGTATTGCGGTGCGCCGCTCTCCCTACCTTCCGCGGCCTTGACGGGGTCGCCACCGTTCGATGGCGGACGCGGTGGGGCCGCAGGGGAGGAGGAGTGTCGGTATGACGTTGGCCGCTCTCCCTATCCTCTGCGGCCGAAAATTGGCAGGCGGCGGGGCCAATGTCCTGACCCGTCGCAGGGGGACCAAGGGTGCCCAGACACGGGGTCGTCTGGCGCCCATGTGCTGGTTTGGTCCCTGGGGTGGTCACGGCGTGCTATGTGTTCTGGTGCGCCGGTGATGGGGAGTACTCCCCAGAGGAGGGTCCGGTAACGGACAGCCGCGGCGGGTTCACGGATGAGTGCTAACGCGTGCCCGTGTTCCCGCCGTAAGCGGCAGAGGAGGACACCGTGGAGTTTTAGTGGGTTAGAGTCCCACATAACTGCACTATCTCCCCGTGGTAGTGCAGAATGCATGAGCATTTCTCCACGTTAAAAAAAAAAAAAAAAAAAAAAAGGTTAGGTTGGGGGTTCTCAGCCTCCGCGCGAAGAAGACGGCCCCCGGACCAGACGGCGTCCCCGCACGGGTGGTGGCGATCGCCGCCTCCCAAATGGAGGACAGGTTTCGGGACCTCTTCAGCGCGTGCTTTACGGCTGGGAGGTTCCCGAAACTTTGGAAGGAGGGGCAGCTGTGCCTCCTCCGAAAGGAGGGACGCCCGGTGGACTCCCCCTCGGCATACCGGCCCATCGTCCTGCTCGATGAGGTCGGTAAGATGTTCGAGGGGATCGTCGCGTCCCGGCTTGATAGCCTTTTGCGGGGGGTAGGGCCGGACCTGTCGGACGCCCAATTCGGTTTCCGTCGAGGGCGTTCGACGATCGATGCGCTGGCCCTGCTCAAGGGCCAGGTGAGGGAGGCGGTGGAGGCGGGGGACGGAGTGCTGGCAGTGTCGTTCGACATCGCAAACGCCTTCAACTCCGTCCCCCACTCGACGATATTGGAGGCGCTCCGGTATCACGGAGCGCCCCAGTACCTGCAGAACCTCCTGGCCAGCTACTTGGAGGGCCGAGAGGTCCTCCTCGTGGACAAGACGGCCACGGTGAGGCGGTACGGCGCAGAGTCCGGTGTTCCGCAGGGGTCAGTGCTGGGGCCCCCCCTGTGGAACATCGGGTTCGACTGGCTACTGCGGGGAGTTCTCCTCCAGGGCACGAGTGTCATATGTTACGCGGATGACACTCTCCTCACTGCCCGGGGGAGGAACTTCGGGGACGCGGCCTGTCTGGCCTCGGCTGGCGGATCCTTGGTTGCAGAGAGGATCCGCCGCCTGGGATTGAAGGTGGCGTTACACAAGACCGAGGCCGTGTTCTTTCACGGGCCTCGGCAGCGCTGCCCTCCCGACGCCCACATTGTCGTAGAGGGCGTCAGGATAGGGGTCCAGTCCCAAATGAAATATCTGGGCCTGGTGCTGGACGACAGGTGGCGCTTCGGCCCGCATTTCAGCGGGCTGTCGACGCGCCTGTTGAAAGCTGCGGACGCCCTCTCCTGGCTCCTCCCAAACCTGGGGGGGCCAAAGGCGAAATGCCGGCGCCTGTATGCTGGCATCCTTAGGAGCATGGCCCTATACGGGGCCCCCATCTGGGCGGACTCCCTCCACAGGAGGGAGAACGCGACCGCCTTGCGCAAGCCCCAAAGGGCCATTGCACTGCGGGTGGCGAGGGCCTACCGATCGGTGGGCTTTTCGGCGGCGTGCGCTCTGGCCGGTACCCCTCCTTGGGAGTTGGAGGCTTGGGTGCTCGCCAGAGTGTACGAGTGGACCGCGCACCGGAGGGCGCTCGGGGAGCGCCCCGTCGCCGAAGAGCGGGAGGCCGTGCGGCGGGAGGCGAGGGACGCAATCGTCCTCCACTGGACGGAGGACCTCGCCACCGCCGCCTTTGGCCGCCGGACGTTGGACGCGCTCGGTCCGGTCCTGCGGAGCTGGCTCGAGCGGTCCCACGGTTTCCTCTCGTTCCGTCTGGTGCAGGTGCTATCCGGCCATGGCTGCTTCGGAACGTACCTGCACCGGATCGGGAGGGAGGAGACCCCGGCGTGCCACGACTGCGGCGCGGCGGAGGACACGGCGCAGCACACTCTCGAAGTGTGCCCGGCTTGGTCCGAGCTGCGCCGCGGTGTGACCGCGGTGGTCGGACAGGAACTCTCGCTTCCCTGCGTGGTCAACGCCATGCTGGAGAGCGAGGGGGCCTGGTCAGCGGTTGCCTCCTTTTGCGAGGACGTAATCTCGCAAAAGGAGGAGGCGGAGCGCGCGCGGGAGGATGACCCTCTCGCTGTGCCGCTCCGCAGACGAAGAAGGGGTCGGAGAGGGCGACATCCTCCCCGTCCTCATGGTGGCGATGGGCGGGCGACAGGCGCGGGGGCGCCATCTCCCGCATTGCACCCATCACCACCTTCTTCGTCGGTCACTCCCGGGCCCGTCCCCCTCCCCACGGGGGGGATGTGAGGGGTCCGCCCTGAGGAGCAATCGTCGGCGGAGGACTGGACGTTAAGGCTGTGCCGGTTTCCCAGTCCCCCGCCACTCGGACGAAGCGGGAGTGCCGCTGGGTTATTTTAGTGGGTATACCGGGTCAGACCGGGGAGTCCCACATAGCCCCCCATCCCCCGATGGGAGGGTATGCGTAATGCATTTTTTCCCAGCGCAAAAAAAAAAAAAAAAAAAAAAAAAAAAAAGGTTAGGTTAGGTTAGGTTGGTCGCGGCAATAGGGGGCTGTGGCGTCGCAGCGGTCCAAGGCCGGGACATAAGACCCGGCCGCGGCGGCATGGGCACCATTCGCCTCGAGTGCCCAGTCGCCGCTGCCAAAGCCGTCCTTGCCAAGGGACGGCTGATAGTCGGGTTCAGCTCGGGTGCAGTCCGGGCACTCGAGGACCAGCCTCTGCGGTGTTTCCGGTGCTTCGGCATCGGACACACCCGGGCCCTGTGTCCGTCCACGGTCGACAGGACGGACACATGCTTCCGCTGCGGCAAGGAGGGCCACAAAGCCGCCTCCTGCGAGGCTGCCACGCCGCACTGCGCGGTGTGTGCAGCCAGTGGCTGCCCCGCCGACCACGTCACGAGGGGGAGGAATTGCAATCCTCCCCCTAAGCGGGGCAAAGCGCAGGCGCCGACCGGGCCTGCTGCTGCTGCCAAAAGCACTGCGGCGGCTGCGGTGGCGGCGGAGGGGGGTGCGATGTCCGACTGATGGATAGGGTCGAACATCGCATACTCCAGGCGAACGCCAACCACTGCCGGGCAGCCCAGGATCTGCTGATGCAGACCATGGCTGAGTGGTTGGTGGACTTGGCGGTGGTCGCCGAGCCTTACTCGGTCCCTGGCCGTTGGCTGGGCGACCGGGACGGCTTGGTGGCGCTGGTGTCGCGGTCTTCCACGGACTCCCCTCCCCTCTCGCTCTTAGAGAGGGGACCGGGATACGTGGCCGCCGCGTGGGGAGACATGGCCCTGGTTGGGGTCTACTTCTCCCCGAACCGCCCTCTCTCGGACTTTGAGGATTTCCTCGAGATCCTCACCGCAGTCGTAGGGAGGGCGGCGCCGCGCCAGGTCGTGGTGCTGGGCGACCTGAACGCCAAGTCGGTGGCCTGGGGCAACCCGGCTGCCAGTTGCAACGTCCGGGGACGCGCCGTCGAGTTTTGGGCGGCCTCATGCGGTGTGTCCCTCCTCAACAGGGGGGCGGTCCACACGTGTGTGCGGCAACAGGGTGGGTCGGTGGTGGACGTCTCGTTTGCCACCCCCGCCTTAGCCGCCCGCGTCGTCAACTGGCGGGTAGAGATGGTGGAGACCTTGTCGGACCACCGATATGTGCGGTTCGACATCTCCACCCGGGGGGGGAGGATGGCCCGCGCCGGGCAATCTCCCTTCCCGCGGTGGGCACTCACCCGCCTGGACCGGGAGGCAGCTGAGGAGGCGGCCTTTCTCCAGGACTGGCTGTCGCCCCCTGTCGATGTCCTGGACGTGGACGCCGCAGCGGTCCGGCTCAGGGGGTCCCTGACCGAGGTGTGCAACTCCAGCATGCCTCGGTCTCGCCGTCCGCCTCCCCGTCGCGCCGTCTATTGGTGGACGGAGGAGCTGACGGGTCTCCGGGCCGCCTGCGTGGCGGCCAGAAGGGCCTACGCGCGGAGCCGACGGCGCAGCGCCCAAAACCGAGTCCGGGCAGAGGAGGACCGCCTATACGCCTCTTACGTAGAGGCGAGGACGGTCCTCAAGTCTGCAATGGGCGCTGCAGAAGACTCGGCGAGGGCCGAGATGCTGGAGGGTCTCGACAGGGATCCTTATGGGAGACCATACAAGGCGGCGCGGAACCAGCTGCGCCCCTATGGTCCCCCACTGACGGAGACCCTCGAGCCAGCGTTGCTGGATGGGGTGGTCCGGTCCTTGTTTCCGCGCAGGACCGACGACTTCACCCCACCAACGATGAATCCCCCGCAAGGGGCGGCTTCGCCGGAGGAAGACGTCCCCCCGGTGACGGCGGAGGAGGTCCGCGCGGGGGTTCTCAGCCTCCGCGCGAAGAAGACGGCCCCCGGACCAGACGGCGTCCCCGCACGGGTGGTGGCGATCGCCGCCTCCCAAATGGAGGACAGGTTTCGGGACCTCTTCAGCGCGTGCTTTACGGCTGGGAGGTTCCCGAAACTTTGGAAGGAGGGGCAGCTGTGCCTCCTCCGAAAGGAGGGACGCCCGGTGGACTCCCCCTCGGCATACCGGCCCATCGTCCTGCTCGATGAGGTCGGTAAGATGTTCGAGGGGATCGTCGCGTCCCGGCTTGATAGCCTTTTGCGGGGGGTAGGGCCGGACCTGTCGGACGCCCAATTCGGATTCCGTCGAGGGCGTTCGACGATCGATGCGCTGGCCCTACTCAAGGGCCAGGTGAGGGAGGCGGTGGAGGCGGGGGACGGAGTGCTGGCGGTGTCGTTCGACATCGCAAACGCCTTCAACTCCGTCCCCCACTCGACGATATTGGAGGCGCTCCGGTATCACGGAGCGCCCCTGTACCTGCAGAACCTCCTGGCCAGCTACTTGGAGGGCCGAGAGGTCCTCCTCGTGGACAAGACGGCCACGGTGAGGCGGTACGGCGCAGAGTCCGGTGTTCCGCAGGGGTCAGTGCTGGGGCCCCCCCTGTGGAACATCGGGTTCGACTGGCTCCTGCGGGGAGTCCTCCTCCAGGGCACGAGTGTCATCTGCTACGCGGATGACACTCTCCTCACTGCCCGGGGGAGGAACTTTGGGGACGCGGCCTGTCTGGCCTCGGCTGGCGGATCCTTGGTCGCAGAGAGGATCCGCCGCCTGGGATTGAAGGTGGCGCTGCACAAGACCGAGGCCGTGTTCTTTCACGGGCCTCGGCAGCGCTGCCCTCCCGACGCCCACATTGTCGTAGAGGGCGTCCGGATAGGGGTCCAGCCCCAGATGAAGTATCTGGGCCTGGTGCTGGACGACAGGTGGCGCTTCGGCCCGCATTTCAGCGGGCTGTCGACGCGCCTATTGAAGGCCGCGGACGCCCTCTCCTGGCTCCTCCCGAACCTGGGGGGGCCCAAGGCGAAATGCCGGCACCTGTATGCCGGCATCCTTAAGAGCATGGCCCTATACGGGGCCCCCATCTGGGCGGACTCCCTCCACAGGAGGGAGAACGCGACCGCCTTGCGCAAGCCCCAAAGGGCCATTGCACTGCGGGTGGCGAGGGCCTACCGCTCGGTGGGCTTCTCGGCGGCGTGCGCTCTGGCCGGCACCCCTCCTTGGGAGTTGGAGGCTTGGGTGCTCGCCAGAGTCTACGAGTGGACCGCGCACCGGAGGGCGCTCGGGGAGCGCCCCGTCGCCGAAGAGCGGGAGGCCGTGCGGCGGGAGGCGAGGGACGCAATCGTCCTCCACTGGACGGAGGACCTCGCCACCGCCGCCTTTGGCCGCCGGACGTTGGACGCGCTCGGTCCGGTCCTGCGGAGCTGGCTCGAGCGGTCCCACGGTTTCCTCTCGTTCCGTCTGGTGCAGGTGTTGTCCGGGCATGGCTGTTTCGGATCGTACCTGCACCGGATCGGGAGGGAGGAGACCCCGGCGTGCCACGACTGCGGCGCGGCGGAGGACACGGCGCAGCACACGCTCGAAGTGTGCCCGGCTTGGTCCGAGCTGCGCCGCGGTCTGACCGCGGTGGTCGGACAGGACCTCTCGCTTCCCTGCGTGGTCAGCGCCATGCTGGAGAGCGAGGGGTCCTGGTCAGCGGTTGCCTCCTTTTGCGAGGACGTAATCTCGCAAAAGGAGGAGGCGGAGCGCGCGCGGGAGGATGACCCTCTCGCTGCGCCGCTCCGCAGACGAAGAAGGGGTCGGAGAAGGCGCAATCCTCTCCCTCCTCATGGTGGTGATGGGCGGGCGACAGGCGCGGGGGCGCCATCTCCCGCATTGCACCCATCACCACCTTCTTCGTCGGTCACTCCCGGGCCCGTCCCCCTCCCCACGGGGGGGGTGTGAGGGGTCCGCCCTGAGGAGCAATCGTCGGCGGAGGACTGGACGTTAAGGCTGTGCCGGTTTCCCAGTCCCCCGCCACTCGGACGAAGCGGGAGTGCCGCTGGGTTATTTTAGTGGGTATACCGGGTCATACCGGGGAGTCCCACATAGCCCCCCATCCCCCGATGGGAGGGTATGCGTAATGCATTTTTTCCCAGCGCAAAAAAAAAAAAAAAAAAAAAAAAAAAAAAAAAAAAAAAAAAAAAAAAAAAGGTTAGGTTAGGTTAGGTTAGGTTAGGTTTTTTTTTTTTTTTTTTTTTTTTTTTTTTTTAATACTAGTACCTCCAACATGATCGGAGCCTATTCTTGTCTGCTTTACGTTCATACCAGTTCTCGCGTTTATGCCTCTCGTAATTTCATTCCTCATACATGTTCTTTCTGTCATTCATCCTCATTTATGCCATATGGATGGGATTCCCAACTATCGTCTACGTTCTGTATAACTTGCTTTTATTTTATTTATTCTTTTTATCTAATCGGGTTTTACAAAAAAGGGGTAGGCAATTTTTTATTGAATCATTTTACATTTATACTTATCTAAGCTTATGTCTATTTACAGTTTTGTGTTTGTTTCTTACATAGTTCTTATACTATTTCACATTTTCTTATTTCTTAACTTATCTTACTAACTTCACTTACAGAGATGGGGGAGCAGTTCTTATTTTATTTTTATTATTTCTTACACCTAAACATTCATCCTTATTTTAAGCTTACTTCTATTTACGCATATTGTATTTATTACCCATTTTATCCAAAAGAAATCATTCACAATTTTTATGCTATGCTAGCCTCTAATATAGTACAATATATTATGACAGCATATTTACTTATGCGGTTTTGTTACGATCTATTACTCTTTTTGCTACATATCTACAATAATCCAGGAATATTTCTGCATCTTTACTTTTTATAATGTCCTTCACAGTGTTCGGTGTTATTTCCACACCTAATCTATTTTCGACGATAAAGCGGTGTTTTGCAAATTGTGGGCAGTCGAATAGTATGTGCGGGACCGATTCGCTTGCATCCGGGTCGCAGATGCACGATGGACTCTCCTTGCGCTTGAAGCGGTTCAAGTACTCAGAGAATCCACCGTGCCCCGTCATTATCTGTGTATTCAAGGCGCTTGTTCCTATCCTGCGAATTACACGATATGCCACCCGCACATCCGGGAAGAATAACTTTGTTACGGATGCGGTGTCACTGGTTTGGTACCTGCGATTCCACTCATCAAGCGTCGCCGTACGTATGCTTCGCCTGATGAATGAGATCGGACACCGATCGTAGTCAGGCTTTCTTTTGGAATTTTCAGCGGCCTCTTTTGCTAATTGGTCAGCTCTTTCATTCCCCAGCAGCCCTACGTGAGCTTTAATCCAGAACAAGTTTACCATCTTGTTCTGGTGGGATGCAGATCTTATATTATCCCTAGCTTCTACAGCGAGAGGGTGGTGTGAACCGGGATTTGTGATTGTTTGGAGAGCCGCCATTGAGTCACTGAAAACTCCGAAAGAAGATTCCTTGCGCTTAATTATCTCCCTAGTTGCCCTTGTTATTGCTAGGAGTTCAGCCTGGTAAACTGTGCAATATTTTGATAGAGCAAGTTTGAGGGCTCTAGTCTCAGCCTCACCATTCCATATGGACAGTGAAGCACCAACCCCTCCTCCGATCTTGCTCCCGTCCGTAAAAATACGGACGTCAAAATTGCAGCTGTTGTCTAGTTGCTCTTGGTTCACCAGGCTGTTGAACTGCAATATGTCACGTGCGGCGGGATGGGGATCCTCAATTGCAGCAGTCATTCGCTCGACCTCCCTGTCCCCCAGTGACGCCCAGGGTACCCCCCTCCTGGCTTCGTACAGTGATGCTGCCTCGTGAACTCGGAGGTCAAGGGGGAGCACTCCGGACAGCACCAGTGCTGAGTTCAGGGAGACCGTGCGATATGCCCTGCACATTTTCTGAGCAATTCCACGCTGGACGGTCCCAAGCTGCTTTATAATGCCCAACTTTTTTGCAGCAGGTGCCCAGACGCTAGCAGCGTAAAGTATTATGGGCTCAACGGTCGCCACATATATCATGCGAATAACCTCTGGGTGAAGCCCCCAACTGACCTTTGCGGCTCTACACAGTTGTTTGTAGATAGCAATTGCCTTCCTGCAAATGTGTGAGACGTGGGTGTTGAAGGTCAGTTTTTGATCGATGGTTACACCCAAAAGTTTTATTTCTTTCGATATGCCAATGTCGATCCCTCCCATCCTCAGGCGTGGCGTGTCGTATTTTAATTTTCTGGTTATCACCATAGCAGTCGTCTTGTGTGGTGCAAATTTTAGTTTGTTCTCGACACCCCACGCCAGAACATGATCGAGAGCGTCATTGGCACATTGTTCCACCTCTAGTGCGGTCTCTCCGTCAAAGACTAAGAGGACATCGTCCGCAAACGCCTGGATGTAGTTCCCCCTGTTTTCCACTGCTTTCAGGAGAGGGTCTAGGACCAAGTTCCACAAGATTGGGCCTCCAATTGAGCCCTGGACACAGCCCTTGTTTGTGTCCTTGTTATATACCTCCCCACCGTACCTGATTGCAACTCTTCGGTTTCTGAGGTAGCTATCTATGACCCGCCTAAGGTTGATTGGACACTTCTCCTCTGCCAGACGGACTCTTATCGCTGGCCACCAGGCACTATCGAACGCTCCCTCTATGTCCAACGATACGAGCGTAACTATTCTTTTTTGCGCTAGTTTTTTGTTGACATGCTGCATGAGGGCATAGAGGGAGTCCTCGGTGCTCTTTTGTGGCATGAATCCGTACTGACGGGTGCTCATCCTTGGTAGAAGGTGGAACTTAAGGCGGGCCACCAGCATTTTTTCATATATTTTCCCCAATATAGGCAACAGTCCAATCGGCCTATAAGATTTGGGAGTGGAATATTTCTCTTTTCCGGGCTTCCTCAGAATCACGACTGTTGCTTGTTTCCAGGACGTGGGGAAATGGTGGTGTTCAAGGCACTTATTTAGGAACTTTAGGAATAATTCCGGGTCATTGCTCACGGCGTGATAACAAATATCGGCCGTAAAGCCATCGGAACCCGGTGCTTTCTTCGGATTGAAGGACTCCATTGAATTTTTTAATTCTGCCATCGTAAACGGCGGATCGCAAGGATCATCTTGTTCGCCAGAGTTTACGTTTTCGGCCTTCGATCGAATGAATCGGTGATGAGCATTGTCGGATTCTAGGAGGTCTTCCGGATAAAACGTTTCAGCTAGCAGTTTTACGGAGCCCCTCGCATCCAGCACGTCACCGTTCCATTCCAATGGCAGGTCCTCCTCCCTACGCTGCGTCCTGCCTATCACCCTATATATTCCCTCCCAGACCCCCTCCCTATCCTGTTTCCCACAGAACTCCTTCCAGCTCTCGGTCTGAGCTTTGGCCTCTTCTAATTCATACTCTTCTTTTTGTTTCAGGTACTCTTCTATGACTTTTGACTTCCGGATTTGGGCGGCACAGCGGATCCTACGCTTCTTGGTAGCGACGGTCTTCTTCATCTCAGCGAGTCTCTCGGACCACCACGGCAAGGTAAGTTCCTCTTGAGCTTTTTTGGTTGGTATTGTTTGTTTACATGTTTCTTCTATTGCTTTTGTGAGGTTATCTGTAGTAGTGTCGAGTTGCTCAATGTCTTTAATTTTGTCAATTACGGCTGCTGTGAATTTATAGTCTATTTTCAATTGGCCAAGCTTCACATGAAATTCGGTCCAATTGGCTTTTTTGGTGTTAAATTGCCTAGTCGTTCTCGCAACTTTAATGCCTTTGGATCTCTGTAAGAGGATTTTAAAAATAATGCCGTTGTGATCCGAGCTCGTGAGACCTTCGTCAATCCCCCAGTCGTCTATCAAGTCCAATAAGTCATTGGAACAAGCGGTAATGTCCACGTGACTACAGTACCGTTTCCCTCCTCGGATAGTGTCAAAAGTCGGAATTTCCCCCCGGTTTAGTATATTTAGATTTAGCTCACCGAGAGTTCCTACCATCTCTTCCCCCCTGAGGTCAACCCTTGGGCTGCCCCACCATATGCTCTTAGCGTTGGCGTCCCCTCCAACGATCAGTCTCTTGGAACCGACTACGAGCCCTATCTGTTTGAGATGTTCTAAATAGGGCTCGATAGGCTGGTCTGGCTCAAAGTAAAAGGAGACAAGTGTGATCTCCCAGGCACAGGTCTGGATTCCCACCACTGCTATGTTGTTTGTGGTGAGTTGCGGGTACTGCCTGACTGTAAGGTCGCTGTTAAAGACAGCTATTGCCGCTTTGACAGTCTCATCTCCTGTGCCTGTGTTCTGGAAGATCCTAACGCCCCTGTGACTCCTCATTACTTTCGCTCCTGCCACGTACGGTTCCTGAAGAAGCGCCACCGCTATTCCGCGCTTTGTAGCCTCTATAAAAAGCTCATTGGTGGCTAGCTTCTTGCGTTGGAGGTTGGCCTGTAATACGCCATAAGGGATATTTTGCACTGGGGTGCCCTTAGCAGTACGCGACAGTTGATCTGGCCACGTCATCCCATTTTTTCCGAATAGGGCAATCATTGCTAAACGCATTGTGTTGCGTGCCGTGCTCTATTTTCGACTTCGTGCAATTTCGGCAAGCGGGTGGTGAGCCGGACTGCCAGTCCGGGCACTCTGGTCTCATATGGGGACCTCCGCAGTGGCTGCATAGGTCCGCAGGCTCTTTACAGAACCGCTTGCCATGCCCGAAGCCTAGGCAGCGAGTGCACTGGACCAACGGTGTCTGATCCTCGACCCTGATGCGCTGGAGGTCGATGTGCACAGTCCCGATTTCTATAGCCCGTCGCCAGATGGTGGGCGATACGCTGATGATGACGTGGCCAATATGGGGATTCCGTGTCCTTCTTCTATACCTTATCTCCACCCTGTTTTCCCCACTGTCGAGGCCGTCAAAAACACCCTTATTCTGATTTTTTAATGCTTTAATGACGTCTTCGTCGGTGTTCACTACTAGAACGTTCTTTAAAATCAGAAGCGGGTCCTTGTTTTTAACTTCCTCGACAGTGAGGTCAACTCCTTCTTTTTGAAGTCGGGTCTTGATTTTATTTCTTTCTTCTTCGGTTTCCAGACCTATTATTATTTTCCTGTCCTTAGCTTTCCTCACCTTTTCCACCTTTATCCACCCATCTTTGGCATTTACAGCTTCCCTTATTCTGCTAAGAACTTCTTCACCCGTTTCGGTTTCGTTCTTGGATGTGACCACAACCGAGTGTAATGTACTGCGCCTTGGCAATGAGTTCACGGACTGGGTTGCGGCCACACTCGCATAGGTACCCCTAACCAAGAATTCGCTCTGGTTATCTATTTTCTCCTTAAGCTCCTCTATTTTCTTGTTATTTTCTAGTAGGAGCTTTGAATGTTGTTCCATTGTGAGTATGATCCTATTTGTGTTAATTTCTTCAGGAGAAGTTGTGTCTGTGGCTAGGGATTTTGGGTCTGTCACTACCGGCCCTTCCTTGGTCCTTCGTTGTTTTGCCACTTTTAGCTCCATTTCAGCTTCCTTTACCAATTGGTAAAGTCGTTCTGTAGCTTCGGAGATACCGGTTTTAATCTCTGTCTTGGTGTTCCTAGTGGTGCTTAAATGAAACTTAGCCTTTGTTAGGCAGGCTCTAGCCTCCGCAGTTCGGTCTGGATACTTGGCCTTTGACGGTGAGCATGTTTCGACGGACTTCCTCATTGTGGTCACCGTCGCAGCTTTGCTCTCCAGTGTCAAAGCAGGCTTTACTTTTGTTTTCGCAGGGCCAGCCTGCGACGTCTTTTCAGTTATAGAGGGGGTGGGGCTGGTATTTGTGGCTTCCCACTCTTCTATGCTGAGTCTTACGTTCGGAGGGGCAACTGCCCCAGGTCCAGGTGGAGACTTTTCGCCGCCGGTCGCCTTTAACGGTGTTCTAAAACCGAACATGTCGGGAGGTATGCGTCAACGTAGCTTAAAATTAAAAGCGTCAATAGGGACGATAAAATAAAATAAAATAAATAAAGAGTGCAAGATTCAAAACAAAACCGCACAAGAGTCTTAAAACTATGGTAGGGTTGCAACAAAAATGTTAGAACCGTCTCTACTATGACTAAGCAGGGTTTCAAGGTCCCGGGCAGTTATAAGTGGCTCTACCGAGACCCTGATATCAATTTAAAATTTTCAAAATCTATTTTTAACTTTTTTGGTAGAGTGGCTCTATGTAGAGTCTTCTCGACGTCACCAGCAGATAGAGCCCACCGAGCCAAATTCAACAACACCAAACACGAGGTACCTAGCACTAAGGGTTCCGGAGCTATCGCAGTTTAAAGATTCTGGTTACCATCCAAGATGGCGGCCAGAATGTTGTTAAAACCAGATAGCTCAGCAACCACCAGACCGAATCACCCCGTGCTTGGGCTTATCTTACCGAGCCCGACAAGATCTACGCAATGACAACGCTTTCAGGCTGAAAAAATGTTTCCTCCTGAAAACGCCTGAAAGCCAGTCTACTCGCAAGGCAAAGGCCAGCCGAACCCCGCAAAGCAAATCCCGTCACTCTACGACCCCCCGTTGCGGAGATATGGGTGGTTAAAATTTCACAAAGATGGCGTCGCTGCTGTCAAAGTCAATCTTTGACAGGTGATATCTCCGGTCCGGCCGGTCGTAGAACACCCGAGTTTGGGCTCTTTAGGCTTAGCCCGACCCGTTTTTTCATGCAAGGTGACTTTCAGGACCCTGAAAATTTTCAGCCTGAAAAAGCCTGAAACCTACCCCGCCCGAGAGGCCCCGTCCCCACAGACCACAAGGTTGAAACGGCGACTCTCTACGACCACCGAGTCCAGAGCTACGTTGGGTTGAAGTTTTCCAAGATGGCCGCCCTAATGTCAAAAGTCAACTTTAGGTGGCTGTAACTCCGTCCCCGTTAGTCGGAGAGAAACGCGGTTTTCGATGCTGTACTCGGCCTGACCTCCCCTATCAGGCAAAATAAGTTTCAGGGCAGAAAATTTTTAGGCCTGAAAAACGCCTGAAATTTTCAGAAAATGTTCCCGAGTGTGTCCCTCTGGGAATTGAAAAAATCTGGAAGTTCTGCGCCCAATAGCTCCGGAGATAATCGTAGTTGAAGTTGTCAACCACAGAAACCAATATGGCTGAAAAAGTCTATTTCCTCCGTTTTTGGAGCTATTGGGGGCAAGTTTGGGCTTAAACTAGTTGGAATATATGTTCCAAACACAATTCTATCATTAAAATATTTTTAAAACTATTTATTTCTATTAAAAATGAAAAATTCACTAAAATTAAGATATTTTTACAGCCCTTACACTTAAAAATATGAAAAAATTATCAAAATTTGTGTAAAATATGGTTCTATTAGATGCTTGCATGAAAAAATTTTATTTTGTTATTTAAAGGTATAAATTATAAAAAAAAAATGTAAAAATTACAAAAACTATGTTATTGGGCAAAATAAAAACATAAAAATTCTAAAATTAAGCTGGAACTCTTCTCCTAATGAGCGCGCAGCAGGATTCGCCGGAAAAAATAGGGGTCCTGCCTGAAAATTTCACAGGACAGGGGTCCAAAGTCTGTATCTTCAAATAATAATTTCTCGATACCTGGTGTTCCAAAAAATCCAATCGACGTGTCGTTGGTCTCGTCCGTGTACCTCCTGCTCTCTCCCAAAAAATCAGCAACCAGCAACACCCCGTTCGGAAACCATGTGGTCCAATTTTGAGGTTATGTGCGCAGTTTTCAGCCGTTTTCTCAGGAATCCGCAGTCACAATTTTTTCAGCTTGATGTCACTGGATGCGTCGTCCCGTGCCTCACAATATGGTGGGATAAAAAATTAGGGTCAACGATCGTTCTTCGAAGATATAGGTCTCCGAAGATTTCCCAAGTCCAAACTTTTTCAGTTTTTCATTAATAACTTTTTTCCCGGAGTTTTCCGGCTCACGGGGTTTTCACAGTCACTTGCACGGCACTGAGACGCTTCTTTCGGTATACTTTGCAACTTCCTAGCGTTAAAAAATACCAATTAAATTAATTTTTATGCGCGGAGCGGCTCTAAAAACGATCCGATCGCCACGAGAGCTGGGGGGGTACTGGTTAGGTTAGGTTAGGTTAGGTTAGGTTAGGTTCACAGCGGGTGGCGAGGGCCTACCGCTCGGTGGGCTTCTCGGCGGCGTGCGCTCTGGCCGGCACCCCTCCTTGGGAGTTGGAGGCATGGGTGCTCGCCAGAGTCTACGAGTGGACTGCACACCGGAGGGCGCTCGGGGAGCGCCCCGTCGCCGAAGAGCGGGAAGCCGTGCGGCGGGAGGCGAGGGACGCAATCGTCCTCCACTGGACGGAGGACCTCGCCACCGCCACCTTTGGCCGCCGGACGTTAGACGCGCTCGGTCCGGTCCTGCGGAGCTGGCTCGAGCGGTCCCACGGTTTCCTCTCGTTCCGTCTGGTGCAGGTGCTATCCGGCCATGGCTGCTTCGGAACGTACCTGCACCGGATCGGGAGGGAGGAGACCCCGGCGTGCCACGACTGCGGCGCGGCGGAGGACACGGCGCAGCACACGCTCGAAGTGTGCCCGGCTTGGTCCGAGCTGCGCCGCGGTCTGACCGCGGTGGTCGGACAGGACCTCTCGCTTCCCTGCGTGGTCAACGCCATGCTGGAGAGCGAGGGGGCCTGGTCAGCGGTTGCCTCCTTTTGCGAGGACGTAATCTCGCAAAAGGAGGAGGCGGAGCGCGCGAGGGAGGATGACCCTCTCGCTGCGCCGCTCCGCAGACGAAGAAGGGGTCGGAGAAGGCGCAATCCTCTCCCTCCTCATGGTGGCGATGGGCGGGCGACAGGCGCGGGGGCGCCATCTCCCGCATTGCACCCATCACCACCTTCTTCTTCGTCGGTCACTCCCGGGCCCGTCCCCCTCCCCACGGGGGGGATGTGAGGGGTCCGCCCTGAGGAGCAATCGTCGGCGGAGGACTGGACGTTAAGGCTGTGCCGGTTTCCCAGTCCCCCGCCACTCGGACGAAGCGGGAGTGCCGCTGGGTTATTTTAGTGGGTATACCGGGTCATACCGGGGAGTCCCACATAGCCCCCCATCCCCCGATGGGAGGGTATGCGTAATGCATTTTTTCCCAGCGCAAAAAAAAAAAAAAAAAAAAAAAAAAAAAAAAAAAAAAAGTTAGGTTAGGTTAGGTTAGGTTCCCCCCCGGTCAAACACCTCACTCCCCCCCCTGACCCGACGAGGCCCGCAGTGGCGGGCCGGCACCAGCCGGGGGTTGCGGAAGGATCGAACGTTCCCGCGACCCCTGGCGTAGGTGTGAGATGGAACACCGGGGTGGTTTTTAGTCAGTAAGAGTCTGACAGACCCCGTCGCCCGCCCCAGGGCGGCGGACATCCATGAGGATTTTCCACCCCGGAACAAAAAAAAAAAAAAAAAAGGTTCCCCCCCGGTGGGTTCCCGCATTGTCGAGGCGGGGGGGCTCAGTAGCCGTGGCTTGGACACCCACGGTGAAGCGAAGAGGAACCCGAGGAGGGGCCGCTCGTCAGGGCTTTTGCCTGTAAGCCGACGACGTAGCGGCCACCAAGTAGGTTGCGGTGCCGCTTCGGCGACATCGCAACTGAGGCGGGCCGCGATGTCGTTGTAACGGAGGCATCGCGGCTGAGGGTTGAAGGCCGCGGCGGGAGAGGAGTGCCGGTATTGCGGTGCGCCGCTCTCCCTACCTTCCGCGGCCTTGACGGGGTCGCCACCGTTCGATGGCGGACGCGGTGGGGCCGCAGGGGAGGAGGAGTGTCGGTATGACGTTGGCCGCTCTCCCTATCCTCTGCGGCCGAAAATTGGCAGGCGGCGGGGCCAATGTCCTGACCCGTCGCAGGGGGACCAAGGGTGCCCAGACACGGGGTCGTCTGGCGCCCATGTGCTGGTTTGGTCCCTGGGGTGGTCACGGCGTGCTATGTGTTCTGGTGCGCCGGTGATGGGGAGTACTCCCCAGAGGAGGGTCCGGTAACGGACAGCCGCGGCGGGTTCACGGTTGAGTGCTAACGCGTGCCCGTGTTCCCGCCGTAAGCGGCAGAGGAGGACACCGTGGAGTTTTAGTGGGTTAGAGTCCCACATAACTGCACTATCTCCCCGTGGTAGTGCAGAATGCATGAGCATTTCTCCACGTTAAAAAAAAAAAAAAAAAAAAGGTTAGGTTAGGTTCCCCCCCGGTGGGTTCCCGCATTGTCGAGGCGGGGGGGCTCAGTAGCCGTGGCTTGGACACCCACGGTGAAGCGAAGAGGAACCCGAGGAGGGGCCGCTCGTCAGGGCTTTTGCCTGTAAGCCGACGACGTAGCGGCCAACGAGTAGGTTGCGGTGCCGCTTCGGCGACATCGCAACTGAGGCGGGCCGCGATGTCGTATTGGAGGCATCGCGGCTGAGGGTTGGAGGCCGCGGCGGGAGAGGAGTGCCGGTATTGCGGTGAGCCGCTCTCCCTACCTTCCGCGGCCTTGACGGGGTCGCCACCGTTCGATGGCGGACGCGGTGGGGCCGCAGGGGAGGAGGAGTGTCGGTATGTCGCTGGCCGCTCTCCCTATCCTCTGCGGCCGAAAATTGGCAGGTGGCGGGGCCAAAGACCTGACCCGTCGCAGGGGGACCAAGGGTGCCCAGACACGGGGTCGTCTGGCGCCCATGTGCTGGTTGGGTCCCTGGGGTGGTCACGGCGTGCTGTGTGTTCTGGTGCGCCGGTGATGGGGAATACTCCCCGGAGGAGGGTCCGGTAACGGACAGCCGCGGCGGGTTCACGGATGAGTGCTAACGCGTGCCCGTGTTCCCGCCGTAAGCGGCAGAGGAGGACACCGTGGAGTTTTAGTGGGTTAGAGTCCCACATAACTGCACTACCTCCCCGTGGTAGTGCAGAATGCATGAGCATTTCTCCACGTTAAAAAAAAAAAAAAAAAAAAAAAAAAAAAAAAGGTTAGGTTAGGTTAGGTTGGGGGGTGGGGGACCACCCCACAGTGCTTGCGTCCACGTCGCGTCCCCTGGAAACGGCCCAGTTCTGACCACCGTAACGGAGTGGCAGACTGGGTACGGCCAAAGTGCACTGTGCATTCGCAACTTGTTTTTATCCCAATTGTCTTGTTTGTTTGCGAACCCGCGGGAAACATGTCGAGTCCTGCGCGGGACGCCTGCGGGCGTTTTTTAAAACAAAAAGGCCCTTCTCAGGGCCAACCCAAAGGCCCTTCTCAGGGCCAACCCAAAGGCCCTTCTCAGGGCCAACCCAAAGGCCCTTCTCAGGGCCAACCCAAAGGCCCTTCTCAGGGCCAACCAAAAGGCCCTTCTCAGGGCCACTCCGACGCTTCAGCGTCAGAGACTAGCCGCGCGCCGTCTGCGGCTAGTTTCTTCGGAGGGGCGGACGAGTCGTCCGACAACGACTCACTGATCAGTGTGTCGGACGCGGACGACTCTCGTCCGCGGAAGCGAGTACACCGGAGCGGTGGGTCCGAGGGCTCCTCGGCCTCGGGGTCAACGCGGTTGCCGAAGGCTAAAAAGCCGACGGTGGCCGCGGAGACCCATGTCGTTGGGCTGGTGAACGCGCAACGCCAGCTGGACCTGGCTCGGCGAGCTCAGCTCCAGCAAGAGCTGGAGGAGCGGGTTGCCGCCACTGAGAAGCGGGCGCACGCCGCCCGGGCCAAGTCCGGGTACGGTGCGTCCCGCGTACTCTACGCGGACCATTCTCTGGCCGAGCTAGAGAGAATGGCGGAGGAGGACGAGAGGGAGATCGTGGAGGTCGCCTCGAAGTCCTCCAACCTAAAGGGCACATTGCAGAAGGCCCTGAAATGCAGGGCCGCGAGCATGCGCGGTGTCGTCGCGGAGCTGGTCCTGCGTAAGACCAACGACGAGACGCGGCAACTGCAGGCGAAGGTGGATCGCCTGCAGTCGGAGGTCAGCCAGCTTCATCAGAAGCTGGCTGAAGCCACGGCCCGGCCACAACAGGCCAAGACGAGCCCTGCGGCAGAGGGCCCTGCCTCCAACCTTGAGGATATCATCCGCAAGGTCGTAATGGAGGAGAGGGCCTTCACTAGAGCCTGCTTAGCAGGTATTGAGGACCGGCTCCTGCCGGAGAAACGCCTCCGACCGCCGCTTGCGGCGGATACGAGGCAGAGCGAGCCGGGCCCGTCATCCTCCTCCCAGGCGGAAGACGCCCTTCTACCTTCTACGACCCCGTCCAACGAGTGGACGGAAGTGGTCCGTAAGGGGAAGGGAAAGGGCAAGAAGTCGACGACGGCCGTCCCTGTCGTCCCCGCCACCACCGCTCCCAGCCAATCGCAGACGACTGGCAAGGGAAAGGGGACGGGGAAAGGGAAGGGAAGGGGAAAGGTGCGACTAGTCCCCCCAAAAACCGCGGCCGTCGTGGTGACTCTCACCGCGGAGGCTGCGGACCGGGGGGAGACGTACGCGTCTATTTTGGTGCGGGCGCGTGCGAATGCCGATCCTGCCCAACTGGGGATCGGCAGCGTATCTTGCCGGCGGACCCAAGCCGGGGCTCGAATATTCGAGTTCCCGGGGGCAGAGGGGAGTACCCATGCTGACCTCTTTGCAGCCAAGCTGCAGGAGGTCATCGCGGATTCCGCCAAGGTGGCCCGGCCGGTCAAGTCAGCGGCCATAGAGGTGGCTGACTTGGACGACTCCGTCACCAAGGAGGAGGTGGTGGCGGCGGTCGCAGCGATAGGGGGCTGTGGCGTCGCGGCGGTCCAAGGCCGGGACATAAGACCCGGCCGCGGCGGCATGGGCACCATTCGCCTCGAGTGCCCAGTCGCCGCTGCCAAAGCCGTCCTTGCCAAGGGACGGCTGACAGTCGGGTTCAGCTCGGGTGCAGTCCGGGCACTCGAGGACCAGCCTCTGCGGTGTTTCCGGTGCTTCGGCATCGGACACACCCGGGCCCTGTGTCCGTCCACTGTTGACAGGACGGACACGTGCTTCCGCTGCGGCAAGGAGGGCCACAAAGCCGCCTCCTGCGAGGCCGCCACGCCGCACTGCGCGGTGTGTGCCGCCAGTGGCTGCCCGGCAGACCACGTCACGAAGGGGAGGAACTGTAATCCTCCCCCTAAGCGGGGCAAAGCACAGGCGCCGGCCGGGTTTGCTGCTGCTGCCAAGAGCACCGTCGTCGTTCCTGCGTCGGTGGCTGCGGAGGGGGGTGCGATGTCCGACTGATGGATGCGGTCGAACATCGCATACTCCAGGCGAACGACTTGGCGGTGGTCGCCGAGCCTTACTCGGTCCCTGGCCGTTGGCTGGGCGACCGAGACGGCTTGGTGGCGTTGGTGTCGCGGTCTTCCACAGACTCCCCTCCCCTCTCGCCCTTAGAGAGGGGACCGGGATACGTGGCCGCCGCGCGGGGAGACATGGCCCTGGTTGGGGCCTACTTCTCCCCGAACCGCTCTCTCTCGGACTTTGAGGATTTCCTCGAGATCCTCACCCCAGTCATAGGGAGGGCGGCGCCACGCCAGGTCGTGGTGCTGGGCGACCTCTCGCTTCCCTGCATGGTCAACGCTATGCTGGAGAGCGAGGGGGCCTGTGCAGCAGTTACCTCCTTTTGCGAGGACGTAATCTCGCAAAAGGAGGAGGCGGAGCGCGCGCGGGAGAATGACCCTCTCGCTGTGCCGCTCCACAGACGAAGAAGGGGTCGGAGAAGGCGCAATCCTCTCCCACCTCATGGTGGCGATGGGCGGGCGACAGGCGCGGGGGCGCCTTCTCCCGCATTGCACCCATCACCACCTTCGTCGGTCATTCCCGGGCCCTTCCCCCTCCCCACGGGGGGGGGGCGTGAGTGGCCCGCCCTGAGGGGCAATCGTCGGCGGAGGACTGGACGTTAAGGCTGTGCCGGTTTCCCAGTCCCCCGCCACTCGGACGAAGCGGGAGTGCCGCTGGGTTGTTTTAGTGGGTATACCGGGTCAGACCGGGGAGTCCCACATAGCCCCCCATCCCCCGATGGGAGGGTATGCGTAACGCATTTTTTTCCCAGCGCAAAAAAAAAAAAAAAAAAAAAAAAAAAA
The DNA here is from genome assembly GCA_916614155.1 of Mesoligia furuncula. Lineage (NCBI taxonomy): Eukaryota > Metazoa > Arthropoda > Insecta > Lepidoptera > Noctuidae > Mesoligia > Mesoligia furuncula. Next base: position 58,080 of record OU744812.1, on the reverse strand, counting down.
GGTTAGGTTGGGGGGGGGGACCACCCCACAGTGCTTGCGTCCACGTCGCGTCCCCTGGAAACGGCCCAGTTCTGACCACCGTAACGGAGTGGCAGACTGGGTACGGCCAATAAGTGCACTGTGCATTCGCAACTTGTTTTTAACCCTATTGTCTTGTTTGTTTGCGAACCCGCGGGAAACATGTCGAGTCCTGCGCGGGACGCCTGCGGGCGATTTTTAAAACAAAAAGGCCCTTCTCAGGGCCAACCCAAAGGCCCTTCTCAGGGCCAACCCAAAGGCCCTTCTCAGGGCCAACCAAAAGGCCCTTCTCAGGGCCAACCAAACGGCCCTTCTCAGGGCCACTCCGACGCTGCAGCGTCAGAGACTAGCCGCGCGCCGTCTGCGGCTAGTTTCTTTGGAGGGGCGGACGAGTCGTCCGACAACGACTCACTCATCAGTGTGTCGGACGCGGACGACTGCCGATCGCGGAAGCGAGTCCACCGGAGCGGTGGGTCCGAGGGCTCCTCGGCCTCGGGGTCAACGCGGTTGCCGAAGGCTAAAAAGCCGACGGTGGCCGCGGAGACCCATGTCGTTGGGCTGGCGAACGCCCAACGCCAGCTGGACCTGGCTCGGCGAGCTCAGCTCCAGCAAGAGCTGGAGGAGCGGGTCGCCGCCACAGAGAAGCGGGCGCATGCCGCCCGGGCCAAGTCCGGGTACGGTGCGTCCCGCGTTCTCTACGCGGACCATTCTCTGGCAGAGCTAGAGAAAATGGCGGAGGAGGACGAGAGGGAGATCGTGGAGGTCGCTCGAAGTCCTCCAACCTAAAGGGCACATTGCAGAAGGCCCTGAAATGCAGGGCCGCGAGCATGCGCGGTGTCGTCGCAGAGCTGGTCCAGCGCAAGACCACCGACGAGACGCGGCAACTGCAGGCGAAGGTGGATCGCCTGCAGTCGGAGGTCAGCCAGCTTCATCAGAAGCTGGCCGAAGCCACGGCCCGGCCACAACAGGCCAAGTCGAGCCCTGCGGCAGAGGGCCCCGCCTCCAACCTTGAGGATATCATCCGCAAGGTCGTAATGGAGGAGAGGGCCTTCACTAGAGCCTGCTTAGCAGGGATTGAGGACCGGCTCTTGCCCGAGAAACGCCTCCGACCGCCGCTTGCGGCGAATACGAGGCAGTGCGAGCCGGGGCCGTCCTCCTCCCAGGCGGAAGATGCCCTTCTCCCTTCCACGACCCCCTCCAACGAGTGGACGGAAGTGGTCCGTAAGGGGAAGGGAAAGGGCAAGAAGTCGACGATGGCCGTCCCTGTCGTCCCCGCCACCACCGCTCCCAGCCAACAGCAGACGACTGGCAAGGGAAAGGGGACGGGCAAAGGGAAAGGGAAGAGGGGAAAGGGGCGACTAGTCCCCCCAAAAACCGCGGCCGTCGTGGTGACCCTCACCGCGGAGGCTGCGGACCGGGGGGAGACGTACGCGTCCATTTTGGTGCGGGCGCGTGCGAGTGCCGATCCTGCCCAGCTGGGGATCGGCAGCGTGTCTTGCCGGCGGACCCAAGCCGGGGCTCGAATTTTCGAGTTCCCGGGGGCAGACGGGAGTACCCACGCGGACCTCTTCGCAGCCAAGCTGCAGGAGGTCATCGCGGATTCCGCCAAGGTGGCCCGGCCGGTCAAGTCAGCGGCCATAGAGGTGGCTGACTTGGACGACTCCGTCACCAAGGAGGAGGTGGTGGCGGCGGTCGCGGCGATAGGGGGCTGTGTGGCGTCGCAGCGGTCCAAGGCCGGGACATAAGACCCGGCCGCGGCGGCATGGGCACCATTCGCCTCGAGTGCCCAGTCGCCGCTGCCAAAGCCGTCCTTGCCAAGGGACGGCTGATAGTCGGGTTCAGCTCGGGTGCAGTCCGGGCACTCGAGGACCAGCCTCTGCGGTGTTTCCGGTGCTTCGGCATCGGACACACCCGGGCCCTGTGTCCGTCCACGGTCGACAGGACGGACACATGCTTCCGCTGCGGCAAGGAGGGCCACAAAGCCGCCTCCTGCGAGGCCGCCACGCCGCACTGCGCGGTGTGTGCAGCCAGTGGCTGCCCCGCCGACCACGTCACGAGGGGGAGGACTTGCAATCCTCCCCCTAAGCGGGGCAAAGCGCAGGCGCCGACCGGGCCTGCTGCTGCTGCCAAAAGCACTGCGGCGGCTGCGGTGGCGGCGGAGGGGGGTGCGATGTCCGACTGATGGATAGGGTCGAACATCGCATACTCCAGGCGAACGCCAACCACTGCCGGGCAGCCCAGGATCTGCTGATGCAGACCATGGCTGAGTGGTTGGTGGACTTGGCGGTGGTCGCCGAGCCTTACTCGGTCCCTGGCCGTTGGCTGGGCGACCGGGACGGCTTGGTGGCGCTGGTGTCGCGGTCTTCCACGGACTCCCCTCCCCTCTCGCTCTTAGAGAGGGGACCGGGATACGTGGCCGCCGCGTGGGGAGACATGGCCCTGGTTGGGGTCTACTTCTCCCCGAACCGCCCTCTCACGGACTTTGAGGATTTCCTCGAGATCCTCACCGCAGTCGTAGGGAGGGCGGCGCCGCGCCAGGTCGTGGTGCTGGGCGACCTGAACGCCAAGTCGGTGGCCTGGGGCAACCCGGCTGCCAGTTGCAACGTCCGGGGACGCGCCGTCGAGTATTGGTCGGCCTCATGCGGTGTGTCCCTCCTCAACAGGGGGGCGGTCCACACGTGTGTGCGGCAACAGGGAGGGTCGGTGGTGGACGTCTCGTTTGCCACCCCCGCCCTAGCCGCCCGCGTCGTCAACTGGCGGGTGGAGATGGTGGAGACCTTGTCGGACCACCGATATGTGCGGTTCGACATCTCCACCCAGGGGGGGGGGATGGCCCGCGCCGGGCAATCTCCCTTCCCGCGGTGGGCACTCACCCGCCTGGACCGGGAGGCAGCTGAGGAGGCGGCCCTTCCTCCAGGACTGGCTGTCGCCCCCTGTCGATGTCCTGGACGTGGACGCCGCAGCGGTCCGGCTCAGGGGGTCCCTGACCGAGGTGTGCAACTCCAGCATGCCTCGGTCTCGCCGTCCGCCTCCCCGTCGCGCCGTCTATTGGTGGACGGAGGAGCTGACGGGTCTCCGAGCCGCCTGCGTGGCGGCCAGAAGGGCCTACGCGCGGAGCCGACGGCGCAGCGCCCAAAACCGAGACCGGGCAGAAGAGGACCGCCTATACGCCTCTTACGTAGAGGCGAAGAAGGTCCTCAAGTCTGCAATGGGCGCTGCAGAAGACTCGGCGAGGGCCGAGATGCTGGAGGGTCTCGACAGAGATCCTTATGGGAGACCATACAAGGCGGCTCGGAACCAGCTGCGCCCCTATGGTCCCCCACTGACGGAGACCCTCGAGCCAGCGTTGCTGGATGGGGTGGTCCGGTCCCTGTTTCCGCGCAGGACCGAAGACTTCACCCCACCAACCATGGATCCCCCGCAAGGTGCGGCTTCGCCGGAGGAGGACGTCCCCCCGGTGACGGCGGAGGAGGTCCGCGCGGGGGTTCTCAGCCTCCGCGCGAAGAAGACGGCCCCCGGACCAGACGGCGTCCCCGCACGGGTGGTGGCGATCGCCGCCTCCCAAATGGAGGACAGGTTTCGGGACCTCTTCAGCGCGTGCTTTACGGCTGGGAGGTTCCCGAAACTTTGGAAGGAGGGGCAGCTGTGCCTCCTCCGAAAGGAGGGACGCCCGGTGGACTCCCCCTCGGCATACCGGCCCATCGTCCTGCTCGATGAGGTCGGTAAGATGTTCGAGGGGATCGTCGCGTCCCGGCTTGATAGCCTTTTGCGGGGGGTAGGGCCGGACCTGTCGGACGCCCAATTCGGTTTCCGTCGAGGGCGTTCGACGATCGATGCGCTGGCCCTGCTCAAGGGCCAGGTGAGGGAGGCGGTGGAGGCGGGGGACGGAGTGCTGGCGGTGTCGTTCGACATCGCGAACGCCTTCAACTCCGTCCCCCACTCGACGATATTGGAGGCGCTCCGGTATCACGGAGCGCCCCAGTACCTGCAGAACCTCCTGGCCAGCTACTTGGAGGGCCGAGAGGTCCTCCTCGTGGACAAGACGGCCACGGTGAGGCGGTACGGCGCAGAGTCCGGTGTTCCGCAGGGGTCAGTGCTGGGGCCCCCCCTGTGGAACATCGGGTTCGACTGGCTACTGCGGGGAGTCCTCCTCCAGGGCACGAGTGTCATCTGCTACGCGGATGACACTCTCCTCACTGCCCGGGGGAGGAACTTTGGGGACGCGGCCTGTCTGGCCTCGGCTGGCGGATCCTTGGTCGCAGAGAGGATCCGCCGCCTGGGATTGAAGGTGGCGCTGCATAAGACCGAGGCCGTGTTCTTTCACGGGCCTCGGCAGCGCTGCCCTCCCGACGCCCACATTGTCGTGGAGGGTGTCAGGATAGGGGTCCAGGCCCAGATGAAGTATCTGGGCCTGGTGCTAGACGAAAGGTGGCGCTTCGGCCCGCATTTCAGCGGGCTGTCGACGCGCCTATTGAAAGCTGCAGATGCCCTCTCCTGGCTCCTCCCGAACCTGGGGGGGCCAAAGGCGAAATGCCGGCGCCTATATGCCGGTATCTTGAGAAGCATGGCCCTTTACGGGGCCCCCATCTGGGCGGACTCCCTCCACAGGAGGGAGAACGCGACCGCCTTGCGCAAGCCTCAAAGGGCCATTGCACTCCGGGTGGCGAGGGCCTACCGGTCGGTGGGCTTCTCGGCGGCGTGCGCTCTGGCCGGCACCCCTCCTTGGGAGTTGGAGGCTTGGGTGCTCGCCAGAGTCTACGAGTGGACTGCGCACCGGAGGGCGCTCGGGGAGCGCCCCGTCGCCGAAGAGCGGGAGGCCGTGCGGCGGGAGGCGAGGGACGCAATCGTCCTCCACTGGACGGAGGACCTCGCCACCGCCGTCTTTGGCCGCCGGACGTTGGACGCGCTCGGTCCGGTCCTGCGGAGCTGGCTCGAGCGGTCCCACGGTTTCCTCTCGTTCCGTCTGGTGCAGGTGCTATCCGGCCATGGCTGCTTCGGAACGTACCTGCACCGGATCGGGAGGGAGGAGACCCCGGCGTGCCACGACTGTGGCGCGGCGGAGGACACGGCGCAGCACACGCTTGAAGTGTGCCCGGCTTGGTCCGAGCTGCGCCGCGGTCTGACCGCGGTGGTCGGACAGGACCTCTCGCTTCCCTGCGTGGTCAGCTCCATGCTGGAGAGCGAGGGGTCCTGGTCAGCGGTTGCCTCCTTTTGCGAGGACGTAATCTCGCAAAAGGAGGAGGCGGAGCGCGCGCGGGAGGATGACCCTCTCGCTGTGCCGCTCCGCAGACGAAGAAGGGGTCGGAGACGGCGACAACCTCTCCCTCCTCATGGTGGCGATGGGCGGGCGACAGGCGCGGGGGCGCCTTCTCCCGCATTGCACCCATCACCACCCTCTTCGTTGGTCATTCCCGGGCCCGTCCCCCTCCCCACGGGGGGGGTGTGAGGGGCCCGCCCTGAGGTGCAATCGTCGGCGGAGGACTGGACGTTAAGGCTGTGCCGGTTTCCCAGTCCTTCGCCACTCGGACGAAGCGGGAGTGCCGCTGGGTTGTTTTAGTGGGTATACCGGGTCAAACCGGGGAGTCCCACATAGCCCCCCATCCCCCGATGGGAGGGTATGCGTAATGCATTTTTTCCCAGCGCAAAAAAAAAAAAAAAAAAAAAAAAAAAAAAAAAAAAAAGGTTAGGTTGGGGGACCACCCCACAGTGCTTGCGTCCACGTCGCGTCCCCTGGAAACGGCCCAGTTCTGACCACCGTAACGGAGTGGCAGACTGGGTACGGCCAAAGTGCACTGTGCTTTCGTAGCTTATTTTAATTTTATTGCGTTGTCGAGTCTGCGAACCTGCGGGGAAATGTCGAGTCCTGCGCGGGACGCCTGCGGGCGATTTTTAAAACAAAAAGGCCCTTCTCAGGGCCAACCCAAAGGCCCTTCTCAGGGCCAACCCAAAGGCCCTTCTCAGGGCCAACCCAAAGGCCCTTCTCAGGGCCAACCAAAAGGCCCTTCTCAGGGCCAACCAAAAGGCCCTTCTCAGGGCCACTCCGACGCTTCAGCGTCAGAGACTAGCCGCGCGCCGTCTGCGGCTAGTTTCTTTGGAGGGGCGGACGAGTCGTCCGACAACGACTCACTGATCAGTGTGTCGGACGCGGACGACTCTCGTTCGCGGAAGCGAGTCCACCGGAGCGGTGGGTCCGAGGGCTCCTCGGCCTCGGGGTCGACGCGGTTGCCGAAGGCTAAAAAGCCGACGGTGGCCGCGGAGACCCATGTCGTTGGGCTGGCGAACGCCCAACGCCAGCTGGACCTGGCTCGGCGAGCTCAGCTCCAGCAAGAGCTGGAGGAGCGGGTCGCTGCTACCGAGAAACGGGCGCTCGCCGCCCGGGCCAAGTCGGGGTACGGTGCGTCCCGCGTTCTCTACGCGGACCATTCTCTGGCCGACCTGGAGAGAATGGCGGAGGAGGACGAGAGGGAGATCGTGGAGGTCGCCTCAAAGTCCTCCAACCTGAAGGGCACCTTGCAGAAGGCCCTGAAATGCAGGGCCGCCAGCATGCGCGGTGTCGTCGCAGAGCTGGTCCAGCGAAAGACCACCGACGAGACGCGGCAACTGCAGGCGAAGGTAGATCGCCTGCAGTCGGAGGTCAGCCAGCTTCATCAGAAGCTGGCCGAAGCCACGGCCCGGCCACAACAGGCCAAGACGAGCCCTGCGGCAGAGGGCCCCGCCTCCAACAACCTTGAGGATATCATCCGAAAGGTCGTAATGGAGGAGAGGGCCTTCACTAGAGCCTGCTTAGCAGGGATTGAGGACCGGCTCCTGCCGGAGAAACGCCTCCGACCGCCGCTTGCGGCAGATACGAGGCAGAGCGAGCCGGCACCGTCATCCTCCTCCCAGGCGGAAGACGCCCTTCTCCCCTCAACGACCCCGTCCAACGAGTGGACGGAGGTGGTCCGTAAGGGGAAGGGCAGGGGCAAGAAGTCGACGACGGCCGTCCCTGTTGTCCCCGCCACCACCGCTCCCAGCCAAGCGCAGAAGGCCGGCAGTGGAAAGGGGACGGGGAAAGGGAAGGGGAGGGGAAAGGGGCGACTAGTCCCCCCAAAAACCGCGGCCGTCGTGGTGACGCTCACCGCGGAGGCTGCTGACCGGGGGGAGACGTACGCGTCTATTTTGGTGCGGGCGCGTGCCAATGCGGATCCCACCCAACTGGGGATCGGCAGCGTCTCTTGCCGGCGGACCCAAGCCGGGGCTCGTATTTTCGAGTTCCCGGGGGCAGACGGGAGTACCCACGCGGACCTCTTCGCAGCCAAGCTGCAGGAGGTCATCGCGGATTCCGCCAAGGTGGCCCGGCCGGTCAAGTCAGCGGCCATAGAGGTGGCTGACTTGGACGACTCCGTCACCAAGGAGGAGGTGGTGGCGGCGGTCGCGGCGATAGGGGGCTGTGGCGTCGCAGCGGTCCAAGGCCGGGACATAAGACGCGGCCGCGGCGGCATGGGCACCATTCGCCTCGAGTGCCCAGTCGCCGCTGCCAAAGCCGTCCTTGCCAAGGGACGGCTGACAGTCGGGTTCAGCTCGGGTGCAGTCCGGGCACTCGAGGACCAGCCTCTGCGGTGTTTCCGGTGCTTCGGCATCGGACACACCCGGGCCCTGTGTCCGTCCACTGTTGACAGGACGGACACGTGCTTCCGCTGCGGCAAGGAGGGCCACAAAGCCGCCTCCTGCGAGGCCGCCACGCCGCACTGCGCGGTGTGTGCCGCCAGTGGCTGCCCGGCAGACCACGTCACGAAGGGGAGGAACTGCAATCCTCCCCCTAAGCGGGGCAAAGCACAGGCGCCGGCCGGGTTTGCTGCTGCTGCCAAGAGCACCGTCGTTCCTGCGTCGGTGGCTGCGGAGGGGGGTGCGATGTCCGACTGATGGATACGGTCGAACATCGCACACTCCAGGCGAACGACTTGGCGGTGGTCGCCGAGCCTTACTCGGTCCCTGGCCGTTGGCTGGGCGACCGAGACGGCTTGTTGGCGTTGGTGTCGCGGTCTTCCACAGACTCCCCTCCCCTCTCGCTCTTAGAGAGGGGACCGGGATACGTGGCCGCCGCGCGGGGAGACATGGCCCTGGTCGGGGTCTACTTCTCCCCGAACCGCTCTCTCTCGGACTTTGAGGATTTCCTCGAGATCCTCACCGCAGTCGTAGGGAGGGCGGCGCCGCGCCAGGTCGTGGTGCTGGGCGACCTCTCGCTTCCCTGCGTGGTCGACGCTATGCTGGAGAGCGAGTGGGCCTGTGCAGCGGTTGCCTCCTTTTGCGAGGACGTAATCTCGCAAAGGGAGGAGGCGGAGCGCGCGCGGGAGGATGACCCTCTCGCTGTTCCGCTCCGCAGACGAAGAAGGGGTCGGAGAAGGCGCAATCCTCTCCCTCCTCATGGTGGCGATGGGCGGGCGACAGGCGCGGGGGCGCCTTCTCCCGCATTGCACCCATCACCACCTTCGTCGGTCATTCCCGGGCCCGACCCCCTCCCCAGGGGGGGGGGGGGCGTGAAGGGCCCACCCTGAGGGGCAATCGTCGGCGGAGGACTGGATGTTAAGGCTGTGCCGGTTTCCCAGTCCTTCGCCACTCGGACGAAGCGGGAGTGCCGCTGGGTTGTTTTAGTGGGTATACCGGGTCAGACCGGGGAGTCCCACATAGCCCCCCATTCCCCGATGGGAGGGTATGCGTAATGCATTTTTCCCAGCGCAAAAAAAAAAAAAAAAAAAAAAAAAAGGTTAGGTTAGGTTAGGTTTTTTTTTTTTTTTTTTTTTTTTTTTTTTTTTAATACTAGTACCTCCAACATGATCGGAGCCTATTCTTGTCTGCTTTACGTTCATACCAGTTCTCGCGTTTATGCCTCTCGTAATTTCATTCCTCATACATGTTCTTTCTGTCATTCATCCTCATTTATGCCATATGGATGGGATTCCCAACTATCGTCTACGTTCTGTATAACTTGCTTTTATTTTATTTATTCTTTTTATCTAATCGGGTTTTACAAAAAAGGGGTAGGCAGGGGGTAGGGGGGGGGGGAGATCTCGTCCACTCACCCTGCCCGCAGCAGGCGCACCGGGCGTCGGCGGAGGGCGGACAACGCCCTCTTCCAGCCCCCCTAAATGGGTCCAGGGGCGACGGACTCGGGGACGTCCGCCGCCCCCCACACATCAGGACCCGAGGTGGCGGCGCGTAGTGTTCCACGCGCGCCCCTCTTAGACGTCACGGGGGGAGTCAAACACCTCACTCCCCCCCCTGACCCGACGAGGCCCGCAGTGGCGGGCCGGCACCAGCCGGGGGTTGCGGAAGGATCGAACGTTCCCGCGACCCCTGGCGCAGGTGTGAGATGGAACACCGGGGTGGTTTTTAGTCAGTAAGAGTCTGACAGACCCCGTCGCCCGCCCCAGGGCGGCGGACATCCATGAGGATTTTCCACCCCGGAACAAAAAAAAAAAAAAAAAAAAAAAAAAAGGTTAGGTTAGGTTAGGTTAGGTTGGGGGACCCCCCCGGTGGGTTCCCGCATTGTCGAGGCGGGGGGGCTCAGTAGCCGTGGCTTGGACACCCACGGTGAAGCGAAGAGGAACCCGAGGAGGGGCCGCTCGTCAGGGCTTTTGCCTGTAAGCCGACGACGTAGCGGCCAACGAGTAGGTTGCGGTGCCGCTTCGGCGACATCGCAACTGAGGCGGGCCGCGATGTCGTTGTAACGGAGGCATCGCGGCTGAGGGTTGAAGGCCGCGGCGGGAGAGGAGTGCCGGTATTGCGGTGCGCCGCTCTCCCTACCTTCCGCGGCCTTGACGGGGTCGCCACCGTTCGATGGCGGACGCGGTGGGGCCGCAGGGGAGGAGGAGTGTCGGTATGACGTTGGCCGCTCTCCCTATCCTCTGCGGCCGAAAATTGGCAGGCGGCGGGGCCAATGTCCTGACCCGTCGCAGGGGGACCAAGGGTGCCCAGACACGGGGTCGTCTGGCGCCCATGTGCTGGTTTGGTCCCTGGGGTGGTCACGGCGTGCCATGTGTTCTGGTGCGCCGATGATGGGGAGTACTCCCCAGAGGAGGGTCCGGTAACGGACAGCCGCGGCGGGTTCACGGATGAGTGCTAACGCGTGCCCGTGTTCCCGCCGTAAGCGGCAGAGGAGGACACCGTGGAGTTTTAGTGGGTAAGAGTCCCACATAACTGCACTATCTCCCCGTGGTAGTGCAGAATGCATGAGCATTTCTCCACGTTAAAAAAAAAAAAAAAAAAAAAAAAAGGTTAGGTTGGGGGACCACCCCACAGTGCTTGCGTCCACGTCGCGTCCCCTGGAAACGGCCCAGTTCTGACCACCGTAACGGAGTGGCAGACTGGGTACGGCCAAAGTGCACTGTGCATTCGCAACTTGTTTTTAACCCTATTGTCTTGTTTGTTTGCGAACCCGCGGGAAACATGTCGAGTCCTGCGCGGGACGCCTGCGGGCGTTTTTTAAAACAAAAAGGCCCTTCTCAGGGCCAACCCAAAGGCCCTTCTCAGGGCCAACCCAAAGGCCCTTCTCAGGGCCAACCCAAAGGCCCTTCTCAGGGCCAACCAAAAGGCCCTTCTCAGGGCCAACCAAAAGGCCCTTCTCAGGGCCACTCCGACGCTTCAGCGTCAGAGACTAGCCGCGCGCCGTCTGCGGCTAGTTTCTTCGGAGGGGCGGACGAGTCGTCCGACAACGACTCACTGATCAGTGTGTCGGACGCGGACGACTCTCGTCCGCGGAAGCGAGTCCACCGGAGCGGTGGGTCCGAGGGCTCCTCGGCTTCGGGGTCGACGCGGTTGTCGAAGGCTAAAAAGCCGACGGTGGCCGCGGAGACCCATGTCGTTGGGCTCGCGAACGCTCAACGCCAGCTACACCTGGCTCGGCGGGCTCAGCTCCAGCAAGAGCTGGAGGAGCGGGTGGCCGCTACTGAGAAACGGGCGCACGCCGCCCGGGCCAAGTCCGGGTACGGTATGTCCCGGGTTCTATACGCAGACCACTCTCTGGCTGAGCTGGAGAAAATGGCGGAGGAGGACGAGAGGGAGATCGTGGAGGTCGCCTCGAAGTCCTCCAACCTAAAGGGGACATTGCAGAAGGCCCTGAAATGCAGGGCCGCGAGCATGCGCGGTGTCGTCGCGGAGCTGGTCCTGCGTAAGACCACCGACGAAACGCGGCAACTGCAGGCGAAGGTGGATCGCCTGCAGTCGGAGGTCAGCCAGCTTCATCAGAAGCTGGCCGAAGCCACGGCCCGGCCACAACAGGCCAAGAAGAGCCCTGCGGCAGAGGGCCCCGCCTCCAACAACCTTGAGGATATCATCCGCAAGGTCGTAATGGAGGAGAGGGCCTTCACTAGAGCCTGCTTAGCAGGAATTGAGGACCGGCTCCTGCCGGAGAAACGCCTGCGACCGCCGCTTGCGGCGGATACGAGGCAGAGCGAGCCGGGACCGTCAACCTCCTCCCAGGCGGATGACGCCCTTCTCCCCTCAACGACCCCGTCCAACGAGTGGACGGAGGTGGTCCGTAAGGGGAAGGGCAGGGGCAAGAAGTCGACGACGGCCGGCCCTGTCGTCCCCGCCAAAACCGCTCCCAGCCAAGCCCAGACGACCGGCAAGGGAAAGGGGACGGGGAAAGGGAAAGGGAAGAGGGGAAAGGGGCGACTAGTCCCCCCAAAAACCGCGGCCGTCGTGGTGACGCTCACCGCGGAGGCTGCGGACCGGGGGGAGACGTACGCGTCTATTTTGGTGCGGGCGCGTGCGAATGCCGATCCTGCCCAACTGGGGATCGGCAGCGTCTCTTGCCGGCGGACCCAAGCCGGGGCTCGAATTTTCGAGTTCCCGGGGGCAGACGGGAGTACCCACGCGGACCTCTTCGCAGCCAAGCTGCAGGAGGTCATCGCGGATTCCGCCAAGGTGGCCCGGCCGGTCAAGTCAGCGGCCATAGAGGTGGCTGACTTGGACGACTCCGTCACCAAGGAGGAGGTGGTGGCGGCGGTCGCGGCGATAGGGGGCTGTGGCGTCGCGGCGGTCCAAGGCCGGGACATAAGGCCCGGCCGCGGCGGCATGGGCACCATTCGCCTCGAGTGCCCAGTCGCCGCTGCCAAAGCCGTCCTTGCCAAGGGACGGCTCACAGTCGGCTTCAGCTCGGGTGCAGTCCGGGCACTCGAGGACCAGCCTCTGCGGTGTTTCCGGTGCTTCGGCATCGGACACACCCGGGCCCTGTGTCCGTCGACGGTCGACAGGACGGACACGTGTTTCCGCTGCGGCAAGGAGGGCCACAAAGCCGCCTCCTGCGAGGCCGCCGCGCCGCACTGCGCGGTGTGTGCCGCCAGTGGCTGCCCTGCCGACCACGTCACGAGGGGGAGGAATTGCAATCCTCCCCCTAAGCGGGGCAAAGCGCAGGCGCCGACCGGGCTTGCTGCTGCTGCCAAAAGCACTGCGGCGGCTGCGGTGGCGGCGGAGGGGGGTGCGATGTCCGACTGATGGATAGGGTCGAACATCGCATACTCCAGGCGAACGCCAACCACTGCCGGGCAGCCCAGGATCTGCTGATGCAGACCATGGCTGAGTGGTTGGTGGACTTGGCGGTGGTCGCCGAGCCTTTCTCGGTCCCTGGCCGTTGGCTGGGCGACCGGGACGGCTTGGTGGCGCTGGTGACGCGGTCTTCCACAGACTCCCCTCCCCTCTCGCTCTTAGAAAGGGGACCGGGATACGTGGCCGCCGCGTGGGGAGACATGGCCCTGGTTGGGGTCTACTTCTCCCCGAACCGCCCTCTCTCGGACTTTGAGGATTTCCTCGAGATCCTCACCGCAGTCGTAGGGAGGGCGGCGCCGCGCCAGGTCGTGGTGCTGGGCGACCTGAACGCCAAGTCGGTGGCCTGGGGCAACCCGGCTGCCAGTTGCAACGTCCGGGGACGCGCCGTCGTGTATTGGTCGGCCTCATGCGGTGTGTCCCTCCTCAACAGGGGGGCGGTCCACACGTGTGTGCGGCAACAGGGCGGCTCGGTGGTGGACGTCTCGTTTGCCACCCCCGCCCTAGCCGCCCGCGTCGTCAACTGGCGGGTGGAGATGGTGGAGACCTTGTCGGACCACCGATATGTGCGGTTCGACATCTCCACCCAGGGGAGGGGGATGGCCCGCGCCGGGCAATCTCCCTTCCCGCGGTGGGCACTCACCCGCCTGGACCGGGAGGCAGCTGAGGAGGCGGCCTTCCTCCAGGACTGGCTGTCGCCCCCTGTCGATGTCCTGGACGTGGACGCCGCAGCGGTCCTGCTCAGGGGGTCCCTGACCGAGGTGTGCAACTCCAGCATGCCTCGGTCTCGCCGTCCGCCTCCCCGTCGCGCCGTCTATTGGTGGACGGAGGAGCTGACGGGTCTCCGGGCCGCCTGCGTGGCGGCCAGAAGGGCCTACGCGCGGAGCCGACGTCGCAGCGCCCAAAACCGAGACCGGGCAGAAGAGGACCGCCTATACGCCTGTTACGTAGAGGCGAAGAAGGTCCTCAAGTCTGCAATGGGCGCTGCAGAAGACTCTGCGAGGGCCGAGATGCTGAAGGGGCTCGACAGAGATCCTTATGGGAGGCCATATAAGGCGGCGCGGAACCAGCTACGTCCCTATGGTCCCCCACTGACGGAGACCCTCGAGCCAGCGTTGCTGGATGGGGTGGTCCGGTCCCTGTTTCCGCGCAGGACCGACGACTTCACCCCACCAACCATGGATCCCCCGCAGGGGGCGGCTTCACCGGAGGAGGACGTCCCCCCGGTGACGGCGGCGGAAGTCCGCGCGGGGGTTCTCAACCTCTCGCTTCCCTGCGTGGTCAGCGCCATGCTGGAGAGCGAGGGGTCCTGGTCAGCGGTTGCCTCCTTTTGCGAGGACGTAATCTCGCAAAAGGAGGAGGCGGAGCGCGCGCGGGAGGATGACCCCCTCGCTGCGCCGCTCCGCAGACGAAGAAGGGGTCGGAGAGGGCGACATCCTCCCCCTCCTCATGGTGGCGATGGGCGGGCGACAGGCGCGGGGGCGCCATCTCCCGCATTGCACCCATCACCACCTTCTTCGTCGGTCACTCCCGGGCCCATCCCCCTCCCCACGGGGGGGGTGTGAGGGGTCCGCCCTGAGGAGCAATCGTCGGCGGAGGACTGGACGTTAAGGCTGTGCCGGTTTCCCAGTCCCCCGCCATTCGGACGAAGCGGGAGTGCCGCTGGGTTATTTTAGTGGGTATACCGGGTCAGACCGGGGAGTCCCACATAGCCCCCCATCCCCCGATGGGAGGGTATGCGTAACGCATTTTTTCCCAGCGCAAAAAAAAAAAAAAAAAAAAAAAGGTTAGGTTGGGGTGGGGTGCATGTTGAAAGCCTCCTCGCGGCGCACCCTGGGCAACGTCAGCACCAATTGCCCACTGGTTCTGGTGGACTCTTGGGGCTGGCGGCTAATTTTCAACACACGGGGAAAGGTCATGGTTCCAATCACCGATCATCCTTGATGGTCGGTGAAGGGAACCGGGCTACAGACGGACGGTCATACGTCCACTCCACCTCTGCTTACAGAGGGTCGTGAGTGGGCGTAGGCTGAGAAGGAGCGGTTCGCGCCGCTGTACCCACGGGAAGGTGGGTGGTGGAAGGTGTCCAATGTCCGCGCTGCGTCTGTCCGGCATCCGGCGGCAGCGTGGGGACGCCGGGGCGGCGGTTGGTTCTGCCCAATCGTCGGCCACCCCGTAATCCTGAGTTCAGGACCGGGGGTCCGGGCCACTGAGGCTCGGGCCGCGAGGAAGACAACCTCTCTAAAAAATTACCCCAATCCCAAGGTCTAGCGTGCCGAGGGGATGAATGGCCGGAGGGGATCCGGTCGTTAGCGCGACGAAAAGGGACCTCACCCTTAAAAAGGAACAAAATGGAAAAGGCTGATAAGAAAACTATTCCCCAGGCGGGTACCCTCCTACCCAAGGAGGGACAATCCCGCCCTTCTTCGGAAGGCAGCCCCTTCGTATCTGGGGGGGGCACTATTAGTCTCGTGGGCCGGCAGACAACCGCCGACCTTCGTCAACCTGCGCCGCAAGAAAAGGAGCTCCGGGTTAGCCTGGAGCGCCTGTGCGACGCAACAGAACCACTTGCCGTCGTAGACGGCAACAAGAGCCGAGGAGGCTCAGGTCTTAGTGAGGACCAGCTGTCCGAGCAGGACACGCGCGGGCAAAACCCCTTGCGAAAGCGCCCACACAGCGGGGATTTGGGGTCGATGGGGCTCTCCTCTAGCGAGGAGGACCTGTCGGCCGCAAAAGTTACAACTGCACAGAGGGGGCGAGGTCGTGCAGTGTTGGGCGGACATTCCGCTCGGTTACCGGACCGCGACTCACGGGGTCGCTTTTTGCGGCCCGCTACGCCGGTATCGGTGCGCCTGGAGAGCGCGGAGAGTGACGGAACCCCTGGGGAACCTAGCGAAGACTCCGCTGTGTCCGAGCTGTTGCTGCCAAGCAACAAGGCGGAGGCGAGCGCCGCAAAGCGGGCACAGCGGAAGGCGGTGGCGGCTGACGAGGTCAGTGAAATGGCCCGACTGGCCCGAGAACGACGCTCTGCTCAGGCGGCTGCCGGAGAGAGCCTGTCGGCAGTGGCGCTCAGTCGCCAAGTTTTGGACGGCGTGGACATCGTCCTGAAGGTTGCCACTAAATCTGGTAGCCTGAAGGGCACGTTCACGCGCGCTCTAAAGGAGGCGGCTGACGACATAAAGGAGGCAGTTGGGGTCCTCCTGAACCGCACAAGTTCAGAGGAGACGGCGAAGCTGTGGGAGGAGAATGGCCGTCTCAGATCTGAGCTCGAGGACCTCAAGCGGGAGCTTGCCGCGCAGAGGGTGGAATGGCAGCAGAGACGTCCCGCGGCCACCGATGTCGCTCCCATCACTGCCCCGCCACCGTCGGCCCCGTCGTCGGTCACTGCCCCTACACCTGCGGATGCGGAGATCGAGAAGATCGTTCGCATCTGCATGCTGCAGTGTGGGGGTATGATGAATGCCCGTCTGCAAGGCCTAGAGTCGAGGCTCCTCCCGGCGGAGACTCTGCGGCCGCCGCTAGCTGCTGACAGGCGGAGTAAGGGGGAGCCCGCTAAGCTGGGCCCAACAGTCGAGAAACCCAAGGGGGCCAAGAAGCCCGCGGAGGGGCCCAATAAGCCCGCGGTGGGGCCGAGAAAGGCCGTGAAAGGCACGTCCGCGCCCCTGCCGACCGCACCCCCGGCGACCGCAACCCCGGCGACCGCACCCTCGGCGACCGCACCCGGGTCCACCACTGAGACCTGGACGACGGTCGTCAAGAGGGGCCGCCGTAAGAGGAAGACGGCGGCGCCACCACCGGTACCCGCTAGAGCACCGGCACCGGCATCGAAGAAGGCTCAGAGGCCGCCTAGGGTCAGAGCCCCACGCTCCGCGGCTGTAGTGATTACGCTGCAGCCCGGAGCCGTCGAAAGGGGCATCTCTTATAAGGCGGTCCTTATGGAGGCGAAAGCCAAAGTCGCGTTCCCCGACCTTGGCATACCGTCCGGCCTCAGAATGAGGCCGGCGATTACGGGGGCGCGACTGCTAGAGGTGTCGGGTGCATCTAGCGGCGAAAAGGCGGACGTCCTGGCCGCCAAGCTGCGGGAAGTCCTCAACCCGGAGGACGTTCGGGTGTCCAGGCCGATGAAGACCGCTGAACTGCGCGTCGACGGTCTGGACGACTCGACGACTCCGGCCGAGGTCGTGGCGGCCGTCGCCAGAGCCGGTGGATGTCCGCCCGCGGACGTGCGGACGGGCGAGATTCGCGTCGACGCTTCCGGGCTCGGCGCGATCTGGGTGCGGTGCCCGGTGGCGGCGGCGAACAAAGTCGCCGACGCTGGGCGTCTGTTGGTGGGGTGGGTTGCAGCGAGGGCAAAGCTGCTGCAACCCCGGGCCTTGCGGTGCTACCGTTGCCTCGACATTGGGCATGTCAGGGCACGGTGCACCTCCGTAGACCGCAGCGAGCAGTGCTATCGCTGCGGTCAGGCCGGCCACAAGGCGGCCCAGTGCTCCGCGGCGCCAAACTGCAGCCTCTGTACAGCTGCGGGGAGGCCCGCTGGGCACAGAGCGGGCGGAAAGGCCTGTGGCGTGCCTGCCCAGAAAGGGAAGAGAAGGGGTGCCAAGGCTGCCGGGGGCTCTTTACCCCCCCCTCAGCCTGGCTGCCCTTCGGCCGACTCCCGGCCTAGGAATGGTGCGGAGGGAATGGATTGCGCATAAATGGCGCTGTACCATTTCCTCCAGGGCAATATCAACCACTCTGCTAGAGCTCAGGATCTCTTGCTCCAGAGCATGGCAGAGTGGTCGATTCACGTGGCGGTGGTTGCCGAACCGTACTTTGTCCCCCCCAGGGATAACTGGGTGGGAGACCTGGACGGTTTGGTAGCCATCATTGGCGGGGCTCTTGCCAACCCGTCCCGAGGTCACGGCTGGGTGGCCGCCCTCGTGGACGGCATTGGCACGGTTGGGGCGTACTTTTCGCCCAACAAGAGCCTCGCCGACTTCGAGAGGTTCCTTGTCGAGTTGGGTGCCGTCGTGGGCCGACTCCACCCTCGCCCTGTGCTGTTGCTGGGGGATCTCAACGCCAAGTCTGCGGCGTGGGGATCTCCAGTGACCGATGCTAGGGGCGAGGTGCTGGAGGAGTGGGCGGTCACGACTGGCTTGACCGTCCTAAATCGGGGCTCGGTGCACACGTGCGTGCGGCAGCGGGGCGGGTCTATAGTGGACGTCTCGTTCGCTAGCCCCGCTGTCGCGAACCGTGTCCGCGACTGGCGTGTCGCCGCGGAGGTGGAGACGTTGTCGGATCACCGCTACATCCGTTTCGACGTCTCCGCCCAGACCGCCGGCGGCCGCGGTTTACCGGCCCCGCGTACGGACGGTCCGCGCTGGGCGCGTAAGCGCATCGACAGGGAGCTTCTCGAGGAGGCCGCTATTGTCCAGGCCTGGTTCCGGGAGTCGGCAACGGACGGACCCGTCGACGTCGAGCAGGAGGCGCTGTGGTTCCGCGGGGCGATGACGCAAATCAGCGACGCGTCCATGCCCCGGGTCCACACACAGTCGGCAAGGCGCCAGGTGTACTGGTGGACCGCCGAGATCGCGCAGCTGCGCGTCGCGTGCGTGGCGGTCAGGCGCCAGTACACCCGATACCGGAGGAGACGTCGTCGGGTCCCTGACGAAGAAGCCGCGCTGTATGAGGTGTACCGCGCGGCGAAGAGGACTCTGTGGCTGGCCATCGACGAGGCGAGGACGCGAGCCAGGGAGGAGATGTTGGAGACTCTAGACGGGGATCCGTGGGGACGCCCCTATCGCGCGGTTCGAGGGAAACTTCGAGCCGCGGCGCCCCCACTTACGGAGAGTCTCCAACCCGAGCTGCTGGAGGAGGTGGTCGCAGCCCTCTTCCCGGCTAGAGCGGAGCACACACCGCCGCCGATGGCTTTGCCCACAGCCGCAGAGTCCACTGAAGAGAACGCCATCAGCGTCCCAGAGGTGACAGAGGCAGAGATGGGGGCAGCCGTGATGCGGCTCCGGGCCAAGAACGTGGCTCCGGGGCCCGACGGGATCCACGGCTGCGTATTAGCCCTCGCTCTGAAGGAGCTTGAGCCCCAACTGAGAGGACTCTACACAGCGTGCCTTGAGCAGGGCCAGTTTCCCACTTTGTGGAAATCTGGTCGTCTGGTCCTGCTCAGGAAGGCGGGGCGCCCCGCGGACTCACCGTCCGCGTACCGGCCCATAGTGTTGCTAGACGAGGTGGGTAAGCTGTTTGAGCGGATAATCGCAGCCCGCCTCGTCGGCCACTTGTGCGGAGAGGGGCCGGACCTGGACGGTAACCAGTTCGGTTTTCGGCAGGGGCGCTCCACCATTCACGCTGTGTCGCGGGTGAGGGTCCTGGCGGAGGAAGCGGTGGCCCAGGGCGAGGTGTTGTTGGCGGTGTCCTTGGACATCTCCAACGCCTTCAACACCATGCCCTGGAGTACTATTCGGGAGGCACTGCGGTACCATCGGGTGCCTCTCTACCTCCGCCGCATCATTGGGGCTTATCTGTCGGAGAGGAGTGTCACCTACATGGGACGCGATGGCGAAATCCAGCACCGCATGTCGTGCGGTGTTCCGCAGGGCTCGGTCGTTGGCCCGCCCCTGTGGAACATCGGGTACGACTGGGTGCTGAGGGGTGAGCTCCAGCCGGGCGTGGAACTGACGTGTTATGCCGACGACACGCTGGTCACTGCCCGGGGGAGCTCGCACAGGGAGGCAGCGTTGCTAGCGACGGCTGCGGTGTCACAGGTGGTGAGCCGCATACGTCGCCTGGGCCTGGAGGTAGCCCTCAGCAAGTCGGAGGCCATGGTGTTTCATGGCCCCCGGCGGGCGCCGCCGCCCGGCTTGCATATAGTGGTCGGGGGGGCTCGGATCGCTGTCGAGTCTACCATGAAGTACCTGGGATTGGTGCTCGACAGCCGGTGGGATTTCGGCCCCCACTTCCGGCGGCTGGCGCCCAAATTGTTGGGCGCGGCTGGGGCGCTGTCAACGCTGCTTCCCAATCTGGGGGGCCCGAGCGCCGCCTGTAGGCGGCTCTACGTGGGGATCGTGCGATCGATGGCCCTGTATGGGGCCCCGATCTGGGCGACTGACCTGACGGCCGGTAGCATCGCAGTACTGCGAAAGCCGCAGAGAGCGATGGCCGTCAGAGTCGTCCGCGGATATCGCACGATCTCCTACGAGGCGGCTTGCGTACTGGCTGGATCCCCGCCCTGGGACCTGGAGGCGAAAGTGCTCGCGTCACTGTACCGGTGGCGCGAGGAAGCGCGGGCGCGAGGCGAAGGGCTGACGCAGCGCCATATGGAGCTGCGTCGGTCTCAGCTTCGCGAGGTCCTGGTGGCGGAATGGCGGGACAGGCTCTCACGCCCTACCGCCGGCCTCAGCACTATCGAGGCGGTCCGGCCAGTACTCGAGCCCTGGCTCGGGAGGAGGCACGGCTCCCTGTCGTTTCGGGTGACGCAGGTACTTTCGGGGCATGGTTGCTTCGGGAAGTACCTGTGTCGCATAAACAGGGAGCCGGACGCCCGGTGTCACCACTGCGTCGACTGCCGGGAGGACACGGCGTGGCATACGCTGGCAGAGTGTGCCGCTTGGGAGGAGCCGCGCCGTGCCCTCATCACAGAAGTAGGCAGTGACCTGTCGCTGCCGGCCGTGGTCGAGTCGATGGTCGGCAGCGAAGAGTCCTGGGACGCGGTGGTTTCCTTTTGCGAAACGGTCATGTCGCAGAAGGAGGCTGCGGAAAGGGAGAGGGAGATCTCGTCCACTCACCCTGCCCGCAGCAGGCGCACCGGGCGTCGGCGGAGGGCGGACAACGCCCTCTTCCAGCCCCCCTAAATGGGTCCAGGGGCGACGGACTCGGGGACGTCCGCCGCCCCCCACACATCAGGACCCGAGGTGGCGGCGCGTAGTGTTCCACGTGCGCCCCTCTTAGACGTCACGGGGGGAGTCAAACACCTCACTCCCCCCCCTGACCCGACGAGGCCCGCAGTGGCGGGCCGGCACCAGCCGGGGGTTGCGGAAGGATCGAACGTTCCCGCGACCCCTGGCGTAGGTGTGAGATGGAACACCGGGGTGGTTTTTAGTCAGTAAGAGTCTGACAGACCCCGTCGCCCGCCCCAGGGCGGCGGACATCCATGAGGATTTTCCACCCCGTTTGACAAAAAAAAAAAAAAAGGTTAGGTTGGGGTGCATGTTGAAAGCCTCCTCGCGGCGCACCCTGGGCAACGTCAGCACCAATTGCCCACTGGTTCTGGTGGACTCTTGGGGCTGGCGGCTAATTTTCAACACACGGGGAAAGGTCATGGTTCCAATCACCGATCATCCTTGATGGTCGGTGAAGGGAACCGGGCTACAGACGGACGGTCATACGTCCACTCCACCTCTGCTTACAGAGGGTCGTGAGTGGGCGTAGGCTGGGAAGGAGCGGTTCGCGCCGCTGTACCCACGGGAAGGTGGGTGGTGGAAGGTGTCCAATGTCCGCGCTGCGTCTGTCCGGCATCCGGCGGCAGCGTGGGGACGCCGGGGCGGCGGTTGGTTCTGCCCAATCATCGGCCACCCCGTAATCCAGAGTTCAGGACCGGGGGTCCGGGCCACTGAGGCTCGGGCCGCGAGGAAGACAACCTCTCTAAAAAATTACCCCAATCCCAAGGTCTAGCGTGCCGAGGGGATGAATGGCCGGAGGGGATCCGGTCGTTAGCGCGACGAAAAGGGACCTCACCCTCAAAAGGAAAACATGGATAAGGCTACTGGAAAAACTATTCCCCAGGCGGGTACCCTCCTACCCAAGGAGGGACAATCCCGCCCTTCTTCGGAAGGCAGCCCCTTCGTATCTGGGGGGGGCACCACTAGTCCCGTGGGCCGGCAGTCTACTGCCGACCTGCGTCAGTCACTTGCGTCGCAAGAAAAGGAGCTCCGGGTCAGCCTGGAGCGACTGTGCGACGCACAAAAAACGCCACTTGCCGTCATTGACGGCAACAAGAGCCGAGGAGGCTCAGGTTCGCGTGAGGGCCAACTGTCCGATCAGGGCACGCGCGGATTTAAACGCCCGCGAAGTAGGGACTCGGGGTCGATGGGCCTCTCCTCCAGTGAGGAGAACCTGTCGGCCCCCAAGGTACCAACGGCACAGAGAGGGCGGGGACGTGCGTTGGCGAGCGGAGCTCATGCTCGGCTACCGGGCCGCGACCGAGCGGGTCGCTTTGTGCCGATCTCTCGGCCCGCAACACCAGTGCCCGTAGCGAGTCCGACGGAGGGCGCGGAGAGCGACCCCGGGCCCTCGATAGTGGACCTGAGCGAGGGCTCCTCGCTGACCTCGTTGGGGTCCAATAAGGCGGAGGCGAACGCCGCAAAGCGGGCGCAGCGGAAGGCGGTGGCAGCTGACGAGGTCAGCGAGATGGCCCGACTGGCCCGAGAGCGACGCTCTGCTCAGGCGGCTGCCGGAGAGAACCTGTCGGCGGTGGCGCTCAGTCGCCAAGTTTTGGACGGCGTGGACGTCGTCCTGAAGGTTGCCACTAAATCCGGCAGCCTGAAGGGCACGTTCACCCGTGCCCTGAAAGAGGCGGCTGATGGCATCAAGGAGGCAGTTGGGGTCCTCCTGAACCGCACAAGCTCAGAGGAGACGGCGAAGCTGTGGGAGGAGAATGGCCGTCTCAGATCTGAGCTCGAGGACCTCAAGCGGGAGCTTGCCGCGCAGAGGGCAGAATGGCAGCAGAGACGTCCTGCGGCCACCGGTTTCGCTCCCATCACTGCCCCGCCACCGTCGGCCCCGTCGTCGGTCCCTGCCCCTACACCTGCGGATGCGGAGATTGAGAAGATCGTTCGCATCTGCATGCTGCAGTGTGGGGGTATGGTGAATGCCCGTCTGCAGGGCCTAGAGTCGAGGCTCCTCCCGGCGGAGACTCTCCGACCGCCGCTAGCTGCTGACAGGCGGAGTAAGGGGGAGCCCGCTAAGCTGGGCCCGACAGCCGGGAAACCCAAGGGGGCCAAAAAGCCCGCGGAGGGGTCCAAAAAGCCCGCGGAGGGGCCGAGAAAGCCCGTGGAAGGCACGTCCGCGCCCCTGCCGACCGCACCCCCGGCGACCGCACCCCCGGCGACCACATCTTCGGCGACCGCACCTGGGGCCACCACGGAGACCTGGACGACGGTCGTCAAGAGGGGCCGCCGTAAGAGGAAGACGGCGGCGCCGCCACCGGCACCCGCTAGAGCACCGGCACCGGCATCGAAAAAGGCTCAGGGGCCGCCTAGGGTGAGAGCCCCACGCTCCGCGGCTGTAGTGATTACGCTGCAGCCCGGAGCCGTCGAAAGGGGCATCTCCTATAAGGCGGTCCTTATGGAGGCGAAAGCCAAAGTCGCGTTCCCCGACCTTGGCATACCGTCCGGCCTCAGACTGAGGCCGGCAATTACGGGGGCGCGACTGCTGGAGGTGTCGGGTGCCTCTAGCGGCGAAAAGGCGGACGTCCTGGCCGCCAAGCTGAGGGAGGTCCTCAACCCGGAGGACGTTCGGGTGTCCAGGCCGATGAAGACCGCTGAACTGCGCGTCGACGGTCTGGACGACTCGACGACTCCGGCCGAGGTCGTGGCAGCCGTCGCCAGAGCCGGTGGATGTCCGCCCGTGGACGTGCGGACGGGTGAGATTCGCGTCGACGCTTCTGGGCTCGGCGCGATCTGGGTGCGGTGCCCGGTGGCGGCGGCGAACAAAGTTGCCGACGCTGGGCGTCTGTTGGTGGGGTGGGTTGCAGCGAGGGTGAAGCTGCTGCAACCCCGGGTCTTGCGGTGCTACCGTTGCCTCGACATTGGGCATGTCAGGGCACGGTGCACCTCCGTAGACCGCAGCGAGCAGTGCTATCGCTGCGGTCAGGCCGGCCACAAGGCGGCCCAGTGCTCCGCGGCGCCAAACTGCAGCCTCTGTACAGCTGCAGGGAGGCCCGCTGGGCACAGGGCGGGCGGAAAGGCCTGTGGCGTGCCTGCCCAGAAGAGTAAGAGAAGGGGTGCCAAGGCTGCGGGGGGCTCTTTACCCCCCCCTCAGCCTGGCTTCTCTTCGGCCGACTCCCGGCCTAGGAATGGTGCGGAGGGAATGGATTGCGCATAAATGGCGCTGTACCATTTCCTCCAGGGCAACATCAACCACTCTGCTAGAGCTCAGGATTTATTGCTCCAGAGCATGGCAGAGTGGTCGATTCACGTGGCGGTGGTTGCCGAACCGTACTTTGTCCCCCCCAGGGATAACTGGGTGGGGGACCTGGACGGTTTGGTAGCCATCATTGGCGGGGCTCTTGCCAACCCGTCCCGAGGTCACGGCTGGGTGGCCGCCCTCGTGGACGGCATTGGCACGGTTGGGGCGTACTTTTCGCCCAACAAGAGCCTCGCCGACTTCGAGAGGTTCCTTGTCGAGTTGGGTGCCGTCGTGGGCCAACTCCACCCTCGCCCTGTGCTGTTGCTGGGGGATCTCAACGCCAAGTCTGCGGCGTGGGGATCTCCAGTGACCGATGCTAGGGGCGAGGTGCTGGAGGAGTGGGCGGTCACGACTGGCTTGACCGTCCTAAATCGGGGATCGGTGCACACGTGCGTGCGGCAGCGGGGCGGGTCTATAGTGGACGTCTCGTTCGCTAGCCCCGCTGTCGCGAGCCGTGTCCGCGACTGGCGTGTCGCCGCGGAGGTGGAGACGTTGTCGGATCACCGTTACATCCGTTTCGACGTCTCCGCCCAGACCGCCGGCGGCCGCGGTTTACCGGCCCCGCGTTCGGACGGTCCGCGCTGGGCGCGTAAGCGCATCGACAGGGAGCTTCTCGAGGAGGCCGCTGTTGTCCAGGCCTGGTTCCGGGAGTCGGCAACGGATGGACCCGTCGACGTCGAGCAGGAGGCGCTGTGGTTCCGCGGGGCGATGACGCAAATCAGCGACGCGTCCATGCCCCGGGTCCACGCACAGTCGGCAAGGCGCCAGGTGTACTGGTGGACCGCCGAGATCGCGCAGCTGCGCGTCGCGTGCGTGGCGGTCAGGCGCCAGTACACCCGATACCGGAGGAGACGTCGTCGGGTCCCTGACGAAGAAGCCGCGCTGTATGAGGTGTACCGCGCGGCGAAGAGGACTCTGTGGCTGGCCATCGACGAGGCGAGGACGCGAGCCAGGGAGGAGATGTTGGAGACTCTAGACGGGGATCCGTGGGGGCGCCCTTATCGCGCGGTTCGAGGGAAACTTCGAGCCGCGGCGCCCCCACTTACGGAGAGTCTCCAACCCGAGCTGCTGGAGGAGGTGGTCGCAGCCCTCTTCCCGGC
Source organism: Mesoligia furuncula (assembly GCA_916614155.1). Classification (NCBI taxonomy): domain Eukaryota; kingdom Metazoa; phylum Arthropoda; class Insecta; order Lepidoptera; family Noctuidae; genus Mesoligia; species Mesoligia furuncula. The sequence continues at coordinate 33,265 of OU744812.1, read as the reverse complement.
TAGAGCGGAGCACACACCGCCGCCGATGGCTTTGCCCACAGCCGCAGAGTCCACTGAAGAGAACGCCATCAGCGTCCCAGAGGTGACAGAGGCAGAGATGGGGGCAGCCGTGATGCGGCTCCGGGCCAAGAACGTGGCTCCGGGGCCCGACGGGATCCACGGCTGCGTATTAGCCCTCGCTCTGAAGGAGCTTGAGCCCCAACTAAGAGGACTCTACACAGCGTGCCTTGAGCAGGGCCAGTTTCCCACTTTGTGGAAATCTGGTCGTCTGGTCCTGCTCAGGAAGGCGGGGCGCCCCGCGGACTCGCCGTCCGCGTACCGGCCCATAGTGTTGCTAGACGAGGTGGGTAAGCTGTTTGAGCGGATAATCGCAGCCCGCCTCGTCGGCCACTTGTGCGGAGAGGGGCCGGACCTGGACGGTAACCAGTTCGGTTTTCGGCAGGGGCGCTCCACCATTCACGCTGTGTCGCGGGTGAGGGTCCTGGCGGAGGAAGCGGTGGCCCGGGGCGAGGTGTTGTTGGCGGTGTCCTTGGACATCTCCAACGCCTTCAACACCATGCCCTGGAGTACTATTCGGGAGGCACTGCGGTATCATCGGGTGCCTCTCTACCTCCGCCGCATCATTGGGGCTTATCTGTCGGAGAGGAGTGTCACCTACATGGGACGCGATGGCGAAATCCAGCACCGCATGTCGTGCGGTGTTCCACAGGGCTCGGTCGTTGGCCCGCCCCTGTGGAACATCGGGTACGACTGGGTGCTGAGGGGTGAGCTCCAGCCGGGCGTGGAACTGACGTGTTATGCCGACGACACGCTGGTCACTGCCCGGGGGAGCTCGCACAGGGAGGCAGCGTTGCTAGCGACGGCTGCGGTGTCACAGGTGGTGAGCCGCATACGTCGCCTGGGCCTGGAGGTGGCCCTCAACAAGTCGGAGGCCATGGTGTTTCATGGCCCCCGGCGGGCGCCGCCGCCCGGCTTACACATAGTGGTCGGGGGGGCTCGGATCGCTGTCGAGTCTACCATGAAGTACCTGGGATTGGTGCTCGACAGCCGGTGGGATTTCGGCCCCCACTTCCGGCGGCTGGCGCCCAAATTGTTGGGCGCGGCTGGGGCGCTGTCAACGCTGCTTCCCAATCTGGGGGGCCCGAGCGCCGCCTGTAGGCGGCTCTACGTGGGGATCGTGCGATCGATGGCCCTGTATGGGGCCCCGATCTGGGCGACTGACCTGACGGCCGGCAGCATCGCAGTCCTGCGGAAGCCGCAGAGAGCGATGGCCGTCAGAGTCGTCCGCGGATATCGCACGATCTCCTACGAGGCGGCTTGCGTACTGGCTGGATCCCCGCCCTGGGACCTGGAGGCGAAAGTGCTCGCGTCGCTGTACCGGTGGCGCGAGGAAGCGCGGGCGCGAGGCGAGGGGCTGATGCAGCGCCATATGGAGCTGCGTCGGTCTCAGCTTCGCGAGGTCCTGGTGGCGGAATGGCGGGACAGGCTCTCACGCCCTACCGCCGGCCTCAGCACCATCGAGGCGGTCCAGCCAGTACTCGAGCCCTGGCTCGGGAGGAGGCACGGCTCCCTGTCGTTTCGGGTGACGCAGGTACTTTCGGGGCATGGTTGCTTCGGGAAGTACCTGTGTCGCATAAACAGGGAGCCGGACGCCCGGTGTCACCACTGCGTCGACTGCCGGGAGGACACGGCGTGGCATACGCTGGCAGAGTGTGCCGCTTGGGAGGAGCCGCGCCGTGCCCTCATCACAGAAGTAGGCAGTGACCTGTCGCTGCCGGCCGTGGTCGAGTCGATGGTCGGCAGCGAAGAGTCCTGGGACGCGGTGGTTTCCTTTTGCGAAACAGTCATGTCGCAGAAGGAGGCTGCGGAAAGGGAGAGGGAGATCTCGTCCACTCACCCTGCCCGCAGCAGGCGCACCGGGCGTCGGCGGAGGGCGGACAACGCCCTCTTCCAGCCCCCCTAAATGGGTCCAGGGGCGACGGACTAGGGGACGTCCGCCGCCCCCCACACATCAGGACCCGAGGTGGCGGCGCGTAGTGTTCCACGCGCGCCCCTCTTAGACGTCACGGGGGGAGTCAAACACCTCACTCCCCCCCCTGACTCGACGAGGCCCGCAGTGGCGGGCCGGCACCAGCCGGGGGTTGCGGAAGGATCGAACGTTCCCGCGACCCCTGGCGTAGGTGTGAGATGGAACACCGGGGTGGTTTTTTTAGTCAGTAAGAGTCTGACAGACCCCGTCGCCCGCCCCAGGGCGGCGGACATCCATGAGGATTTTCCACGCCGGAACAAAAAAAAAAAAAAAAAAAAAAGGTTAGGTTAGGTTAGGTTAGGTTAGGTTAGGTTCCCCCCCGGTGGGTTCCCGCATTGTCGAGGCGGGGGGGCTCAGTAGCCGTGGCTTGGACACCCACGGTGAAGCGAAGAGGAACCCGAGGAGGGGCCGCTCGTCAGGGCTTTTGCCTATAAGCCGACGACGTAGCGGCCAACAAGTAGGTTGCGGTGCCGCTTCGGCGACATCGCAACTGAGGCGGGCCGCGATGTCATAACGGAGGCATCGCGGCTGAGGGTTGAAGGCCGCGGCGGGAGAGGAGTGCCGGTATTGCGGTGCGCCGCTCGCCCTACCTTCCGCGGCCTTGACGGGGTCGCCACCGTTCGATGGCGGACGCGGTGGGGCCGCAGGGGAGGAGGAGTGTCGGTATGACGTTGGCCGCTCTCCCTATCCTCTGCGGCCGAAAATTGGCAGGCGGCGGGGCCAATGTCCTGACCCGTCGCAGGGGGACCAAGGGTGCCCAGACACGGGGTCGTCTGGCGCCCATGTGCTGGTTTGGTCCCTGGGGTGGTCACGGCGTGCTATGTGTTCTGGTGCGCCGGTGATGGGGAGTACTCCCCAGAGGAGGGTCCGGTAACGGACAGCCGCGGCGGGTTCACGGATGAGTGCTAACGCGTGCCCGTGTTCCCGCCGTAAGCGGCAGAGGAGGACACCGTGGAGTTTTAGTGGGTTAGAGTCCCACATAACTGCACTATCTCCCCGTGGTAGTGCAGAATGCATGAGCATTTCTCCACGTTAAAAAAAAAAAAAAAAAAAAAAGGTTAGGTTAGGTTAGGTTAGGTTAGGTTAGGTTAGGTTAGGTTAGGTTAGGTTAGGTTAGGTTAGGTTAGGTTAGGTTCCCCACCGAAGTGATCCCCACGTTGTCGTCGTGGTGGGGCTTGCGTGTCCCGATCCTGGATCTCGCGTTGAGATTCAGGTGAGGGGCATTACCAAGAGGGACACAGGGAGGGGTCGCTCCTGCTCCGTCGACGCTAGTCGACCAGGCAAGGACGCGGCCGCTGCCGCTGAGATGCAGGCGCATCGAAGCGGCGTTCGTTTGTCTCCTCGTTCATCGAGGAACAAACCTTTCGGCGGGTCCGCTGAGTCGGGTTGGCCGGACAGCGGACGGAGGCATGTTTAATGCCGCCGCCGGGGGCTTGGCTTAACCGCCTGGCCCAGAGGAAGGACACCTCTAAGATAAAAAACCACCCAATAATGGCCCCAGGTCGTCTATGTCTCCTCCAAGCCAACATAAACCACTGCGCCAGAGCTCAGGATCTCTTGCTCCAGAGCATGGCGCAGTGGTCAATCGATGTGGCAGTCGTCGCCGAGCCGTATTTTGTGCCGCCCAGGGATGACTGGGTGTGCGACACTAACGGTTCGGTGGCGCTTATAAGAAGGTCTGCCGTGGACACCCCGCTCTTTGAGGCCGTCACCCGGGGGCGGGGCTATGTCGCGGCAGTTTGGGGCGATATTATGGTCGCGGGGGTGTATTTCGCCCCCAGCCTATCTCTCGCCGACCTGGAGGAGGTCATTCTGGATTTGGGCACGGTCGTCAATCGTAGTCGTCCTCGTCCCGTTCTCGTCTTGGGGGACTTCAACGCCAAGTCTGCAGCATGGTGTTCCCCGACAACTGATGTGCGGGGCGAGTTGGTGGAGGAGTGGGCGGTCGAGCAAGGCCTGCTTCTTCTGAACCGAGGTTGCGTGCAGACATGCGTGCGACAGTGGGGCGGGTCAATAGTTGATCTCACGTTCGCTAGCCCCGCTCTCGCGCGCCGTGTCCATGGCTGGCACGTATTGGAGGACGTGGAGACGCTGTCTGATCACAGATATATCCGATTCAGCGTCTCCACCCAGACCTCGGTCGGGCCGGTCCAAGCAGCCTCGGTGGGCGTTGGAGACGGTCCGCGTTGGACAATAAAGCGGCTGGACAGGGAGGCTCTCCTGGAGGCCTCTATCGTGCAGGCCTGGTTGGATGCTCCCGACAGGCCTGTCAACATCGATGAGGAGGCGGAGTGGTTCCGGGAGAGCATGTCGCAAATCTGCGACGCTGCGATGCCCCGAGTCCGGCCGATACCATCCAGGCGCCAGGTGTACTGGTGGTCGCAGCTAATTGCGCATTTGCGCATCGTCTGCGTTGAGAGGCGACGCCAGTATGCCAGGTGCCGAAGAAGACGCCGCCGCTCTCCGTCAGCGGTGGCCATCGAGGCGGAACTATACGAGAGCTACAGGGAGGCGAAGAGCGCTCTCCAATTAGCCATCGTGCGGGCAAAGTCATCGGCCCGCAAAGAACTGCTGGAGACTCTGGACCGGGATCCATGGGGACGCCCCTACCGTATGGTGAGGGGCAAGATGCGCCAGTGGGCCCCCCCACTGACCCGGAGTCTTCAGCCACAGTTATTGGAGGACGTGGTGAGCGCTCTATTTCCCTTACGCCCAGAGCATACACCACCTGCTATGGTTCCGCCTTGGAATGTGCCCAACGCGGAAGACGACGACGACGACGTGCCCGAAGTGACCCGGGTAGAGTTGAGAGTGGCGGTTTCTCGCATAAAAAACACCGCCCCAGGGCCCGACGGCATTCCAGGCCGTGCATGGGTCCTGGCCTTAAGGGCTCTCGGGCCCCGACTAGAAGGACTCTTAAGCGCATGTTTGGAGCGGGGACAGCTTCCACGCCGGTGGAAGACCGGAAAGCTGGTCCTGCTAAAGAAGGAGGGGCGCCCCGCAGACTCACCGTCTGCCTACCGGCCCATTGTGCTTCTGGACGAGGTGTGCAAGATCTTCGAGCGAATCATCGCCGACCGCCTCGTCCGGCACATGACCAACGAGGGGCCGGACCTAGCGGACAACCAATTTGGTTTCCGTCAGGGGCGCTCCACAGTGGATGCGATCATGCGCGTGAGGGTCCTGGCGGAGGAGGCAGTCGCCCGGGGTGAGGTGGTCTTGGCGGTGTCGCTCGACATCGCCAACGCATTCAACACCTTGCCCTGGAATACTATCAGAGAGGCACTCCGGTATCACGGGGTGCCTGGTTACCTCCGCCGCATTATCGGGGCCTATTTGTCAGAGAGAGCGGTAGTTTACCCGGGTCGTGAAGGATGGGGTAGGCGAGAGATGTCGTGCGGTGTTCCACAGGGGTCGGTATTGGGGCCACCCCTGTGGAACATAGGATACGACTGGGCTCTGCGCGGTGCTCTTCTCCACGGAGTCGGCGTGACATGCTACGCCGACGACACGCTAGTAACAGCACGTGGGAAGACATACCGGCAGGCGGCCATACTGGCGACGGCCGGGGTCGCGCATGTCGTGGGTAGGATCCGGCGGTTGGGCCTGGAGGTGGCCTTGCACAAATCCGAGGCCCTCTGTTTTCACGGGCCGAGGAATAAGCCACCTCCGGGTTCAAACATCGTGGTAGGAGGAGTCTCCATAGCTGTCGAGTCGACGATGAAGTATTTAGGACTCGTCCTCGACAGTCGGTGGAGCTTCGGGCCGCACTTCCAGCGGCTCGCACCCCGTTTGTTGGGCGCCGCTTCAGCGCTCTCGCGCTTGCTGCCCAACTTGGGGGGTCCAAATACCTCCTGCCGGAGGCTCTACACAGGGATCGTACGGTCCATGGCGCTTTACGCTGCGCCAGTGTGGGCGGATGCCCTGACGGCCCGCAACATCGCCTTGCTACGAAGGCCACAAAGAGCGATGGCCGTCAGGGTAATAAGGGGATACCGTACGATCTCCTTCGAGGCGGCGAGCCTCCTAGCCGGATCCCCGCCGTGGGACCTAGAGGCAGAACTCCTCGCGTCACTCTATACATGGCGCGAGGAAGCGGTGGGGCGGGGCGAGCGCCTGGTGCCTCGACAAGTTGAGGTGCGCAGGGCAGAGCTCCGCCAGGTCCTAGTGACGGAATGGGAGCAGCGACTTGCGCGACCCACGGCAGGGCACGCCGCGATAGCGGCGGTAAGACCCGTGATGAAGGAGTGGCTGGAGAGACGCCACGGCGCCCTCAGCTTTCGGCTGACGCAGGTGCTTACCGGACATGGGTGTTTCGGGAAGTACTTGTGTCGGATAGGCCGGGAGCCGACGCCCGAATGTCACCACTGTGACAGCTGCCGCGAGGACACGGCGCTGCACACGTTGGAGGAGTGCCCAGCTTGGGCAGTGCAGCGCCGTGACTTAGTCGCGGCAGTCGATGCTGCGGGCGACCTCTCGCTTCCGGCCGTCATTTCATGCATGGTCGGGAGCGAGAGCGGCTGGACGGCCGTCGCCTCCTTCTGTGAGGACGTAATGTCGGCAAAGGAGGCGGCGGAAAGGGAGAGAGAAGCTGTTACCTCTCTCCCGGCCCGCAGCAGACGCACCGGGCGTCGCAGGGTGGCGGACGATTTCCGGCCACCATAGGGCGCGGCCTGCGGGCGGCAGACTAGGGGCGTCTGTCGCCCGATCAGAAACAGGCCTCGAGGCGGCGGCGCCGTGTTCCGCGCGCGCCTCTTAGTTGGAGTTCCTGCGGCCACCGAAAGATGGCCGCAGAGGGTGACGGGGCCCGCCTTCAAACATCTGGCGGGCCAATACCTGCCGGGGGCGCGGATGAATGCGCAAGCGATACCCGTACCCCCGGCAATAGGTACAGGAAGGGAACACCGGGGTGGTTTTTAGCCGGTAAGAGTCCGGCATGCCCCTCCGCCTTCCCCAGGGCGGAGGATGTCCATGAGGATTTTCCCCCCGAGACAAAAAAAAAAAAAAAAAAAAAAGGTTAGGTTAGGTTAGGTTAGGTTAGGTTAGGTTAGGTTAAGCGGGCGCAAAGGAAGGCTGTCGCGGCTGACGAAGTCAGCGAGTTGGCCCGACAGGCCCGAGAGCGGCGATCCGCTCGGATGGCTGCCGGGGGGAACGTATCGGCGGTGGCGCTCAGCCGCCAAGTTATGGACGGCGTGGATGTCGTCCTGAAGGTTGCCACCAAATCCGGCAGCCTAAAGGGCACGTTCACGCGCGCCCTAAAGGAGGCGGCTGATGATATTAAGGAGGCGGTTGGGGTCCTCCTCAATCGTACGAGCACGGAGGAGACGGCGAAGTTATGGGAGGAGAATAGCCGTCTCCGATCCGAGCTGGAGGACCTCAAACGGCAGTTTGCCGCCCAGAGGGCAACTCCCCCGGCCGCTGGCACCTCTCCCGGCGCGGCCCCGGCGTTGGTCCCGTTCTCGGCACCGTCGTCGGCTCCTGCACTTGCGGATGCGGAGGTAGAGAGGATCGCGCGCATATGCATGATGCAGTGCGGGAGTATGGTGGGTGCCCGGTTGGAGGCCATAGAGGCTAGACTTCTCCCGGCCGAAAACCTTCGCCCACCGCTCGCTGCGGACAGACGGAGGGAGGAGGGGCCAGCAAAACCGGGGCCAAAAGCCGCGGTGGCTGGGCCGAGTCAGGCCGGAAAGGGGGCCAAGAAGTCCGCGTCCACTTCCCGGACGCCCGCGCCCCTGGCGGCCGCACCACAGGCGACCGCACCCCCGTCGACCACATCTTCGGCGACCGCACCTGGGGCCACCACGGAGACCTGGACGACGGTCGTCAAGAGGGGCCGCCGTAAAAAGAAGAAGACGGCGCCGCCGCCACCGGTATCAGCTGGAGCACCGGCACCGGCACCCAGAAAGGCTCAGGGGCCGCCTAGGGTCAGAGCCCCACGCTCCGCGGCTGTAGTTATTACGCTGCAGCCCGGAGCCATCGAAAGGGGCATATCCTATAAGGCGGTCCTTATGGAGGCAAAAGCCAAAGTCGCGTTCCCCGACCTTGGCATACCGTCCGGCCTCAGACTGAGGCCGGCGATTACGGGGGCGCGACTGCTAGAGGTGTCGGGTGCCTCTAGCGGTGAAAAGGCGGACGTCCTGGCCGCCAAGCTGAGGGAGGTCCTCAACCCGGAGGACGTTCGGGTGTCCAGGCCGATGAAGACCGCTGAACTGCGCGTCGACGGCCTGGACGACTCGACGACTCCGGCCGAGGTCGTGGCGGCCGTCGCCAGAGCCGGTGGATGTCCGCCCGCGGACGTGCGGACGGGCGAGGTTCGCGTCGACGCTTCCGGGCTCGGCGCGATCTGGGTGCGGTGCCCGGTGACGGCGGCAAACAAAGTCGCCGACGCTGGGCGTCTGTTGGTGGGGTGGGTTGCAGCGAGGGTGAAGCTGCTGCAACCCCGGGCCTTGCGGTGCTACCGTTGCCTCGACGTTGGGCATGTCAGGGCACGGTGCACCTCCGTAGACCGCAGCGAGCAGTGCTATCGCTGCGGTCAGGTCGGTCACAAGGCGGCCCAGTGCTCCGCGGCGCCAAACTGCAGCCTCTGTACAGCTGCAGGGAGGCCCGCTGGGCACAGAGCGGGCGGAAAGGCCTGTGGCGTGCCAGCCAAGAAAGGGAAGAGAAGGGGTGCCAAGGCTGCCGGGGGCTCTTTACCCCCCCCTCAGCCTGGCTCCTCTTCGGCCGACTCCCGGCCTAGGAATGGTGCGGAGGGAATGGATTGCGCATAAATGGCGCTGTACCATTTCCTCCAGGGCAACATCAACCACTCTGCTAGAGCTCAGGATCTATTGCTCCAGAGCATGGCAGAGTGGTCGATTCACGTGGCGGTGGTTGCCGAACCGTACTTTGTCCCCCCCAGGGATAACTGGGTGGGAGACCTGGACGGTTTGGTAGCCATCATTGGCGGGGCTCTTGCCAACCCGTCCCGAGGTCACGGCTGGGTGGCCGCCCTCGTGGACGGCATTGGCACGGTTGGGGCGTACTTTTCGCCCAACAAGAGCCTCGCCGACTTCGAGAGGTTCCTTGTCGAGTTGGGTGCCGTCGTGGGCCGACTCCACCCTCGCCCTGTGCTGTTGCTGGGGGATCTCAACGCCAAGTCTGCGGCGTGGGGATCTCCAGTGACCGATGCTAGGGGCGAGGTGCTGGAGGAGTGGGCGGTCACGACTGGCTTGACCGTCCTAAATCGGGGCTCGGTGCACACGTGCGTGCGGCAGCGGGGCGGGTCTATAGTGGACGTCTCGTTCGCTAGCCCCGCTGTCGCGAACCGTATCCGCGACTGGCGTGTCGCCGCGGAGGTGGAGACGTTGTCGGATCACCGCTACATCCGTTTCGACGTCTCCGCCCAGACCGCCGGCGGCCGCGGTTTACCGGCCCCGCGTACGGACGGTCCGCGCTGGGCGCGTAAGCGCATCGACAGGGAGCTTCTCGAGGAGGCCGCTGTTGTCCAGGCCTGGTTCCGGGAGTCGGCAACGGATGGACCCGTCGACGTCGAGCAGGAGGCGCTGTGGTTCCGCGGGGCGATGACGCAAATCAGCGACGCGTCCATGCCCCGGGTCCACGCACAGTCGGCAAGGCGCCAGGTGTACTGGTGGACCGCCGAGATCGCGCAGCTGCGCGTCGCGTGCGTGGCGGTCAGGCGCCAGTACACCCGATACCGGAGGAGACGTCGTCGGGTCCCTGACGAAGAAGCCGCGCTGTATGAGGTGTACCGCGCGGCGAAGAGGACTCTGTGGCTGGCCATCGACGAGGCGAGGACGCGAGCCAGGGAGGAGATGTTGGAGACTCTAGACGGGGATCCGTGGGGGCGCCCTTATCGTGCGGTTCGAGGGAAACTTCGAGCCGCGGCGCCCCCACTTACGGAGAGTCTCCAACCCGAGCTGCTGGAGGAGGTGGTCGCAGCCCTCTTCCCGGCTAGAGCGGAGCACACACCGCCGCCGATGGCTTTGCCCACAGCCGCAGAGTCCACTGAAGAGAACGCCATCAGCGTCCCAGAGGTGACAGAGGCAGAGATGGGGGCAGCCGTGATGCGGCTCCGGGCCAAGAACGTGGCTCCGGGGCCCGACGGGATCCACGGCTGCGTATTAGCCCTCGCTCTGAAGGAGCTTGAGCCCCAACTAAGAGGACTCTACACAGCGTGCCTTGAGCGGGGCCAGTTTCCCACTTTGTGGAAATCTGGTCGTCTGGTCCTGCTCAGGAAGGCGGGGCGCCCCGCGGACTCGCCGTCCGCGTACCGGCCCATAGTGTTGCTAGACGAGGTGGGTAAGCTGTTTGAGCGGATAATCGCAGCCCGCCTCGTCGCCCACTTGTGCGGAGAAGGGCCGGACCTGGACGGTAACCAGTTCGGTTTTCGGCAGGGGCGCTCCACCATTCACGCTGTGTCGCGGGTGAGGGTCCTGGCGGAGGAAGCGGTGGCCCGGGGCGAGGTGTTGTTGGCGGTGTCCTTGGACATCTCCAACGCCTTCAACACCATGCCCTGGAGTACTATTCGGGAGGCACTGCGGTATCATCGGGTGCCTCTCTACCTCCGCCGCATCATTGGGGCTTATCTGTCGGAGAGGAGTGTCACCTACATGGGACGCGATGGCGAAATCCAGCACCGCATGTCGTGCGGTCTTCCACAGGGCTCGGTCGTTGGCCCGCCCCTGTGGAACATCGGGTACGACTGGGTGCTGAGGGGTGAGCTCCAGCCGGGCGTGGAACTGACGTGTTATGCCGACGACACGCTGGTCACTGCCCGGGGGAGCTCGCACAGGGAGGCAGCGTTGCTAGCGACGGCTGCGGTGTCACAGGTGGTGAGCCGCATACGTCGCCTGGGCCTGGAGGTGGCCCTCAACAAGTCGGAGGCCATGGTGTTTCATGGCCCCCGGCGGGCGCCGCCGCCCGGCTTACACATAGTGGTCGGGGGGGCTCGGATCGCTGTCGAGTCTACCATGAAGTACCTGGGATTGGTGCTCGACAGCCGGTGGGATTTCGGCCCCCACTTCCGGCGGCTGGCGCCCAAATTGTTGGGCGCGGCTGGGGCGCTGTCAACGCTGCTTCCCAATCTGGGGGGCCCGAGCGCCGCCTGTAGGCGGCTCTACGTGGGGATCGTGCGATCGATGGCCCTGTATGGGGCCCCGATCTGGGCGACTGACCTGACGGCCGGCAGCATCGCAGTCCTGCGGAAGCCGCAGAGAGCGATGGCCGTCAGAGTCGTCCGCGGATATCGCACGATCTCCTACGAGGCGGCTTGCGTACTGGCTGGATCCCCGCCCTGGGACCTGGAGGCGAAAGTGCTCGCGTCGCTGTACCGGTGGCGCGAGGAAGCGCGGGCGCGAGGCGAGGGGCTGATGCAGCGCCATATGGAGCTGCGTCGGTCTCAGCTTCGCGAGGTCCTGGTGGCGGAATGGCGGGACAGGCTCTCACGCCCTACCGCCGGCCTCAGCACTATCGAGGCGGTCCGGCCAGTACTCGAGCCCTGGCTCGGGAGGAGGCACGGCTCCCTGTCGTTTCGGGTGACGCAGGTACTTTCGGGGCATGGTTGCTTCGGGAAGTACCTGTGTCGCATAAACAGGGAGCCGGACGCCCGGTGTCACCACTGCGTCGACTGCCGGGAGGACACGGCGTGGCATACGCTGGCAGAGTGTGCCGCTTGGGAGGAGCCGCGCCGTGCCCTCATCACAGAAGTAGGCAGTGACCTGTCGCTGCCGGCCGTGGTCGAATCGATGGTCGGCAGCGAAGAGTCCTGGGACGCGGTGGTTTCCTTTTGCGAAACAGTCATGTCGCAGAAGGAGGCTGCGGAAAGGGAGAGGGAGATCTCGTCCACTCACCCTGCCCGCAGCAGGCGCACCGGGCGTCGGCGGAGGGCGGACAACGCCCTCTTCCAGCCCCCCTAAATGGGTCCAGGGGCGACGGACTAGGGGACGTCCGCCGCCCCCCACACATCAGGACCCGAGGTGGCGGCGCGTAGTGTTCCACGCGCGCCCCTCTTAGACGTCACGGGGGGAGTCAAACACCTCACTCCCCCCCCCTGACCCGACGAGGCCCGCAGTGGCGGGCCGGCACCAGCCGGGGGTTGCGGAAGGATCGAACGTTCCCGCGACCCCTGGCGTAGGTGTGAGATGGAACACCGGGGTGGTTTTTAGTCAGTAAGAGTCTGACAGACCCCGTCGCCCGCCCCAGGGCGGCGGACATCCATGAGGATTTTCCACCCCGGAACAAAAAAAAAAAAAAAAAAAAAGGTTAGGTTAGGTTAGGTTAGGTTAGGTTAGGTTAGGTTAGGTTAGGTTAGGTTAGGTTAGGTTAGGTTAGGTTAGGTTAGGTTAGGTTAGGTTAGGTTAGGTTAGGTTGGGGGACCACCCCACAGTGCTTGCGTCCACGTCGCGTCCCCTGGAAACGGCCCAGTTCTGACCACCGTAACGGAGTGGCAGACTGGGTACGGCCAAAGTGCACTGTGCATTCGCAACTTGTTTTTAACCCTATTGTCTTGTTTGTTTGCGAACCCGCGGGAAACATGTCGAGTCCTGCGCGGGACGCCTGCGGGCGTTTTTTAAAACAAAAAGGCCCTTCTCAGGGCCAACCCAAAGGCCCTTCTCAGGGCCAACCCAAAGGCCCTTCTCAGGGCCAACCCAAAGGCCCTTCTCAGGGCCAACCAAAAGGCCCTTCTCAGGGCCAACCAAAAGGCCCTTCTCAGGGCCACTCCGACGCTTCAGCGTCAGAGACTAGCCGCGCGCCGTCTGCGGCTAGTTTCTTCGGAGGGGCGGACGAGTCGTCCGACAACGACTCACTCATCAGTGTGTCGGACGCGGACGACTCTCGTCCGCGGAAGCGAGTCCACCGGAGCGGTGGGTCCGAGGGCTCCTCGGCTTCGGGGTCGACGCGGTTGTCGAAGGCTAAAAAGCCGACGGTGGCCGCGGAGACCCATGTCGTTGGGCTGGCGAACGCCCAACGCCAGCTGGACCTGGCTCGGCGAGCTCAGCTCCAGCAAGAGCTGGAGGAGCGGGTTGCCGCCACAGAGAAGCGGGCGCACGCCGCCCGGGCCAAGTCCGGGTACGGTGCGTCCCGCGTTCTCTACGCGGACCACTCTCTGGCCGAGCTGGAGAAAATGGCGGAGGAGGACGAGAGGGAGATCGTGGAGGTCGCCTCGAAGTCCTCCAACCTAAAGGGCACCCTACAGAAGGCCCTGAAATGCAGGGCCGCAAGTATGCGCGGTGTCGTCGCGGAGCTGGTCCAGCGCAAGACCACCGACGAGACGCGGCAACTGCAGGCGAAGGTGGATCGCCTGCAGTCGGAGGTCAGCCAGCTTCATCAGAAGCTGGCCGAAGCCACGGCCCGGCCACAACAGGCCAAGTCGAGCCCTGCGGCAGAGGGCCCCGCCTCCAACCTTGAGGATATCATCCGCAAGGTCGTAATGGAGGAGAGGGCCTTCACTAGAGCCTGCTTAGCAGGGATTGAGGACCGGCTCTTGCCCGAGAAACGCCTCCGACCGCCGCTTGCGGCGGATACGAGGCAGAGCGAGCCGGGGCCGTCCTCCTTCCAGGCGGAAGACGCCCTTCTCCCTTCCACGACCCCGTCCAACGAGTGGACGGAGGTGGTCCGTAAGGGGAAGGGCAGGGGCAAGAAGACGACGACGGCCGTCCCTGCCGTCCCCGCCACCACCGCTCCCAGCCAAGCGCAGAAGGCCGGCAGTGGAAAGGGGACGGGGAAAGGGAAGGGGAGGGGAAAGGGGCGACTAGTCCCCCCAAAAACCGCGGCCGTCGTGGTGACCCTCACCGCGGAGGCTGCTGACCGGGGGGAGACGTATGCGTCCGTTCTGTTGCGGGCGCGTGCCAATGCGGATCCCACCCAACTGGGGATCGGCAGCGTCTCCTGCCGGCGGACCCAAGCCGGGGCTCGAATTTTCGAGTTCCCGGGGGCAGACGGGAGTACCCACGCGGACCTCTTCGCAGCCAAGCTGCAGGAGGTCATCGCGGATTCCGCCAAGGTGGCCCGGCCGGTCAAGTCAGCGGCCATAGAGGTGGCTGACTTGGACGACTCCGTCACCAAGGAGGAGGTGGTGGCGGCGGTCGCGGCGATAGGGGGCTGTGGCGTCGCAGCGGTCCAAGGCCGGGACATAAGACCCGGCCGCGGCGGCATGGGCACCATTCGCCTCGAGTGCCCAGTCGCCGCTGCCAAAGCCGTCCTTGCCAAGGGACGGCTGATAGTCGGGTTCAGCTCGGGTGCAGTCCGGGCACTCGAGGACCAGCCTCTGCGGTGTTTCCGGTGCTTCGGCATCGGACACACCCGGGCCCTGTGTCCGTCCACGGTCGACAGGACGGACACATGCTTCCGCTGCGGCAAGGAGGGCCACAAAGCCGCCTCCTGCGAGGCCGCCACGCCGCACTGCGCGGTGTGTGCAGCCAGTGGCTGCCCCGCCGACCACGTCACGAGGGGGAGGAATTGCAATCCTCCCCCTAAGCGGGGCAAAGCGCAGGCGCCGACCGGGCCTGCTGCTGCTGCCAAAAGCACTGCGGCGGCTGCGGTGGCGGCGGAGGGGGGTGCGATGTCCGACTGATGGATAGGGTCGAACATCGCATACTCCAGGCGAACGCCAACCACTGCCGGGCAGCCCAGGATCTGCTGATGCAGACCATGGCTGAGTGGTTGGTGGACTTGGCGGTGGTCGCCGAGCCTTACTCGGTCCCTGGCCGTTTTCTGGGCGACCGGGACGGCTTGGTGGCGCTGGTGTCGCGGTCTTCCACGGACTCCCCTCCCCTCTCGCTCTTAGAGAGGGGACCGGGATACGTGGCCGCCGCGTGGGGAGACATGGCCCTGGTTGGGGTCTACTTCTCCCCGAACCGCCCTCTCACGGACTTTGAGGATTTCCTCGAGATCCTCACCGCAGTCGTAGGGAGGGCGGCGCCGCGCCAGGTCGTGGTGCTGGGCGACCTGAACGCCAAGTCGGTGGCCTGGGGCAACCCGGCTGCCAGTTGCAACGTCCGGGGACGCGCCGTCGAGTATTGGTCGGCCTCATGCGGTGTGTCCCTCCTCAACAGGGGGGCGGTCCACACGTGTGTGCGGCAACAGGGAGGGTCGGTGGTGGACGTCTCGTTTGCCACCCCCGCCCTAGCCGCCCGCGTCGTCAACTGGCGGGTGGAGATGGTGGAGACCTTGTCGGACCACCGATATGTGCGGTTCGACATCTCCACCCAGGGGGGGGGGATGGCCCGCGCCGGGCAATCTCCCTTCCCGCGGTGGGCACTCACCCGCCTGAACCGGGAGGCAGCTGAGGAGGCGGCCTTCCTCCAGGACTGGCTGTCGCCCCCTGTCGATGTCCTGGACGTGGACGCCGCAGCGGTCCGGCTCAGGGGGTCCCTGACCGAGGTGTGCAACTCCAGCATGCCTCGGTCTCGCCGTCCGCCTCCCCGTCGCGCCGTCTATTGGTGGACGGAGGAGCTGACGGGTCTCCGGGCCGCCTGCGTGGCGGCCAGAAGGGCCTACGCGCGGAGCCGACGGCGCAGCGCCCAAAACCGAGACCGGGCAGAAGAGGACCGCCTATACGCCTCTTACGTAGAGGCGAAGAAGGTCCTCAAGTCTGCAATGGGCGCTGCAGAAGACTCGGCGAGGGCCGAGATGCTGGAGGGTCTCGACAGAGATCCTTATGGGAGACCATACAAGGCGGCTCGGAACCAGCTGCGCCCCTATGGTCCCCCACTGACGGAGACCCTCGAGCCAGCGTTGCTGGATGGGGTGGTCCGGTCCCTGTTTCCGCGCAGGACCGAAGACTTCACCCCACCAACCATGGATCCCCCGCAAGGTGCGGCTTCGCTGGAGGAGGACGTCCCCCCGGTGACGGCGGCGGAGGTCCGCGCGGGGGTTCTCAGCCTCCGCGCGAAGAAGACGGCCCCCGGACCAGACGGCGTCCCCGCACGGGTGGTGGCGATCGCCGCCTCCCAAATGGAGGACAGGTTTCGGGACCTCTTCAGCGCGTGCTTTACGGCTGGGAGGTTCCCGCAACTTTGGAAGGAGGGGCAGCTGTGCCTCCTCCGAAAGGAGGGACGCCCGGCGGACTCCCCATCGGCATACCGGCCCATCGTCCTGCTTGATGAGGTCGGTAAGATGTTCGAGGGGATCGTCGCGTCCCGGCTTGATAGCCTTTTGCGGGGGGTAGGGCCGGACCTGTCGGACGCCCAATTCGGTTTCCGTCGAGGGCGTTCGACGATCGATGCGCTGGCCCTGCTCAAGGGCCAGGTGAGGGAGGCGGTGGAGGCGGGGGACGGAGTGCTGGCGGTGTCGTTCGACATCAAAAACGCCTTCAACTCCGTCCCCCACTCGACGATATTGGAGGCGCTCCGGTATCACGGAGTGCCCCAATACCTGCGGAACCTCCTGGCCAGCTACTTGGAGGGCCGAGAGGTCCTCCTCGTGGACAAGACGGCCACGGTGAGGCGGTACGGCGCAGAGTTCGGTGTTCCGCAGGGGTCAGTGCTGGGGCCCCCCCTGTGGAACATCGGGTTCGACTGGCTCCTGCGGGGAGTCCTCCTCCAGGGCACGAGTGTCATATGCTACGCGGATGACACTCTCCTCACTGCCCGGGGGAGGAACTTTGGGGACGCGGCCTGTCTGGCCTCGGCTGGCGGATCCTTGGTCGCAGAGAGGATCCGCCACCTGGGATTGAAGGTGGCGCTGCACAAGACCGAGGCCGTGTTCTTTCACGGGCCTCGGCAGCGCTGCCCTCCCGACGCCCACATTATCGTAGAGGGCGTCCGGATAGGGGTCCAGCCCCAGATGAAGTATTTGGGCCTGGTGCTGGACGACAGGTGGCGCTTCGGCCCGCATTTCAGCGGGCTGTCGACGCGCCTGTTGAAAGCTGCGGACGCCCTCTCCTGGCTCCTCCCGAACCTGGGGGGGCCCAAGGCGAAATGCCGGCGCCTGTATGCCGGAATCCTGAAGAGCATGGCCCTATACGGGGCCCCCATCTGGGCGGACTCCCTCCACAGGAGGGAGAATGCGACCGCCATGCGCAAGCCCCAAAGGGCCATTGCACAGCGGGTGGCGAGGGCCTACCGCTCGGTGGGCTTCTCGGCGGCGTGTGCTCTGGCCGGCACCCCGCCTTGGGAGTTGGAGGCTTGGGTGCTCGCCAGAGTGTACGAGTGGACCGCGCACCGGAGGGCGCTCGGGGAGCGCCCCGTCGCCGAAGAGCGGGAGGCCGTACGGCGGGAGGCGAGGGACGCAATCGTCCTCCACTGGTCGGAGGACCTCGCCACCGCCGCCTTTGGCCGCCGGACGTTGGACGCGCTCGGTCCGGTCCTGCGGAGCTGGCTCGAGCGGTCCCATGGTTTCCTCTCGTTCCGTCTGGTGCAGGTGTTGTCCGGGCATGGCTGTTTCGGAACGTACCTGCACCGGATCGGGAGGGAGGAGAGCCCGGCGTGCCACGACTGCGGCGCGGCGGAGGACACGGCGCAGCACACGCTCGAAGTGTGTCCGGCTTGGTCCGAGCTGCGCCGCGGTCTGACCGCGGTGGTCGGACAGGACCTCTCGCTTCCCTGCGTGGTCAGCGCCATGCTGGAGAGCGAGGGGTCCTGGTCAGCGGTTGCCTCCTTTTGCGAGGACGTAATCTCGCAAAAGGAGGAGGCGGAGCGCGCGCGGGAGGATGACCCTCTCGCTGCGCCGCTCCGCAGACGAAGAAGGGGTCGGAGAAGGCGCAATCTTCTCCCTCCTCATGGTGGCGATGGGCGGGCGACAGGCGCGGGGGCGCCATCTCCCGCATTGCACCCATCACCACCTTCTTCGTCGGTCACTCCCGGGCCCGTCCCCCTCCCCACGGGGGGGGTGTGAGGGGTCCGCCCTGAGGAGCAATCGTCGGCGGAGGACTGGACGTTAAGGCTGTGCCGGTTTCCCAGTCCCCCGCCACTCGGACGAAGCGGGAGTGCCGCTGGGTTATTTTAGTGGGTATACCGGGTCAGACCGGGGAGTCCCACATAGCCCCCCCATCCCCCGATGGGAGGGTATGCGTAACGCATTTTTTCCCAGCGCAAAAAAAAAAAAAAAAAAAAAAAAAAAAAAAAAAAAAAGGTTAGGTTAGGTTAGGTTAGGTTAGGTTAGGTTAGGTTAGGTTAGGTTAGGTTAGGTTAGGTTAGGTTAGGTTAGGTTAGGTTAGGTTAGGTTAGGTTAGGTTAGGTTAGGTTAGGTTAGGTTAGGTTAGGTTAGGTTAGGTTTGTTGCGGGCGCGTGCTAATGCCGATCCTGCCCAACTGGGGATCGGCAGCGTATCCTGCCGGCGGACCCAAGCCGGGGCTCGAATATTCGAGTTCCCGGGGGCAGAGGGGAGTGCCCATGCGGACCTCTTTGCAGTCAAGCTGCAGGAGGTCATCGCGGACTCGGCGAAGGTGGCCCGACCTGTCAAGTCGGCGGCCATAGAGGTCACCGACTTGGACGACTCCGTCACCAAGGAGGAGGTGGTGGCGGCGGTCGCGGCGATAGGGGGCTGTGGCGTCGCAGCGGTCCAAGGCCGGGACATAAGACCCGGCCGCGGCGGCATGGGCACCATTCGCCTCGAGTGCCCAGTCGCCGCTGCCAAAGCCGTCCTTGCCAAGGGACGGCTGACAGTCGGGTTCAGCTCGGGTGCAGTCCGGGCACTCGAGGACCAGCCTCTGCGGTGTTTCCGGTGCTTCGGCATCGGACACACCCGGGCCCTGTGTCCGTCCTCTGTTGACAGGACGGACACGTGCTTCCGTTGTGGCAAGGAGGGCCACAAAGCCGCCTCCTGCGAGGCCGCCACGCCGCACTGCGCGGTGTGTGCCGCCAGTGGCTGCCCGGCGGACCACGTCACGAGGGGGAGGAACTGCAATCCTCCCCCTAAGAGGGGCAAAGCGCAGGCGCCGACCGGGCCTGCTGCTGCTGCCAAAAGCAGTGCGGTGGCTGCGGTGGCGGCGGAGGGGGGTGCGATGTCCGACTGATGGATAGGGTCGAACATCGCATACTCCAGGCGAACGCCAACCACTGCCGGGCAGCCCAGGATCTGCTGATGCAGACCATGGCTGAGTGGTTGGTGGACTTGGCGGTGGTCGCCGAGCCTTACTCGGTCCCTGGCCGTTGGCTGGGCGACCGGGACGGCTTGGTGGCGCTGGTGACGCGGTCTTCCACAGACTCCCCTCCCCTCTCGCTCTTAGAGAGGGGACCTGGATACGTGGCCGCCGCGTGGGGAGACATGGCCCTGGTTGGGGTCTACTTCTCCCCGAACCGCCCTCTCTCGGACTTTGAGGATTTCCTCGAGATCCTCACCGCAGTCGTAGGGAGGGCGGCGCCGCGCCAGGTCGTGGTGCTGGGCGACCTGAACGCCAAGTCGGTGGCCTGGGGCAACCCGGCTGCCAGCTGCAACGTCCGGGGACGCGCCGTCGAGTATTGGTCGGCCTCATGCGGTGTGTCCCTCCTCAACAGGGGGACGGTCCACACGTGTGTGCGGCAACAGGGAGGGTCGGTGGTGGACGTCTCGTTTGCCACCCCCGCCCTAGCCACCCGCGTCGTCAACTGGCGGGTAGAGATGGTGGAGACCTTGTCGGACCACCGATATGTGCGGTTCGACATCTCCACCCAGGGGGGGAGGATGGCCCGCACCGGGCAATCTCCCTTCCCGCGGTGGGCACTCACCCGCCTGGACCGGGAGGCAGCTGAGGAGGCGGCCTTCCTCCAGGACTGGCTGTCGCCCCCCGTCGATGTCCTGGACGTGGACGCCGCAGCGGTCCGGCTCAGAGGGTCCCTGACCGAGGTGTGCAACTCCAGCATGCCTCGGTCTCGCCGTCCGCCTCCCCGTCGCGCCGTCTATTGGTGGACGGAGGAGCTGACGGGTCTCCGGGCCGCCTGCGTGGCGGCCAGAAGGGCCTACGCGCGGAGCCGACGGCGCAGCGCCCAAAACCGAGACCGGGCAGAAGAGGACCGCCTATACGCCTCTTACGTAGAGGCGAAGAAGGTCCTCAAGTCTGCAATGGGCGCTGCAGAAGACTCGGCGAGGGCCGAGATGCTGGAGGGTCTCGACAGGGATCCTTATGGGAGACCATACAAGGCGGCGCGGAACCAGCTGCGCCCCTATGGTCCCCCACTGACGGAGACCCTCGAGCCGGCGTTGCTGGATGGGGTGGTCCGGTCCCTGTTTCCGCGCAGGACCGACGACTTCACCCCACCAACGATGAATCCCCCGCAAGGGGCGGCTTCGCCGGAGGAAGACGTCCCCCCGGTGACGGCGGAGGAGGTCCGCGCGGGGGTTCTCAGCCTCCGCGCGAAGAAGACGGCCCCCGGACCAGACGGCGTCCCCGCACGGGTGGTGGCGATCGCCGCCTCCCAAATGGAGGACAGGTTTCGGGACCTCTTCAGCGCGTGCCTTACGGCTGGGAGGTTCCCGAAACTTTGGAAGGAGGGGCAGCTGTGCCTCCTCCGAAAGGAGGGACGCCCGGTGGACTCCCCCTCGGCATACCGGCCCATCGTCCTGCTCGATGAGGTCGGTAAGATGTTCGAGGGGATCGTCGCGTCCCGGCTTGATAGCCTTTTGCGGGGGGTAGGGCCGGACCTGTCGGACGCCCAATTCGGATTCCGTCGAGGGCGTTCGACGATCGATGCGCTGGCCCTACTCAAGGGCCAGGTGAGGGAGGCGGTGGAGGCGGGGGACGGAGTGCTGGCGGTGTCGTTCGACATCGCAAACGCCTTCAACTCCGTCCCCCACTCGACGATATTGGAGGCGCTCCGGTATCACGGAGCGCCCCAGTACCTGCAGAACCTCCTGGCCAGCTACTTGGAGGGCCGAGAGGTCCTCCTCGTGGACAAGACGGCCACGGTGAGGCGGTACGGCGCAGAGTCCGGTGTTCCGCAGGGGTCAGTGCTGGGGCCCCCCCTGTGGAACATCGGGTTCGACTGGCTCCTACGGGGAGTCCTCCTCCAGGGCACGAGTGTCATATGCTACGCGGATGACACTCTCCTCACTGCCCGGGGGAGGAACTTTGGGGACGCGGCCTGTCTGGCCTCGGCTGGCGGATCCTTGGTCGCAGAGAGGATCCGCCGCCTGGGATTGAAGGTGGCGCTGCACAAGACCGAGGCCGTGTTCTTTCACGGGCCTCGGCAGCGCTGCCCTCCCGACGCCCACATTGTCGTAGAGGGCGTCCGGATAGGGGTCCAGCCCCAGATGAAGTATCTGGGCCTGGTGCTGGACGACAGGTGGCGCTTCGGCCCGCATTTCAGCGGGCTGTCGACGCGCCTATTGAAGGCCGCGGACGCCCTCTCCTGGCTCCTCCCGAACCTGGGGGGGCCCAAGGCGAAATGCCGGCACCTGTATGCCGGCATTCTGAAAAGCATGGCCCTATACGGGGCCCCCATCTGGGCGGACTCCCTCCACAGGAGGGAGAACGCGACCGCCTTGCGCAAGCCCCAAAGGGCCATTGCACTGCGGGTGGCGAGGGCCTACCGCTCGGTGGGCTTCTCGGCGGCGTGCGCTCTGGCCGGCACCCCTCCTTGGGAGTTGGAGGCTTGGGTGCTCGCCAGAGTCTACGAGTGGAACGCGCACCGGAGGGCGCGTGGGGAGCGCCCCGTCGCCGAAGAGCGGGAGGCCGTGCGGCGGGAGGCGAGGGACGCAATCGTCCTCCACTGGACGGAGGACCTCGCCACCGCCGCCTTTGGCCGCCGGACGTTGGACGCGCTCGGTCCGGTCCTGCGGAGCTGGCTCGAGCGGTCCCACGGTTTCCCCTCGTTCCGTCTGGTGCAGGTGCTATCCGGCCATGGCAGTTTCGGAACGTACCTGCACCGGATCGGGAGGGAGGAGACCCCGGCGTGCCACGACTGCGGCGCGGCGGAGGACACGGCGCAGCACACGCTCGAAGTGTGCCCGGCTTGGTCCGAGCTGCGCCGCGGTCTGACCGCGGTGGTCGGACAGGACCTCTCGCTTCCCTGCGTGGTCAACGCCATGCTGGAGAGCGAGGGGGCCTGGTCAGCGGTTGCCTCCTTTTGCGAGGACGTAATCTCGCAAAAGGAGGAGGCGGAGCGCGCGCGGGAGGATGACCCTCTCGCTGCGCCGCTCCGCAGACGAAGAAGGGGTCGGAGAAGGCGCAATCCTCTCCCTCCTCATGGTGGCGATGGGCGGGCGACAGGCGCGGGGGCGCCATCTCCCGCATTGCACCCATCACCACCTTCTTCTTCGTCGGTCACTCCCGGGCCCGTCCCCCTCCCCACGGGGGGGGTGTGAGGGGTCCGCCCTGAGGAGCAATCGTCGGCGGAGGACTGGACGTTAAGGCTGTGCCGGTTTCCCAGTCCCCCGCCACTCGGACGAAGCGGGAGTGCCGCTGGGTTATTTTAGTGGGTATACCGGGTCATACCGGGGAGTCCCACATAGCCCCCCCATCCCCCGATGGGAGGGTATGCGTAATGCATTTTTTCCCAGCGCAAAAAAAAAAAAAAAAAAAAAAAAAAAAAAAAAAAAAAAAAAAGGTTAGGTTAGGTTAGGTTAGGTTAGGTTAGGTTAGGTTAGGTTAGGTTAGGTTAGGTTAGGTTAGGTTAGGTTAGGTTAGGTTAGGTTAGGTTAGGTTAGGTTAGGTTAGGTTAGGTTAGGTTAGGTTAGGTTAGGTTAGGTTAGGTTAGGTTAGGTTAGGTTAGGTTAGGTTAGGTTAGGTTAGGTTAGGTTAGGTTAGGTTAGGTTAGGTTAGGTTAGGTTAGGTTAGGTTAGGTTAGGTTAGGTTAGGTTAGGTTAGGTTAGGTTAGGTTAGGTTAGGTTAGGTTAGGTTAGGTTAGGTTAGGTTAGGTTAGGTTAGGTTAGGTTAGGTTAGGTTAGGTTAGGTTAGGTTAGGTTAGGTTAGGTTAGGTTAGGTTAGGTTAGGTTAGGTTAGGTTAGGTTAGGTTAGGTTAGGTTAGGTTAGGTTAGGTTAGGTTAGGTTAGGTTAGGTTAGGTTAGGTTAGGTTAGGTTAGGTTAGGTTAGGTTAGGTTAGGTTAGGTTAGGTTAGGTTAGGTTAGGTTAGGTTAGGTTAGGTTAGGTTAGGTTAGGTTAGGTTAGGTTAGGTTAGGTTAGGTTAGGTTAGGTTAGGTTAGGTTAGGTTAGGTTAGGTTAGGTTAGGTTAGGTTAGGTTAGGTTAGGTTAGGTTAGGTTAGGTTAGGTTAGGTTAGGTTAGGTTAGGTTAGGTTAGGTTAGGTTAGGTTAGGTTAGGTTAGGTTAGGTTAGGTTAGGTTAGGTTAGGTTAGGTTAGGTTAGGTTAGGTTAGGTTAGGTTAGGTTAGGTTAGGTTAGGTTAGGTTAGGTTAGGTTAGGTTAGGTTAGGTTAGGTTAGGTTAGGTTAGGTTAGGTTAGGTTAGGTTAGGTTAGGTTTTTTTTTTTTTTTTTTTTTTGTTTTGGCAGGAGTGGGAAATCCTCATGGACACCCAGACTGTCTCACTAGTAAGGCAGTCTGGGTAGTGCCGGACTCTTACCGGCTAAAACCACACTCCTGCCTTTGCTAAGTGTCCCTCTGACATGATCAGAGACCTTTTTAGGCCAATGAGTTTAATTCTTGTCGTTCGATTAGGTTTTTATTTAAGTGCAGTCCCGTACTGTGAATCAAGGAGTTCCTGGAAGCATTCTACGCCTCACTACATCTTACTTTCTTATGTTTCCTTTATATTATTGTAAAGGTGGTTTTAATATCTAACTATATGTACTTAATATTAAAGTGACTTATTTTCCTATATTATTGTTTTTTGTATTTTTGTGTTTTCATGTATAATCTACCTAAGAACTAATTTCAATAATATTTTTATCATAAACTTAATTTTATAACTAACGCATTTCTTAGTTAATATATAAGTAACTGGTTTTCCTATATTTTTTATGTATTTTATGTTTTCATGTTTGAGTCTTATCTAATTCCAATAATATCTTTATCAAAAATTTATTTAATAGGTAACCTATTTCTTAGTTAATATATAAGTAACTTATTTTCCTATATTATTTATATATTTTTATGTTTTCTTGTTTGAGTCTACCTAACTAATTTCAATTATATTTTATCTTCAACTTACTCTACCCTATGTTTATGCTATGGCTATCCTAATATATATACAATATATCATATAGACATAATATTTCTTATTCTAATTGTTTATATTTATTTCTTGTCCTATATATTTTTGCTATTAATTTAATATTCAGTTTCTTGTGTTTATTTTCAGTTAATCCTGGCAGACTCTGAATCCTGGAAGCTGCTATTTCAACTATATTTTTCCCTTCAACGAGCTCGTCAAACCACAACGGTAAGGTAAGTTTATCAATAATATTTTTTCTATTGCCTGATTTCATAGATCCGTATGGCCTGTTTCCTAAAACAGTTGTATTGTTCACTTGGTGATTAATGATTAAATTTAATTTGGATTCGATTTTTAATTGGGCCAATTTCTCATGAAGTTGGCTCCAATTTGCTATTTCATGATACCTTGTGACTTTGTTAGTGTTTGTCGCTTTGGATTTTTGTATACAAATTTTGAATTTAGTACCGTTGTGGTTCTCTGTGCTTGGGAATGCTGAAGCCTCCTTAGCAGTATGCCACCGACAGGCGCGCTAATGCATCCCATTTAATACGTACAGGGCACTCACTGTCGAAGGCATTGTGGTCAGTCTTCTCCATTTTAGATGACACGCAGTTGTGGCACCTTGGCACCTCCGCTGCGATACGTGACGGACAATCAGCCCACATGTGGGGGTCGCCGCAGTGGATGCAGAGGTCGGCGGGCTGCGTGCACACTTTCCTGCTGTGGCCGAAGCATAAACAGCGAGTGCACTGCACCAGTGGTGACTGGTCCAGGACTCGCACTCGCTGTAGGTCAATGTGCACGCGGCCCGCCATCGTCAGTCTCTGCCACACAGTAGGGGATACCCGCAGGATGACGTGGCACATATGTGGGTTTCTTGTCCTGCGACGGTACTTAACCTCCAACCTCAGATCCTCTGCAGGCATGTCCCCAATTAGGTGAGTGTTTTGGCGCTGTATGGATTGGATAATCTCCGCATCTGTGTGGCAGGAGAGGACGTCCTTGACAATGACAAGGGGGTCCTTGTTTTTTACCTCCTCTACCACCAGATTACCCGTTTTTCTAATTCGTTCAGTCACCTTCGTCATCTCTTCCCTAGTTTTAAAACCGACCACTACCTTCTGGTCCCTCGCCTTGCGCAGCCGCTCCACCCTGGTCCCTTCATTTCTGGCATCGACCGCCGTCCTGAGCTTCTCAAGAACCTCTTCACCGGTGTCCTGATCATTCACAGATGATACAACCACCGAGTGAAGAGGTTCCTGGATGTTCTGCTTCGGGCCGGCAGCGATCTCTGCGAAAGTTGGACCTTGGCCTGCGACGTAGCGAGGGGCCTGCTGGAGATGCTCCGACAGAGCCCGAGTATGGTGTTGGCACTCCTGCATTGCCTGTTTGTGATCTTTGAGACCCTCTACAAGACACTTCATGAGCTCCGTCGATTCATTTGTGGTAGGCCCTAGGTCATTTCGTGCCTTTTCGGGTTCAGTTACCACCTCAGCTCCATTTCCTCTTTCGATCTCTGCTTCCTTCACCAGCTGATAAAGCCTCTCAACCGCTTTTGTGATCTCATCTTTTATTTCCTTTTTTAGGTTTCTCGAGCTTAATAGTTGGATTTTCGCCTTTTGGAGACACGCCTTTGCCTCCGTGGTTCGGTTTAGGTACTTCACGGGTGGCGCGTCTCGTGGCGAGCTCTCTTCAATCCCTTCAGGCTGTTTTGGTCCATATAGCGTACTCTGGTGGAAAAGTGTGGCTTTGGACTTAAGTTTCGGGGGGCTAGACAGTGGGGCCCTCTTCGGTGGCGTTGGTGTTTTAAGAAGCTGACCAGATTTTAGTCTGTCAGCCTCCGACTCCCCGATACTACGCCTTTCCGAAGTGCTAGCCTGTTCCGGTTGTGGCCTCCCCGTGTCGGAAGTCTCCGAGACCTTTGCTCTGCCAACTGGTGTCCTAAAGCCAAACATTTTTTGATAGATTTAACTTTCGGGACTGCGCAACAGGCCGAATATCAGAGGACACTCAAATGTCAATACTGAATCCCTGTAAAGGGGGGATCAGCAATAAGAAAATATAATGAAATACAAGTCCTATATCAAGGACTCCGTCGGGTCAACTATGGATAAAATAAGAAGAAAAGTCAATTAATATGCCTTCAGGACGCGCATATGTGTCATAAAGACCGTCGATTCCCTTATTTATAACTACTATAATATGTAAATGTAGCTGAAGGAGCAAAAAGATTTAACTAAATTTTTACCAAAAATTGAAATTCTACCTGGCCTGTGACAACAGGGAGGGTGGGAAGGCAAATTTTTGAATTTGTATGTTAGCTAGGCGCACGTGCGAGGTGTCAAAAGACGCGTCTCGGCGCGGGCCAGCGACGTATGAGGTTTTCAGAATTTACGCTGAAGAAAAATTTTGAAAAATCCTGAAAAAACGTGTTTTTCTACCAAAATGTATGTAAAAACCCGGAATAACACCACCAAACGTGACTCGAGCTAGCGGAACGCGCGCCGGAGTGCAGGTAAGGCAGGTAAGTAACGATTAAAATTATAAGGAACGTAGGTTAGGCTGTAAATTTTGAAAAAAAATTTCTTAAAGGGAATTTTTGCTGAAAATTTTGCAAAGTCAATAACCGAGAAAGGTTTTTCGCGGATTTGTCAATTTTCACTAGTGGGATAGTTAGAGGGCGCCTGAAAACGATTTATTTTGCTGAAAACAGCTTCGAAATGCGTCACCGGGATGCAAAGTTATTGTGGTTTGGTTAATTTGTACTATCCTATAGGTGGATTTCGTTAATTAGTGAAAATAGCCAGTACCAAAATTTTTGAATTTGTATGTTAGCTAGGCGCACGTGCGAGGTGTCAAAAGACGCGTCTCGGCGCGGGCCAGCGACGTATGAGGTTTTCAGAATTTACGCTGAAGAAAAATTTTGAAAAATCCTGAAAAAACGTGTTTTTCTACCAAAATGTATGTAAAAACCCGGAATAACACCACCAAACGTGACTCGAGCTAGCGGAACGCGCGCCGGAGTGCAGGTAAGGCAGGTAAGTAACGATTAAAATTATAAGGAACGTAGGTTAGGCTGTAAATTTTGAAAAAAAATTTCTTAAAGGGAATTTTTGCTGAAAATTTTGCAAAGTCAATAACCGAGAAAGGTTTTTCGCGGATTTGTCAATTTTCACTAGTGGGATAGTTAGAGGGCGCCTGAAAACGATTTATTTTGCTGAAAACAGCTTCGAAATGCGTCACCGGGATGCAAAGTTATTGTGGTTTGGTTAATTTGTACTATCCTATAGGTGGATTTCGTTAATTAGTGAAAATAGCCAGTACCAAAATTTTTGAATTTGTATGTTAGCTAGGCGCACGTGCGAGGTGTCAAAAGACGCGTCTCGGCGCGGGCCAGCGACGTATGAGGTTTTCAGAATTTACGCTGAAGAAAAATTTTGAAAAATCCTGAAAAAACGTGTTTTTCTACCAAAATGTATGTAAAAACCCGGAATAACACCACCAAACGTGACTCGAGCTAGCGGAACGCGCGCCGGAGTGCAGGTAAGGCAGGTAAGTAACGATTAAAATTATAAGGAACGTAGGTTAGGCTGTAAATTTTGAAAAAAAATTTCTTAAAGGGAATTTTTGCTGAAAATTTTGCAAAGTCAATAACCGAGAAAGGTTTTTCGCGGATTTGTCAATTTTCACTAGTGGGATAGTTAGAGGGCGCCTGAAAACGATTTATTTTGCTGAAAACAGCTTCGAAATGCGTCACCGGGATGCAAAGTTATTGTGGTTTGGTTAATTTGTACTATCCTATAGGTGGATTTCGTTAATTAGTGAAAATAGCCAGTACCAAAATTTTTGAATTTGTATGTTAGCTAGGCGCACGTGCGAGGTGTCAAAAGACGCGTCTCGGCGCGGGCCAGCGACGTATGAGGTTTTCAGAATTTACGCTGAAGAAAAATTTTGAAAAATCCTGAAAAAACGTGTTTTTCTACCAAAATGTATGTAAAAACCCGGAATAACACCACCAAACGTGACTCGAGCTAGCGGAACGCGCGCCGGAGTGCAGGTAAGGCAGGTAAGTAACGATTAAAATTATAAGGAACGTAGGTTAGGCTGTAAATTTTGAAAAAAAATTTCTTAAAGGGAATTTTGCTGAAAATTTTGCAAAGTCAATAACCGAGAAAGGTTTTTCGCGGATTTGTCAATTTTCACTAGTGGGATAGTTAGAGGGCGCCTGAAAACGATTTATTTTGCTGAAAACAGCTTCGAAATGCGTCACCGGGATGCAAAGTTATTGTGGTTTGGTTAATTTGTACTATCCTATAGGTGGATTTCGTTAATTAGTGAAAATAGCCAGTACCAAAATTTTTGAATTTGTATGTTAGCTAGGCGCACGTGCGAGGTGTCAAAAGACGCGTCTCGGCGCGGGCCAGCGACGTATGAGGTTTTCAGAATTTACGCTGAAGAAAAATTTTGAAAAATCCTGAAAAAACGTGTTTTTCTACCAAAATGTATGTAAAAACCCGGAATAACACCACCAAACGTGACTCGAGCTAGCGGAACGCGCGCCGGAGTGCAGGTAAGGCAGGTAAGTAACGATTAAAATTATAAGGAACGTAGGTTAGGCTGTAAATTTTGAAAAAAAATTTCTTAAAGGGAATTTTTGCTGAAAATTTTGCAAAGTCAATAACCGAGAAAGGTTTTTCGCGGATTTGTCAATTTTCACTAGTGGGATAGTTAGAGGGCGCCTGAAAACGATTTATTTTGCTGAAAACAGCTTCGAAATGCGTCACCGGGATGCAAAGTTATTGTGGTTTGGTTAATTTGTACTATCCTATAGGTGGATTTCGTTAATTAGTGAAAATAGCCAGTACCAAAATTTTTGAATTTGTATGTTAGCTAGGCGCACGTGCGAGGTGTCAAAAGACGCGTCTCGGCGCGGGCCAGCGACGTATGAGGTTTTCAGAATTTACGCTGAAGAAAAATTTTGAAAAATCCTGAAAAAACGTGTTTTTCTACCAAAATGTATGTAAAAACCCGGAATAACACCACCAAACGTGACTCGAGCTAGCGGAACGCGCGCCGGAGTGCAGGTAAGGCAGGTAAGTAACGATTAAAATTATAAGGAACGTAGGTTAGGCTGTAAATTTTGAAAAAAAATTTCTTAAAGGATTTTTGCTGAAAATTTTGCAAGTCAATAACCGAGAAAGGTTTTTCGCGGATTTGTCAATTTCACTAGTGGGATAGTTAGAGGGCGCCTGAAACGATTTATTTTGCTGAAAACAGCTTCGAAATGCGTCACCGGGATGCAAAGTTATTGTGGTTTGGTTAATTTGTACTATCCTATAGGTGGATTTCGTTAATTAGTGAAAATAGCCGAGTACCAAAATTTTTGAATTTGTATGTTAGCTAGGCGCACGTGCGAGGTGTCAAAAGACGCGTCTCGGCGCGGGCCAGCGACGTATGAGGTTTTCAGAATTTACGCTGAAGAAAAATTTTGAAAAATCCTGAAAAAACGTGTTTTTCTACCAAAATGTATGTAAAAACCCGGAATAACACCACCAAACGTGACTCGAGCTAGCGGAACGCGCGCCGGAGTGCAGGTAAGGCAGGTAAGTAACGATTAAAATTATAAGGAACGTAGGTTAGGCTGTAAATTTTGAAAAAAAATTTCTTAAAGGGAATTTTTGCTGAAAATTTTGCAAAGTCAATAACCGAGAAAGGTTTTTCGCGGATTTGTCAATTTTCACTAGTGGGATAGTTAGAGGGCGCCTGAAAACGATTTATTTTGCTGAAAACAGCTTCGAAATGCGTCACCGGGATGCAAAGTTATTGTGGTTTGGTTAATTTGTACTATCCTATAGGTGGATTTCGTTAATTAGTGAAAATAGCCAGTACCAAAATTTTTGAATTTGTATGTTAGCTAGGCGCACGTGCGAGGTGTCAAAAGACGCGTCTCGGCGCGGGCCAGCGACGTATGAGGTTTTCAGAATTTACGCTGAAGAAAAATTTTGAAAAATCCTGAAAAAACGTGTTTTTCTACCAAAATGTATGTAAAAACCCGGAATAACACCACCAAACGTGACTCGAGCTAGCGGAACGCGCGCCGGAGTGCAGGTAAGGCAGGTAAGTAACGATTAAAATTATAAGGAACGTAGGTTAGGCTGTAAATTTTGAAAAAAAATTTCTTAAAGGGAATTTTTGCTGAAAATTTTGCAAAGTCAATAACCGAGAAAGGTTTTTCGCGGATTTGTCAATTTTCACTAGTGGGATAGTTAGAGGGCGCCTGAAAACGATTTATTTTGCTGAAAACAGCTTCGAAATGCGTCACCGGGATGCAAAGTTATTGTGGTTTGGTTAATTTGTACTATCCTATAGGTGGATTTCGTTAATTAGTGAAAATAGCCAGTACCAAAATTTTTGAATTTGTATGTTAGCTAGGCGCACGTGCGAGGTGTCAAAAGACGCGTCTCGGCGCGGGCCAGCGACGTATGAGGTTTTCAGAATTTACGCTGAAGAAAAATTTTGAAAAATCCTGAAAAAACGTGTTTTTCTACCAAAATGTATGTAAAAACCCGGAATAACACCACCAAACGTGACTCGAGCTAGCGGAACGCGCGCCGGAGTGCAGGTAAGGCAGGTAAGTAACGATTAAAATTATAAGGAACGTAGGTTAGGCTGTAAATTTTGAAAAAAAATTTCTTAAAGGGAATTTTTGCT